>OZ010792.1:219169278-220369278 GCA_963932465.1 Maratus speciosus | reverse complement strand
TTTAAAATAAGTCCGCTAATAGAAACTTTCGTAAGTTTCTCTTTGTAAATTTACTTTGCGGAGGAAGAGGGGGGGGGGGGGGGGCGCCAAAATCCATGTTTGTCCCGGGTGAAAATATAGCTAGTTTCGGCCCTGGAAGGAGTGCACAAAGTAAAATGCTTTAGTAAAACCATTTAAAAGAAAAAAAAAAAAGAGTATAGCATTTGCAGTGGTACAGTAAAAAATCTCGCACAGGGCACCATGGCTAATAAAGTCATCCCTGCCTTTATCCCTCAAAATGATTTTTTCTCATCTTTTTGCTATTTCCAGGCGTTTTGCCACCCTAGGCAGAAATTGAAAAACTCCGCTCTGTTCCTTTTGGTGCAATTATTTTTTCCATTACTTTTGGTGCATTATTTTTTTCATTACTTTTGGGCAATTGTTTTTTACAACCAACTAAATCCAACCTTAGAGAGACGAGGCGAGCTTGGGCGACTGCCCGTGATAAACAAAAAAGGGCAATATGAATAGTAAAACCACAGTCGCTCCTGCTTTTACCTTACCAAAGTACATTTCACGTCCTTTTGCCATTTCGAGGTAGGTGACAACTGAAAAATGTCGCCCATGCCTTTTACTAAAATTACTTTTTTTGCATCCGGATCCGGCCTCAAAGGGCGCGAGGTCGGACAACTGTCAACGGCTAAAGACTAAGAGTTGAAATATATGCAAGATAAAATAGTACCTACCTTTTTTAATTTTTTAATTTTTTTAATATAGCCCAGTCCGAAACAAGGGGAGTGCAGAAAGGGCATGTGCCCCAGGTGCCAGAACAAAAGCGAAGGGGCGCCAAATGAAAATTTTGGTTGTTGCTGCATACACAAATGTATATATATATATATATGAAATACAAAAAAACTCGCAAGCTAATGTTAAACCTATGGGAGCGTTCTTTCAAATTTCTCACTTGCATTTTAATATTTTAAAAAGTTTTTTTTTTTTTTCTTAGGATAGTTTAGATTGATCTTTAGCATTGCTATACTTTTAGGTTTCGAAACTGGTAGTGAAAGTGAAAGTAACTTTATAAAAATAATCTGCAACCAAAATCGAAAAAGTAAACACTAACCCGGTTAGAATTCAACCTCAGATTTTCTAAGAAAAAAATAAAAAATAAAACTATTAATATGCAAGCGAGACAATTTAAAAAGGAAGCTCCAATACGTTTGCATTAGTGATCCAGTTTCTTCGCGTAACTAGTGTAGGCTCTTAAAGCTCAGGCTAATGTTAATCACATGGGAGCGTTGTTTATATATTTTCTGCTGTAATTTTAATTATTAAATGATTTTTATTTTTTGATTGTTACTTATTTATTTTTTTGCATAGGGTACCTGAGGTCGATTACTTTTATTGTGAGTGAGGAGATAGGGGGAGGCGGGGCGCCAAAATCCATGTTTTCCCCGGGCACAAAAAAGGCTAGTTTCGCCCTGAACGTGCGATTGATATAAGATGTACTCAGGGCCATCGCTTTAGACGTTTTGTTGGTGGGGAGAGGACCTAAAATTGTCAAGTTAAATTTCAGTATTTGCCAACTCATTGAGAAGTAAAAATAAATAGTTCTCTATATTTGCCGACCAGTTTTATTATGTTACCAAGTTACCACAATTAGAAAATGTAATATAGTTCTTATTTGTAAGAAGCTTAATAATATTCCCAATTATATTTGTAACTTTTGTCAAATCTATCAGAAATAGAAAGTGTTTTATAGTTTTTTATTAAATTTTTAAACAAATTTGCCAACTAAGTTTGTAAATCTGACAAGTGTAACAGAATTCGCAAACGTTTGGAGGGGGGTCTCCCCCCCTCCGTACCTCCCTTTGAGAGGACCCTGGATGTACTTATTGTGTAAATTATTAAAACATTCATTAGTCACTGTTTTAAAGGAATATGTAATTGTGTATTATACATGAGATTTTCAGATAAATTAATGTGAAATTTATATTCATATATTTTAGGATTGTGATTTATTGAGACTTTTACAAAAACGATAAATGGCAGTGATTTTTTTTTTTCTTTAAGATGCAATCAAATTTAAACCTCTTTAGTATGTAGCATTCCACCCACTCTCTTTTCCCCCAAAACAAAAACGCTTTAGTACTCAACCATCAATACGGTGCTGGCCAATCATTGATATTTGGTCAGTAGTTGTAAGCTGATCGGCAGAAGAAAAACTTTTCCTAAATGCAAAGCTATTATACTATTTTTTATAGTGTCCAGTCACCCGCGTAGTTTAATTGCAGTGGGTAACATGGTCACACAAAGAACTTCTTTGACCTCTGAACTCGTGTTTCCCTCTTGTGCAAAGTGAGATAGTAGGAGCGTCTTTACCTAACCCTCCCCCTCTCCTACACACACTTGGTTTGGTCTAATCTGGTCATTTGTGGGAATGTGCTTGAAGTTAAATGTTGTTATTATTTTTTAAACTGATCAGGAATGAATGACCCACGCAAAAACAAGCGCGATAAAAAGTAGGAATGTTTTATAGGAAACTCAATAAAAAGAGATGTTACGGAGCACGCCCTGCTTGTTTTAAATTCATGCAAGTCTGGCTTCAGAAGTACGAAAACGGAACAGAAGGTAAGAATATACAGAATTGTTTGTTTTAGTAAATTAATACGTTTTCAGAAAATACAAAAATGTGATTATTTTTGACACATTCATAAACTCATTTCTATATTCCTATTTGCCTGAAAATTACAGATGTTAAAGTGTCAGGTGCTTAACCCCTTGAGGGGCAAGCAATTACGTTTGTGTAATGCTGAATTCCCACCGGAAAATTAGAAAATTTTTATTTCAAAATAAGGAAATGCAATTTTATGACTTTTTTCCACCAAAGTTAGAAAAGTAAAATTTCATAAAATTTCTCTGGTGTAAATCTTCATTAATGGTAGGTGGGATAAGATATATCCCACCGCCCCTCAGGTTAAGAATCGAGTAGCGTTCTCCGTTTTCCTAACATTTTTCCTAATTCGAAGCAGCTTGATTTAAAGCGTATTACTAAATGGATCCGTCTTGTAATTGTCAGCCTTCGAATTCGGAAATCAAAAGTCCAACTTTGATGTTATTTTATAAAAGAATCGGAGTTTTTTTGAAAAGAAAACTTTATTCTATTTCATAAAAGCATCTCAATTGCAGGGCTGCCACTGCCGAATGACACTGAAAATAGTAGCCTCCAACGAAAAAATAGTAGCATTTATTCAAAAATAGTAGCCAAAATAGTCGTATACCCATCACTTTAAAAAAAAGGGAAGAAAAAAAATGTATCCATAACAACTGAAAGGACTTTATGAATATTCACATCTTATTTCACAGTTTACCAATCAATCACTGAAATCACTCAAATCAGTGAATAAAGAATAGAGTGATTTTTTCAAACGAGAAAGCAAGTTATCCGGAAAATAAGGCCCTAATGTTTCAGTTATGAAGTAAGTAAGCTTGATCCTTCAACAATAAAAATTATGTACAGCACCAGAAAACATAGCGGTAAAAACCACTTGGAGATTATTCCCGATACTATTTTCCATCAGGCCTTTCATTTCAAGAATTTCTTTGAGAGAAGAAAGGAAAGTTTTAAATAAGGGGCAGGGCTAGAAATAACGTGTGGAATACCGCAATTTTTTTTTTTTTTTTTTTTTTTTCCGTGAAAGCCACGATTTTTTTCTTCGGGAATTCCGCAAAATCAATTCATCAAACAGTCGCGAATTTTGCCAATCGGTAGCGAAAAACATCGCAGATATCAACAATTGGTCGTAAAAAAAAAAGTTTTCCATCGGTCGCAAAAAGTATGGTAAATTTCGCCTAAGGATTATGGAAGGAAATCGAAAATTTTGTCAAACTCTCGTGGACAGGAAAAAAAAAATACCCGCGAATTTAATCAAAAATTGAGCAACAAATCAAGAACTTCCTCAGTCGGTCGACAAAAGAAAAGACGAATTTCGACTAAACATAATGGAAAAGAATCGCGAATTTCGTCAAAAAATCTCAAAACAAATACCGAATATTAATTTCATCAATCGGTCGTAGAAAAATCCACGAAATTTGGCAAAGGATAGTGTGTAAAGAAAATCGTGAATGCTATGAAAAAATACGAATTTTGATAATTCATCGGGAAAAATATCGCAAATCTCCTCAAAGGACCATGGAAAATTACTTGAATTTTATCAAAGGTTGCGGAAACAAATGGCGATTTTCGTTATTAGATCACGGAAAAATCGTCGCAAATTTCGTCAAAAGAATGCACAAAATATTACGAATTTCGTCTAACGATCAAGGGAAAAAAATGCCAATTTCGTCAAAGTGGACAGAGAAACGGCAAGAATGATTCTGAGTAAAAAAAAAAAAAAATCTGAAATTCACGGCAAATTTTCTGAAAGGTTACAGCAGAGGTGAGAAAGAGGAGAAATCTCCTCGCGGCGCCAATTATGCGTTCTTTCCGAGGTCCTTTGGCAAAATTCGCGTTTTTTCCGCGATCCTTTGGTGAAATTCGAGTTTTTCCGAGATTCTTTAACAGAATTCGCGTTTTTCCGCGACCCTTTGACGAAATTCGCGTTTTTCCACGATCTTTTGATGAAATTTGCGTTTTTTGCGATCCTTGGAGAAATTTGTGTTTTTTTGAGATCCCTAGACGAAGTTTGCGTTTTTTTGCAATTCCTTGAAGGAATTCGCATTTTTTCCGCGATTCTTTAGCGAATTTCGTTTTTTCTGCGATTTTTTGAAGAAATTTGCAATTTTTTTTTCTGTGAACGATTGTCGAAATCGATTTTTTCGGTGACCATTTGCCGAAATTCGCGATATTTTTTATGCCCGAATTTTCGGACAGATGACCGATTTTTTTAAATTTTTGGAACCAATGCCTTAAACTTTCGGAAAATTCAGAACAGAATCACCTCTGAAAAGGCGCGAATTTGGTCAAATAAACCCGTAAAAAATCGAGAATTTAAACAAATGATTACGCGAAAAATCAAGAATTTCGTAAGTCGGTTTTGAAAAAAATATCACGAATTTCGACAAACTATCGTGGAAAAGAATCGCGAATTTCGTCAAATGATATCTGAAACAAACAGCGAATACCACCAATCTGTCGCGGAAAAGATATATACCGTGAAATTTCGACAAATGGTGGCGAAAAAAAATTCGCCAATCTGTCGCAGAAAAATTCGAGAAGTTTGCCAAAGGATCTCCGAAAAAAAATCGTAAGTTCCGTGAAACGATCGCCGGAAACAAAAACGCGAAATTTGGCAAAGGATCACGGAAAAAAAAAAATTGTGAGTTCCACGAAACAATCGCAGCCCAAAAATCGGGAAATTTGCAGTAGGTCATAGGAAAAAATGCGAAATCTCTTTCAATGATCGTAGCAAAAGATGGCGAAAAGAAATAACTATTTTCGGCAGTCGCGGGGAAAATCGCCCCCTAATTGGGAAAAAAATCGCGAATTTTGCAATTTGTCGCGGAAAAAATTGCAAATCTCCTCAAACAACCGTAAAAAATATCTTGAAATTTACCAAAGGTCGCGGAAACAAATGGCGATTTTCGTCAATCGGTAGCGGAAAAATCATCGCAAATTTCGTCAAAAGAATGGACAAAAAGTTGCGAATTTCGTCTAACGATCACAAGAAAAAAAATCGCAAATTTTGTCAAATGGTCGCGGACAAAAAAACGCAAATTTGGTTTTAAAAAGAAAATTGAGAATTTAACCAAATGATTAGGGATGCACCGGATATTGATTTTGCCGGATATCGGATACCGGATATCCGAAGCTCCTTTGCCTGCCGGATTCGGATATCCGGCCGGATATCCGATCGGATATCCGGCACTAGATATGTTTTTAGTTATATGGTGAATTATTTCCTTATATAACGCCATCTCAGAACAATGAATTACAAACATGTTTCACACATCATTAAAACATTTTAAATGTATTGAAATATAATTTACAAAAACTATATCTCTTTGAATATCAGGGCTTGAAATTCAAGTTTTCCCCTGGAGGGGAGTTTCCCACCCAACATTTAAAAATGCAGGGGAGTTGAACTGTTAGAAAGGGAAAAAAAATCTTTAAACCCTGTTATTTTTTATGTGCCACTTAAAGAATTACATTTATACAGACATGACAAAATACCATTAAAATAATTTAAATTAACAACTCAAGATAATTATCCAAAATGTTTATTTTTATAAAAACAAAGGAACAGAATCAAGTTTTATATATATACCATGTCTATCTTTCAACTTTCACCCAATGTTATGGGCAATTAACAATTGGGTTCCTAAATGAATTTCTTAATTTAGATTTTATTCCATTTTGCGTGATTTAGCCTCTTTCACAAGTTACACTTTTGACAAACAGCACAGACCAACTTTTACAGTGATGCCGCTGTACTTGAAAAAACCTGGGTCCCCGGGACCCAGGATTTCCAAAAATCTGGGTCCCTTTTTTACAAAAGCGGGTCCCCATCAATAATAATTTATATTTTAAAGGAACAAATGAAACTTGTTTATTTGGAAAATATAAATGAAATGCATTAATTATTGTTTTAATAATAATTAAATAATGAATTAAAACAAGTATTATTTGCACTCAAATAAGATATTTTAAAAAAATATTTAGAGAAATTTTCTTTATTTTTTTAAAAGTAGAAATGCAAGATACAATTTTAATTGTAAAATAATGTTTATTTGAGAGTAGAAGATACCAAGTTCCACTAACAAGTATAATGTTCGCATTTCTTTTAAAAAGGAGCAAGCTATTTTTTCGAGATCTTTTGACGAAATACACTGTTTTGTCTCAGCCCTTTTACGGAAATAGCGTTTTTTTTCGCGATATTTTCATGATTTGTGCTTTTTTCGCGATCCTTTGACGAAAATCGGCTTTTTTATGCTATTTTTGACGACATTCGCTATTTTTGGGGGATCCTTTGACGAAATACGCTATTTTTTCGCGATCCTTTGACGAAAATCTGCTTTTTACCGCGATTTTTTGACGAAATTCGCCACATTTTTTCGCGATCTTTTAACGAAATACGTTAATTTGTCGTGACCCTTTTACAAAAATCGCGTTTTTTGCAATATTTTGATGAAATTCGCACTTATTTCCGCGATTTTTTGATGAAATTAGCTTTTTTTCGCGATCCTTTGACGAAATACGCTATTTTTTCGCGGTCCTTTGACAAAATTCGGCTTTTTTCCGCGATTTTTTGACGAAATTCACTATTTTTTTTAAACGAAATACGCTAATTTGTCGCGGCCCATTTACGAAAATCGCGTTTCTTCGCAATATTTTGATAAATTTATGCTTATTTCCGCGATATTTTGATGAAATTTGCGCTTATTTCTGCGATATTTTGACGAAATTCGCTTTTTTGCGATTCTTTGACGAAATACGCTATTTTTTCGCCGCCCTTTTACGAAAATCGCTGTTTTTGCGCAATATTTTGATGAGATTTGTGCTTTTTTCGCAATTCTTTGACAAAAATCGGCTTTTTTCAGCGATTTTTTGACAAAATTACGCGACCCACGGGACGCGTAAGAGCTATTTTTTTGCGTTCCCACTCCGATTTTTCGCTTATTTTACACGCTATAGCGCGTCTGCGGCATCCCTGTTTTATAACTTTAGAAATTATCGGAAACGCATGGTTATGCTCTGTTAAAAAATTTTAGAAAACTTTGCAAAATCTGATATGCATTAATTTTTAACAGTAAGTTAAAAAAGCATGAATAATGCATATCAGTGATTCTATTGTCAATATCCTACGGTGATTGTATGTCACTTCTGAACAAACTTGTTTTATTATATTTAGTCAAAACTGTAGTCCCTGGTATTTTTGTTAATTGAACTTATGTTCTATGCATTGGAATTTTAAATCCATATGCAAAGTTTGAAAAGGAAATAGTCATTGATTTTTTCTATTACACGATAAAAGGTTGATTTCAAAAAGTCATGTCCGAATCTGTGAATTGCAAGAATCAACTAGTTTGTTATTCCTAAACATGTTTTTTTAAGTTCAACCAAATTTTTTTTTCTTCATGTGCACCACAAGTGTAATCTCATTTTGTAGAGTGCTGACTATTGGCCAATTTGGTAGGGATTGCTCTCCGGTGGCCATTACTGCCCTTTTAGTTATTTGCTATTTTGGCCATAGGGAAAAAACATCGCAAAATACATAAATCGGTCATTAAAAAAAATATCGCCGATTTCGTCAATCATGGTGAAAATAAATAAAAAAATTTGTCAACCGGTCGCAAGAAGAAAACTGAAGTGCAGGGGAAATCGGCAGCGGGAAAATATCACAAAATTCGTCAATCGATCTGTCATGAGCAAATATCGTGAAATTTTTCAGCCGGTCACAGAGAACAAACGCAAAAATTTTCAATCGGATGCAGAAAAACAATCGTTACTTTCACCAGTATGTCGCAAGAACAAACAGGGAAATTTGCCAATCGGTCACAGAATAAAATTGCTATATTTATCAATTGATCTCGAGGAAAAAAAAAATCATGAAATTCATCGATCGGTCTCTAGAAAAAATTGTGAAATTCGTCAGTCGGTCATGGAGAAAAAGCGCAAAATTTTTCAGTCAGATGCAGAAAAACAACCATGAATTTTGTCAATCTGTCGTAAGGAGAAACTGTGAAATCTACCCATCGATAGTAGAAAATATCACGAAATTTGTCAGTCGGTGCTAAGACTTGCTCGTCGTTTTACAAAGAAACATTTTCGGAAAATGATTTTTTGGAAACAGAAGCCGCCCACTCACAATAGGGCATAATAAATAGGGCACAAATCCTGCCATCCCGCTTCGAAATTCAAGCCCTGTATCTGCCATTCAAGCCCTGTAATGTATATTAATAATATTGCATAAAAATGTAATTTAAACATTAAAGTATTCTGTTTATTTGTACAATGAAATGCTGATAATTGCGACTGGATTTGAATATAGGATTGCCTATATCGATAATTGCTAATAATTAATTTGTACGATGAAATGCCGATAATTTGTACAACAAATTTTAACCAATTAATATGTGTACAGACTTAGATAAAATGTAAAACTGTCTGCGAACTCAAATAATTTCTTTAAAATTTTCTGCGAAAAAAACGCCCCGCTCCTCCCGAGACCTATATTGCCACCAACAGCAAAAATGAAAAGTTATATACAAGCACATAAACATTCGCTAAAATTTCCAACCAAATAAACTTTATTTAAAAAGAGATCAACATTTAACATTTATTTTTTAACACAAAATTTATTTTTAATCTGTTAAATTAATCTGCAAAGCCTAACATAATCTGCAGCACCCGCATCGGTGCTGCACTGTTTCTGCTACCGGCCCTGGCAGGAGGGGAAAAAAAAGGAATTGTACCCGCTGTTCCGGCATAAGCACCGCATGTACAATATTTTTAAGTTTTTAACTCGTATGAGCCACGGCGCTTCTTCCAAAAAATACTGTACTATGGTACATAGCAAATACTTTCTAGCAAACTTTTTTTTTTTTTTTTTTACTCCAGTTGAAAAATAGTCTACAGACCTCGTCAATAGTCTGCAACGTGCGTTACACCGATTCTCCGCCTGGGGGTCTTGTTAATTTCTTTTTTCAAATAAAGAAACTTGTAAAAAAAAAAAAAAAAAAACCATCAAAACTGTCTGCAAACTGTGAAAATTTTCTGCGAACGGCGTTCGCGTGTTCATCTATATTATCTGACTCTGTATGTGTATAATTGTAGAGTATTTTAACAAAGAAATACTACATACTTTCTTTTTATAATTTAAACATAAAATATCTACTAATACACCCATGATTAAAGAGTTATTTTCTCCAAACACAGGTTTAGTTGATGCCCTTTTTCTGTTTTAATTATTTAATATTGTTTTTGCTGTAAGTCACGTTTAGTTTTATTTTAAGTTAAATTATTTTTATATTTAAAAGTAAAAAGAAAATTACTTTTAATTTTAAATATTTATAATGAAGTTACAAAAACAACTAGTTGGATTTGCCAATCACAAAACTTTTTTCTATCTCATACATCTTAATATTTCAAAAAGTAGTTCCAAATATTAATACTTCAATATTATTAGTTCAATATTATACCAACTTTGATTTTGGTCTAAAATTTCTGCTTCAGTCAATTAATCAGAATAAGAATAAGTTAATCTCGATCATATTTATTAAAATCTAAAATTTTTTTGTTATTCTGTTGCACATCAGCTGTTTGTGAATAGCCAGCTTAGCAGGATGCAAAGTTCCCTTCGCTTCATAAGCCGCCAATATACAATACAAAAAAAAAAAAAAAAACTGCGAAAAATCGAGAAAATTTTACCAAAATCTCTGTTGCAGTGCCACCTTCTGGCAGAATATTTCCAAATTCAAGGAAAAACTGCTGGCCATAGTCAAAAATATACACCACAAAATTGGTTCAATTCTATGCTTAACTTCATACACTTTTCAATGGTAAAATAATGAAAATAACACAAAAATCCGTATTATAGCGCCCCCTTCCAGCAGAATATTTTCAAATTGAAGAAGGACCTGCTGGCCATAGCCAAAAACATACCCCCGAAAAATTGGTTCAATTCTATACATAACTTCATACACTTTTCGATGGTACAAGAATGAAAGTGGCACAAAAATCGCTATTGCAGCCCCCCCTCCCTTCCAGTGGAATGTTTCCATATTGAAGGAGGGCCGCCTGGCTATAGCCAAAAACATTCGCAAAAAAATTGGTTCAATTCTATGCATAACTTCATTACGATGGCAAAAATCGCTATTATTGGAAATATCCCCATCCTGGCGGAATATTTCTTTATTTAAGGAGAACCTGATGGGCATAGCCAAAAACAAATACAAAAAATTTTGTTCAATTATATGGATAACTTCATACACTTTTCGATGGTACAATAATGAAAAGGGCACAAAAATCGCGATTACCGTGCCCCCCCCCCCCCTCCAGTGGAATGTTTCCATATTGAAGAAGGGCCGCCTGGCTGTAGCCAAAAACATTCACAAAAAAATGGTTAAATTCTATGCATAACTTCATTCACTTTTCGATGGTACGATGGCGACATACGGACAGACAGACATTTTGTATAAACATGTTTTGGGATATTTGACCCCTAAAACATCAAAATCCGTCGAAAACCAGAAATCGAAAAAAATTCTATTACAATACTTTCTTCTAAAAATCCTGTTTAATTGTTTGTTTAGTTGCCTGTTTAATTGTTAAACTTAAAAGAAAGAAAGAAAATTAAAGTCATACTTTAATAAACAACTTCAAATTTTGTTTTACACTCTGAAAGTAAAGGTACAATTTTCTAAACGAAGTAAACGTAAATTCTTAAATTTATTATAAAGAGTTCAAATATCAATGTTAGGAAAGCTGGCAATTCTTTAAACTTTTGAGAATTACCTTTTACTCATGAATAGTGAACTTACTTTCATATTTTACATTATAAACAAAATTGTTCGGCATTGTTTGGGGTCAAACGATTTCTGTTATCCTTATATATTCGCTTTGCTGCACTCTGCCGGATATCCGGCAGAGAAGTCGGATATCCGGTGATTGTGATTCGGATATCCGACGGTATTTCGGATATTGAAAAATCAGCCGGATATGCCGGATATCGGATATTTGCCGGATATCCGTTGCATCCCTACAAATGATCGCGCAAAAATCACGAATTTTGTAAGTTGGTCGTGAAAAGAAAATCACGAATTTTGACAAACGATCGGAAAAGAATCGGGAATTTCGTCGAAAGATCTCTGAAACAAATAATAACTACCATCAATCGGTTGCGGAAAATATGTATCGCAAATTTGGACAAGTGGTGGCGAAAAAAAATAAATTTCGCCAATTTCTCGTAGAAAAATTTGCGAAATTTGCAAAGGATCGCGGAAAAAATCGCAAAACCTCCTTCAACGATAGTATAAAAAGATCTCAGAAAGAAAGAGGTATTTTCGTCAATCGATTGGGGGAAAAATCGCGAATTTTGCAATTCGTCGCGAAAAAAATCGCGAATCTCCTCAAACAACCGTTGAAAAAGTGCGTTTGGGAAGATGACTTTACAAGCGCTTTGAAGAAAAAGATCGAATATTTTCAGTAAAAATAGTCGCTTAAATTAAAAAAAAAGTCGCCTGTTTTTTTTGAAATAGTCGCTTTTTAATGGTTTTCGGCCTAAAATAGTTGGCATAGCCGCTGGATGTTTAAAATAGTCGCTTTCAGTAGCATTTTAGTAGCAAGTGTAGCCCTGCAATTGTATGCTAAGAAAAATCGGAATTTTATGAGAAATTGAGTCGGGCCGGGCCTGGCCATAAACTGTGAAAATACAAACGGGCCAGGCTCGGGTGGAAGTTTGAATTTTTACGACGAGCTGGGTCCGAGCCTTGAAATTGCGGTCCGCGCAGGCCTCTAGTGTGCCTCTCCAGGGCGTTGCAAAGGGGGGCTAAAGGTGCGGTCGGTCGCCCCGGGCGCGAAATTTATGCTGCGAACCACGGTTTTATTCAGTTTTTGACCGCCGATCATTTTCCGGGGAATTTCTTTTTCTCTCTTGATCCTTTTTTTCCTGTCTCAAAACATCATGAACCCTCTAACAAATAAGTGCAATTTTCTCTTATGTTATTTAGTTGTTCTGAATTTCTAAATTAAAATTAAACCTTTTAAAGTTCCAAAATAAACGCGAAATATTTATTCAATACAATTTATTTATGTTTCTGCACTTTATAAATTTTATTACACCCATCACAAAGATTTTTTTTTTTTTTTTGGGGGGGGGGGGGCGGCGCAAAATATAAAATTCGCTCGGGGCGCAGTTTCACGGCCTTGGTGCCCCCCCAAAATTTCTGGTCACGCTACGCCTATGCTTATACATGTTAATACTTCAAAATTCGCTATCACAGTGCCAAAAATACCGTGCATTACTTCTTGAGATATGACTATCGCTAAAATCGTGTAAATCCTGAAAAATGCAGCATAGCAGCGCCACTTGTTGGGCGATTTACACCAAAACATAATCAGCAACAACTTATGTCAACATCTAACTGAATCGGAAGTTTGATAAAAATCCGTGCATTAGTTTTTGATAGAGCTATTGGGGAAATCGTGAAAAATTCTGCATAGATGCGCCACCTATTGGGCGATTTACACTAAAAGCTAATCAGCGCTAATTTATATCAGGGACTAACTGAATCTGAAGTTTGATGAAAATTCGTGTATTAACTCTTGAGATAGAGCTGTTGCAAAAATCGGGGAAAATGCAGCACAGCAGCGCCACCTGTTGAGCGATTTAAACCAAAAAGTAATCAGCACCAATTTATATCAAGGAACAATTGAATCTAAAGTTTTATTCAATTCCGTGCATTAGTTCTTGAGATAGAGCGCTCCCAAGATTTGTGTCCCATTGTCCCATAAAGACAGACTCACAGAACCATAGACCGACATTTTCTAACAAGTGGGTGAGTGTGATCACAAATCGCACAGAGGCTTTCGTTCAATATTCCTTTCAAAACACTTTATTCTTTAATTAGTAAACACAAATTGTTAATTTATAATTATTAAATCCTTACATAGATCGAGATGATATAGAGGGGTGAGAATGGAGGTAGCAAGAGTGAGAGGAATAATATTATTGGGCACATAGCCTTTCATTTAAAATATTACATGGCATATCGTAGATTAAATTTGAAGTTTGCGACTATAGCGCCCCCTGGCGACAGAAAGACAAAAATGGATGAGAAGATGCTAAATTGATCAGATTTGTTATGTAGATTTTTTTTCTTAATTTTGGGGGAAATTTATTGGGTAGTAATGAACAAAATAAAACATTAAAATACCCCCAAGTGGTAAAAAAATAAGTTAAGAGTCTGGGGAGTGGGTGCTTAGTAATGTATAGGCCAAGAACTTTAAAACGATGTGTCACATGAAAAAAATCAATTTCCTGCCCCCCTCCGCTCCCCCAAATGGGGAATGTGTCTAATTGTCTGGGGTTGCAATAGACGCCAGCAACATGCAGGGTGCCAGTACCCTAGGCGACAGCCGTCTGGCCTTGAAATATTTCTCAAATACCTGCGTTCTACTGCTTGTCTTTGAAAGAAAAAGAAAATCAGTTTATATAATTGATTTTGAATGTTTTTTTCCGCTTCTAGATGGAATTTTCAAACAAGTGAGTAAGTGTGATCACAGATCGCACTGAGGGTTTCGTTTAATATTCCTTTCAAAACACTTATCCTTTTGAAAAATCTGTTAGTTCCACATTTCGCAACCAGGGGCGCACTCTATTCTAAACAAACACGAAACTCCGTTTTATATACTATCCGTAGATATATTAGTCGAGGAAATTGGGCCGATAGCACCCGAGATAAGTAGGCGCACCTGGCGGTAAAAAGTGGAACTAAAATATGTAAGGCTATGGAGCATAACATGAAAGAATGGTCAAAGGGGTGTCGGCAGAAGTTGGAAAAGTGCTCACCGGATGAAAAGGGCGCAGGTTAGAAAAATTGCTTAAAATACACAAGTTAGATCCCGGAGGAGTAAATACTATAAGACTTTTTGAAAATTTTATGATTTGCCGCGTGGTCTGAGGTATTCAGCTATACGTATGCAAAAATTCATGTATCCAACTTAATTAGGGGCTCTCTTAGAAAGAATTGCTTAAAATATATATGTGTTAGCTCAAAGGGTTAAACGTAAGACTTTTTCATGATTTTATGATATGTCGCCTGGCCTCATGTGTTCTGCTTAAGTATGCAAAATTTCAAATCTCCAATTTAATAAGGGTCTCAGTTAGAAAGAATTGCTTAAAATACGCATGTGGAACCCAAAGGGTTAAATGTTCGATTTTTTCAAAATTTTATGATTTGTCGTATCATATTTGGTGTTTAGCTATAAGTATGCAAAATTTCACGCCTCCAACCTAATTAGGGGTCACTTAGAAAGAATTGTTTAAAAAAGACCCCAAAGAGGGAGCCCAAAGGGTTAAATGTACGACTTTTTCAAAATTTTATTAATTGTCGTTTGATGTGAGGTGTTCAGTGCCAAATTTCACGTCTCCAACCTAATTAGGGACTCAATTAGAAAGAATTGTTTAAAATACACATGTGGGAGCCCAAAGGGTTAAATGTACGACTTTTTCAAAATTTTATGGGTTGCCATTTGATGTGAGGGGTTCAGCTATAAGTATGCAAAATTTCACGTCTCCAACCTAATTAGGGCTCACTTAGAAAGAATTGTTTAAAATACGCATGTGGGAGCGCAAAGAGTTAAATGTACGACTTTTTCAAAATTTTATGATTTGTCGTATGATGTGTGGTGTTCATCTATAAGCCCAGCAGCAGAATTTTTTTCTGCAGCCTGCAACATAAGTAGAAACTTTAAAAACAGTCTGCAGAACTTAAGGACAAACGCCCTCTTTCCAATCCCTTATACACTCAACCCCCCCTCCCCCCAGTATTTGTGATTAACATAAAAGGAAAGTACTTTTTAAAATAATTTGTCTTTGTCCTCAAAATTTTTAACACCACTATCTGAAAAATCTTTCATAAAATTTGCCAAAATTTCTGTGAAGTTAGAAAACAGAATAACAGTAAAAATAACATATAAACACCAATTTCTAAAATTTTTGAAAAGATTGATACAATGTGATATCAAAAATTATATATAGATTTGATAATACAGGGATGAAAGTGCACTAAAGCCACTTTGAAGCAGCAAAAGTCTAATTTTTTAGCAATAACAGATATAACAGATATACAGTATATATATACAATAGCAGATTGAAATTCTTAGAAAATCAAATTTGAGTAATTCATGCAAATACTATAAGTAATTCTAAGGCAGTGTTTTATTTAGCAATATTAGCTAGTTGTGCAATTCAAAATTTAACATGCTTTCACTCAAAACATGGCTAACTAATATTTAATCTGCCACTCAGCTGTAAAAAAATCTCGCGAAAACATCAATGCTGCAGCAAATTTTTTCGCGATTTTTTGACGGAATTCACCTTTTTTTCCTCGATCCTTTGACGAAATGCGCATTTTTTCGCGATCTTTCGACGATGTTCGCGTCCTTTCGACGATATTCGCGACCTTTCGACGATGTCCGCCTTTTTTATCGCGATCTTTTGACGATGTTCGCCTTTTTTTATCGCGATCTTTCGACGATGTTCGCGTTTTCGCCATCTTTTGACGATGTCCGCCTTTTTTTATCGCGATCTTTCGACGATGTTCGCGTTTTCGCGATCTTTCGACGATGTTCGCGTTTTTTTCGCGATCTTTCGACGTTGTTCACGTTTTTTTCGCGATTTTTCGATGATCGTTTTTATTCGCGATTTTCCGACGATGTTCGCAGGTTTTTTTGCGATCTTTTGATGAAATTCGCGTTTTTCCGCATATTCTTTGAAAAAAATTCGCGTTTTCTCCGCGATCTTTTGACGATATATGTGTTTATCGCGATCGTTTATCGAAATCCGCGTTTTTTAGCGATCTGTGCGCGAAATTCGCTTTTACCGCGATTTTTTCGACGAAATGCGCGTTTCTTCTGCGATTTTTTGACGAAATTCGCGTTTTTTTCGCAATCCTTTGACAGAATTCGCGCTTTTTCCGCGATCATTTGTCAAAATTAACATTTTCTCCCGATCATTTGACAAAACTCGCGTTTTCGCACCATCCTTTGTGGAAAGTTGCTATTTTTCCGCAGCCCTTTGACGAAATGGGTTTTTTTTTTCTTCGATCGTGTGACAATATTTTCGCCATCTTTTGACGAAGATATCATATTTTAGCGATCCTTCGATAAAATCCGCGATCTTTTGACGAAAGTTGCTATTTTTCCGTAGCCCTTAGACGAAGTTCGTGTTTTTTCTGCGATCATTTGACAGAAGCCGCATTTTTCTGCCAGTCTTTGACGAAAGTTGCTATTTTTCCGCAGCCTTTTGACGAAATTGACGTTTCCTTCTTGATCTTATGACAAAATTGCGTTTTTTATTCGCGATCTTTGGACGAAATTCACGTTTTTTTCGCGATCCTTTGGCGAAATTGGCTATTTTAACTGCAAACGATTGACGAAATTGATTTTTCGGCGACCATTTGTCGAAATTCGTGCTATTTACGTCCGAACTTTCGGACTAATGACCAATTTTTTATAAATTTCTAAAGAAATCATCCCTACGAGGATCGACTCATTTAATAATGGACGTTTCACGATCGCGTGTCTAGTTTTCTCCGTGAATTATATTTATATTTTAAAGTGAATCGGAGCTTCGTCAATCGCATGTGGCGTGTATCGTATTATTATGGCACATGGCAAATAATTTCTAACAAACTTTTTTTTTTCCTAAATTTTAACAGTGGAAAAATAGTCTGCAGACCCTCACAAGAGTCTGCGACGTGCGTCGCAGCGTTGCGCCGATTCTGCGCCCGGGTCTATAAGTATGCAAAATTTCAAGTCTCCAACGTGTATAGTTTTTGAGAACGGTCTCTGTGACAGGCGGACAGACAGACAGAGAAGCGAGACGAATAGGGTTTCATCGGATGAACGAAACCCTAAAAAAGAAAAAATATAAATTCTGAAGGAGAACATTTTTTTGTGTCTGCGTGAGCAATTTTCAAGTTTTTAGCCCCGGTAGATTTTAAAATATAGGCGTCTATGAAAACGCCCTGTACATTTATCGCAATGGAACCCATTCTAAATCATGGTAAACCCTCCCCCTTCTGACTGCAAATCGTTGTGGTTTAATTAAAATCAATGCTTTTGTTGAATTATGAACATTTTCCATTCTTTTAATTGGGATTTTTAATTAACAACGTGCGTTAATTAAGACTTTTTCAAAGTTTTATGATTTTGGCAAGGTCAGGGGAAATTCAGCTCTACGCGCAAAAAAAAAAAAAAAAAAAAAAAAAAAAAAAATCAAGTCTAGAACTTAAATAGTTTCCGAGTACGAGCTCTGTGACAGACGAACGGATGGGCAGACAGAGGAGTGAGACGAATAGGGTTTCGTCAGATGAACGAACCCTAAAAACAGTCAAATCGTGTTCAGGACCTTCTAAAACTGATGAATCTACCGAGAACAGGAAGTCGAAAATTTTCACAAATCCAATACTTTCAACTTGTAAAGATAGAAGAAAGTAATAAAGCCTAGTTTCATCATGGTGCCGAAAAATTCCGTTACAATACCAGACTTTTCCAGACCATATTTCCTACAATTTCCTGACCACAATTCACGACATATTTAGAAGCCCGAATTATAATTCTAGATCTTGATGATTAAACTTATGCTGCAAAACAGAATAACTGATAGATTAATATTTATAAAATGTAAACACCTCTGAAAAAAAAAAATAAATTTAAAAATTGAATAAAAATCGATATCATTTGATATTTGAAAGAAAAAAAAAAAAAAAAAAAAAAAAAAAAACTAAAATTCATATCATTTAAGCGTCGTTTACACGGAGCGAGTTTACTAGCTATAGCTACAAGCCGGTGAATTCACTAGCTGCTAATAAACTCGCCCCGTGTAAACACGTTGGCTAGCAAACTATCTGGCAGCTCAGCGAGTGCGAAAAAAGTTGAAAGCTCGGCTACTTTTCTCGCTACTCGCTGGCGTGTTAGCTATCTGGCTAGTAAACTCGCTGTGTGTAAACATTGTTGCTAGTGAAATCGCTGCGAGTATTCGGTGGTTCGTGGTTCTGTATAGGTAAACAATGTCGACTGAAGTAGTTCGTGTTGGCGTGAATGAAACAAAATAGATTTTTCGAACAAACTTAACAATTAGGATACCAATAATTAAAATATTTTTGAGAATTATTCACTGTTTGAAATAACTACCGTAATTATCACAATGTGAATATTTTAATTATTTTAGATAGTTGAAAATACTAATGTCGGGGAATTGCAGTTATCAAATTATTGAGACTGTACTGGGTTTAGAGGGCAATAATAGAAAAAAAAAGTTTTGGAGTATTAGTGCATAGATTCGTATATTCTCCACAGTTAAACTACCTGAAAGTACTCTTAGTAATTAGTATTACAAATATGATACTGGGGGTTGAATGTTTTAAGTACTAAATAAAATAATTGCAAAATAAAACTGCAGAACTATGATGGCGTTTGAGGCCACTGATCTGCAGATTTACTAGTTCAATTACTACCACAGATTTCATTAATATTACAACCATTTTTTGTGAGAGATGAATAAATGTTTAAGACAGAAAATAATAGATTTTTAACAACTTCAGTAACTCAATAGTTTTTTTTTTAACGAATTTAATATTTTCAACTGAGCGAAAAAATGCCCAAGCCGGGAATCGAGCACAGATCATTGGCTTACAGGGCTAATGATCTTCCGTTTAAGCTAACTGGGCCGACAACTGGTGAGCATATCTGCAAGCCAAGGATCTGTGTTCGATTCCCGGCCTGGGCATTTTTTCGCTCAGATGGAAATATTCAATTCGTATGATAGTTTTACCAATCAGTTTGATTGTGTTAAAAATAATAGTTTACCGTAATTTCCCGCGTATCCACCACGGCTTTAAGTCTTTTCAGACCGGAAATTTTATTGAAAAAAAAAGAAGTCAAATAAGTGGCAAGCAGAATCAAGTCACATTTTATTTAAAATAAACTCTGGTAGGAAATTGAGTTATCCGAGGTGCGACAGATAGGCGCGAAATTACGGTAATTGTTTTTATGTAAATGGGGAGGGGTCGAGCCCTATAAGCCTCTCTTTTCCATATGCCCTTAAACAATATGCTTTGCTTCCTGGTTTATTTCATTGATTGACAGATAAACTAAACAGGGCAGAGTTATAAAAATATTATGTGATTAAAATATTGAAAATTTTATTAACCACATGAAATTAATTAAAAGCAGCACTATTTATAAAATTTTGGTGTTCCCATTAAACATCAGTGAAACTGCATTTTTAGCAACGATTACATGGGATATCCATTACTGAAAATAGACTAATTAAACGTTACAATAATGGACACGGGTCTTAAAACCTTAAAAAATAATGAAATTTCATAAATGATCATTATAATATAAAATTCAAATTTCATCTTTTAATTTCGTATTGCAGTAATCTGTGTGTTTTATTTTCCATAACACAGGGTACTCTTGGTATACATTTAAAAACTCGGCAATATCATTTATGTTCCACTTCAATTTTCTACGGACACACACACACATAAAAAACAAAAACAAGTGGGTAAGTGTGATCACAGATCGCACAGAGGGTTTCGTTTAATATTCCTTTCAAAACACTTTATCCTTTTGATCTTTTGAATAATCTGTTAGTTCCACATTTCGCAACCAGGGGCGCACTCTATTCTAAACAAACCTCTATCCGAACGAAACTCCGTTTTACATACTATCCGTATATATATTAGTCGAAGGGATTGGGCCCATAGCACCCGAGATAAGCATGCGTCCCTGGCGGTAAAAAATGGAACAAAAATATGTAAGGCTATGGTGTATAATATGAAAGAATGGTCAAAGGGGTGTCGGCAAAAGTTGAAAAAGTGCTCCCCGGGTGAAAAGGGCGGAGGTTAGAAAAATTGCTTAAAATATACAAGTTAGAACACGGAGGAGTAAATAATATAAGACTTTTTGAAAATTTTATGATTTGTCGTGTGGTCTGAGGTATTCAGCTATACGTATGCAAAAATTCATGTCTCTAACTTAATTAGGGGCTCTCTTAGAAAGAATTGCTTAAAATACACATGTAGTAGCTCAAAGGGTTAAACGTAAGACTTTTTCAAGATTTTATGATTTGTCGCCTGGCCTCAGGTGTTCTGCTATAAGTATGCAAAATTTCAAATCTCCAATTTAATAAGGGGCTCAGTTAGAAAGAATTGCTTAAAATACGCATGTGGGAGCACAAAGGGATAAATGTACGACTATTTCAAATTTTTATGATTTGTCGCATGATGGTGTTCAGCTATAAGTATGCAAAATTTCGCGCCTCCAACCTAATTAGGGGCCCACATAGAAAGAATTGTTTAAAATACACATGTGGGAGCCCAAAGGGTTAAATGTACGACTTTTTCAAAATTTTATGATTTGTCGTTTGATCTGAAGTATTCAGCTATAAGTATGTAAAATTTCAAGCCTCCAACCTAAATAGGGTGTCACTTAGGAAGAATTGTTTAAAATACACATGTAAGAGCCTAAAAGATTAAATGTACGACTTTTTCAAAATTTTATGGTTTGTCGTTTGATGTGAGGTGTTGAGCTGTAAGTAGGCAAATAAATTTCTCGCCTCCAACCTAATTAGGGGCTGACTTAGAAAGAATTGTTTAAATACACATGTGGGAGCCCAAAGGGTTAAATGTACGATTTTTTCAAAATTTTATGGTTTGTCATTTGATGTGAGGTGTTCAGCTATAAGTATGCAAAAATTCACACCTCCAACCTAAATAGGGGCTCACTTAGAAAGAATTGTTTAAAATACACATGGGGGAGCCCAAAGGGTAAAATGTACGACTTTTTCAAAATTTTATGATTTGTCGTTGATGTGAGGTATTCAGCTATAAGTATGCAAAATTTCACTCCTCCAACCTAATTAGGGTTCACTTAGAAAGAATTGTTTAAAATACACATGTGGGAGTCCAAAGGGTTAAATGTACGACTTTTTCAAAATTTTAGGATTTGTCGTTTGATGTGAGTTATTCAGCTATAAGTATGCAAAATTTCACTTCTCCAACCTAATTAGGGTTCACTTAGAAAGAATTGTTTAAAATACACATGTGGGAGCCCAAAGGGTTAAATATACGACTTTTTCAAAATTTAAGGATTTGTCGTTTGATGTGAGGTATTCAGCTATAAGTATGCAAAATTTCGCGCCTTCAACCTAATTAGAGACTCACATAGAAAGAATTGTTTAAAATACACATGTGGGAGCCCAAAGGGTTAAATGTACAACTTTTTCAAAATTTTAGGATTTGTCGTTTGATGTGAGGTATTCAGCTATAAGTATGCAAAATTTCACGCCTGCAACCTAATTAGGGACTCACTTAGAAAGCATTGTTTAAAATACACATGTGGGAGCCCAAAGGGTTAAATGTACGACTTTTTCAAAATTTTAGGATTTGTCGTATGATGTGTGGTGTTCATCTATAAGTATGCAAAATTTCAAGACTCCAACATGTATAGTTTCTGAGAACGGGCTCTGTGACGGACAGACAGACAGACAGACAGAGGAGCGAGACGAATAGGGTTTCGTCAGATGAATGAAACCCTAAAAAACAGACAGGAAAAATCGGCACTTAATATAAAAACAAACACTGTTTTCAGAAAAAAACATAAAAGAAAGCTTTAGAGCGCAGCAAGTGACGCAATAGCGAGTTGGCTACTGAGCGAGTAAACAAGTTCGTGTGTAAACGACCACTATCTCGCTACTTTTCTCGCCGGCTTGTAGCTAGTAAACTAGCTCCGTGTGAACGAGCCTATTTGTGTTGTTTCAGAAGCATTTTGTTGTATAAGTTTCAACTTTTTGTTTTTTAGCATTTTAAAATCAGCTACAGCGTTTCTTTATTCTGTTTCTTTTTTGCTTGCATAATAATTTTCTTTCTCTTTCTTATTTAAATACCAGCAGACACGCCCGGCGTTGCCCGGGTTCCGTAAATAATAACCTTAAACAAAACTGAACTTTGTATGATTTTATATCTTTTGAAATTCTTTTAAATTAACCTAATTTCGGAGGCACCCATTGCCCTCCGCAGCGTCTAGCGTGTTCCCAACAAACTTCTTTCCGAACGAACCTGTAATTTGGGTCCACGCTACCTAAGGCAGCATGTACCGGAAGTGCTCCGCACGCGCCGGAGACAATTGAAAACCAAATTGAGTGAGTCAAACCTCGTAATAATCAAGCCCATAGAATCCAAAAAAAGAATGCATCACCAATGTTAGAAAATGTTGGTAACTGAAGACTAAGATAAAATTTCATAATACAGAAAGAAGCTGAATCGTAGTGTAAGTTGAATGAACCAAATCCCGTTTAAATTAGGTCCTTAGAATCGGAGGAAAGAATGCGCCACCAAACGGTGGAAGATGACCTTTCCCATTGTAAATTTCATAAATTACTTTTAACATTAACACGATATTTAATAAACTGATGAAATCCATTATTTAAAGTTACCTTTAAATTAACACGATTTTTAATTTACAGCTGTAGTGAGTAAACGTAAGTTGATGCTGACAAAGGAGATTAATGTTCGAAAAAAATGGTAGCTGAGGTATAAAGAAAGGCCGGGCACTGGGCAAAGCGATATAAGTAAGCGTACAATGTCGATACTGGAATCTGGAGTATATTGACACAGCTGCGCCATCTGGTGGATGAGGTGAATAACGCAAATACGCGGGTTTTCAGTATGACGTCATATATGACAAAATATCTATACTATCTGCGCATCTCTTGCTCATATTTCTGAATCTTTACTCACTTATGGAAGATGAATCTTGTTTACCAGATTTATTGCAAAATATTTTTATTACAACTTGTTTTGATAAAATTATGTGCATTAAAAAAAAAAAATAGTCGCAATATCATTTTAATTTCGGGAGAAAAGCTCTAATGCTACGGAAGCATTACTGCCTTTTGCCTTTAAACTAAAATGACATTGCGACTTTTTTTTTTAAATGCACATATTTTTATCAAAACAAGCTGTAACAAAAATATTTTGCAATACATCTGGCAAACAAGAATCATCTTCTGTAAGTAAGTAACAATCTGAAATTCATAATTGAACTTTTAACAGGGATTCTCTAAATGGCTTTGTCTGTTTAAAAAGATAAAAAAAATCTAATCCGGCGATTTTAGGGAAATTATTGCCTAGACTCACAAAATATTTAAACAAATAAATGAACAATACTTGTTCGTTTAATAGTACAACATTTAATGCAAACATTTTAAATTAAAGTGATTCGAAATATAAAATGAAACGATTTTTAAATTAAATGAATGAAATATTTGTTAGTTAAATAAGATTATTGCAATGCGATTAAGAGAATATTGGAAATTTATCGTTTGCTCATGATAAGCGAACAAAAGGACTTAAAATTGAATACTTTATTTATATTAAATTCTGTACATATTCTAAAGATTCATAAAAGTTGTATTCTCATCGGGAATACAACCGTGTTTATCAATTTTTATAACTTTAGCATATCAAGAATTGAGTAAAAAATAAGACTACAAAATTCAATCTTTACACATTAATTACTTGCTAATTTTTATGAGTCATTTTTCATTTCATTAAAAGAAAATAATTAAAATAGAGCGTATTTAAATCAACAACATCTGATAATATATATTAAATTAATATTTTACCTTTTTTAATAAATGAAAGTTAAAATACGTAACTAACTTGTTTTACTCTTTGGAAAAGGGCAGATATGAATTCTATAAGAAAAAGAATTTTCTTACAATTTCGAAAACTACAGTTATTCGATGGTCAACATTTAGCCATTTTAACAAATAATATTAGTTCTAAAAATAATTGTTTTTATTTAAATAATTAACTATATAAATAAGTCAAGAAACACGAATAAATTAATAGAATATTCTATTACTGTCAGAATATAAATGCTACAAACAAATGAAAACACGACGTTTGCGCTTGCGCAGTTATTTCATAGATGTGCAGTTAATAGATTATCCATAAAGAGGAAAACAGTAGGCATCTTTCTGTAGTTCACCCCGTCCGCTACGTGGCGTGCGACCTTGATTGATGTGACCTCGCATTTAATCTTGCGGTTACCTTTCCCATTTAAGATAGGACGCTTACTTACAAAGCGATATAAGTAAGCGTACAATGCCAATACTGAAATCTGGAGTATATTGACACATCTGCGCCATCTAGTGGACGGAGTGAATAATGCAAATACGCGGATTTTCAGTATGACGTCATATATGACAGAATATCTACTATCTGCGCATCTCTTACGCATATTTTCTGATTCTTTACTCACTTATGGAAGATGAATCTTGTTTCCCAGTTTTATTGCAAAATATTTTTATTACAGTTTGTTTTGATAAAATTATGCACATTAAAAAAAAAAATCGCAATATCATTTCAATTTCGGGAGAAAAGCACTAATGCTACGAAAGCATTACTGCCTTTAGCCCTTAAACTAAAATGACATTGCGACTTTTTTTAAAATACACATATTTTTATCAAAACAAGCTGTAACAAAAATATTTTGCAATATATCTGGCAAACAAGATTCATCTTCTGTGAGTAAGTAACAATCTGAAATTCGTAATAGAATTTTTTACAGGGATTCTCTAAATGGCTTTGTCTGCTTCAAGTAGGGAAAAAAAAAGAAAAAAAAAAAGTCTGGCGATTTTAGGAAATTTTTTGCAGTTATTGTCTGGACTCGCAAAATATTTAAACAAATACTAAATTAACAATACTTGCTCGTTTAATAGTACAACATTTAATGCATGCATTTTAAATTAAAGTGATTCTGAATATAAAATAAAATGAATTTTAAATTAAATAAATGAACTATTTGTAATATAAATAACATGAATACAATACGATCAAAAGAATATTGGAATAAGTTTTCGATGTATCGTCTGCGCTTGATAAACGAAGAAAAGGACTTAAAATTGAATATTTTATTTATTATTAAATTCTATACATATTCTAAACATTGATAAACATTCTATTTTCATCTGGAATTAAACCGTGTATATCATTTTTTATAGCTTTAGCACATCAAGAATTGAGTAAAAAATAAGACTACAAAATTCAATCTTTGCACATTAACTACTTACTAATTTTTATGCGTCATTTTTCATTTCATTAAAAGAAAATAATTAAAATCGAGCGTATTTAAATCAACAACATTTTATAATATATATCAAATAATATATATATACCGGGTGTCCCAAAAAGGACTGACTGATTTTAAAATTCAATAACTTCCAAACAGTGACAGATATTAAAAAAATTCTTGCAGGAGGGTTATGCATAAAGTCAAAAGTTTTATTACAGTGATTTTCGATTTTAGTTCGAATTACAAACAATAGATGGCGCTGTAAGCAATAGTCGCTAAATACAGGCTCGATTTTTGGTCCTTTCTGTTGTTCCATGCAGAAAAAGGAGATGGAAATGTATTATCCGGGCCACGAAGTACCAAAAATCGAGCCTGAATTTAGCCTCTATTGATTGCAGCGCCATCTATTGTTTGCAATTCGAACTAAAATCGAAAATCACTGTAAAAAAACTTTTGACTTTATGCATAACCCTCCTGCAAGAATTTTTTTAATATCTGTCACCGTTTGGAAGTTATTGAATTTTAAAATCAGTCAGTCCTTTTTGGGACACCCGGTATATATATTTTAATAAATTAAAGTTAAAATACGTAACTAACTTGTTTTGCTCTTTGGAAAATGACATATGAATATTATAAGAAAAAGAATTTTCTTACAATTTCGAAAACTAGAGTTATTCGATTGCCAACATTTTGCCATTTTAACAAATAATATTAGTTCTTAAAAAGAACTGTTTTTATTTAAATAATTAACTATAATAAATAAGTCAAAAAACACGAATAAAAATTAATAGAACATTATATTACTGTCAGAATATAAATGCTACAAACAAATGAAAACACGACGTTTGCGCTTGCGCAGTTATTTCATAGATGTGCAATTAATAGATTGTCCATAAAGAAGAAAACAGTTAGGCATCTTTCTGTTGTTCACTCCGTCCGCTACGTGGCGTGCGACCTCGCCTTTAATCTTGCGGTTACCTCTCCCATTTAAGATAAGACGCTTACCTATATCGCTTTGCTCACTTATATCGCTTTGGCACTGGGTGCCAGGGTTTTAACTGGAATGTAGTTGGGTATAAGAAAATTTTTTAGAAGTTTTAAATTTGTTGGAGGGCGCTGTTAAAGAAAAATGTAATAGAATCTGATAGTTTTTAAAGAAGCTGCAATAAAATGTCCAAGAATGAGATTAATATTAAAAATTGTTGGTAGTTGAAGTCTAAGAAATTTTTTTTGTTGTTGTCGTTCATGTAATTAGCTGGAGAGCCTAAGATGTTGTTAGAATAAAAAGCTAGTGAATCGGACTATTTTTAAGGAAGTTATAATAGGGGGTCCAGAAGAGGCCAACTGATAACAGGCTCTAACATGAAAACATGTTAAAACGTTTTAGTACTTAGCGTTTTAGATCTTCGATTAGTCAAGATTAAGCATAGGGTATGAATTAATCATTAGAATATAATTTGAAAGAAATTCCCAAAAAATTGGGGGAAATGCTTAAAAAAGGGACCTAGGGCCCCAATAAAAATATGTGAGTATTGGTCTAGGGTAGAGGTGCACAACCTTTTTTACAGAAGGGCCACTTACAAAAATGTCTGGGTTGTCAAGGGCCACATCAGTAACTCAGGGATAATTCTATTTCGGGGAGGGGATCTTTTATAATCAAATAAAAAAAATATGGTTTCAGAGGGGGGAAGTTTTGCCCGTCTAGGTCCTCTAACCCAGTCAACATAACCAATTAAGTTGGAAAAAATATATCAACAGTTTAGGTTTGTATCTATAACACAGATTGTTTTCAAGGAGTGATAATAATCCTTGACTTTATTTGGAGGAGTAAATTTTGTTTCATTATATGTGGTAAAAAACAAACATAGGCATGAAAGTGGTTAGTGCCGAAAAAAATGTGAACTTTATGAACAAAGAGCAGAGAAGCCAATCAACGAAATTTGAGATTTTTACGTGCCTGGTCGACAAAATTCGCTTCTTTCCGTGCCTGATCGACGAAATTCGTTAATTTTCTGCGCCCGATAAGACAAAATTTTCTATTTTTCCGCACCCGGTTGACAAAATTTGGACCCGACTAACGAAATTCGCGATTTTTCGGAATCAGATCCGCAAAAACTCGAGATTTTTCCGTGCTCGATTGACGAATTTGCAATTTTTCCGCGCCTGATCGACGATATTCGCGATTTTTTCGTGTCCGACCAAAAATTCGCGATTTTTCGGAGCCAGATCGACAACACTCGCGATTTTTCTGTGGCCGATCGCCGAAATTTGCGATTTTCCGCTCCTGATCGATGAAATTCTCGACTTTTCCGCGTCCGATCAACAAAATTCGCGATTTTCCGCTCCCGATCAACGAAATTCGCGATTCTTAACTGATTCTGACGAAATTTGTAATTTTTCCCACGACAAATTGATAAAATTCAGGGTTTTTTTTTCTCCCGATAAACTGACGAAACTCACGATTTTTCCGCTGCCGATCGACGAAATTTTCAATTTTTCCGCGCATCATCAAGAAAATTCATGATTTTTCCCTGCCCTATAAACGAAATTTGCGCTTTTTACGCGCCTTATCGACAAAATTGGCGATTTTTTCGTGCCCGATCGGCGAATTTGCGATTTTCCTGCCCCTGATCGACAGAATTTGTGATTTTTCCTCGCCCGATCAACGAAATTCGCGATTCTTAACTGACTAACGAAATTTGCGATTTTTCCTGCGGAAAATTGACAAAATTCGCGTTTTTATCTCGCGATAAACTGATGAACTCACGATTTTTCCGTTGCCAATCAACGAAATTTACATTTTTCCGCGCATCATCGACAAAAATCGCGATTTTTCCGTGCTCTATCAACGAAATTTGCGATTTCCCCCCTCCTGATAAAAAAATTCGATTTGTTTCGTGCCCGACCAACAAAATTCGCGATTTTCCGGAGCCCGATAGACAAAACTCGAGATTTTTTCGTGCCCGGTCGAGAATTTGCGATTTTTCCGAGGCTGATCTACGAAACTTGCGATTTTTTTCGCGCCCGACCAAAGAAATTCGCGATTCTTAACTGGCTCTGACGAAATTCGTATTTTTTACCCGTGACAAATTGACGAAATCACGCGATTTTTCAGCTGCCGATCAACGAAATTCGAGGTTATTCCTCTCTTAATCGACAAAACAGACGATTTTTCCGGGCCTGATCGAAAAATTCGCGATTTTTCCGTAATGTGCTAATTTTCCACGCCATATCGACAAAATTCCCGATTTTTCCGTGCCCGATCAACGAAATTCGCGAGTCATCCGCGCCTGATCGACAAAATTCGCGATTCTTAAGACGAAATTTTCAAATTTTCCTGCTGCAAATTGACGAAATTCACGACTTTTCCTTGCGATCTATGGACAAAAATTGCAATTTTTTTCCAGTTATAAATTTACGAAATTCGCGGGCCACATGCTAATCCACCGACGGCACCTTTTGGCCCGCGGGCCACAGGTTGTGCATCCCTAGTCTAGGGAGAAGAGTTTAAGACTCAACTTTAAAAATACGCTCTGCGAAGGTGAGAAAATTAGGGTGTGAAAAATGCATGGCACACAAAAAATTTAAGGGTCCCTGGACCAGGGTCTTAACTGGTATGTAGAAACGGGAGAATAACTAATGGAGAAAGTATATCAAAAATGAAGATCGGATAAAAAGGAAGCAATTTATTTACAATTTAGTGCACTAAAACTTCAAGGCGCCCTGTACCGGGCAAGGGTGCCAGGGTCTTAACTGAAATGTAGAAATAGGGCAGAAACTGAAAGGAGTATACACCGCAAAAACGAAGTAGATCGGATAGAAAAGAGGCATGTTATTAACAATTTAGTGCACTAAATCTTCAAGGCGCCCTGTACCGGGCCTCTTGCAAGGGTGCCAGGGTCTTAATTGAAATGTAGAAATAGGGTAGAAACTGAAAGGAGAATTCACCCCAAAAACGAAGAAGATCGGATAGAAAAGAGGCATGTTATTAACAATTTAATGCACTAAAACTTCAAGGGGCCCTGTACTAGGCCCTTTGCAAGAGTGCCAGGGTCTTAACTGAAATGTAGAATTGGGACAGAAACTGAAAGGAGAATTCACTTCAGAAACGAAGAAGATCGGACAGAAAAGAGGCATGTTATTAACAATTCAGCGCACTAAAACTTCAAGGGGCCCTGTACTAGGCTCCTTGCAAAGATGCCACGGTCTTAACTGAAATGTAGAAATGGGGCAGAAGCAGAAACTGAAAGGAGAATTCACCCGAAAAACGAAGATCGCATAGAAAAGAGGCATGTTATTAACAATTTAGTGCACTAAAACTTCAAGGGGCCTAGGGTCTTAACTGAAATGTAGAAATAGGGCAGAAACTGAAAGGAGAATTCACCCTAAGAAGATAGGATAGAAAAGACATGTTATTAGCAATTTAGTGCACTAAAACTTCAAGGGGCCCTGTACTGGGCTCTTGCAAAGGTACCAGGGTCTTAACTGAAATGTAGAAACGGGGCAGAAACTGAAAGGAGAATTCACCCCAAAAACGAAGAAGATCGGATAGGAAAGAGGCATGATTCTTAACGTTTTAGTGCATAAAAACTTAAAGGGCCCTTAAAACATTAAAAATCCGAGCCTCAGGTGCATCAGGACCTGTCTTCGACTAATCGCACCTGAATTTTCAGACTTCAACGTGCGGTAGTTTTCGCTAGCCTTCGCACACACACACACAGAGTGATTTGTTCTTTTATTAGTACGAGTTGGAACCCGTCGAAATTCGACGAAATAAAATGTTTAGAATGAAACTGTTACATCGAATTTATAATAAACCTACAAAAATAATTACAATAAAAAATTCATCTTGAATTGTTTGACTAACTCTTAAAAGAAATAATGTTTTTAACCTAAAATTTACCAAAATATTATCTCCACAAAATTCAATTGCTTAAATTATTGAAAAATTAAACTGTATTAGAATACGTAATCAAGATGAGTAATTATGTTGAAGTTAACGATTGAGGCTCTTACGTTTGTTTTTATGGGATGAAAAATCAGTAAAAAGGATTTCGCTTTGTCACGTCATTAAATTTAAATTGTACGTTATTTACACATTCCCAAAATTTACATACGCACCACTCAAATTCACAATTTAAAAGTATTTTAATGCGCAATACATTATTAATGAATGTATTTCCAACTTAAAGTCACTTTTGCCCGATACAACTTTTCATGTGAACATTCGCATAAAATTTAAGTTCTAATCTCAGTACCCGCAAAAATTTACCATTCTGAAATTTGCCTTTAGTTGCTATAGTATTAGCCATTTAGTATTGGTCAAATATTTAGTTTTATCAAAGAAAATGATAGTTTTGTTTTAAATATGACATAATTTTTATTCACTGAATCATTTTGCGTAGCGTCTCAAACTCAGTATCAGCGTAATGTAAAAATATTGAAATATCTTCTTCAATCTTTTGATTTATGAAGAAGATTATGATTTAGAAGAATGCGTGCTTTTTTTAATGGCTGACGTCATTTTCTGTTCAAAAATTAGAAAAAAGTTACTTTTATTTGTAATGTGAAAATGGCATCAATTAGGATAAAATCAATAAAAATAAATAATCCATGACTATTTTCCATTTACTTTTAATAGAAATGGAGTACTTCAGTTGCCACAATTACAAAATCGGTACTAAAAACTATAAAAAAATTAGTATCTCATAAATAAATTGAGCTTTCAAACAAATTGCATTTAAAAGTACATTTTTTCCCCTATACAACGGTGTAAAAATTGAATTTGTGCGATGTTTAGAAGTTTAAAGATTTGCAGTAGCGAGAATTGCAAAACTGAAATCTCATTTCAAATTTCAAAGTGTTGCCATTCTCAGAATGACGTATGCGTTACGCACAGATATGTTTGTCCTTTATAATATAGATAGATAGATAGATACATGGTATGTCATCCCATTTAACACGGCTCAACATTTCTTTCGCAGAGGTATCGCCTATTTGGCGACAAATTTGTATGGCTAAAATATTTTTTATGTTAAAAATGTAAATTAAGCGAAAATTCTACTTACAACTGAAAAATCAGAATTTTTTTGCATGTGGACCTCGGAAGAATCTTGACAAATGACAGTGCATAAAAAGAAAAAATTGTCCCCAACTTTTCCAGGTTTTAGAAAAAAAAAAAAAAATTAATTTTTCATGACTTTTCGAGCATTTGTCATTTTCCCTGACATTTCCCTGTTTTCCAGTCGCGTAGGAACCCTGAATACGTTAATCTGGCGTGGGCTCCAATTGTGGAAAATTCACTGTTAGCTTTGAATTATTCTTGATAGAAAGAGCGAACTAGCGAATTTATTAAACAAATATATTTTTACTCTTTTTTTTTTAAGTGATCGGAAATAGGAAAAACAAGTGGGTAAGTGTGATCCCAGATCGCACAGAGGGTTTTTTTTTAATATTCCTTTAAAACACTTTTTCCTTTTGCGAAATCTGTTAGTTCTACATTTCGCAACCAGGGGGCGCACTCTATTCTACACAAACCTCTATCCGAAGGAAACTCCGTTTTACAACCTATCCGTAGGTGTATTAGTCGAGGGGATCGGGTCTATAGCACTCGTGGATGTGTTACTCGAGTTGGTGGCGGTCTTAAGCGAGAAATTAAGAAATTTGCTGAAAGTACTATTCGGAAATAGTGGTAACTAAAATTTTGACATTTTTATCTTTCATAAGTAGCACATGTCTGAGTATATCACAGTCCTCAAAAAACGACATCTAAAAAGGTCATAAATGCTAATTTTTTAAAAAGAAATCCAGCGCCCCTCCCCTCACAGGAAATTGCATGCACCATTATTTTATAAGCTTTTTATTATGTGTCATGAAGTATTTTAAAGTTGCAAACAGATCGCCTTGTTATATTTCCTAATTTTAACAAAATCGCGTTACGTTAGTTTCGCATTCCACCACCAGGGAGCGCACTCTATTCTTAACAAAAGCATATCTGAACGAAACTCCTTTGCGCAACCTCTCCGTAGTCCGTAGATACATCGTCGGGAGGGTGGCGGTGCGGTCTTAACCAAGAATTTAAAACATTTTCTGCGGTAACAAACGCTAAGATTTAATAAATAAATTTAGTCCCCCACTCCCCCCCTCCACTCCTCTAAATATCACACTCTATTCTTTTTTACACTTTTTCTTATGTGTTATAAAGTATCTTAAAGTTTCAAACACATCGAGTGGCGGTCTTAACCAATAATTTAAGATATTTCCTGAAATTGCTATTCGGAAATAGTGGTATGAACACTTATAAACCTTTTTATATTGAATAATTAATACTTATCTCATAGCCCGCCGTCGAAAAACCCACGCAAATTGTTAGATTTCCTAATTTAAATGAAATCTCCGTTAAAAAAGCACGTGCCTCCATCTTAATCTCGCATTTGATGGAAATAATAAAACGAATTAATTAAATAATAATTAATATCTCAGCTTGTAATTAAGCTATCTCTTTGAACCGGGTATGTATGAAATCTGCGAGAGATTTCCCGGCCGGATGTCGAAAAATTTAATATTTAAAAAGTTTAAATTTCGTATTAGAATGTTCTCTGCTTAAATTTCTCTCGCGCCGATATGTCTGAAACATGACGGCAGCTGCGTACCGCTGAAAGGAAATCTCATTTCATTGTCTTTTCAAATACAGAAATTAAATTTTTATCGATCGATTTTTAGTGGATATTTTGCGTTCTACCCTACGCAGAAAATTGAAATTCATACCAAAATAAAGCAGAATTTCTTACGCGTATTTCTACACCTGTTACGAATTTGTACGACCGATACTTCCGCTTTTTAAATGACCACTTCATTTATTGCTTAAATTACTCCGTGGTAACCCTGCATCGGCTGATTTTATGGAGCATCCGCCGAATTTACTGGTAACCCTTAGGAGTAACTCCGGAGGATTTGGAAAAAGTGCGTTCGAAGCTGCGTTCAAAAGGTTGATTGGTTAACTTTAGAATTTAATTAACCCGTAATTAGGTTAATTACCAACTTTTTCAAAATTTTATGATTTGTTGTTTGATGTGAGGTGTTCAGCTATAAGTACCCAAAATTTCAAGTCTCTAACATGTATAGTTTCTGAGAACGGGCTCTGTGACGGACAGACAGAAGAGCGAGACGAATAGGGTTTCGTCAGATGAACGAAACCCTAAAAAAGCATCATACAAACTCTTTTCTGGATTTCTAAGTGGTTTCTTAATGTATAAACATAATTTAATTAATATTAAATAATAGAGTATCTTTTAGAAGAATTATTACGTTCTTCATTTTTAGGGTTTCGTTCATCTGACGAAACCCTATTCGTCTCGCTCCTCTGTCTGTCTGTCTGTCCGTCACAGATCCCGTTCTCAGAAACTAGATATGTTGGAGAGTTGAAATTTTGCATACTTATAGCTGAACACCTCACATCAAATGACAAATCCTAAAATTTTGAAAAAGTCTTATATTTAACCTTCTGGACTCCAACTTGTGTATTTTAATCTTTTTGTTCTAACTGATCCCCTAATTAAGTTCAAAGCTTAAAATTTTGCATACTTATAGCTGAACACATCCCATCAAACGACAAATCATAAAATTAAAAAAAGTTTTATATTTAACCCTCTGGGCTCTAACTTGTGTATTTTAATATTTTTGTTCTAACTGAGCGTCTAATTAAGTTGAAGACTTAAAATTTTGCATACTTATAGCTGAACACAGCACATCAAACGACAAATCATAAAATTTTGGAAAAGTCTTATATTTAACCCTCTGGGCTCTAACTTGTGTATTTTAAGTTTTTTTTTCTAACTGAACCCCTATTTAAGTTGAAGACTTGAAATTTTGCATACGTATAGCAAAACACTTGCGATCACACAAAAAATCATAAAATTTTCAAAAGTCTTACATTATTTACCCACCCGTCTCTAACTTGCGTATTTTAAGCAATTATTCTAACCTCCCCCCATTGCATTCGGTGGGTACTTTTCTAACTTTTGCCGACACCACTTTGACCACTCTTTCATATTATGCACATAGCCTTACATATTTCAATTCCACTTTTTACCGCCAGGGGACGTCTACTTATCTCGGGTGCTATAGACCCGATTCCCTCGACTAATATACCTACGAATAGGTTGTAAAACGGAGTTTCGTTCGGATAGAGGTTTGTGTAGAATAGAGTTCACCCTGGTTGCGAAATTTGGAACTAACAGATTTCGCAAAAGGATAAAGTGTTTTGAAAGGAATATTAAACGAAACCCTCTGTGCGATCTGTGATCACACTTACCCACTTGTTTATTTATATTTTATACTAACTGTTTAAAATATTTTGCTGCCTCAGTTTCACAGCCATTTGTACTATTTTGGAGAGAGTGGTTTGGCGCATAATTAACTCCATTGCTTATGTAATTTATCACCTGCGACCGTCTTTTCCCAAAAGGTTTCCATAATTTTTTTCACTATTGTAGTTGACAAATTAAAACCACATTCACATTTAGATGTAAGGCAAGCGTGACAATAATGGGCAACTTTAAAGAATTACTTTAAAAATTGTTTTTTAATTAATAGTTATAATTAATATATTCTAGTTCTTTTTTTAAATTATCTTATCGACTCTGACGATGTTGTTATAATCATCACTCCAATTCTAATCCACCACACGTGAAGATATAAATATATACAGTAGAACCTCTTTTATCCGAAATTCTCGATTAACCGAAATCCATTTGTAAATCTTTTTTTTTTTTAACTACCATATTACTAGTGCGGTGCAAGCGGTCCTTTCCGAACTAAGAGTACATATAAATATTTCGATCCTTTTTCTTAGAGTTCCTTTGAATTTAACTTGAACTCCCGTAAGCTGCGGAATAGAACGAAGAAAACGAACAAATTAGCAATTCTGAAGCTTTTGAACGTTTTACAAAAGGTGTGGCATGGCTGGAGCAGCAGAAAAACTGTGATACTAGTGAACTAATAATATTAAAAAAACCCATGATACACTGCAAATAGAGGCGTCTTAAATTTAGACACATATGTGACTGAAAAAGAATTTCAGTCACTTAAGTGTCTGAATCTGAAAATTCAGACATAACAGGCGTCTAAATTTAAGACACATAAATGTCTTACTGTGATCATGCTATAAACGAACCGAGAAACATGTGTAAATTATCCAACAACCGTCTGATTTTAAGACGATACGCTCCAAGCGATAGTTAAACATCATCTTTGGTCATATTCTTAACAGCCAATCAGAACGGTGATTTCCGCGCGTGTCATCTACAGCACCTTCATGAGATAAGAACAGAAACAATTAAATTTTCACCGCCGCCATTGCTTGGATTGAAAGGAAATGTGTTAATCTGGGTATTTACTGAACGAACGAGTAAGTCATATTTAATTCTAATATTTTATTCCGATAGATTTGTATCCTTTTGAATATGAATGAAATCGTTTATAAAAATTTATCTCTTTTCTGTAGTTTAATGCTAAATTTTTGATTTCACTAACGGTCGTCTGTTATATGCCTTCTTAATGTAACGGAATGAAATATAATTGTTTTGAAAATTAAATAGCAATGCTGTAATTCTATTTGCTTGGCCTTTGTAAATAAACGAATGAGTGATAGTTTAATCTTCATTTTCGATAGGGTGATGTGAAATAATTATAATTTGTCTTTGCTCAAAAACAAAACTTGCAACATAGGTTTGAAAAGTTGAATGATTCATCGCTTCATTTATCAGAGATAAAAACATTAAATTGAAGCCATTTGTAACTGTGTTTATTCAATGTTTGTTTTTTACTGTTTACTGACTATAAACGCTTGTAGTATATGACATCAGGCATTTATTTTATTTTTTGTAATTATTATTTTGGAGCTAAATATGATGATTCATATTATTATGATATTAGGAAAAGTTTTCAGATTGAAAAAAAGCATTAATACTGTGAAATTTGACTGTATATATTGCAGTTTTTAATCACGGAAATTGAAACTTTATAAAGATTTATTCTTATTGATTTTTTAAATTTATTATTGAAAATCGTAAATTTTGATATCCAATGTTTCAGATTTAACATTTACCAAATTTCTAAAAATAATATGAATTTTTTATATCATCCAGTAAAATTTTTGAAACATTAAACAAACGGAGAAACATTTTATTCATATTTTGCACTTTACGTTGCAGTTTAGCAGTATAATTATAAAGTTTAATTAATATTTTTTGTGTTTTTTAAATTGGTATATTAATTTTTTTATTTATATGCAAGCATTTTTTTGCGATATTTTATTCATGATTTTAAATTTTTAAAATTGAGTAATGCGAGAAATAATTATTAAATTTCCTTTTACTGCAATCGAATTTGCAACGTTTCTGGTACAAGTAATTGTTGGCACAAAAAAAAAAAAATTACACATGATAATTTAGACATAAATAAAGAGTTGTTTATGCCTTGATATGAAGTTTATGTATAAAGCTGCCTTATATTTTTAAAAGTTTGTATTTACTTATATGATACAGTATTAAATATATTTTTAAGCCATTTAATAACTTCTTTTTTATGTTCAAAACATTTTTCAAACAATTAAGAATAGTGCATATACTGTCTGATATATATATATTTTTTTACTTTCTATTTTCTTCTGTTTTTTTTTTTTTCTATTTCTTAGATCAATATTTTCTTATCAAATATATAAAATCTATTTAGCTCATATTCAAAGGATACAAAGTTTACAGGAATAAAAAATAAAATAAATTAAATATGACTTATATCGTGTTGTTCCACAAAAAAGAATAGTAATGATATACATTTTTAAGCAAAGCGGGTGAAAATTTTAAATTGAATACGGAATATGTTTAAAGAAAATTATATACATATTCCGAAGAATGATATATAAAATTAGATACAAAACTGGTGTTTACTTTTAACTAAACAATGACAAATTACCTAAAAAGAAAAACATATCTTACACATTTTTACTACTTAAAATGACTTAACTATTTTATTTATATGTACTTAAATGACAAATACAAAAATGGTTATGTTTGGAAATTAGAAGTAATTTTTTTTCTCAATGCTATTAAAATAGAATATTTATTTACTATTTTATTATTTACTCATGGTTATATAGCTGTTGTGATTACCATCTGATACATATGTAAAATTGCCTATGGGGCAAAATCTAATTTTTGAATTATATGAATTTTCCTTTTTTGGAGGGGGGGGGGGGGGGATTTTCTTGTCCATTTTCACGTCCACGGGATTTTTTAAATCTCTTTCGACATTCCACCGAGTATGATAAATATTTTGAACTTTTAGAGTAGGGCAAGACAAAAAAAAAAAAATATATATATATATCCATATACCTTAAAAACCCTTTATAGTGGACACTTCGGGACCGCGAAATTTGTCCGATAATCGGAGATCCCTGCTTTTGTGAGGTAAAAATAATACAAATATGTATGCCTTGCGGTTCAAAAAAGTATTAGCTAAATCGAAGTATCCGCTATTCGGGAATGTCCATTAACCTCCATAACGGATACTCCCGAATACCGAGCATCTGCATTTAGCTAACCATACTGCAGAGTTGCATTTTTTGCAAAAGGACTCCTTGATTAAAGCATGCGTAGTGCCCGTTCTCTTACGATTTTAGTTCTCCCAAATTTCATGTGCAATATTTGCGAAGATTATATTTTAAATCTCTTTCGAAATTGTACTGATTATAATCAATATTTTGAACTTTTAAAGTAAAATAAGATTAAAAACAAAATTTTAAAAAATCTAATATTTAGATAAATATTTTTTCTTTTTAATCTTATTCTACTCCTGAAGTACAAAATATTCATTATAATTAGTACAATGTCGTAAAAGATTTAAATTATCAGCTTTACGAAAATTGCATACTAAAATTGGGAGCACCAGAAAATCAGGCGGTATGGGGGTAGAGGGGGCAGGACAACGGCCAGATATTTTTCCAGTATTCAGCGTGGTCAAACATGGCTACATAAAATGCTTACAAAAATGTCTGCGATTCAGACATTTCAAGTGTCTGAAATTCAGTCGCAAAAAGTGTCTGAAAAAATTCAGACATTTTAAAATGTCTGAAAATTGAACACTCCGTTTCAGACACTTAAGTGACTGAATTTCAGACATTTTAATTTGCAGTGTAGAGCTTCAAAGCAAAAGCAATCGAAATTGCGATAAACAAAACATTTATTTCAACCCCTTGTGATATATGTAAAAGGTACTTTATTTCAAAATTAAAATACAGGTAATTTATTCTTGTTTCTATTTTGCTATAGCTTTACTTTTATTAAGCATTTATTACCATAATACGAAATATTGCATATATTTCTCCTTAATCTTAAAATTGAAGCATTCTCGATTATCCGAAAATTTCGATTTTCCGAAAGATAGTCGGTCCCAATTACTTCGGATAATCGAGGTTCTACTGTGCTCTTTAATTGGTATGCTGCCACTACCGGTATAGGTCTATAGGTGCGTGATACCGGATACGATATAGGATTGAGAATTAGACACCAGAATACTTCATGTAAATATTAAATTGGATATTTATTTAACAGTATATTTGCAGCAAAACACAATATTTACATTTATAGGCACGGATATAGTGGATCCTGCTCTACATTAAGTTACACTTTAAGATATTATATACACACTAGGCAGTGGCGTAGCTACTTTTTTTGGCGCCCGGGATAGGAAGAAATTTTGCGCCCCTACACCCCAAATAAAAAAAATAACCATATTATCTTTTCCCAAGACGAAAAAAAAGTCTTTTTAGGTTGTACCGGGAGGAAAAGGCAGCTTCACGCTTCTTTGTTTTAAGGACTCGGCTCAAACACACGAAACTAAAATGCGTTGAACCCGATTATAAAAGATTTCTAGTTTTCATAAATACTGAATTTGAATGGGAACTTCAAAAACTTAGCTAAACGTTCACGGACATGACTGTTGTTTTAAGCGTAAGGGAGTAGCAACAATGAAAATATAAATTTACAAAACAACACATTTGTTAAAACTCATAAATTATGCCCTATTATGGAAAAAAAAATCTCCGGTTTCAAAATGGCAGCCACCCTAGAATGTCGAATTGCTCTACTCATTCATTTTTTAAGATAAAAAGAAAATAAAAAACGTTCTTGAATCCGTCTATCAAGACCTAACGATAATACAAGAAATAAACTTGCATTTATAATTTTTTGTATATATATATTATATATACAGGGTGTTTCACTACCAGACCGACAAACTTTGGGGGGTAATAGTAAACATAAAGACAAACATTATTAAATAGGAAACCATGGGGCGCAAACGTCTTCTGTCGGAGCTAGGGGCCATTAAAGTTTAAGGTCCAAAACTTCAAACGATGATAAAAAAAACGGAAAAAAGGGTCGATTCGTTTGCGGTTTTCGCTAAAATCATTCTTTAGATCACGATTTTCTTAATTTTTTTTTTAAAGGTTATGCTCAAACATTGTCGATAGAGGGCGCTTTAGACTTTAGAGTAACGAACAAATACTTTTTACCGTTATTTTTTGTATGAGGTGAAAATTATTCTAAAGTTTAGACTTTAACTTAAATTTTAAGCCCAAAATCGAAAATATTGGGATCGGGTAATTAGCGAAAATTGAAATGTGAACAGAGGGGGGAGATTTTAAACGCTCATAAACATTGAAGAAACTAATAGATTTTGTTGCGATTTGCGTGTAGGTCATTCTCTTGGTAATTATTTTATTCAAAATGACGTACAGCTTTGGTGTCCTCATTGTTTGATAGAGGGCGCTTTCGACACATCTCCGACATTTCAATGACATTACTCCTGGGTGTTTTACTACCACACTAACATACTTCCAGGAAGTGTTAGGGATGCAAAGACGACTCGGAATCACATAGGAATGTAACGTTAGAAATGCCTTTTTTGCGAGTTATGGTTAAAAGAAGCAGAGAAAAAAGCAACAGAATGAAGCAGAGAAACATCAGCACGTTAATGTGACAGAAAACAGTTTATTTAAAGGTTTTACTACAAAAGGTGTTCGAAATTACGACCAGAAGTAGTTCAGTAAACTTGACAGTGGCGTCGCATGGAATTCCTCAAGCTCTGGGAGATTCCTGGCATTCTGATAGCTTTCTGGCAGCTACAGAAATACGAGCCACGAGGTCTTCGCAGTGCCACTGTCACTGTCAAGCTTGCCGGACTACTTCTGGTCGTAATTTCGAACACCTTTTGTAGTAAAACCTTTAAATAAACTGTTTTGTGTCACATTAACGTGTCGCTGTTACTCTGCTTCTTTCTGTTGCTTTTTTCTCTGCTTCTTTTAACCATAACTCGCAAAAAAGGCATTTCCAACGTTACATTCCTGTGTGATTCCGAGTCGTCTTTGCATCCCTAACACTAGTGATGGGCGATTCTGGAAAATTAAGGAATCGATTAAAATCGACATCGTATAAAACTGAATCGATCACAATAAGAATCGATTCCCAAATTCTAGAATCGATACTTGAATCGATATTTCGATAGCCACAGATTCGCACAGATAAGCTCAAAAATATTAATTTCAAAACTTAGCGAATCAGCAGAGCCGTAGCGACCACCTCCCATACCTCACATTTAGAGGGTAGACAAAGTCAGGGGCCCAGTCGTAAGCTCAGACCTTTGAGTCAAATAATAAAGTTTTTAACTTTTAAATTATTAGTTTTAAGATGTAATTTTACTAATATTGTAATTTAGATTTTACTTAAATTTATTTTTTAAGAAAGATCTCGGTTAAATATAAGTTGGAAATTGCGCGTCAAACGTGGCAAATGTGGTGCGCTCGTACTATAACAGTGCACTTCATAAGTGCATATCAATTTCATTCTGTTCGAAAGTCTGTAACATCCTTAAAATGCACTTGAAATAATTTTTTCCATTGGCCGTAATGTAACGGAAAACTTTTGACTGTCCCTGTAATTAAATCATTGTGATTTTCTTCCAGCCTGAATTAAAATTTAAATTTTCAGGGACATAATTCACGTTGCCATAAGAACCGATTTAGTATTCTTACAATTTGAGTTTAATAATGTAACTAATGTGACTAGCAAAATTTATTAAAGTTCTTTTATTAAAAAAAAAAAAAAAATTGTCGCTGCAAGACGTGAAAATTTAGTTTTCTCAGAAGAAATAAAAATCAATTAATTTTACTGTCTTCGAAGGATAGTGGACGCACATGTATATTGCTTGGAAATCTTTAACATTATAGCTAGTAACTAGCGGGTTCCCCCTAATATGAAATCTCGAAGCGAACGAACCGCGAACCGGGTTCCCGCTGCCTACAGCACCGTATAGGTGTACCCCCACCCCCCAATTTTTGACATTCATCATTTAAAAATTTTTTATTATGTGTTATAAACTATCTTAAAATTTCAAACAAATCGCCCTGTTATATTTTCTAATTTTGTTCTGCCCCTCCCCTCTATCCCCCCCCCACCGAAATGTGACGCGCCATTCTTTTTTATAATTTTTTATCATGTGTTATAAACAATCTTAAAGTTTAAAACAGATCGCATTGTTACATTTCCTAATTTTAACAAAATCGCGTTATGTTGGTTCCAGATTCCACCACCAGGGTGCGCACTCTATTCCTAACAAAACTGTGATCGAAACTCCGTTAAACAACCTATCAGTAGATATATTACTCAAGAGTGTGGCAATCTTGATCAAAAATTTAAGCTATTTGCCGAAATTACTATTCGGAAATAGTAGTAACTAAACTTTTGACTTTTTTATATTTAATAAGTAGCATTTATCTCAGGACTCCGTTAAAAAACCCCACCTAAAACGGTAAGGAAAGCTAAGGTTTAAAAAAAATTCTAGCGGCCTCCCCCCCCCCCCCTCCTCCCGAAATTTTCGCACCATTCTTTTTTAAACTTTTTCTTATGTGTTATAAACTATCTTAAAGTTTCGAACAGATCGCCTTGTCAGATTTTCTACTTTAAATGAAATCGCGGTCTGTTAGTTCTATATTCCACCACCAGGGGGCGCAGTCTATTGAAAACAAAAGTGTATCTAAACTAAACTCCTTTATACAACCTATCCGAAGATACATTAGTCTAGGGGGTGGTAGTCTTAAGCAAGAATTCAAGATATTTGTGAAATTACTAATCGAAAATAGTGGTATGAACACTTATAAAATTTTTGATATTGAAAAGGTAGTAATTATCTCAGACCGCCGTCAAAGAACCGCACGCTAAACGGTAGAAAACGTTAATGCTGCTATAAAAAATCACGTGACTGCCTTTAAAAAAAAGCATTTAATAGAAATAAACCAATTAGTGAAATAATAATTAATATCTCAGCTTGTAATTAAGATAATATTTTTTCGAATTTCTGAAAAGAGAATTTCTTTTTTTTGCATCGCCCTGTCTAAGTTTCGAATTTTTACGTCCCTTACATTCTAAGATGTGGTCCCCTTTTAAAACAGTACAAAATTCTGGGGGAATCACTTTGTTTAAATTGTTAAATATATTATTTGAAAAAAAAGGTTTTAAAGCATTTTAACATGTATTTTCATACCTACACCCTTGAAAAAAAATTAATAACATACAGGGGATCCTTTAGTTTCGGAAAGCCCCGAAATTTCATAAAATTCAAAGTATCATAAATCAGTAAGTTTGGTTGTAAACGACTGAATTTTTTATAATACAACTTACACAAACACTTTGACACACTTACGGGTGAAAATACGGCTTAACTAACGAGAACCTTGAGTCACGTGGCTTTAAACCAAGAATGATAAGTTTAAAATGGAAAAGAGACGAAATTTGTTATTACCATTCATAAATAGTGCTCACCAAGAGCTGCAGATATAATATCAGTGTTTAGTTGGTAAACAAATGATTCGGGAAGAATGTCAAAAAAGGTCCCATTGAAATTGGACCATAATTAAGAAAATTCGGATCGGAGGGGGAGGGGGTGTTTAGGTGACGAACTGAAAAAGTACAGCTTAATAAACTAGTAACCCAAATAACTTGGCTCCTAAACTAAAAATATTACAATTTAACCTAGAAAGAAAAAGGCTCTTATGCGAAATTTGACAGCAGTTCTGCCTTTAAAACAGTAAATCCGAAAGAATAAATATATATTCCTTTGAAATTACTGTCAAAAATATCAATACAAAAGTTGGAGCACGATTGACCCTTACCAAAAAGAAGGAAGGCTAGAGACAGAAAATAAAAGATCACATTAAAAGCTTTCCAACGATATGTTATACGATATGGTTTGGAAGAAACAAAAAATATCCCCCCCCCCCCCGAGGGAGCAGGTAAGCCCCAAACGGTCGGAGGGGCGACCTCAAAAGTATCTTTGGTCAAGGTTTCAAAATGTGGCTTTATAATAAAATAGAACAAGAATTGGACATTTTAAAAATTGCATGCAAATTTTGAACGGCCCTGTAAATTTAGAGGAGAGATTAGAAGGGACGAACTTGAAAAATACAATATAATAAACTAGTAACCTGAATAACTAGGCTTCTAAACAAAAGTATAACGATTTAACCTAGTGTTGAATTCAGGGGGTAGCCCGGGAGGACATCCCTCCCGGGACATTGAAATGTCCCTCCCGTAAGTTTTGAGATTTTATGCTTTTTAATGGACAAATGTGCACCCCCCCCCCATTACGGAACTCTGAAATACCCCCCCCCCCCGCCCAATCCCGACCGGAGTCGCATAAATCCCTCCCTGAGAAAAATACCTGCATTCAACACTGATTTAACCTAGAAAGTAAAAAAAGGCTCTTATACAAAATTTTACAGCAATTCTGGCACTAAAACAGCAAAATTGGAAGAATTGATTCAACCCGAATCGTGGATCGACCGCGATGCGATTTGAATTGAAGTAAATCAAAGCATAACGATTCAACATTGCATCTAAAGAATTGAAAGTAAATCAAAATATAACGATTCGACATTGCATCTAAAGAATTGAAGTAAATCAAAAAAGTAACGATTCTGAAGATCGCATCTGAAGATCGACATCGGCATCGAATCTGAACTGAATCGATTCACCGTTTCCGATCCAAGGGCAGAATCGATGCGTTCATCTTTTCTTGCTTTCTTTAGTCTTTAGAAAAATAAAGTGTTGTTTTCGTGAAAATTTTCGACTTCCGGTTTCTAAGGATTTATAGTGTTAGAACTTCTTGTCTGGAATACGATTTGACTATTTTTATAAATTTTTTGTCTGTCAGTCTGTCTATTTGTTTGTCTCTGACAAAAAAATTGTGAGCGGTCTATTTCAAGAACTAATGCATGGAATCTGTTGAAACTTTAGATTCAGTTAGACCTTCATATAAATTGGTGCTGATTACTTTTTGGTGAAAATCGCTCAACAGGTGGCGCTGCTATGCTGCATTTTTCATGATTTCCGCAAGATTGCTATCGCAAGAACTAATGCACGAATATTCACCAAACTTCAGATTAAGTTTGACGTTGACATAAGTTGTTGAGGATTAGGTTTTGATGTAAATCTACCGGCAGGTGGCGCTGCTATGCTGCATTTTTCCCGAGTTTCGCAATAGCTCTATCTCAAGAACTAATACACGGATTTTCATAAAACCACATTCAGTTAGAGGTTGGCATAAATTGCTGCTTATTAGGTTTCGGTATAAATCGCCCAACAGGGCGCGTTGCTATGCTGATTTTATCAGCAGAGTTGAATTCAGACATTTTTCTCCGGGAGGGACAGTTCAGAGGGGGAGCGGATTGGACTTTTGTACATTTTAATGTACAAAAAGCATAAAATCTCAAACTTTCTGGGGGGCATTTGAATGTTGCGGGTGGGTGGGGGGGAGGAATGCTACCCTCCCGGGCCATACCCTGAATTCAACAAGTTTTTCAGGATTTAAATAATTTTAGGGATAATATCTCAAGAACTAATGAACGAAATTTCATCAATTTTTAATGTACAAAAACGTATTGAACTCAGGGGGTGGCCCGGGGGGTGACATTCTCCTCCCCCCAAAACACTCAAATCCCCCCCAGAAAGTTTGAGACTTTATGCTTCGTTGCGGGGGAGGAATGTCATCCCCCCGGGCCACCCCCTGAATTCAGCACGTTTTTCAGGATTTAAACAATTTTAGAGATAATATCTCAAGAACTAATGAACGAAATTTCATCAAACTTAATATTCTGTCAGACAATGCCATAAGTTATCCATGATTAGGTTTTTGTGTAAATGATATAACAAATTGTGCTGCCATGCTGCTTTTATCAACAGTGTTGAATTCAGACATTTTTCTCCGGGGGGGATTTCTATGGTTCTGGCGAGGAACATTCTAGAGTTACGAGGGGGGAAGGATTGGACTTTCGTCCATTAAGCATAAAATCTCAAATCTCCCTAGGGGACATTTCAATGTTCCGGGGGGGGGGGGGTCCACCCGTACCAGCCCCTGAATTCAACACTGTTTTTCAGGATTTACACAATGTTTGCGATAACATCTCAAGAAGTAATGAACGGAATTTCATCAAACTTAATATTCTGTTGGTCATTGACGTAAGTTGTTTTTTCTGAGTCTTTCGTGTTAATCATGTAATAGGCTGCGTTGCTATACTGCTTTTTTCATGATATTCATGATAGCCATATCTCAAAACTAATGCACGGAATTCAATCAAACTTCATATTCTGTTACACTGTCGTATAAATAGATCCTTATTAGGCTTGGGTGTATACTACCCAGCAGGTGTCGCTTTTATGCCCTTTGAACTGGGATTTTCCGTTGCGGACATCTAAGAGGGCGTGGGCCGAAATTCAATGATTTGTTAGGAAAATGGGATTCTTATATATATTTTTTAAATACACATATTTCAACGAACCTATACTTTTGGATCCTCATGATGGGTATAGGTTATTTAAATTTGACACTGTGATAGCGAATTTTGAAGTTTTAACATTTATGAGACAGAAGAAAGTTTTGGGATTGGACATGCAACTACTTGACCTTAAATTTTTGAAGGAAAATGAAAATGATATGACCTTTAGAGACATCGATTAAAAAATTTATAGTATCGATTAAATCGAGTTGGCCATAGTATCGATTAAATCGATTAAAAAAATCTAAATCGCCCATCACTACCTAACACTTCCTGGAAGTATGTTAGTCTGGTAGTAAAACACCCAGGAGTAATGTCATTGAAATGTCGGAGATGTGTCGGAAGCGCCCTCTATCAAAAAATGAGGCCATCAAATCTGTACGTCATTTTGAATAAAATAATTACCAAGGGAATGACCTACACACAAACCGCAACAAAATCGATTAGTTTCTTCAATGTTTATGAGCGTTTAAAATTCCCCCCCTCTGTTCACAATAAAATTTTCGCTAGTTACCCGATCTCAATGTTTTCGATTTTGGGCTTAAAATTTAAGTTAAAATCTAAAATTTAGAATAATGTTAACCCCATACAAAATATAACAGTAAAAAGTAGTTGCTCGTTACTCTAAAGCGCCCTCTATTGAGAATTTTTGAACGTAACCTTTACAATTTTTTTTAAAGAAAATCATGATATAAAGAATGATTTTAGTGAAAACCGCAATCGAATCGACCCTTTTTTCCGTTTTTTTATCATCATTTGAAGTTTTGGACCTTAAACTTTAATGGCCCTTAGCTCCAACAGAAGACGTTTGCGCCCCATGGTTTCCTATTTAATAATGTTTGTCTTCATATCTACTATCACCCCTCAAAGTTGGTCGGTCTGGTAGTGAAACACCCTGTATATATATATATTTTTTTTTAGTTTGAAATCTTTAAGGGGCCCCCATTTTGAAACAAGATGGCGATCAAAATGCTCAACGAATTTGGTCGAATCTTAATAAATCCTTAACATATGCTCAATCACATCCAAATCGGTTTATAAATACGAGTGCAGTCGCATGACAATGATCCTATCTATATGGAGAGATATTTGCTATATATGTAGACAGAGTTCTATAATATAGGGGCACGCGCTATATTATAGTATCTATAGTATAGACGTTTCGCAAAATTCGGAACTTTGCGGAAAAAATTTTAGAAAAGAAGAGCATAATTTTTGTTTTTGTAACTTAAAAAAAAAAAAAAAAAATCAAAACATTAAACATACTCCCCAGTTTTATGTACGGTTTATTTACTGTTTGCGCATAATTAAAATCAGGGAGGGGGGGAGGATTCTTTTTCGAATTTCAGTTCATTCAGTCCCAAAATTCATAAGTCCAAAACTTCGGACACAAAAAAGTCGTGATTTTTGACAAATGGTCGCCGTAAAAAATCAATTTCGTCAATCGCTCGCAGAAAAACATCCTCCAATTTCGCCAAAAGGTCGCAGAAAAAAGGCGGATTTGGTTAAAGGATCGCGGGGAAAACGCGAATCTTGTCAAAGCGCCGCTGAAAAAAAAAACGCGATTTTCTTCAAAGAATCGCGAAAAAAAACCCCCACAAACTTCGTGTAAGGATAGCGGTAAAACGCGAATTTCTTCTTAGGGCCGCGAAAAAAAGCGCGAATTTTGTCAAAGGGCCGCTGAAAAAACAGGTATTTCTTCAAACGATCGCGAAATAAAACACGAATTTTGTCAAAAGGCCGCTGATAGAACACGAAATTCTTCAAGGGATTGCGAAAAAAACCTCAAATTTCTTCAACGGATCGCGAAAAAAAAAACGCAAATTTCGTCGAAGGATCACGGGGAAAACTCGAATTTTTTCAAAGGGCCGTTGAAAAAACTCGATTTTCTTCAAATGTTCCCGAAAAATCCCGCAAATTTCGTCAAAAGGTCGCGAAAAACGCAAATTCCGTCAAAGGATGGCGGAAAAATGCGAACTTTTGTCTAAGAGCCGCTGAAAGAACGCGAAATTCGTCAAACGGCCATTGAAAAAACGCGAATTTCGTCAAAAAACGGCAGGTTTCGTCAGAAGAAACACGAATTTGATTAAAGGGTTACGAAAGATAAGCAAATTTCGTTAAATGCTAGTGGAAAAACGCGAATATTTTAAAGGATCGTGAAAAAACACGAATTTCATCAAACGGTCACGGAAAAACGAGAGTTCCATCAAAGGGCTGCGAAAAAACTCAAATTTCGACAAACGGCCGCCAAAAAAAAACGCGAATTTCGTCAAGAATCGCAAAAAAACGCGGGTTTCGTCAAAGGACCGCGAAAAAATGCGAATTTCGTCAATGCATCTCGGGAAAACACGAATTTCGTCAATGCATCTCGGTAAAAAACGGGAATTTCGTCAATGCGTCTCGATAGAAATGCAAATTTCGTCAAAAGGTCGCGGTAAAAAACGCGAATTTCATCAAAGGGTAGGCGGGAAAAACCCAGTGGTCTCTTTAGAAAACAGCACACATACAAACATCTATGATTATTATTATAGGTATAGTTTTTAATTTGAAATAATTCACTGAACTAACTTTTGAAAAATCCGGTTACCCAAACCCAATTTACACAAGAATCTGCATTCATCCTGTAATCCACCCGACCCGAAATCAGTCAATCCGACGAGCATCAAAAATAATTAGCGCGGGGAGTGAATTCCCCCCCCCCCCACACCCTTCTTCTTTAATCTTTCCAAACATTTGCTTTTTTTTTTTTTTTACTCAGAATTACCCCTGTCTTCCTGTCATGGATTTTTAGCTTTATTATTTTTTAACAAAAATAATTATTCTTTAATTAATATTAATTTTTATTTAAATGGTAATTATTTTAAACTACTGTTTTTAATTCATATCGTACAAATAATACAACACGTAATTTTATTAAACATTAATTTTCAGAAAGTTTTTGACCGAATATTTATATGCGCAGAAAATTTTTGATTTTATAGAAGTCTGTATGTAGATGAAAGGGATAAGAATTGAAATATTTTTTTAATTCAAATTTTAAATTAAATTTCAAAAATATAAATTAAAATCCTTAAATTCGTTTTTCTAACTTTAAATCTTATATTTTTAAATCCGTTTTACCCCTTCTAACTTTGTTTCCCAGTATAATATTTATTACGTTCACCATTAAAATCAGAGAGTAACTTAAGATAGAAAATGCTGACAATTGGACAATACTCCTTTGTTTGTGGTTAAAGCCTTGTATGCCATAGGTCCCGGGAATTTTGCGGGTCTTCAACACAGATCAATCAAGAGACTAATGCTTCTCCCAATTGATATCTCGCCCCCTGCTGGAAAATATTACAAGCCCCAACATAGTAGCAAGAACGCGCACGAAAAAGATTAGATTTTGCCCGTTCGAGCTGCGTGCAGCCATGTAGGTCTTGAAATTGACGGAAATGGCTCGAGGGACATCCGATCGAACTCATAAAGATGGTCGTAAGATGCAGCATGCAGCAAGAAAATAAACGAGTTCCGTTCACAAAGAATGCACATGCACTGAATTTATGTACATATGAAATATATTTAACTTTTAAAACGATGAAAACAGCTATTTGTATTGGTCGTAGTAGGAAGACTGAAAAGTCCTGCTTTGTTTTTCATACGATTTAAGAAGGGAAAATTTGAGGGTATGTCGCCCACATTTTATGGCTTTTCTCAATGCCAATTCGACGGAAAAATGGAGTTTCCAATGAAGACAAAATAATATCTTTACTTGTTTTTCTTCCAGCTAAATCCATTTTGCATTGGTTCACAGAAACTCCCATTACATGAAAACATTCACATGGAATGCTAAGAACACAAAAATCAGTGTGGAAATCAATCTTTGTGTGTGTGCGTGTGACGGAGATGGCTAGAAATATCTACCGCACGTGTAAGTCTGAAAATTTGAGTGAGGGTAGCTCAAGGCAGATTCTGATGCACATGACGCTCAAATTTCTTATTTTTGGGTCGGTAATTTTTCTAAATTTTTTCAAAAAATTGACGGCGACAGTACAAAAGTTCGGAGAACGAACCATACAGTGACGAACATTCATTAAAAACCGAACTAAAAAAGAGATCTCCTTTCCGACTGACCCCGTTATTTAATTTCCGAAAATCCATGGATCAGAGATTATATGACATGTACACGATCAATTTAATTATTAAACGTTGCCAAATGCTAAAAACATAATTTGAAAGCATTTTATCAATTTAATCGAAGATTATTGATGTGTTTTTTGGCAAGAGTCCCGTGATATGAGTTAAGAGTTACTATACGAGGGTTTTTGCCCTTTATTTACATTTAAAAGTATATTTTCCAAAACAAAGACTTCTTTTACCAACATTATCGAACATTAACGGCACATTCTTTTCTCGGATTCTATTGGCCAGATTTAAACGGGAATTGATTTATTCAATTTAGCTTACCATTTTTTTGGAGTTTTTAGCTCCATCTTCCAGCACATGGTTTTCGATTGTCTTATAGTTTATAGTTCTACCTTTCACCGTCAGTGGGCATTCTTATCTGCAGTTTCATGGGCCCGATTTCTGCGAACCTTTTTTCTTTCAACTCATCTTACTCTCTTCAGATTTTCATCATCAGATTCTCTTCAGATTTTTCGGTGCATGTGCCGCACGCCTGCTATAACGGGACTCAGAAAGAGGGACCCGTGCCGGAGATTAATTTTGAAAGAGATAAATTTGAATGTAGTTTTTTAGTGGTTAGAGAAGCATGCGTAAGAGGTCTGGTCTATACTGCCGAAGACAGTGGCAAGAGTGAGTTGGGGATCCATAACAGAGGTTCATTTTGAGAGATTCGTTGTATATATTTTTTAATTTTAATATTAATAGAGGTTTTAATCGTTCGCAGTTCGTTTGGAAAAAATGATCGGTGGGTCAGCTATACAAATGAAGGATGTTCTTTTTAATACCAGAAATGTAACGCCAAGTCGCCAACAGGCCTTTTTGTTTATAAATTCGAGGCTAGACAGTTAGAAACCTATATAGGGGAAGACGGGGTACAATGAAACAAGGGGTACAATGAAACATTACTTGTAAAATCAATCAAATTTGTCATAGAGAGTTGCAGTTTATATATATGTTACACAACTATATGTTCCAATTACTGATGTGATTTGGATACATTCACACTTCTACAACAGTAGCAATAGAAGATTATTGCCTTTACACCATTGAAAGTAACTTTCTTTACTAAAAGTAATTTTGTTTCTTTTTCCTTGTTTTTATATGTAATAATTATTTTTTCTATGCATTGTTATCTTTGGGTTGTTGTCTTCATACCACCAAAATCAAACTAAAAAAAAAATAAATATTAGAAGTTTGAAAATAAATTTTTACTTAGTAACCTCAGTGCGGGGTACAATGAAACACTTGCAGACGGGGTACAATGAAACATGTTTTATTATAGTAATAAAAGTAGTAAATATAATATATTAGAAGTAAGAGTAGGAAAACAGAAAAAAAAGAGTTTTGTTCTAACCAGGTCAGTAAAAAATGCTCTTGTTAAGCAATTAAAAAATAGAAAGAGAAGAAAAAGCTAAGAAGGGATTGTTTTGAAAACAAACTCTGCCTGCTACAGACTCTGATGATGATCCAGATTTTTTTTCTAGGCCCAGCTGGCCATCGAGGTACTAAGAATGAGATATCCACACACAACATGTATGACACAAGCAGTATCCATATAAATGGAAGCATAAGGAAATATATACCGTTGGGGAAATCATACATTTAAATGAAGTCAAATGTGAAGTACTTGATATAAAAAGACTCCAACCCAGTTTTATTTATTTATTTTTTAGAAACTTACATAAAAAAAACTCATTGTGTTGAAACTACCACCCCATATTCCTTCAGGAGCAACTGAAATATAAGCAGAAATGCTAATTTTTGAAACTGACTTGAGCCAATTTAATATAAAATGAAAGGTATTTCTTAAACTAATAGAATTATCTTATTTTTCATCTTAGACTATAATATTTTTATCAAGTTCCATATTAATCAAGTTTTGTTTTTGTATTTATCTCATTTTTAATAAAATAAACTATACCGGGTGAAAATTGCTTCCATCATTTGGAGTATTTCATTGTACCCCGGCATACGGGGTACAATGAAACACTGTAAGACATTTATTTTTTGTTATTTTTCAAGCATAAAGATATTGTTTAGAACCTAATAAAAATTTATTTAGATGGAGAAAATACAAAATTAAAAATATGCATTAATTATATTTTTGTGCATGCAAAATTTTGGATAGGAAAAAAAAATAGTAAATTTTGTTTCATTGTACCCCGTCTTCCCCTACATCATCGATTGACAATTTTGGATCTCTCCATCCCTCCTCCCCTTCACTGAATTTCTTCTAAACTTTAACACACACACACACGAAAGAAAATGTCAACAATTCTTATTTATTTTCAAAGTATGTGGAATAATTTCGGTTTAAATCTCCTCTCAATTTGGCGCTCTTTATTTAATCCCTTTGCGCCTCAATTCAGGTACATAATTATCTTAGCTACGAAGTTTGTTAAGTCATCCCTAGAAACATTTACAGAAGTTTTTTCTTTCTTCATTATTCGGATATAACAAAATATCTTATTAAAAAAAACATTCACACACACACACGCAAAAAAAAAAAAAAAAAAAATTAAAAAATTTACAATTTTTATTTATTGTCAAAATATGTGGGATAATTTCGGTTTAAACCTGTCTCAATTTGGCGCCCCTCGGCCTCGGCCCTCCTTAGCTACGCCACTCTCACTAGGTTATCTCACTATAAATACACTATTTTCGTCTCTTTTGATCGTACTCAGCTAGGCTTATCGAACATTGTGACCACATAGGTCTGACCGAATTTTCAGCACATACGTAGACTTCTCAAGGATGCACTCCATGCGCACAGCACGAGCAACTTATTTTCAACCTACACGTCCAACGTAAAACTGATTCTTTTCTACTCTCTCCCTTCCTTTTAGACTCCCGGTGTTTTCATCTGTATTTGCAAGGACACTCCACATGCGCGCTTGTTCACTGACAGGTCATAAAAAAAGATTATCTTTTGTTCACCACTCTTGCTTCTCCACTACCTATCTCCCTATTGTATTATCCACTTTCCGATAGATAAAAGCCCCTGGTATTTCCTTTGATAGATTGTACTCATTTTAATTTCATAGATAAGAAAATGCATCCTTAACTCAAGTATGTAAATAACACAGTTAATTACAATACATAAAGAAAAAGATTAATTAACAGTAATTTAAATTAAGTATACGTCTCAGTAACGTCACAGACCTGACATATTATATTAATCTATTAACAGTATTTTAACCAATCACATAGTCATATTTTCAACCATGAATCAAAATTTAATTGTAATAACAGAAATAAATCAAAACATTCTAAATTCCAATAATGGATATCCACTGTTCCAGTAGTAAGTGTTCTACAAAAAGTAACAGATAATTGTTCTTATTGTTATACATGGTGATTCAAAATTAATGGGAGAAAAAGAAAACATATCTATGACTACTGTAATGGATTTATTTTTAAATACAAATTTACCGTGAAACTATAACTATACAAGTTTCTACAGATGTTCGATGAATCAAAATTTAATTGTAATAACAGAAATAAATCAAAACATTCTAAATTCCAATAATGGATACCCAAATTAAAAAAAATAAATACTGTACCAAAATAATAAATACTAAATGATTTCAAAATAAAACCGCAAAACTGATGTTTGAGGCCACTGATCTTCTCTGCATATCTACTAGTTTCCTTACTACTGTAAATGTAATTAATATTTATAGTACTTTTTATTAGTTTTTTTTTTTTTTTTTTTTGCCAGTAAATGAATAATCAAACATCGAAGAAATTAATTAATAGTGTGAATTATATGACTACTGTAATGGGTTTATTTTTAAATACAAATTTACCGTGAAATTATTTATAACTATACAAGTTTCTAAAGATGTTCGATGTGGGCCCCTCCTCTGACATGGCAAACGTCTATGCGATAATCGATTCCTGACACACTTTTGCTAGCATATCCGGTGTTATTGAGTTCAACACGTCACTTATACGCTGCTTTAATTGCTGCAAGTTCTGCTTCATCCTCCTTATGATGTTGTGACGATGAGATGTTTCTTTAAAAAATTTAGTCTGGAAATGTATCTGAACGACATGTGACCGATGAAGTTATTGTATATTCTAACACACAGTGAGCTTTCTCTTGTGCATAGGGGAAGACGGGGTACAATGAAACACGGGGTACAATGAAACATTACTTGTAAAATCAATCAAATATTTCATAGAGAGTTGCAGTTTATATATATGTTATACAACTATATGTTCCAATTACTGATGTGATTTGGATGCATTCACACTTCTACAACAGTAGCAATAGAAGATTATTGCTTTTACACCATTGAAAGTAACTTTCTTTACTAAAAGTAATTTTGTTTCTTTTTCCTTGTTTTTATATGTAATAATTATTTTTTCTGTGCATTGTTATCTTTGGGTTGTTGTCTTCATACCTCCAAAACTAAACTAAAAAAAATAAATATTAGAAGTTTGAAAATAAATTTTTACTTAGTAACCTCAGTGCGGGGTACAATGAAACACTTGCAGACGGGGTACAATGAAACATGTTTTATTATAGTAATAAAAGTAGTAAATATAATATATTAGAAGTAAGAGTAGGAAAACAAAAAAAAAAGAGTTTTGTTCTAACCAGATCAGTAAAAAATGCTCTTGTTAAGCAATTAAAAAATAGAAAGAGAAAAAAAAAGCTAAGAAGGGATTGTTTTGAAAACAAACTCTGCCTGCTACAGACTCTAATGATGATCCAGATTTTTTTTCTAGGTCCAGCTGGTCATCGAGGTACTAAGAATGAGATATCCACACACAACATGTATGGCACAAGCAGTATCCATATAAATGGAAACATAAGGAAATATATACCGTTGGAGAAATCATACATTTAAATGAAGTCAAATGTGAAATACTTGATATAAAAAAACTCCAACCCAGTTTTATTTATTTTATTTTATTTTTTTTAAACTTAAATTAAAAAAAAAAAAACTCATTGTCTTGAAACTACCACCCCATATTCCTTCAGGAGCAACTGAAATATAAGCAGAAACGGTAATTTTTGAAACTGACTTGAGCCAATTTAATATAAAATGAAAGGTATTTCTTAAACTAATAGAATTATCTTATTTTTCATCTTAGTCTATAATATTTTTATCAAGTTCCATATTAGTAGAGTTTTGTTTTTGTATTTATCTCATTTTTAATAAAATAAACTATACCGGGTGAAAATTGCTTCCATCATTTGGAGTGTTTCATTGTACCCCAGTATGTGTTTCATTGTACCCCGGCATACGGGGTACAATGAAACACTGTGAGACATTTATTTTTTGTTATTTTTCAAGCATAAAGATATTGTTTAGAACCTAATAAAAATTTATTTAGATGGGGAAAATACAAGATTAAAAATATGCATTAATTATATTTTTGTGCATGCAAAATGTTGGATAGGAAAAAAAATTAGTAAATTTTGTTTCATTGTACCCCGTCTTCCCCTATGTCGCCATTTTGAATAACAGCGCCTCTAGTGACGATTTCGATAATAGCAGACTTTTCATTATGGCCAAATAAAATTTGTATAGCTGTATTTTCACGCTATATTTTTTATTTTCTAATTAGAGCCGTTACAACAATTTACCGTTGCTTGCCGTTTTATCCCATTCATTTTAAATCACCCTGTATTTGTAAGTCGAAACTTGATGAAACCATACTAATGAAACAAAATAGTCATTCTCAAATAAATGTAATAATTGGTATATCGATAAATAATAAAATATTTATGAGAATAATTAATTGTTCAAATTAATTATTTTTATAAAGATCACTATTTTAGATAGAAGATTTAAAATACTGAATTTCAGAGAATTAATTACCAAATTATTGAGACAATGCCGAGGGGACGGTTAAGGAATGTAGTAGTATTTAAAAAAAAAGAAAAAGAAAAAAGATGCAGTATCAGTACATGGGATTGTATTTCCTATTATAATTCTTAAGAATTAAATTTTCTGAAACTACTTGATATATTATTTGTAGTAATTAGTAATACAAGTGTGAAAGAAATTAAACGGAGTTAAATGTTTTAAATACTAAATGATTTCAAAATAAAACCGCAAAACGGACGTTTGAGGCCACTGATCTTCTCTGTATATCTATTAGTTTCATTTCTACTGTAAATGTAATATTTATAGTACTTTTTATATAGTTTTTTTTGCCAGTAAATGAATAATCAAACATGGAAGAGATTAATTAATAGTGTGGATTATAAGACTTTATTTCAAAGAGCAGGGCTTCAGCCCCATCAGCCTCTCCATTTTCTATGCCCTTGAACATTATTATCTGCTTTCTGATTGGTTTGATTGATTGCCAAATTATAAAATAGGCAAGGTAGAGTTATAAAAAAATAATCTGGTTTAATATTAAACATTTTATTAACCACATGAAATTAATTAAAAGCACACATATCACATTGGCAGAGCTGCCACAGCGACTATTTTTTAATACTACCTCGCACCATTTTTTAAAAGCAGAAAATTTTCACAAGATAAATATACTACAAAATTTATTATTTATTCTTTTAAAATAGTTAGAATAGAATAGAAAAATAATCGCCTGTGGCAGCCCTGCATAGGGTATCCATTAATGGAAATTTACTACTCAAGCATTTTAGTAATGGACACTGTTCCTAAAACTTAATTATAAACGAAATTTTGTACACGCTAATAATTTAGAAAATTCAAAGTTTTGTTACTTTGTAAATTACAATCCAAACAAAAAATGCAATTTTTGCCAGAAAATAAAGAAGATATAAATTACGTAAAACTAGTTCTTAGATTAGCTTGCTTGATAAAATTTTCACTGAAAGAAAATATACTGAAGATAAGCAAGTAACTGTGAAACGTCTTCTGCTTCATGATTAGTTTGATAAAGATTGTAAACAGTCAGCCGAAAAACATGCAAGGGAATTAATAAATGAAAAAAATATATATTAAAAATTATGGAAAAAAAATTATAAATAAAAATTTAATTTATATTTATTTTTTTTATAAATCAAATACTTTAGAGGAAGTTCATAGACACATTTACCCTATAATGTCACAAAAAATGTTTTAAAATTACCAAACTCTCTATAGTTTCTAAAATTACATCAATTTAACAAAACTAAATTATATTAGTTAATCGCAATTTGAGAACAGTTTAGTTATTTCGCTTCTTGGTTTGTTTATATTCAACGGCAAAAACATTGCCGCCGTTTTTATGTCCAAATCTTCTGATGTAACATAAAGAGAATTTCTTAATTAAATCTTAGAGGAACCCGTTCGCCATTTTGTTTTAAGCCCATACTTTGCGTAATTTTCTAAGAAGGAATCTATCAATTTAATTTTTTTTTAAGTTCAGTTATAATAAGAGGAACTATGATACTATGAAACTGACTTCATGATATCAGTGCAAACGGAATAAAACAATGATTTTTAGAACATGAAAGGAAAAGCTTTCCATTCTATCAATTAGACATTTTCGTTTATCAGAATGTTTTAAAAATATATATACTAATTGCAAGAAATAATATGAAATATCAAATTATTTAAATTTGATGCAGTATAAATTACAATTTTAAGAATAAAAAAATTATGTACACATTTAACTTACCAGAAAGTTCCTCCGAAAGAACAGATTTAAATATTTCATTATATCTGTCAAATTTTCTGTTTTCTCCAGACATACTTCATATAAATTTACCGAATTCCAAAAAAATTGTCGATGTGGCTATATAAAGAAATAGTACTTGCTAGCACAATTTATTTAAAAAATATACTTAAAAAGTAAATAAAACATATATATCATTTTAAAATAAACAAATTCTGAAATTATTTCAACTTTACCACTAAATAGAGGAAAATGACAACAGTATCTATTAAATTTGTTCTTTTATAGGTTCGAGATTTAATTGTGTCTGAAAAATATGCCTCAAATTTTTAACTGAAGGATTAAATTACAATATTATTTTCGAAAAGCTTCGAAATGAATGTACGTAAAAAAAAAAAAAAAATACTTTACCTTTTTGCTCTTTGAGTTAAATATTGCTTAAAGATAAAAAAAGGAAGATAATTTTTTATGCATCTTCCGAAAAATTATTCAGCAGAAGCGGCAGCAAAAATGTTCTTTTTCAATGACAGAAGGAAATCGTCTGCCTTTTAACGTTTAGTTGAAATGTTTGCATTCTGGCTCTTCTAAAATATATATATATTTTTTTTTTGTTATTGATAATCCCAAGAGATGTGGACTAGAAATGGAAAGAAAAAACTTTGTTTAATTTGAATAAAATTGAATGATTTTAACCGAAGAAAATCTTGTACGGCAAATTAAAAACACAATAATGAAGATACATGGGGTGAAACACCTAGTTGTTCATAGTTCATACCTAACCCAGTAATTGACACTTTTGTTTCAGATACTGGTTTTTCAAAATAGGGATGGTGTTAGCTACTGGAGTTTCTGACCATATTTATCTCGCTATTCTAAAAAAAGTAATTAACGCTATCACCGCCGCAGTAAATGTATTTTTTGTGATCGGTGGTATTTCTTCGTTAAGAAAACTACTGCATACAAAAATATGAAAATTGGTAATTGTCATATTGTATGATGTTCTTTACTTTAATAAATAAATAAACATAATCGCATACTAATTACTTTGAATTATATTAAGTTAAGCACATAAGGGATATGCCACACATGCCTTTTATATTACATTCGCACGAGAGCGAACCAAAGCAAGATATAAAGTAAACATCCTATCTTAAATGGGAGAGGTAACCGATGATTAAAGACGAGGCCATATCAATCAAGGTCACACGCCACGTAGTGGACGGGGTTGAACTACAGGAATATTCCTAACTGTTTTCTTCTTTGTGGGTAATCTATTATTTGCACGTCTATGAAATAACTGCGCAAGCGTAAAACGCCGACATATTTTTTTTTTCCCAACGGAGATTTGCCATCTCGTTACCTGATTGGTCAGAGCTTCCTGTGTCAAAGTGACTTTTCTTGGCGGGAAGGAATTGTGCTTGGCGACCGTGAAAGTAGAGAATTTTGATAGGATGGGCGCGGGGAAAAGGATGCATTTCAATTGACTTCTGATTTTTTTTTCTTTTGAAAATTTGTTTAAATTAGAGGTCGATGGCAAAAATAATTTTTAGCGAAAGAAGATAATTTCCATTACATAATGACAAGGGGGGGGGGGGGGTCATCTGAGAAGTGAAAACATTCCAAATATTTTTTACAAATTTGTTACTTTTTAAATTTAACATATTTTTAAATTTTACGATATATATATATTTTTAATTTTCTATTAATTTATAATTTTATTCAATTATAAATTTATTTAATTGAATTCGTAATTATTCAAATAAATTATAAATGTTAACTTTTTTTTAATGATTTTAAATTAAATAATCCCTAAAATTATGAAAGGCTGTAAGCTGTAATGAAAATAAAATTGTCAGGAGTTGGGGAATCGTAGCAGATAGCAGATGTAATGAAATACTATAAAATAACAAATAGGAGAGATGATTTAAAAAAGAAATATACATAGATATTAAACTTTGCGTGATTTTGTGGAAATAGAAATTTCAGAGGGCGGTAAATTTAGATGAAATTTTTAGAAAAAGTGGAAGTCTGCGATATGCAAAATTTTTAAAACTAAAAAAACCCCTGCTCTGTTTGTTATTTTGCTGAAATAATAAATAAATAACCCGTCGTCTAATTTCTCCTGCCCATTTTTCAGCATATATAATCCTGAAATATTTATATTTAAAAAAAAAATCAATATTTGTTGAAACAATAATCAATAATCTAAATTCTTCCTTGAAACTTCCGTTAAAAAATTTTTACCCTCCCCACCTTTACATACAACAAAGTTCAGTTTGTAAGTAGTACATCTTAATTTTTTTTCTTTTTTGTATGCACATATCTTTATACACAACATTTGAGCGGCTATTCTGAATATGTTAAGGAAATTAATATGTTCCTTTTTGAAAATGATCCTCAAATCGCTAGTTTATTTTCTTTTGAAGAAGAAAAAAATAAATTATTTGTATTTGTATTTGTATTTTTTTTTTTTTTTTTTTTTTTTTTTTTGCCTGTATGATGTTATTTAAAGAAAAATAACCTAATGCTTACAAAATTCGAATATGTTGTTCAAATATAACAAAGTATTTATGCATTTAAAAATGGTAATCTTCTAATAAACCCTACCCTTTTTACTTTCTTCTATTTTTAGAAGAAGAAAGTATCGGATTCGTGAAAATTTTCGACGGATTTACACATTTTAAGAGTCAGAGATTCCAAAAAACATGTTTTTACAAAATGACTGTCTGTGACTCTGTCTGCCTGTATGGGACACAAATTTTGTGGGAGCTCTATCTCAAGAACTAATGCACGGAATTTAATAACAATTTATATTCAGTTAGTCCCTGATATAAATTGGTGCTGATTAGTTTTTGGTCTAAATCGCTCAACAGGAGGCGCTGTTATGCAGCCTTTTTCACGATTTACACAATACAATAAATCTCCAGAACTAATGCACGGATTTTCATTGAACTTCAGATTCAGTTAGAAGCTAACATAAGTTGTTGTTGATTAGATTTTGGTGTAAATCACCTAACCGGTGGCGCTGCTATGCTGCATTTTGCAGGATTTACACGATTTCCGCAATAGCTCTATCTAAAGAACTAATGTGCGGATTTTCATCAAACTTCATGCTGATTACGTGTTGGTGAAAATCGCTCAACATGTGGCGCTGCTGTGCTGCATTTTTCACGATTCCCGCAATAGCTCTATCTCAAGAACTAATGCACGAAATTTCATCTAACTTCAGATTTAGTTAGACGTTGACACACGTTGTTGCTGATTATATTTTAGTGTTAATCGCCCAATAGGTGGCGCTGCTATGCTGGAATTTTCACGATTTTTGCAATAGCTCTATCTCAAAAACCAATGCACGGATTTTCCCCCAAACTTCAGATTCAGTTAGACGTTGACATAAGTTGTTGCTTGGTGGTTTTGGTGTAAAGCACCCAATAGGTGGCGCTGCTAGGCTACATTTTTCTAGGTTTACACGATTTCAGCGGTAGTCATATCTCAAGAACTAATGCACGGAATTTCATATCTTCAGAATCCTCATGATGGGCATAGATTGCCGGTTAATTTTGGCAGTGTGATAGAGAATTTTGAAGTATTAACATGTATGAGATAGAAGAAAGTTTTGGGATTGGTACATCCGACTGTTTTTTTTTTTTTTTTTTTTAACTGAAAACAGTTGAAGATCCAGTTATATTATTGCCTAAAGCTGTTACAATATCCCCAGAATGTAGAAAATGTTATTTGAAAAGTTTTACATAAAATAGGTAAAAATTCTAGACTCAAAATTGTATGATTTAAATAATATACCTCACAAAAGAGTTTAAAGGGTTGCATATTAAAACTGTTCTCAAATTTTCCCGTCAACAACGCGAAATTTTCTGATATGTATTTAAGAATCGAATAGTGTTTTCAATTTTTTTCATAAATGAAGGAGAATTCAGAAATAAATGAGCTGCAAGCGATTGTTGTCACATGACGACAGGTCTTTCCCCTTTCCCGTGCTGCCGCATCAAAAAACTCGGTTCAAAGCGCCAACTTTGACAGTATTTTCTAAAAGATAGTCTGCTTTTACCAAAAAATTGAAAACACCATTCGATTGCATAGTTTATTAATAAGAACACCTGCCAATTTCATGTGTTTTCGAACAAAAATGAATTCAGAAAAAGGTTTGAGAACAGCCGAGGAATTTTCTGAGGCATACTTAAGAATCGAATAGTGTTTTTCATTTTTTCATAAATAAATGATTTATAGAGTTGTAAGCGATTGTTGTCACGTGACGGCAGGTTTTTCTCCTTTCCCGTGCTGCCGCATCCAAAAATTCGGTTCAAAGCACCAATTTTGACAGTATTTTATAAAACATAGTGTGCTTTTACCAAAAAATTGAAAATACCATTCGATTGCATAGTTTATTAATAAGAACACCTGTCAATTTCATTTGTTTCCGAACAAAAATGAATTCAGAAAAATATTTGAGAACAGCCGAGAAATTTCCTGACACATACTTAAGAATCGAATAGTGTTTTCCATTTTTCATAAATAAAGGATTTATAGAGCTGTAAACGATTGTTGTCACGTGTCGACAGGTTTTTCTCCTTTCCCGTACGCAAATTCACAAACACTCAACGTCCCAGCGCCCTTAACGCCAACGTCTGCAGCCAAGCGCTTTGGCGAGAAAATGAACTTTGACGTGCATGCTACAGTCTGTTTTTAGTATCGTAGTTTGAAGTTTGCATGTGCGAATATTGATATCTGCTTTATATGAATATTTTAGATACGTTTACAAAGTTCAAAGAGATTTTTTTTTCCTTCTCAGATTAATTCAGTCTACGCAAGTTGTATTATTGATTATACTAAGTCGAATATTGATACTGTTAGAATAAGATTATCGCTACAAAGTAAGGATGCACATTCTAAATTAATAATACAGCACTGCAATAATCCCACAAATTCAATAATAAAGTAATGAGCATGTTTAGGTTTTTACTTTTTGAAATTCATTCTAATTAAAATTTTTTATTTATTTTAAGAAAATTTGATAGTCGCTCAGAGAAGAAAACTAATTAATTGAGCGTTCCATTAATGGATAAATATGGAAAAAAAATAATAAAAAGCAGAAATGGATAAAATATCCTAAAATCTTTGAAATAAATGCAATTTTGTAAATGGCCGTTAGTATATTAAATTCAAAGTTTTGCATTACTAAGAAAAACTAGTTGGATGTGCCAATCCCAAAACTTTCTTCTATCTTATACATCTTAATATTTCAAAACCTTGTTACACATGTTAATACTTCAATATTATTAGTTCAATACTATACCAACTTTGATTTTCATCTTAAATTTCTGCTCAAGTCAATTAAACGGACTAAAAACGAGTTAATCTATATCATGATATTTGTTAAAATTATTAATTTTTCCTTATTTTGTTGTTATCAGCTGTTTGCGAATAGCCGGCTTAGCAGGTAGCGAGTTCCCGCCGCTGCATGAGCCGCCGATGCACAATAGAACTACGAAAAATCAAGAAAAGTATACAAAAATCGCTAGCACAGAGCCCCTTTACCGCGCAAGGATCTGTTGGCCAAAGCCAAAAACAAGCACAAAAATTTTGGTTCAATTGTATGTATAATTTTATACGTTGTTCGATGGTACAATAATGAAAATGGCACAGAGATCGGAATTATAGCGCCCCCTTCTGGCGGAATTTTTTCAAGTTCAGGGAGGACTTGTTTGCCATAGCCAGAAACATGCACAAAAAATTTGGTTCAATTATATGGATAACTTCATACACTTTTCGATGGTACAATAATGAAAATGGTACAGACATCGCAATTATAGTGTCCCCTACCGGCAGAATTTTTCCAAATTCAGGGAGGACCTTCGTGACATAACCAAAAACAAACACATAAAATTTGGTTCAATTCTATGCATAACTTCATACACTTTTCGACGGTACAATATTCAAAATGGCGCAAAAATGGCACAAAAATCGCTATTACAGCGCCCTTTACGGGCGATTTTTTTACAAATTAAGGGAGGACCTCCTTTCCATAGCCAAGAACTTAAAATAAAAATTTGGTTCAATTCCATGCATAACTTCATACACTTTTCGACGGTATAATATTCAAAATCGCACAAAAATCGCTATTACAGCGCCCCCTAACGGTGCATTTTTTGCAAATTCAGGGAGAACCTGCTTGCCATATCCAAAAACTTAAAATAAAAATTTGGTTTAATTCTATGCATAACTTCATACACTTTTGGACGGTACAACATTCAAAATCGCACAAAAATCGCTATTACAGCGCCCCCTACCGGTGAATTTTTTCCAAATTCAGGGAGGACCAGCTTGCCATAGCCAAAAACTTAAAATAAAAATTTGGTTCAATTCTATGCATAACTTCATACAGTTTTGGATGGTACAATATTCAAAATCGCACAAAAATCGCATTTACGGCGCCCCTACCGGCGAATTTTTTCCAAATTCAGGGAGGACCTGCTTGCCATATCCAAAAACTTAAAATAAAAATTTGATTCAATTCCATGCATAACTCTGTACACTTTTGGATGGTACAATATTCAAAATCGCACAAAACTTGCTATATCAGCGCTCCCTACCGGCGAATTTTTTCCAAATTCCAGGAGGACCTGCTTGCCATAGCCAAAAACTTAAAATAAAATTTTGGTTTAATTCTATGCATAACTTCATACACTTTTTGATGGTACAATGGCGACAGACAGACGGACAGACGGACAGACGGACAGACGGACGGACGGACAGACGGACAGACGGACACACAGACAGACAGACATTTTCTATAAACATGTTTTTTGGAATCTCTGACCCCTAAAACATGTAAATCCGTCGAAAACCGGAAGTCGAAAAAAATTTCGATTACAATACTTTCTTCTATTGAAGATAGAAGAAAGTAAAAAATGCAAATTTTTTGCTTCCTAAGTGGTTTGATTATGAAGCATGCATGGAAAAGTTTAAAAATAAAATGAAAACTAAATTATTATTTGCTATTTATTTATGAATCAAAAACTTTGTGCGTGTGGAAGGGGGGGGGGGGTGTCCATTATTAGCCAGAAGTCTATGCAGGATTTTTTTTTCTTTTTTTTTTGGAGGGGGATGGCATTTTGTGAAAAGCAAAAGTTATTTGTGAGAATTATTTATAGTTTTGTAAAAAATAAATTTTATAACGAAAGATGAAATCCAGTTACTCAAATTTGAACCAAGTATTAATTAATAATAACGTCTTTAAGTCATCCTGCTATAGTTTTGCTTTCTGGTGAATTTGTTTTGTTTACAAAATGCATATTTTACAATTTAACAAAATAAAAAATAATTAATGAAGGATATTTTTTTATGAAATGAACGTTGTGAAGGGGCCTATTTTATTAAATTGATTTTTTCAAAGGTACCCAAAATAGGCCCTAAATTTTGTCTGGATCACCTCCTGCTAGCTATTTTTAAATTATTATCAGTCAGCAACAAAGCACTTAAATTTGAGCATAGCCTCAACAAGCAACTAAGATAATTATAGTAAATTTTCATTTGTTTATGGGGATCATTTAAAAAGAGCGGATTACATATTTATAGAGCATATTTATAAGATTAAATATTTCATTTATTCACAATATATATATATTTATATGCATTATACATATACATAATTATTCAGAGGATGAAATAAGGACTTATTGTTGTAATGTACTTGCGTTGATACTAGATGGCAACACAAGCTACGTACAACTACATAAATACTTTAGCTTGGGAGGGGAAAAAATACAAAGTTATAGAGCAAGCTGATCTATAAAATTAAATATTTGACTTGTTCACAATATATATATGCATGCATATATATTACAATTATTCAGAAGGTAACGTAATAATTTAGCATTTCGCACTCGTATTCTTTCAAGCATCCATAAACAAGAAATAGGCAGTTGAATGGACAAAATGTCAAAGTCGCTTTTTTGCAAATTTATTTGTATGAGAAGACACGCATGCGCGTCGAAGTTCATTTTCTTGCCAAAGTGCTTGGCTGCGGAGGTTTTCGTTAAAGGCGCTGGGACGTTGAGTGTTTGTGAATTTGCTTCCCGTACTGTCGCATCCAGAAATTCGGTTCAAAGCGCCAACTTTGACAGTATTTTCTAACAGATAGTCTGCTTTTACCAAACAACTGAAAACACCATTCGATTACATAGTTTATTAATAAGAACAGCTGTCAATTTCATGTGTCCGAACAAAAATGAATTCAGAAAGGTATTTGAGAACATCCGTATTATTTCAATTTAAAAAGATAAACATAACTTATCGAGATTCCTAAGGAGAGGTTATTTTCAGAAATTGGCCTTGACAAAGGCCGTTTATCGTTAACTTCATATGACATAATGTATAAATCATTAATTTAAAATAATTTGTGAACGAAAAAAAAGAATTAATTGAATGGGGAGAAAAATCCAAATAGAAAACTAATTTAATATTTTTCTATCAATTTTTATAATACAATGAAATCTCTAATTCTCTTGCTAAACAAGTAGCAAAAGCATATAAATAAATTACTTTTGCCATCGAAATAACGGCCTCTGATGGTTTTCGCCAAATACGGTCCCCGCCAAGAATTGTTACAATGACGCCGAAAGCTCTGGCCAATCGGATTACGAGATGGCAAATCTCCGTTGGGGAAAAAAAAATATGCAAAACGCCATGTTTTGATTTCTTTGTAGCTCGGAGTAACCAAGGAGGGGAAATTTAATACGCATGTCTCGCCGAAAACGCAAACGATATTTTAGTAAGTACCGAGCATAGATTATCATTCAAGATGGGACGTTTCCATAGAGCGTAATGGTAATGCGATTGCGATGGTAGCGCCTTTAGTGACAATGGGGAAGAAACTCCCCATCCTTGTAAAATTTTTATCATTGAGCATCTACCTTATTGTGAACTTTCTTTTTTTAATGTTTCATGTTTACGTGTTCAATAGAACCTTACACCAATACATGAACACAGAATAGATATTCTATTTTATATATCTAATATCTATTCTATGTTCATGCACGGATATATGCTTTTTTCCCCCCTTACATAATGAGTGAACGATATAAGTGCCGCGAAAAACAAGCTAAAAATTTCCTCTTGAATGCTATATATGAAGTAAATATGATACAACTGGATTTAAAGCTACATAAAATAATGGTGTAATATAAAAATATACGAAGTATTGCACTCTACAAACAGTGGCATAGCCAGGGGGGGGGGTTCCAGGGGGTCCGGACCCCCCCCCCCCGAAAGTAGACCTGGTTTACTGAATCATGGATTACAAATACAACAGTAAAAACTGCTAAGACAGAAGCACGAAGGATCTATAAAAAATTCCGCTTTAGAGAGGTATTCGTCTTAGGAGGTATAATTCAAAGGTATGTCTTTTTTTCTGGACTATGAACTTTTCCGTTTTAGGCAGGTTTCCATTATAAAAAATTTCCGTTTTCACAGTATCCCTTAAAACTGCTAAAACATACTCACTTCCCAAACTTTTTTCTTTCACGTACCCTTTTCTTAGGTTTTTCATTTCGGAGTACCCCCATTTCTCATGAACATGTCCCCCCTTCCCCCCTCCACTCAAGGAGATAACGTAAACATGCTTTTTTTCATTAGTAATCTTCTTATCACAACCATATAATAAATCGATGCAAATTACATTGATATTCCTAACATTTTTTGTGACTTCCGCCATTACCGATATTATTTTCGCATACCCCCAGCAGACCCGCCACGTACCCCCAGGTGTACGCTACCCCAGGCTGGAAACCGCTGCTATAACACCATCTCTGACGAGCATAAATCTATTACAGAAAAATCTGTGAAGATGACCTATCTCAAAGGAAAACAATCAAGGTTCGACGAAAACAACACTATATATTTGTGCTTGCTAACGTTTGACACCTGTCTGAAATGAAACTTGTTCCAGTTGTGAATCCTTCTTGGCAGGTTTTCTGAAAACACGGAATACTCTCATAAACAAAAACATTTTAATGTCCCGTGACGGAAGGATGACTATGCAAGCATACCTGCTATTCCATTTACACAAATTTACTGTAACTAGATTAAACGTAAAACTTCTTTATCTTGGACTTCGATGGGGTTTTGTTGTCGACACTTATGGGAAAGAACGAGTTTATACGAACGCAATAACGGTACATTGGTTGAGTTTTGTGACACTTATCTTTGTTCACTTTATAACGAACAATATTAGCAATTACTTTAAATCTGCTGCCTGCAATTAATAAAAGTAACTTTATTTTTGGACTGGTTATTACCACTTTCAAAATACACTGGCGAGAAAAATTAAAGGAACAACCATAAAAAGGTGCTTTATGTTAATTCTATTAAGGGAACTTCCAGAAAGGTAACTCAATGTCAACGTTATCACGTAGTCCAATGGGATTAACATTCGCTACAGAAATATATGCAAATTTTTCAGCCTCATCCCGTTCTTTCGGTTCACGTGTGAAAAGGTAATTTGAAGTCTAATTTTAAGGATTGTTCATGTAATTAGGTAAAGCTTTCGCTTTTAGTAGGTGGAATATGTCGTCCAGAAGACATTTGACCGATTTTAAGAAATTGCGTGAAATGAAGAATGGAGAATGGAAGCAAGAGAGACACTCTTAGAGGTTTGTAAAGACTTAAAAATAGCCAAAAGCGTCATGTCAAGAATCAGGAAACGGTTTAAAGACACTGGTATAATGCCCACAGACAACGAGGTCTAGGTAGAAAACGCACCACAATAGGCTCTCAGGACTGTAATTTGCCAACGATTGCTAAAAGAACTAGAAATTGACGTCAGTTCAGATTGCAGGGAGTTTGCTGCAGCAACAAGAACTCGACTATTCTGGTTTATTCTGAGTGACAGTCTCCATGCAAGGAAACCCATGATTTGTGTTCCACTAACTCCGGTAACGAAATGCGCCCGGTTAAAGTGGTGCAGAGATCATCGTCATTGGAGTACCACGGACTGGGAGCCGAGTTCTCTTTACCGATTAATCCCGATTTTGTTGAGAGAGTTACTTACTACAGACGTGTTACCATATGGAGGGAGAAAATCACACTCAATAAGGCTGCAAACATCCGTGAAAGGCGTCGATACAAAGGTCATAGAATCATGGTATGGACGGACATCATTTTGAATGGCCGCATGACCGACACATTTTTACCGTGACCGACACTGTGAATGCTGAAATGTACAGAGATGAGGTTCTTGATCCTCCTGTCAAGTTGTTTAAGGGTGCAATCGGAAGATTCGAAATTTTATGATTTGATCTAGAAGGGCGCTACCCCCTTCCAAGGAAATCTTAAGTGTCCCTTTCAGAGCTGCATAAATCCGACCCGTCCGAAGCTTAATGCTGAACTTGGAGAATGTTCTAAAACTGTTTCGAACCATCTAAAATAAATTGGCTGAGAAGTACAAAAACCAAAACCACCATGAACCATTTTTTTACACATTCTAATACTTCTAAAAAATCACAAATAAACTTATTACAAAAATTTAACTTCTTTAAAGACGACCAGATATCGGAAGCAACTATTAGATCGAATATGGTATCAAAAGCGGCGAGACATGAAACATGGAAACCCAAAAGAATTATGGCTGAATAAGACAATTGTAACAAAACTGCTTTTTCCAGCATGAGCTATATTTGATGTGTGTGCTTCTTACATTAATAGTTTCTGTACTTGAAAATGCAAGATCTTTTTCAAAGTTAAAACCTTCCCACATAGCATTTTTAGTTTGCAGAAAATTTGCAACAGTCTTGCTCTGAAAACCTGCAAAGTTGCAGTAAGCTCAGCATGACAAGACTGAAAGTTCATAACAAGACTGCGAAGGGGTCCATAGACCTGATCAAGTCTATTGATGCGAAAGCGCCGTCAGAGGGTGCATGCATCGGTTTTATCACCATAATCAAGTTTAGATAATATTTGTACTTTTCATATCGAGCATTTTTTGGCATTTAATAAGTATAGTGTTTAGTAAAAGCGGTGCCTACCGAATAAAATTTCTGCAATTTCTGCGTATGTGCTGACTGTCTATTCTCTCAACAGAGGGATTTTTTGCTTTCGTCACTTTCGTGAATTAAAGACAGTATTGCATCAGTTTCACAACAAACTACTCATGCAAGTGGGTGATGGTATACCTTGCGGGAGATTTGCTGCAAATTTCTCAATTCAAATTTGTCAAGGCAAGATAATATCAGAAAAAGTCAAACTTGCTGCTAATGTTCATGCTATCTGGGTTATCTCAAAAACTCCCATGGGGAGCGCGGCGGATCGCATTAACGGCTAATGCGATTGATACCTATGTGAAATCATTATCCAATATCTATTACAGCACAAGTTCTTAATTCAATGGCAAGAAACTAAACCCGGAAATTGCTGTTTTAAACTTAACCACTTGATCCTAACTTTATTGTAGGCAAATGTTATGTAATATGAAACTTGATTTAACCCATTCGCTGACAGAAACTATAAAGTAAGAACTTTCAAATTTTTTGTTAAAATTCGTTTGCTACCACAAATTTAGAAAGGTAAATTTCGCTTTACTAATACAGCGAAATTTTTGCCAATAAATGAGGCAATTCTAAAATATGACAAAGTAATTAATAAATTAAAGCCACGAGTATACTCGTGGATGACAGCGAATGGTTTAATTAAATTTAACTCTTCAGTATGCGCTCAGCTTTTTATAACATAGTGAATCTTTTTCATTGGTAAATACAGAGTGTCCAACGAATAAGACCCTGATTTCAAAATTAAATATCTCAAAAACAATGCCTATATAATCGCAATGCCTATAAATTGTGTTTTGAAGTCCAGAGCACTAGTGTCTCATTCCTAGATGGCTTCCTATAGAAGAACGAAAATTGGGAAATGCCACTTTTTCGTTGGGGTGATGAGCAGAAGTGGAGACATCTGGTCACAGAATTATTGTATCAGCTTCAATTTTAAAGAATTTGAATAAATAGTTTAGCAATCATTATATAAGAACTTGTTAAAATATTTTATTTTGATAATGTGCAGAAGCGGAGCCATGTGTTTACAGAATTGAAATTGTTTCAAATTTTGCTATAAGCTACTTCGGTCCGAATACCAATATCTCTGTGGTATGTATTTTCTCTCCTACTTGGTAGATCGGGGAAACGAATCTTTACTTTTTAATATTTATTTAAATTGTGAACAAAGTTTGAATAAAAAAAAAATGCAAAGTTTCTGCTTTTAAAATTTAATTAAGCTTAAAGAAACCCCTTTTTTAAAAATCATTGAGTATTTATAATAATGATTCATAAATCATTTTTTTTTTTAATTGTAGAGAATAGTTTGAATGGAAAAATACAAAGTTTCTATTTTTTGGAAACTTAAAAATATATATTTTTTAATTTTAAAAACTCGTTTTCATTTTTTTTATATCATTGAGCACAGAAATATGGTGCAGCTTCTAGCGATAGGATCCGAAGTGTTGGAAAGGAATGCAGCATCCAAAATACAGGGTGTCCCAAAAAGGACTGACTGATTTTAAAATTCAATAACTTCCAAAGGGTGACAGATATTAAAAAAATTCTTGCAGGAGGGTTATGCATAAAGTCAAAAGTTTTTTTACAGTGATTTTCGATTTTAGTTCGAATTACAAACAATAGATGGCGCTGCGATCAATAGAGGCTAAATTCAGGCTCGATTTTTGGTACTTCGTGGCCCGGATAATACATTTCCATCTCCTTTTTCTGCATGGAACAACAGAAAGGACCGAAAATCGAGCCTGTATTTAGCGACTATTGCTTACAGCGCCATCTATTGTTTGTAATTCGAACTAAAATCGAAAATCACTGTAATAAAACTTTTGACCTTATGCATAACCCTCCTGCAAGAATTTTTTTAATATCTGTCACCGTTTGGAAGTTATTGAATTTTAAAATCAGTCAGTCCTTTTTGGGACACCCGGTACTTTTGCTTTGACGTTGATGATGACTTATCATCAATTCCTTTTAAAAATGAAATAATTTGATGCATAATTTCTGTCTCTATAACTTTGTTTACAAAGAAAAAAAATATCTGTGTTGTGCTAAAACCAAAGTATTATACCGTGATTTAAAAATAAATCAAAAGTGCAAAATTACTTTTTTATTTATAATAATTCAGGTATAATCAATAATACCAAAATATTATGCCATGATTTAAAAATATCAAAAATAAATAAAAGTACAAAATTATTTTTCTGAATATAAGCATTTTGATTTAAATAATTATATGGCAGTAAAAATTGAATTTAATAAAATATTTTAATACGTTCTTATATAATGATTTCTAAACATTTTATTGAAAATTCTATTCATTGAAATTTTCTAAAATTGAAGCTGATGCAATAATTCGGTGACCAGATGTCTCCACTTCTGCACATCACCCCAATGAAAAAGTGGACTTTCCCAATATTCGTTCTTCCGTAGGGAGCGATCTAGGAATGAGACGCTGGTGCTCTAGACTTCGTAGCAGAGTTTACAAGTATTGCGATTACAGCGCCATATGTTAACGGTTTTTGCAACTAAATTATAACAAGATATAATATCTATATAACATTTTTACAGCTTAGCTAATAAACAAACAGTTTACCGCATAATTCTATTGATCTTTGTTTTTGAGATATTTAATTTCGAAATCAGGGTCTTATTCGCTGGACACCCTGTATTAATGTAACTTCAATGTATTATTAGTTGCAGTTATAGAAATTGGCCTTACATTTTTTATCCATGCTTTTTTTTAAAATTAAGAAATTAAATAACGATATACCTAAATTCTTAAAGTTACTCGAACTTCTATTATACATACACAGTCAAGGCAAAATTGCAAGGGACTGGTAAAAAGCTCCATTTTAGACAGGCCTCCATAGAAAGAAGTATAATTAATTATGCTTCTAAGATACACTACCTCAATAAGATCTATTGTTCGTTTAGCAGGGATTCTGAAACTCTTCCGTTTGAGGCAGGATTCCGTTATAGAAAGATTCCGCTTTCACAGGTTTCACTATGTTTCACTAAAGAACGACGAAATTCCCCTTTCAGACAGGTTTTCAGCAAATTTAATTGTATCGCAATTCATATTAAGACCATGTAACGCTTCCATTTAAGACAGGATTCTGTTACAGACAGTTACTATTTTGACAAGTTTTATTCTATTCATATGACATAAATAAGTATATTTATATAAATACACAAAACTTGTCAAAATGGAACCTGCCTATAACGGAATTCTGTCTTAAACAGAAATGTTCCATAGTGCTACGGAAAAGAATACTATACAAATACACCTGATAACACGAAAACTTGTGTAAAACGGAATATTTTAGCAATATTTACGATTTCTTCTTGACAGGTTTTACTATGTATATAACCTGAAGGAAAAATTCTTGCCCCCCCCCCCCCCCCCGAAACGAAATCCTGGCTACGCCACTGTCTACAAATCACAGAAAATTTCATAAACATTCCCATTCAGTAGGAAAATTTTTATGGCCGATGTTTTATTAATTTATGAAGTTTAACGTATTATAAACAATCGTTACAATAATCTTTTCAAATTTACGCATTTTCACTTTCTTACAGATAAAATAAAAATATTGTTTTTTATGTAAATAACGTACTATCAATTCAATAATATTTATAATATTAACATATAAGAAATAATAATAAAATTACAGATGAGGAAAAATTCATTTCGACAAATTTTTAGAATTATATAAATCTAACAGTTAAAAATAAATAGAGGTACTGACATTACACTCAATAAAGTTTTATTCGATATGAATAAATTAACACAATACCTGAATTTGATTTTTTACAATTTAATCTCATAAACTTACATATTTGCGTTATTACCGGATTTTTGTAGGGTTTTCTTTTATATTATTACTCTAATTATCATTTTGTAAGTTACCAATACAAGTACGGTAGAAAAAAAAGCAGCTAAATAAATAAAGCAAGCATGAATAGAATATCGTCTGACACCTGCTTCGTTTTAGGAAAGAAAAGATAATTCAAAGTACAGAGGGTAAACATATTTCTTCAACATAGGTAAATTTCGGAGGCTTGTTAATTCTTCCCCCTTGTCGGTAGTGACGCTAGTACTGTTGCCATTACGGATTTTGCCGTAAATGTCCCATCTTGGTCCTTAATCTATGGTACCGAGAGAGCTAGAATTCATGGTAGGTCGTTCTTTTAGCAGAATATCATTGAATTGTATGCATAAGACGCGTATGTTAGAATTAAAAAATATTTTATTTTATTCTTTTATTTTTCATTATTGAGATTACATAACATAAATTAAGATGAGGTATAGGTGCTTTGTTAATGGATGCAAAACAGGTTATGCTAGTAACGTCAAACAAAGAAAAAACGAGGGAAAAAATAAGTTGAGTTTGTTCCGTGCTCCCTCCCACTTCCTAATGAGTATTCTGAATGAGGGGAAGGTGTGTGTGTGTGTGGGGGGGGGGGGGGGAGGGGTATTACTTAAATGATTTAATATTACCAAAAAGCAACGGAATTTTTTTTTTAAAGATTTTAAACCATTAATCAAAGTATTAATACCATTTAAGTTATGAAAATAATAGGAAAAAGAACTCATTTAAATAAAAAAATTATTCTAAAAAATATATCTTAAATAAATCTTATATATGTTTCTAATAACTACGTAATTTTCAAATAGTCAGGCATGCTTCTTACCTTTTTATCCGTAACAGTAAACTTAAAAATGCGTTTTTCTCAAAAACTATGTGACCTAGCATAATCGCTGTAGTTTTCCTGCAAGGTTTAAATTAATGTCTACTAACTCTAATTTTTTCATAATTTTAGTTTCAGTAGATTTGGGAATAGAGGGGGGTGGGGGCATATTTTCGCACTACATTTTCGAAGATACTCACTGTGACAGATAGACAGACTCAGGAGTAATCTATTATAAGATCACCTTTATATAATTAAGGAACCATTATATATGGTTCCGTATTTACTTTTTAAGTACGACACCCTAAAAACAGTCATAGAGTCGACCTCAGCTATGCAATGCAAAAAAAGAAAACATTTAAAAATAGTATTGAAATGCAAACGAGATATCTTTTAAAAATTGTCCCATTGAATTTACATTAGCAAGCAGGTCTTTTTGCCTGACTGAAGTAGCCTCGTCTTGCAAGCAATTTATTTTGGGGAAATAATGGTAGTATTAATGAACTTTCGGTAACGGAAAATTTGGAAATATAGCTTAAAAAATTACACAGAAATACTTTTAAAAATCTCCTTTTTTAGGTGCGTTCGTAATTATATAGCACCTATAGTCGTCGTCTGGTCCGTCCGTATGTCAGCATATAACAGCACGAAAACTACCCAACCGAATGGTTTGAAATTTAATCTATATATATATTCGTTACAGAATTTTGTCATTTCAAGTTTTATGAAAATCGAATCAAAACTTAAAAAGACATTAATAAAAGTTTTCTTCATTGTATTAAATCCTATCATACGTAATAAATTCAATGATATCCCATGATATGTAATGACTCTAGGTTGACATGGCGATTATTTTATTAAATCTTATCATACGTAATTAATTCATTGATATCCCATGATAGGTAATGATTCTGTGTTGCCATGGTGGTGATGTACTATTTAAGATGGAGTCCTATTATTTCTGTATTACTGAATTTTATCTATCTAATCGTAATAAATTTTGTATTCATGCATTTTTGCATAAGAGTGAGTCTAAGTGATTATTAATGTTGTTATTCTGTATGCTCTAGCTTGGAAACATATAGTAATTATTAATAATATAACAGCTTATTACTAATTAGCCCTGTCCGATACTGTTAAATTTTTCCAGAAATATTTATGCAGTATTCTAGAAAATAATCTGAACTGTATGTTAAGAAAAATCGGATTTTTTTGTAGAAATTGTGTCTGGTCTGTTTTTTTTCCCCAGGGGCCGGGCCGGGACATAAACCGCGAAAATACAAACGGGCCGGGCCGAACTTTTAGTTTTTCCACACGCCCTGTCTGGGCTTGGGCTAATTATCCCTCTTTCGGGTCGGGAATACCAGTCCCCTTACACCCCCCCCCCCCTTATAAGTAAGATTATATTAAAATCATACCTTACGACTTTTTCAAAAATTAGTTCCTGGACAATGACCTATAATTTACAAGTTTTCTTTCCCGAATAATTAAGATAAAAATTTGTTTTAATTCTACGTTTATTAATTGCATAGATATAAAAAATTATGAATTATTAAATTATAGGTTATAAAATATTCGCGAGATTAAAATTTACTCCAGAAAATATTGAATAATACTTTTAATTTCTAAAAGTCATAAGTACATTTATTTCTTCGCGGTAGAATAATCCGCAATATTCAATGTTTTTAAATGGCCTGTCTTCGTTTTTTTTGTCAGAATGATCTCTGATTTTAAGTGTCTTAAGAAGCTGTCGAAAATGTGAAATAAAAGGCAGGTGTCGCTGCTAATTCGATAACCCCCACTTTGAAGTGAAATGAAGAGAACACTTCAGTTTTTGTTGTATGATTGAACCACCGAACCGATGTAACGATATTGTGTAATAATGTTCGCTTCGAGAAGAAGCTATGAAGGAGAGATCCTAATAATATCTTGGAATATGCTCATGAAGATTGCGAATAAATATTTGTTAAGTTTTAAGAAGTCACAATATCATTTTAGAAGTAACACATCTTACGTAAAAATATCTACACCCGGTATAAATTTGGAACGAAGCCAAGTGAGTTTCTAAATGGTGCAACCGGCTGGAAAGGAAGTAAGGTCATTTAATTATTTTGATTGAAAACATTTTATTCGCAATAAATAACAAAAGAAAAAAAAGTAACTTTGTTAAGTTTAAAAAAAAAAAATAAAAATGAATGATTTACTGAAATTTAAGAAAGAAAGGGCTGTTTTGAGAACAGCGGTAACTAAATATATAAATAAATTGGAAAGTGATGATTTGGAAAAATGTACAGAGAGCTCGCTAGAAGAATATGTTGGTTATTTAGATCAAATGAGTAAAGAATTAAAAACCTTTAATAATGAAATTAAAAATTTAATTAATGAAGATAAAGAATTTGAAAGTGAAGTGCAGAGTGCCATCGAATATAATCAAAAAATAACGACTTGGATAAGCAGAATTAATGCGAGGATAAAAATTATTAAAGAATCGAAACAAAATACGCTCTCCAGTCCTGATAGTACACCGCAATATCTAATAAACCTAGCGAATCACCTGAAAATGCAGGAAATAATAGTTTAAACTTTAATAATGTAACAGTGAAATTACCTAAAATCGCGATTGCAAAATATTATGGTGATCCATGTTTATGGATGGAATTTTGGAATCAGTTTCAAAGCTCTATTGATAAAAACGAAAATTTGTCAAAAATAGATAAATTTTCATATTTAAAAACTCTTTTAGGAGGGGTCGCGTTCAATGTTGTAAACGGATTTGCTTTGTCAGAGGAAAATTATGAAAAAGCAATAAAATTACTAAAACAAAGATTTGGTAGACAGGAATTAGTTGTTAACGGGCATATGTCAAAATTGTTAAACCTTAATCCCGTCAAGGACTCGACTAATATATTTGAGTTAAGAAAATTATATGACATTGTTGAAATTCAAATTCGAAGTTTAGAGTCGTTAAATGTAACGACTGAAATGTACGGTCATCTTTTGTATCCCATTCTGATTAGATTAATCCCAGATGATCTCGCTCTAAATTTTAATAGAAAACGTTTAGAAAAATCAGATGAAAATGAGTTTAATGTTTTAGAACTATTGAGATATTTAAAAATCGAAATTGAGTGTCGGGAATCTTCTCTTATGCTAAATTATTTTAAAGATACTAAACGAAAGTATACAGGTCCACCCGAAAAGCAAGGTAGTAAAAATTATTTTAAGGGTTCGAGTTCTGCTAGCGCTCTTAATGCACAAATTCTATCATGCATATTTTGTTCTTCTCCCCATGATTCATTCAAATGTAGCTTGCCCCCGCAAGATAAGTTTAAGATATTGAAAAATTCTAATCGCTGTTTTAAATGCTTTAAACTTTTTCACAACAGCAAAAAATGTAGAAGTAAATTGTCTTGCTTTAAATGTAAAAATCAATATCATCATGGCTCTATTTGCACAAAAGATAACAGAGGGTTAAATACCACTCGGGATGATAAAATAAGCAATACGCGGCAAAATTCTGAATCTCCCAATTATGGATTTGAGGCGACAGTAAATGTAAACAATTCTAGTTCCGAAATTGTTAGTTCTGTTTCGTATTGTAATAATAATGTGACGCATTCTAAAAATGTATATTTGCAGACATGTAAAGTAGTTGCGAGTTCTGATTTCAATTCAAAATTAACTAGAATACTTTTAGATAATGGGAGTCAGCGGTCATTTGTCAGTGAAGCTTTAGTGGATGCTTTGAATTTAAAGCCAGTAGGTCAGGAGATTTTATCAGTGTATTCTTTCGGAATGCAAAGTGCGGTAGAGAAAGTATATCCAATAGTAGAGGTAGAAATTAAAAGCTTAGATCAATCTTTCAAGGCGAAAATCCGAGCGCTTGTTGTTCCTCAGATATCTGGTGCCGAGATGTACGAACCATCTGCACAAATTAGGGAATTTATGAGGGATAATAAAATGGAAATGGCTGATGCTTGTGTAGGAAAAGATTTGATGAATGTTGAAATGCTAATTGGATCAGACTTGTTTTGGGAATTCATTTTAAACGAACGAATATCCATTAATAATGACTCAGGAGCTATAAAAACGGTTTTTGGATGGGTAATTACGGGACAGGAATTGAGAAAAGGAAATAGTTGTTCTCAAAATATTGCAGTAATGAAAAATGCGGTTGAATTAAATGATTTAAGAATATTTTGGGAAATTGATTCTATCGGAATTTCGGATGAGAGTGATGAATTATCTCGAAAGGATAAATTATTAATGGAAGATTTTGAGAGGAAATTACAATACAAAAATAATAGGTACACAACTAATCTTATTTGGGATTCAGGTTCACATGAAATTAATAATAATTTTTGCATTGCTAAAAAGCGGTTCGATAATTTGAAAGAAAAATTGAATAAAAATAAAGTAGTATGCGCTGAGTATAAGAAAGTTATCGATGAGCAGTTTCGTGAGGGAATTGTAGAAGAATCTAAAAATGATGCGTTATTGTCTGGATACTATATGCCTCATAAGGCTGTTTTGAGACCAGATAAAGAAACTACGCGCGTGAGGATAGTTTTTGATGCGTCATCAAAGGAAAATCATTCGAAATCTTTAAATGATGTTTTGGTATCAGGTCCAAATTTAAATCCTAATTTATTAGACGTGATACTTAAATTTCGAACATATGAAGTTGCTTTTTCTTCCGACATTGAGAAAGCATACTTAATGATAGAAATAGCAAAAGAAGATAGAAAATACTTAAAATTTCTTTGGTTTAACAATGGTGACTCTAACTCCTTTAGGGTAATGAATATGACACGTTTACCCTTTGGAATTAGGTGTAGCGCTTTTGTCTTAGCGGCCACAATTAAGGCACACATTAAAAGATATAAGGAATTTTATCCTGAGGTTTTTGAAATGTTAAATAACTCCATGTACGTTGATGATCTTTATTCTGGGGCAGATACAGCTGAAAATGCTTTTAACCTTTCATCCAGTGCTAACACTATACTTAAGGACGCTAGCATGAACTTACGTAAATTTAATTCAAATTCGACTGAGTTAAAAGAATTGTGGCAACAAAACGGTATGTTAGATAACCCATCTGAGCGGTCTATGTTATTGGGACTGGAATGGGACACTAATAAAGACATTATAAAAATTGATTCATTGGAATTTCAGAATGTTACAGCTAACACTAGTTTGGCCACTAAAAGATCAGTCCTGCGTGCTGCAGCAAAAATCTATGATCCCGCTGGATATATAGCCCCCTTTGTAATCAGAATTAAGCTGTTAATGCAGAAAATATGGCAAAAAGGGCTAGGATGGGACGAAGAACTTCCCGAAGACCTAGATATTGAATTTAGAAACTGGTTAGTGGACGTTCAAGATTTAAAAAACATATCATTCGATAGAAAATATTTTCTGGAAGGAGCCTATCCAACAGAAGTAACTATACATATTTTTTGTGATGCTAGTGACAAAGCATATGGAGCTGTAGCGTACTTCAGATACATAAACAAAGGTGGAAAAGTGAAAACGTCTCTTATAATGTCAAAATCACGTGTTGCTCCTCTTAAGAATCTAACACTGCCTCGTTTGGAGTTGATGGGAGCAGTTATAGCAGTGAGAATCTATAAATACTTGAATAAAATATTCAATGACTATTGCTCGAATGCGTTTTTTTGGACCGATTCTCAAATCGCTTTGAGCTGGATCAAGAGTTCAGCTAAAGAGTGGAAACCATTCGTTTCTAACCGAGTGACAGAAATCCAAAACATATCGGATCCCAAAAATTGGAACCATTGCTCAGGTAAAGAAAACCCTGCAGATTTGTTGACGAGAGGATTGCAATTGAGGTCTTTAAAGGAAAATTCATTATGGTGGCTGGGTCCGCCTTGGTTAACCAGTTCCACAGATTGGCCTGCACAATCGAAAAAAATTTCGGCTAATGACAACATGTTAGAACGTCGGAAAAATATTCTCGTTAATGAATGCACTATTGAAAACAATGAGCTGGTAAAACTTTTAGAAAACTTTAGCAGTATGCTAAAATTACTTAGAACAATTGCATGGATTAAACGCTTTATAAGGAAAGTTAGAAAATTACCTGGAAACGATGGTCCCTTATCTGCCGATGAAATTCAAGATGCGGAAATATTCTTCATTAAGTCAGTCCAAAAACAATTTTATAAACCAGAAATTGATTTGCTTAAATCGAAGAGTGAGCTTACAAAACAATCGAGCTTACTATCATTAGCACCGTTTCTTGATGAAAACGATTTATTAAGAATAAAAGGAAGACTGGACGAGAGTAAATATACTTATGCAGAAAAGCATCCAATCCTCATGCCGAAGGACTCTCGATTTACAGAACTGCTAATATTACGAGAGCACAACAAAATGCTTCATAGTGGTGTTGCAGCTACACTATGTAAATTGCGTGAGAACTACTGGATTCCCAAGAGGAGGCAAGCAGTTAAAAAGGCCATCAACAAATGCCTCATATGTCGAAAATATGCAGTGAAGCCAGCAAAACAAATGACGGCGCAACTTCCCAGAGATCGAATCTCAGAAACCCCGGTATTTTCCGTCTCTGGAGTAGACTTCACCGGTCCTGTTTATATAAAAAATGGTGACAACACCGAAAAGGCTTACATAGCTCTATTCACGTGTGCTGTGACTCGTGCTGTTCACCTTGAACTAGTTTCAGACTTATCAACTAAAAAGTTCATATTGGCACTTAGACGTTTTCTTAGCCGAAGAGGAAACTGTCGTATATTCTATTCCGACAATGCCAAAACCTTCAAATGTGCAAATAAAGAAATTCAATATTTCTTTGACATACTTAAGCACCAGGATTTCCAAAATTTTATCTCTTCAGAAGGAATAACATGGAAATTCATCGTTGAACTTGCCCCATGGTGGGGAGGTTTCTATGAGAGGCTGATGAAAAGTGTTAAAGACCCCCTAAGAAAAATTTTAGGAAAAGCTTTGCTTACTTTTGAAGAGCTTATGACTGTCCTTGTAGAGGTGGAAAATGTTCTCAACCACAGACCACTAACATACATTTATGATGACTCCTCTGAGCCTGAGCCTCTAACACCGGCCCATTTCCTGCTTGCTGGACACAAGGTAGGATACCCCTTTAACTTTAACGAACTGTTTAACGCCTCTATAACTAGGACTAGCCTAATTAAAAGAAAAACGTATCAAACAAAACTTTTGAGCCAGATTTGGGAGAAATGGAAGACAGAGTATTTACTAGCAACTAAAAGCTTGCATTCTTTCGGAACTCCTAATGCTCAAAAAGACTTGAAAGTCAATGACATTGTTTTAATTGAAGGTGTAAGTAAATCAAAGTTCCTATGGAACTTAGGACGAATTATCGAGGTCAATAGAGGTCGTGATGGACTAGTCAGGTCTTGTGTCGTCAAGACCAAAAAGGGAAATTTAAGACGACCTACTCAACTTATATATCCTTTTGAAATTGCTGATTAATAAAATAATTTTGTAAATAAATTTTCTGTAAATATAACAATATTTAATTTTAGCATTGTGTTTATGTAAATAACATTAATAACTTATTCTTTTACTGTATTATAACTGTAATATATTTATCTATGCTGTAAATACTGATATTATTTAATTTTGCATTTATTGTGTTATTTTATGAAAGTTTCTTGCAAAAATCCTGGCCAGGTATATTTATGTTGTACATATTGGTAAGAAACATATGTTTTGTAATTATATTATGATTGTTTATTTAGTGCTTTATTTCAGATTTTCTAAAAGGTAAAACTTTTAAAATCTATTGTTTTGAATAATTCCATATAGTATAATTTTGACATGAATATTGGTTTCAATAATTATTGGTAAAATTAGATTAAAAATGTAGTGTGATAATTTTGGCAATTATCAGGTGGGGAGTGTCGAAAATGTGAAATAAAAGGCAGGTGTCGCTGCTAATTCGATAACCCCCACTTTGAAGTGAAATGAAGAGAACACTTCAGTTTTTGTTGTATGATTGAACCACCGAACCGATGTAACGATATTGTGTAATAATGTTCGCTTCGAGAAGAAGCTATGAAGGAGAGATCCTAATAATATCTTGGAATATGCTCATGAAGATTGCGAATAAATATTTGTTAAGTTTTAAGAAGTCACGATATCATTTTAGAAGTAACACATCTTACGTAAAAATATCTACACCCGGTATAAATTTGGAACGAAGCCAAGTGAGTTTCTAAAGAAGCAATCAAAACGCCAAGTGCCTTTAAAAAAATATGTATCTTATGAAATGAAGAAAACTGTAATTAATCAGATCTCTACTTGTACGACTTTCTTAAAATTCAGATTTTCTATTATAATTTTTTTAAATATCAGTGTTTTTTCCCATTCAAAAGCATTGTAGAACCATCGATAGATAGCCTACCATCTACGGTGTCACCACCTAATGGGGAAAAAACCGCATAGCAAAATATTAACTCTATAGTTATTTCCCCCATCTCTTTTACTCCGTGGTTTGTAATTTATATTCTGACAGTATAAAATATTCTATTAATTTTTGTTCATGATTATTTAATTTATTTATTATAGATAAACGTTTAAATAAAAGCAGTTCTTTTTAGAACTAATATTATATGTTAAAATGGCAAAATGTTGGCCATCTAATGGCTATAGTTTTCGAAATTGTAAGAAAATTCTTTTTCTGATGGAATTCGTCTCTGTCCTTTTCCATAGAGTGAAAGAAGTTAGCTACGTTTTTTATTTTAATTTATAAAAAAAGATAAAACATTATTTAATCTACACTATTAAAATCCGTACGCGTATCTTTGTAAACACAAAAACCCGGAAAACAAACGGCGCAGGGCTACGAAATTTGGCACATGGGTTGCTGGTAGGAGGCCCCTGAACGATTGAGACAAAAAATTCGAAAATTTTAAATAGATTTTTTTTATGTTTTTGAAGAATTTTTGCCCCTTTTTTATGTTTAATCCGTAATCGCGCGAGCTCTAACTAGTTCTAAATATTTACTGCAATGTGATATATACATATTACGTACGCCACGCTGCAATAGTAAGAAGATGTAGCGGGTATTATGATAATTCTTTTATCTCGCATGCAAATAATTAGAGATTATTTAATTGCGCTTAATTATTACCTTTTAAAAAAAAAAAAATAAAGAAAACATTTTATCACAAGCATCAGCAAAACTTTTTATTCTATTTATTCCCTTATTACAAACATATCGTTTTAATGTCTGCTGCCATAGCAACATAATAAATTAAATTTCATTAAAAAAAATTCACAATAGTAGAAAAATATTTTTCGAGAAAGACATATTATGTACGCCCCGCTGCAATAGTAAGAAGATGTAGCGGATATTACTATAATTCTTCTACCTTGCATGCAAATAATTAGAGATTATTTAATTGCGACTAATCATTACCATTTTTTTCAATAAAGAAAACATTTTATCACAAACATCAACAAAACTTTTTACTCTATTTATTCCCTTATTCAAAAAATGCCGTTTTATCGCCTGGTGCCATAGCAACATGATAAATTAAAATTTCATTTTAAAACAATGCACAGTAGTAGAAAAATATTTTTCTAAATCGAATAGTTATTGAACAACTCAACACTTTAACAGGGGAATTCTTATTTCTTATTTAGATATTTTAAAGTTGTTTGTTGTCATTGCGTTTTTATGCTATTTTTCGCTTCATATACGATTATTATAATATCTATTTGATGTGAATTTTTTAAGTACTACTACGTTTTACTACGGATTTAATTTTTAAAAACATAGTGAAAAAAGGATCATAGACTTTTTGTTAGAAAATGCTCTTTTGTTTCAAGAACATTCCACCAGATGGCAGCATCAGACAATCCTTTTTATTTGATCTACTGTGACAGACACTCAGAACAGTTAGTGTTTCTCCTTCCCTTATAGCAGTTGGCAGCAAAATGCTGGTGGATTAAAAATCCAATGATATTCCAAAGGAATGATAATATGTTAAAAAAAACTGCAATAAACCATAGTTCAAAGTATTTCTTTGTGTTTGTAAATAGTCTTATTCATCTGTTTTGTTTTATTGTGAAGTGTGATCAGTATTGTGTCCAGCATATATATATATTATTCTAGAGTATTTAATCTTCAAATAAATGTTTTTTGTTCATCCTAAGAAGAATATATTTCTATTGAAATGCATCAAAACATAAAGGTAAAACTTTTAACCTTTATTGTTTACCCATTGAGGAATTTCGTATTCATGCCTTCCATATGGAATAACATTCCAACAGTCGATTATGAGACTGAAGTTATCTCAATTTTAAATATAATAATATGAAAGAAGAAAATATAATATAATTAAATTCAAAGAAATAATTATTTTCTGAATGTTGGTATTTTTCACAAGTAATATAAAAGAAAATTCAAAGAATTGTTTTTATTTTGAAATCAAAAGTATTGTGTATTGATAAGAAAAGAAATTATTTTGAATTTTATTTTGCCAGTTTCTTATTGAAATTTTATTATACAAGTTGAAAATGTAAATTTATGTTTTAAACAAACAATTGAACATTTAAGAACAGTTTTTCTGAAATCAAAAGTAACTTCAAAAATTGTTCTCAAGAATTTTATTTTGTTCTTATTTCATCATTAGCATTATATTTGAGTTTATAATTGTGGTTTTGATGTATTAATAAGATAAAAAGTTTTATTTTCTGTGAAATAAGCAAATATTATTATATCATAATGTCTAGTATTAAAGAATCTCATTATGTTGATAAATTAATTGATTACAACTATTCAGTTTGGAAGTTCAAAATAGAACAATTGTGAATCAAAGAAGGTCTGTATGATGTTGTATTTGAACCTAAAAAGGAAAATGATGATAATTGGGTAAAAAATGATAGAAATGCTAGGGCATTAATTTGTTTAAATATCTCAGATTCACAAATTGTTCATGTCAGACATGCTAAAAGTGCTAAAGAAACATATGATCAATTGAAATCTGTTCATGAAAGAGTAAATTTAACAAATAAACTTTATCTTCTTAGGAAGCTATATTCCATTAAATATAATGAAAGTGTAAAAATGCAGGAACATATTAATTCTGTCTTAGAATTAGCAGAAAAATTAAGAAGTATAGGTGAAGTAATACAAGATGATAATTTAATAGCTATTTTGCTCTGTTCCTTACCAAATTCTTTTAGTACCTTTATAACTGCTATTGAAAGTAATTATGAAACAGATTTATCATTAAAATATGTTCAAAACAAATTAATTGACGAGTATCTTAGAAGAGTTGAAACTAAACAAATTTCAACAAAATTTGAATCTATTGCTTTAAAGGGTAATAGGGATAAACCAAAGCATTTGAATAAACAAAAATTTTGTTCTCATTGCAAAAAGAATAATCACAACCGTGAAGATTGTTTTCACTTAAAATCTAATAATACTAACAAAACAAAACCAAATTTTACTCAAGATAGATCACGTCAACAGTTTAAAAAACCAAACAATTTCTCTTCCTCTACTGCTAGTCAAAATGAAAATCTATCAGATTCTCAAAACTATCATGAATTAATGGAAGAATCAAATTCTTCGAGTTTTGTTATGAAATCTAAACAAAATGGAAATAAAAACAAAAATTTGTCTTTTGTTATTGATTCAGGTGGGTCTGTTCATTTACTAGCTAATTCTTTAGAACTGTTCTCAGAATTAAAGAATTCAAATAAAGATACAATTACAATTGCTAATGGAACTAAATTAACTGCAAAGGGAAAGGGTAAATGTACTTTTAATATTGAAACACTTAATGGTCAAACAAATAGAGTTACATTAGATCATGTACTTTATGTTCCCGAGTTAGATAGTAATTTATTGTCTGTCCAGTATTGTACTGAGAAAGGTTTTGTTGTAACATTTAAAGATGATATATGTTTAATTAAAAAGGGCAACATCTTAGTTGCAGATGCAAAAGCTGATGAGGGGTTATACAGATTAAAAATAATACCTACAAATGAAAAGGTATATAGTGCTTCAGAAATATTACCCGTTTGTTCTAATGTTAACTGCATTCTAAAATGGCACCAAAGGCTGGGCCATAGAAATTTGGAATCCATCAAGAAAATTCAAAAGGATGATTTAGCTTTAGGTATTACTGTGAATAATTGTTCTCATAATACTGAATGTTCAAGTTGCATAAAAGCTAAGCTAACAGAAAAATCGTTTCCAAAAGAAACACAACACAGAAGTAAAAAACCACTCAATTTGATATACAGCAACGTATGCGGTCCTGCAGAAACAAAAAGTATGGGATCAAAAAGATATTTCGTTACATTTATTGATGATTACTCTCGTTATACACAAGTATATTTTATTTCTTCTAAAGATGAAGTATTTGATAAATTAAAAGAGTATGTTGCATCAAAAACAAATAAATTTAGATTGAAGATTAAATCCTTGCGTAGTGACAATGGAACAGAATATTGCAACGAATCTGCCAAAGACTACCTTAAAAACTTAGGAATAAATCATGAAACAACGACGCCACATTCACCATCGCAAAATGGAGTCGCAGAAAAAAAGAATCGCTCGCTTATTGAAATGAGTAAATCCATGCTTATAAATGCTAAATTGCCAAAAACATTCTGGGCAGAAGCCATAGCTACAGCAGCCTACTTACAAAATAGATTACCTACAAAATCAACTGAAAAGACACTATATGAACTGTGGAATGGGCATAAGCCAAATTTGAGTCACCTTAAAGTATTTGGATGCAAAGCATATGTGTATGTTCATAAACAGAAGAGACAAAAATTTGACAAAAAAGCCACTGAAGGAGTCTTTGTTGGTTACGATTTAAGAAGCAAAGGATACCGAATTTATATAAGCGGTAGAAAAATAGTGATAAGCAGAACAGTGAAGTTTTTTGAAAATATGAACTGTGAAAATGTCTTTAAAGAAAATCCTGAAGAGCTAATCTCAGATTTAATGCATTTGAATTTTTCAGAAGAAAATCTTGAAAATGATAATGAAGCTATCCGAATAGAAAATACTGCAGAAGAAATAAAAATGGATGAAAAATCAGTAGATAGCCCAACAAGTGAAGAAAGTGAAGATAATTTCCAGAGAAGAATATCTAACAGAGAGACTAAAGGAATTCCACCAGAAAGATATTCTTACAAAACTGAAGACAGTTGTTCCAAAAATCAAGATCCTGAAACTTTTAAAGATGTTTTACAATTAATTACCAGTAAAAGATCAACAGAAATGGTTTTAAGCTATGAAGGAAGAATTTAACTCTTTAAAGGAAAATGAAGTATTTGAGCTTGTTACTTTACCCAAAGGCAAGCACGCCATTGGCTGTAAATGGGTTTACAAAACAAAACATAATGAAAATGGAGAAAAAATAAAATGCAAAGAACGATTAGTTGCCAAAGGTTTCGCTCAAAAATTAGGCACTGATTATGACGAAACCTTCTCTCCTGTCGTCAAACATACAACGATTAGAGCTTTTCTGACCTGGGCAGCAGCCCCACCAGTGGCTGAGAGGTTCTGCTCTCGAAACTGGTAGACGGGAGGTGCTGGGTTCGAACCCAATCGCGCCCGTCGGCCTAATCGTTCGGAGTTTTCGTGGTTTTCTTCGAGCCATGGATTTCCATGCGTAAATACGGGTTAGGTTCCCTTAGAAAGACCCCCACGAAGGGCACTCCCCCCTCGGGCCCATATCCCTAGTGCAGATAATCGGCCGTCAAAAATAAACCAACTGACCTGGGCAGCTTATCATAAAGCCAGAGTATTTCAAGTAGATGTTAAAACAGCCTTTCTACATGGTAAACTAGATCATGAAGAATTATACATGCATCAACCAGAAGGCTTTCATGATGAAGAAAATAAAGACAAAGTCTATAAATTAAAAAAGGCTATATATGGTCTTAAACAAGCCGCCAAGTGCTGGAATGAAGAAATAGAAAATACTCTAAAGGCATATGGATAAGTACAAAGTACATATACAAAGTGAAGCTGATCCGTGTTTGTTCATAAAAGAAAAATCAAAGAAGACAATTCATCTCATACTGTATGTAGATGATATACTGATGAGCTCAGAAAATGAAGTTAATGAAGTAATAAATTACTTAAAGAAATCTTATCCCATAACATCACTAGGAGAAGCAAAATACTTCTTAGGTATAGAAATTTACAGAAAAGAAGATGGAAGTTATTTATTTTCACAAAGAAGTAAAATAAATCAATTAGTTAAGGATTTTCAGCTTGAAGAAGCCAAACCAACTTATACCCCAATGGAAACTAACTATTACAGTTTAGATAAAGAAGAAAATCTTTTATCATCAAATGATAATTATAGACAAGCTATAGGAAGTCTTTTATATATTTCCTCATGCACAAGACCTGATATTACCGCTCCTACACACATACTAAGTCGAAGATGCAATAATCCAAGACAAAAGGACTGGAATGCTGTTAAGAGGGTAATAAGATACTTAAAACAACGAAAGACCTTGATCTCCACATTTCTTCAAAAGAATATCCTAATATAGTTGCATACTCGGATGCAGACTGGGGACAAGATGCTACAGACAGAAAATCCACCTCAGGAAATGTAATCTTCTTAGGCAATAGCTGCATTTCTTGGTTCTCACGAAAACAAACATGTGTGACATTATCGTCAGCAGAAGCTGAATATGTGGCACTGTCACAAGGAACTCAAGAGGTGCTATGGATCTTAAAATTATGTAAAGATCTCAACTTACAGCAACATTTTCCTATTAGAATTTTTGAGGATAACCAATCTACAATTAAATTGGTTGAAAGTGAAAAATTTAAATCTCGCACTAAGCACATTGATACAAAGTATCATTACATACGAGATTTGAAAACGAAAAATGTTATAGATGTCAAATATCTATCAACAAATGAAATGATAGCAGACATAATGACGAAGCCGCTGCCAAAGGGCAAATTTGAACTTTGTAGAAACCTTATCCACCTGGTGTCAGATTCTATCACAAAACGGGAGATATGTTAGAAAATGCTCTTTTGTTTCAAGAACATTCCACCAGATGGCAGCATCAGACAATCCTTTTTATTTGATCTACTGTGACAGACACTCAGAACAGTTAGTGTTTCTCCTTCCCTTATAGCAGTTGGCAGCAAAATGCTGGTGGATTAAAAATCCAATGATATTCCAAAGGAATGATAATATGTTAAAAAAAACTGCAACAAACCATAGTTCAAAGTATTTCTTTGTGTTTGTAAATAGTCTTATTCATCTGTTTTGTTTTATTGTGAAGTGTGATCAGTATTGTGTCCAGCATATATATATTATTCTAGTGTATTTAATCTTCAAATAAATGTTTTTTGTTCATCCTAAGAAGAATATATTTCTATTGAAATGCATCAAAACATAAAGGTAAAACTTTTAACCTTTTATTGTTTACCTGTTGAGGAATTTCATATTCATGCCTTCCATATGGAATAACATTCCAACACTTTTGCATATTTTTTACTTTTGAAAACAGTTGCAAACCGCTCACGGACTGTTACATATTTCTTTTTTTAATATTTACATATTTTTTAATATTTGGCCTTGGAAATTGAACTTTTCAAAATAAGATGACTAAGCACAAAATGTCAATAACTGGCAATTCCTCACGAAAACAGGGGGGCTATAAGGCAGCGTGAAAGGCGAACTAATGAGACAGAAGAAGAAACTGCTGCAAGAAGGTTCGTCGTGGAGAAAGAGACCGAGAAAGACGAATGGTACAAACGGAGGAAGAAACTGCTTCAAGAAGATTTGAAGCTGCACTGCGAGCTGAACAAAGATGTCACGATGAGGGTACCCAACCACTAGCTGTGAGAAAAAATCGCTTAGAAGCCATTGCTGGATGTCGAAGAATGAATAGTACAAATAATGTCAGAAGATGCGGGTTACACCCAACGGTTGAAGAACAGCAATGTGGTCATCTGGACAATGTTTGCATCAAGTGTAGTGCATTTTTTTCAATGCAGAGAAGAATACAATAGGAATTTATACTCACTGTTGTCACAATGGCAAAACATTTTTGGAATCTCTTCAATCATATCCAGATCAGATGAGACAGCTTATAGATGGCAGTGATAGATCGTTAGCTCATTTTAAGGAATACATAAGGTCATATAACAGAGCATTGTCTTTTGCCTCTATGGATGCTCATGTTGCACCGCCCCCAGGTACCGACCCGTATTTTTTTAGAATCCATGGGCAAACTTATTATAATACTTCTCATCTTCATCCATCTGAAGTAGGCCAGGAAAAATATGCTCAATTGTATGTATTGGATTCTGATATAGCACTGCGGCAGCGTATAAACAGTAGAGAAAATTAAAAATGTAAAGAAAAAATCATGAGCAAGCTTGATGATGTTATCAGGCGAGTTAACCCTTATGCACATGCATTTCAAATGCTTCATGAAATGGAAGAACGAGTCATCGCAGAACAAGGATCTGGAGCAGCAGAAAGCGTGTGTATGTATACATGCGATAAAAATGTATCAGCGGACCAGCATCGACGCAGATACAATGCACCAAAGTCGAATGAGATAGCCATGGTTTTCCATAGGGATATCTGCATATATCCGAAGGGGAATCAACTGTGTGGAATAAACTCTCTGAATCCTAATTGTGACCCCATGACTTATGTTTTATTTTTCCTACATGGCGAAAAGGGTTGGAGTATGGATGCTGGATGTTCTGAACTTCAATTTTACAGTCACAGGTTGTCAGTGAAAAGGAATGTTTTCAATCCCATACTTTATGGTGGAAAACTCTTGCAGCAGTATATGCTTATGTAGAGGTTGAAGTAAACCGTTTGAATTACATCTGCTCTAACCAGAAAACATTAAGAGTAGAATCTTACTTAGGATTAGCAGATCACTTTAATGCTCTAGCAGAAGAATCTGATTTGAAACCAGGTGTAATGGTTATTTTGCCATTTACATTCATAGGAAGTCCCAGAGCCATGCAGCAAAATTATCAGGATGCGATGGCCATCATTAGAGAATTTGGTAAGCCTGATCTTTTTGACACACTAACGTGCAATCCAAATTGGCGAGAAATCAAAGAGAACCTTTTTCCCAGGACAAAAGCCTCATGATCGTCGAGATTTAGTGGCACGCGTGTTCGATATTAAGAAGAAAGCAATGTTGAACGATCTTAAAAAGAACGGCATTTTGGGACGCACAGTCGCAGACATACATGTTATTGAATTTTAGCTGATGATTATAGGATAAGATATCCAGCCACTATTAACAGCATCATCTGTGCTGAATTACTTGATCCCACAATTGAAAATGGATTGCACGAAATTGTCAAGGGTACGATGATTCATGGACCATGTTGTGTCATAAATTCAAACTCACCTTGCATGGAAGACGGTGTTTTCTCAAGGGTTATCCAAAGGAGTTCAGAGATGAAACGGCTGAGAATGTTGATGGCTACTCAATGTACAGCCGGCTTGATGATGGTAATCACATAACGATAAAGAGAAATGTCGTAGACAACCGTTGGGTTGTTCCTTATAACCCATATCTCACAAAGAAATACAATGCCCATGTTAATGTCGATATATGCAGTTCTGTTAAATCCATTAAGTACATTTTTAATTATGTATACAAGGGTCATGATTGTGCAAAAGTTGTTTTTGAAAATAACGTTGAGGGATCTGTAGCCTGGGATGAGGTGAAAAGTTATTTAAATGCACGATATGTTTCGGCACCAAAGGCAATGTAGCGACTTCTTCAAAAGCCCATGCAGGACAAGTCGCATGTTATTATTAGATTGCCGGTGCATCTACAAGACATGCAATCTGTGCTTTTAGAGAAGCGGAAGAACATGAAGCTTTTGAAAGAGCAAGAAATAATGACACCATGCTCACTGCTTGGTTTCTGCTTAACAGGTCAGATCCTTCAGCAAACATCTATCTCTATACAGAAATTCTAGAGCACTTTGTATGGAAAGGCAATGTGTGGCAAAGGCGTGTTAGATTAGGTGACTACATAGTATCAAGGATGTAATCTGTAAGCCCAAAGGATATTGAGCGATTCCATCCTCGTATGCTGTTTTGTCATATTCTCGGTGCAAGTCTTTCGAGGAGTTAAGGACGTATGAGAAAACTGTCCATGAAGCATTCAAAAGTGCATGCTGTGCTACATTATTAGAAGATGATTATGAATGGCAACATTGTTTAACAGAAGCATGTGGTTTTTGAAATACCGCCCAAACTGAGACAACTGTTTTAGTTCATATGTGCCTTTGGCAATCCAAATTCACCGATTCAATTATGGGAACAGTTTAATTCTGAATTCTCAGAAGATTTTCCTCCCCATCTGCCGCTATATGAGAGTAGAGATTGAGCCCTTCAAGATATAGCCAATCATCTACGCATACACAACATGACACATCAGAGCCTTGAATTGCCTGAACCATCAAGACTGGAGAATTCTGTGGAATGCGATGTCTATGATTTACAAGAAGAAAGAGCAGGAGGACAACGATTGTTAAACATGCTAAATCTGGAACAACGTATAATTTTTTATGCTGTCATTGAAAATACTCAAAATGATTATGCTAGTGCCGCTAAGGTTTTCTGTGTCAATGCTTTTGCGGGATCAGAAAAAACATTCCTATTCAATACTTTGCTGCATTACGTCAGAAGAATGGGACATACTGCCCGTTGCATGGACAGGCATCGCATATATACTCTTACAAGGTCAAAGAATTGTACATTCTCAATTAAAATTACCAGCTCCATTATTGGATAATTCAGTTTCAAAAATTCGGCAAAATACATCTGAAGGAAGATTACTGAAAATGGTTAAGCTCATTATATGGGATGAATGTACCATGACACCTATTCATGCTTTTAATGCTGTTGATAGACTTCTGCGAGATTTGGTTGGCAATGGTGTCCCATTTGGGGGCAAAGTGTTTATTCTTGGAGGTGACTGGAGGCAGATTTTACCTGTAGATATATATGCAAACAAAACACTCATTTTTGAAAGTTGTATCACGAATTCTTCTCTCTGGCCAACGTTTCGACAGTTCAGTCTGGTTACAAATATGAGAACGTAACCGGAGGAACTTGATTTCGTGGAATGGCTCATTCGCCTGGGGGATGGTCGGTTAACTAATGATTATGAACTCGGAGAGATATTATTGAAATACCAACAGAATGTTTAGTGCAGGATTCTATAGTTGGATGATATTTTTGGTTCGACTAAAATTGATCTTGATCATCTTTCGGAAAGAGCCATTTTGTGTCCCAAGAATGAGGATTCTTTGAGATTGAATGAGGTGGTTTTACGCAAAGTACCTGGCGATGCCAAGTCTTATTTTAGTGCTGATACAGTGTTTTGTGATGATGAAGAAGAACAAAACAATTTGCAGATGGATTTCATCGATAGTTTAACACCTTCTGGAATGCCACCACATCAGTTAAATCCTAAAGTTGGCGTTATTGTTATGTTGCTTAGGAACATTAATTCGTCCAGTGGTCTCTGTAATGGAACACGTTTAATAATCAAAAAGTTGTCGCAAAATGTTATAGATGCCGAAGTTTTGACAGGACATAGGAGATGTACCCGGTTTTAATACCGAGGATCCTGCTTAGACCGTCGGATACCAGTTTACCTTTCCAGTTACGCAGCCGTCAGTTTCCACATAGGCTCGCATTTGCTATGACTATCAATAAATCTCAGGGTCAAAGTTTGTAAAAGGTTGGAATCTATATCGCTCAACAGGTGGCGCTGCTGTGCTGAATTTTTTGTGATTTCTGTAATAGCTCTATCTCAAGAACTAATGCTTGAATTTTCAACAAACTTCAGATTCAGGTATACCTGGATATGAATTAGTGCTGTTTCGTTTTTGGTGTAAATCGCTCAACAGGTGGCGCTGCTATGCAGCATTTTTCAGGATTTCTGCAATAGCTCAATCACCAGAACTAATGCGCGGATTTTCATCAAACTTGAGATTCAGTTAGTTCTTGACATGAATTGACATTTTATACATTTTGACGTAAATCGCTCAATAGGTGGCGCTGCTATGCTGCATTTTTTGAGATTTCCGCAATATCTCTATCTCAAGAACTAATGCTAGGATTTTCAACAAACTTCAGATTCAGGTACAACTCAGATTCAAAATATTAGAATAATTACTTTTTTTTCACAAACTGGAAATATCCTTTGGTAATTTAACATCTCTTAATGCAAATATGCAAAAGATATTTTTATTAAGAATTTATTGTTGATTAAACTTATTTATTATCTTAAAATTAATATCATTTCTGAAAAGAATAATTGAAAAAAAAATTATTTTGAAAAGTCAAAATATTAGAATATTTATTCAAGTGGTTCAAAATATTAGAATATTTCGCATTAATTCTCCTTTAATTATCACCAATTCATAACTGGTGGCATCATTGATTAAATTCAGACGATTTTATTTAAAATCGGTGTTCTTTATACAGTTTGTTAGTTTTTCGTCTTAAAATGGGTCGTGTGGGTGATATTCCTGAATCTATTAAACTTCGTATATTTGATTTGTATCGACACGGTAAAAATCAATGTTATATAGGGAATTATTTACATTGTTCGCAATCAAGCGTTAGTAAAATACTAACACAATATTAAAAAAATGGAAATTTTCAGAATAATCGCCGAAATGGCGGCCGAAAACCAAACGCATCTGCTAGAGCTGACAGGAAACTGAAGCGTATAGTTAAGAAAAACCGATTTAAAAGCGTGCAATTCTTGCACCGAAAATGGAAAGAAGAAGGAGTTGGAGTTTCTATATCGAGAACATTAAGACGTCTCCATAAATTTAAGTTTGAATCTCGTATACCGAAAACAAAATCTCTCATGACTGTAAAACAAAAACGTATAAGATTCAATTGGTGTAAATCAAGATGTTTATGGAGCGAAGAAGATTGGGAAAATATATTATTTAGCGATGAAAGTATGTTTTGTATGTATACAAGATAATTTCATCCCTAACTAATATGTTTTTCCAATCTTCTTTGCTCAATAAACGTCTTGATTTACACCAATTGAATCTTATACGTTTTTGTTTTACAGTCATGAGAGATTTTGTTTTCGGTATACGAGATTCAAACTTAAATTTATGGAGACGTCTTAATGTTCTCGATGTAGAAACTTCAACTCCTTCTTCTTTCCATTTTCGGTGCAAGAATTGCACGCTTTTAAATCGTTTTTTCTTAACTATGCGCTTCAGTTTCCTGTCAGCTCTAGCAGATTCGTTTGGTTTTCGGCCGCCATTTCGGCGATTATTCTGAAATTTTCCATTTTTTGAATATTGTGTTAGTATTTTACCAACGCTTGATTGAGAAAAATGTAAATAATTCCCTATATAACATTGATTTTTACCGCGCCGATACAAATCAAACATGCAAAGTTTAATAGTTTCAGGAATATCACCCAAACGACCCATTTTAAGACAAAAATGCAAACAAACTATAAAAAGAACACTGATTTTAAATAAAATCGTCTGAATTTAATCAATGATGCCACCAGTTATGAATTGGCGATAATTAAAGGAGAATTAATGCGAAATATTCTAATATTTTGAACCACTTGAATAAATATTCTAATATTTTGACTTTTCAAAATAATTTTTTTTCAATTATTCTTTTCAGAAATGATATTAATTTTAAGATAATAAATAAGTTTAATCAACAATAAGTTCTTAATAAAAATATCATTTGCATATATGCATTAAAAGATGTTAAATTACCAAAGGATATTTCCAGTTTGTGAAAAAAAAGTAATTATTCTAATATTTTGAATCTGAGTTGTATACTTTGATATGAATTAGTGTTGTTTATGTTTTGATGCAAATCGCTCAACAGGTGGCGATGCGATGCTGCATTTTTTAGAATTTCCACTACAGCTCTATCTCAATAACTAATGTACGAATTTTCATCAAACTTCAGATTCAGGTATACCTTGATATCAGTTAGCGCTGTTTATGTTTTGGTGTAAATTGCTCAAGAAGTGGCGCTGCTATGCTACATTTTTCAGAATTTCCGCTATAGTTTCTATCTCAAGAACTAATGCACGAATTTCCATGAAACTTCGAATTCAGATATAATTTGATATGAATTGGGGCTATATTGATGTAATGTCTTGTATTGCTCAAATGATTTAATTAACGTGATTTATATAGAAGAAAGTTTTGTGATGGCCACAACATACTAGTTTCATATTGGTTGTGCAATTACTGATTAGCTATAACACATTCTTATATTCATGAACTTTAATTTAGTTGTATTGATTTTTAATTTTGGTTTTAGAATTAAATTCATGAACTCCCGTGCATAGAACGGGTTAAACAGCTAGTATAGTAACAGCTATATTAACAAATGTTGCTGATTTAAATACGCTCGATTTTAATTATGTTTTTACTTTCTTCTATCTTTACAAGAAGAAAATATTGGATTCATGAAAATTTTCTACTTCCGGTTTTCGTCAGATTTACAAGTTTTAGGGGTCAGAGATTGCGAAAAACATGATTTTACAAAATGTCTATCTGTATGTGACACAAATTTTGTGGGCGCTCTATCTCAAGAACTAATGCAAGGAATTTAATAAAAATTTATATTGAGTTAGTACCTGATATAAATTGGTGCTGATTTGTTTTTCGTGAAAATTACTCAACAGGTGGCGCTGCTATGCAGCCTTTTTCACGATTTCCACAATAGCTCAACCTCCAGAACTAATGCACGGATTTTCATCAATCTTCAGATTTTGTTTGTCGTTGACATGAATTGACGTTTTATAGATTTGGTGTCAATCGACCAACAGGTGGCGCTGCTATGCTGCATTTTTTGTAATTTCCGCAATAGCTCTATCTCAAGGACTAATACTTGGATTTTCAACAAACTTCAGATTCAGGTATACCTGGATATGAATTAGTGATGTTTTGTTTTTGATTTAAATCGCTCAACAGGTGGCGCTGCTATGCAGCATTTTTCACGATTTCCACAATAGCTTAATCTCCAGAACTAACGCACGGATTTTCATCAAACTTCAGATTCAGTTAGTCCTTGACAGGAATTGACGTTTTATACATTTTGGTGTAAATCTCTCAACAGGTGGCGCTGCTATGCTGCATTTTTTGCGATTTCTGCATTAGCTCTATCTCAAGAACTAATGCTTGGATTTTCAACAAACTTCAGATTCAGGTATACCTTGATAGAAATTAGTGCTGTTTATGTTTTGGTACAAATCGCTCAACAGGTGGCGCTGTTATGCTGCGTTTTTCAGAATTTCCACTATAGCTCTATCTAAATACATGAATTGACGTTTTATACATTTGGTGTAAATCGCTCAACAGGTGGCGCTGCTATGCTGCATTTTTTGTAATTTTCACAATAACTGTATCTCAAGAACTAATAATTGGATTTTCAACAATCTTCGGATTCAGGTATACCTGGATATGAATTAGTGATGTGTAGTTTTTGGTGTAAATCGCCAATAGGTGGCGCTGCTATGCAGCATTTTTCACAATTTCCACAATAGCTTAATCTCCAGAACTAATGCACGGATTTTCATCAAACTACAGATTCAGTTAGTCCTTGACAGGAATTGACGTTTTATGCATTTTGGTGTAAATCTTTCAACAGGTAGCGCTGCTATGCTGCATTTTTTGCGATTACCGCATTAGCTCTATCTCAAGGACTAAAGCTTGGATTTTCAACAAGCTTCAGATTCAGGTATACCTTGATAGAAATTAGTGCTGTTTATGTTTTGGTACAAATCGCTCAACAGGTGGCGCTGTTATGCTGCGTTTTTCAGAATTTCCATTATAGCTCTATCTAAATACATGAATTGACGTTTTATACATTTGGTGTAAATCCCTCAACAGGTGGCGCTGCTATGCTGCATTTTTTGTAATTTCCGCAATAGCACTATCTCAATAACTAATGCTTGGATTTTCGCTCAGCAGGTTAACTACAGGTTAACATTCTAAACAACTAATGCACGAATTTTCATTAAACTTCAGATTCAGATATACTTTGATATGAATTGGTGCAACTTCTTGTACTATTTAAATGATTTAATTGACGTGATTTATATAGAAGAAAGTTTTGTGTTGGCCACAACATACTAGTTTTTAATGCAATGAAAAATGACGCATAAAAATTAGTAAGTAGTTAATGTATAAAGATAGAATTTTGTAGTCTCATTTTTTACTCAATTCTTATGTGCTAAAGTTATAAAAAAAATGATATACACGGTTGTATTCCCGATGAGAATACAACGTTTATGAATGTTTAGAATATGTATAGAACTTAATTATAAATAAAATATTCAATTTTAAGTGTTTTCTTACTTTCTTCTACCTTTACAAGAAGAAAGTAATAAATTCGTGAAATTTTTCGACTTTCGGTTTTCGACGGATTTACACGTTTTGGGGGTCAGAGATTTCGAAAAACATGTTTTTACAAAATGTCTGTCTGTGAGTCTGTGACTCTGTCTGTCTGTTTGTATGTATGTGATACAAATTTTGTGAGCGCTCTATCTCAAGAACTATTGCACAAAATTTAAGAAAAATTTATATTCAGTTAGTCCCTGATATAAATTAGTGCTGATTAATTTTGGTGTAAATCGCTCAACAGGTGGCGCTTCTATGCAGCATTTTTCACGATTTCCGCAATAGCTCTATCTCAACAACTAATGCTTGTATTTTCAACAAACTTCAGATTCATGTATACTTTGATATGAATTAGTGCTGTTTGTGTTTTGGAGCAAATCGCTCAACAGGTGGCGCTTCTATGCAGCATTTTTCACGATTTCCGCAATAGCTCAATCTTCAGAACTAATACACGGATTTCCATCAAACTACAGATTCAGTTAGTCCTTGACAGGAATTGACATTTTATACATTTTGGTGTAAATCTCTCAACAAGTGGCGCTGCTATGCTGCATTTTTTGTGATTTCCGCAATAGCTCTAACTCAAAAACTAATGTTTGGATTTTCAACAAACTTCAGATTCAGGTATACCTTGATATGAATTAGTGCTGTTTATGTTGATACAAATCGCTCAACAGGTAGTGCTGCTATGCTGCATTTTTTAGAATTTCCACTATAGCTCTATCTCAATAACTAATGCACGAATTTTCATCAAACTTCAAATTCAGATATACTTTGATATGAATTGGTGCTAAATTGATGCAATTTCTTGTACTATTTAAATTATTTAATTGACGTGATTTATATAGAAAAAAGTTTTGTGATGGCCACAACTTACTAGTTTTTAATGTAATGAAAAATGACGCATAAAAATTAGTAAGTAGTTAATGTATAAAGATAGAATTTTGTAGTCTCATTTTTTACTCAATTCTTATGTGCTGCTATGCTGTATTTTTTGCGATTTCCGCAATAGCGCTGTCTTAAGAACTAATGCTTGAATTTTCAACGAACTTCAGATTCAGGTATACCTGGATGCGAATTAGTGCTGTTTATGTTTTGGTGTATATGCATTTTTCACGATTTCCACACTATTTCAATCTCCGGAACTAATACACGGGTTTTCATCAAACTTCAGATTCAGTTAGTCCTTGACATGAATTGACTTTTTATACATTTTGGTGTATATCTTTCAAAAGGTGGCGCTGCTATGATGCATTTTTTGCGATTTCCGCAATAGCTCTATCTCAAAAACTAATGCTTGGATTTTCAACAAACTTCAGATTCAGGTATACCTTGATATGAATAAGAGTTGTTTATGTTTTGGTACAAATCGCTTAACAGGTGGCGCTATGCTGCATTTTTCAGAATTCGCACTATAGCTCTATCACAAGAACTAATGCACGAATTTTCATCAAACTTGAAATTCAGATATACTTTGATATGAATTGGTGCTAAATTGATGTAATTTCTTGTACTATTTAAATTATTTAATTCATGTGATTTACATAGAAGAAAGTTTTGTGATGGCCACAGCATACTATAGGTCAAAATTAACATTTTTACACAGTGGCCATTGGCCAGTACATTGACTTTTTTCACTGGCCAGTTTTTTGTAACCACTGTCCAGTAATAAAGTTACAAACACTTCATATGAAATTGTGTTTTTTCTAACTGTCAACATTGTAATTTACTAATATCGTTTACTTACCATTCAAACACACTAGTTAGTTTATCAAGCGCAGACGATAAGTTCCCAATATTATCTTGCATTACACTCATGTTATTTAACTACAAATATTTCATTCATTTAATTTAAAGCTCATTTTATTTACATTCGGAATCACTTTAATTTAGAATGCATATATTAAATGTTGTACTATTAAACAAGCAAGTATTGTTCATTTATTTGTTTAAATATTTTGCGATTCTAGACAGTAGCTTCAATAATTATCCTAAAATTGCAAGAATAGATTTTTTTTTTTTGAAACAGACAAAGCCATTTAGAGAATCCCTGTTAAAAATTCAATCACGAATTTCCAATGGTTCTTACCTATGGAAGATGAATCTTGTTTACCAGATTTATTGCAAAATATTTTTGTTATAGCTTGTTTTGATAAAACTGTGTGTATTTAAAAAATAGTCTCAATGTCATTTTAGTTTCAGGGCAAAAGGCAATAATGTTTCCGTAGCATTAGTGCTTTTTTTTCCCATGAAATTAAAATGGTATTGTGACTATTTTTTTTAATCTACATAATTTTATGAAAACAATATAACAAAAATATTTTGCTATAAATATGGTAAACAAGATTCATCTACCGTAAATGAGTAAAGATTCAGAAAATATGCGCAAGAGATGCGCAGATAGTAGTTAGTCTGTCATATATGACGTCATACTAAAAACCAGCGTTTTTGCGTTATCAACCCCGTCCACAAGAGGGCATAGCTATGTAAATTTACGGCAGATTCCAGCTTTAATATTGTACGCTTAATATTTATACAGTTTTGGAGCGAACCAAAACTGAAATGTAAACGTTCGAACAGCAACAGTTATAGAAGAAGTTGAAGTAGTAGTTAGGACATATTATTACATGCCCTTTCTTTTCCAAACAGCAGAAAAAAAATATATTTAGAGTTCAAATAAAAAGTTCTTAGCTAAAAAAAAAAAAAAAAAATTCTTAAATATAGTCTTTGTAGGGAGCGGGTAGTTTTATATTTCTTCTAGGTCTCTCTATCTTTGGTGTATTTGGGGTAGATAGTACTGGCGAAGCAGGTTTGGGATTGATAGCGACAGTTTGACCAGACGGCTGAATCAGGACGGATTAATTGGCTGTCATGGAGTTGAGGACTTGGGATTGTTGGTGTCTCTGTATTAGTCAGGTTGCAAGTTTGCGTTACATCAGCATTTTCTTCTGAATATACAGGAGCTTCAATCACTAACTTCCATGGTCTTAAATGAATTCTGTTGCGACGAAGATTGGATCCTTCTGAAATTTCACAATGTAAGATCTTGGACTGTGTTTTTGGACAATAGTTCCTGGTGTCCATTCTCGATGACCAGTTTGAAGATAGAAAGGATCTTGAATGTTCAATTCTTTTAATTTTGTGGTCGATGAGTCATAATAATATTTCTGTATTATCTGATTTTCCTGTAATTGATGATGAGTAGCCTTAAGTGGAAATCTAGGTATTAACAATTTCATCTCACAAGGAACGGAGGTTATCAAAGATCTACCCATCAGCATCTCTGCTGGAGAAGATAATTTAAGTTTTAGAGTGTTATTATACTCAAGAACAGCTAGATTTGGATCTCCTCCCGAAGTTCTCACTTTAAAGAGAAGGTTTTTCAATGTCCCAATAGATCTGTCTATCACCCCATTGGATCTTGGATATTTAGGTAGGCAACATTAGGTAGGCATTTTTAACAGGGCAAATATCGTAAGACTTCAGGAATGAAAAATATGCTTGACTATTAAATGATATCATTATCGGAATGAATTTTACGGGGGATACCATGAGTACGAAAAATTTGTTTCAATGCACTAATTACTGAAGAAGCTGTTTTAGCATTAAATTTCCTCAATTCAATAAACTTGGAGCGGTAATACGTTACTCGTAAAAAGTCATCTCCTTCGAGATACATAAAAGCTACACCTACCTCTTCCCAAGGTAGACTGGGAACTTTATAAGGTATCAAAGGCTGTTTACAATCAGTATGCAAATGCTGCTAGCAAATTCGACATTTTTCTACATAATTCTTGATGTCTTCCATCATATTGGGCCAATATGAAGCTTTTTTGCTTTTTCTTGAGAAGCAGTGATGCCTTGATGTACTTGTTGCACTTTCGATAACACATAAGTTTGCATTGTTTTAGGTACTACTAATTTATTTCCAATAAAAATTAAGTCATTATAACAATGCAACTCTTCTTTCTTAATCCAATAAGGTTTTAAATTTTCGGGCAATTGACTACACTGTTGTGGCCAACCATTCTGAATTTGTAGCTTTAATTTCGAAATATCTTCATCTTCTAGTGTTGCATTATGCATTTCCTTTGTGCGTTCTTCAGTGGTCGATAGAATTGTATGTACAACAGCAGTTCCATCTTCTAAAAAAATTGTATCTACACTCATGGTAGTGGGATTTCTGGAGAGGGCATCTGATACGTAAAGCCTTTTTATTTGGGACATGCACAAGTTTAAATCTATATTTAAATAATTCAATTACCATTCTCTGTAATCTCGGAGACAGATTTTCATTTCGATTTCTGCAGTAAACTGAGGAAAGGTTTATGATCAGTTTCTACTGTAAAATCAGTACCATATGCACAGTAATAGAATTTTCTACATTCATTGACAGCAGCTAATAGTTCTTTCTCGATTTGACTATATATTTGCTGTATATCGTTTAGAGCACATGAAGCATAGGTAACTGGATGTTCTTCTTGAAGTAATACTGCACTTAATCCATACTGGCTAGCATGAACAGAAACAACTAATTTCAAATTTGGATTATAATAAGCCAGAATAGGTGAATTAGCTACCAACTTCTTCAATTTTTCAAAAGCTTCTTACTCATTAACCGTCCAAATAAATTCTTTTTTCTTACTTAAGAGTTTTCTCAAAATTCCTGTTTTATCTGATAAATTTTTGATAAACTTCTTTAAATAGGTAATAATGCATAAAAATCTCTGTAGCTCTTGTTTATTAGCTGGAGTTTTGATATCTACAATTGCTTTAATTTTATCACCATTTACTGAAATTCCTTTGCATGTTAAATTATAACCCAAATATTTCTTGCCAAATACTAAAATGTTAACAATATAAGCTAAAGTTCCATCTAAATCTCCAAAAATATTATCTATTGTTTTCTGGAACACTTCAGGAGAACTAATTAATCCATAAGGCAACGACAGAATTTGTATCTTCCAAACAGAGTGGCAATTGTACATAAATCTGAACTCTCTTGGTCGAGGGGTATTTTCAGAAAAGTTGACGATGCATCAAGTACTGTGAAACATTCTCCTTCAGTTTGAGAAAATAAGCTCAGTTGGGTTGGAATTGGATAATGTTCTCGTTTTATATATTTATTTAGCATGCGTCAATTACAGAGTCTTACACGAATTATTAGGCTTAAGTACTATAACTATAGGATGCACCCAATCTGTTGGTTTTATAACTTTTTCTAATATGCCTTTGATCAACCATTTTAGCAATCTCATGTTTTACTTTCAATTTTAAGGCATGTGGAATAACTCCAGAGGCTGATATTTTAGGTTCAGCATTGGCATCTAATTTGATCTTATACGTATATGGTAATTTTCCCATTTTGCTTGTACATACATCTTTAAATTTCTCTATAACATTTCTAGCATGTACAGAATCAACACGGATGCTTCTATTTACAAATCCCAATTTTTCACAACCTCCAATTCCTTATAAAGCAATCAATTTTTGATGAATAATGTAAAAATCAAGAAAGTCAGATTTATTTTTAAATTTACATTTTAATTTACTGACTCCGATTACGTTCAAATTGTGTCCTGTATAAGACATAAACTTTGTTTAGTTTCACTAATAACTTCATTATTTCTAACATCATTAAATATATTAAGGGGCAAAACATTGACTTCAGCTCCGGTATCTATTTTAAAAGACACTTCTGAATTATTTAGAAAGAACAGTTTCTCTCCATTCAGATTTTAAAGAATTAACCTGGCACTTTACTGAATCCAATTTAACAGAATCATCATCACTCGATAGTTAAAAATGATCATTATTCGAAATTTTATGTACTGTTCTATTTATTCTTTTCCCTTTCTTTTTACAGGCGACCGAGAAATGATTTAATCCGTTACAATTGTAACACAATTTTCACCAAATGCAGGGCATTTACCGTAATCATGAACAGTTTTTTTTACATTCAGAACAACTTTTATTAACTTTCTGATAAGAGGGCCTGCCAGGGCCCAGGATCGGGAGATGGGATCCCGTCTTACGTTTTTTCTTATTGTATATTTTCCTCTGCATTTCGTTTTTGTTTGCACGAACAGCATTTACGGTGGTAGAACAATTATTTTTATTCATTATTTCCATTTGTTTACTACTGTACTCCTTAGCCCTATAATATTCTATTGCCTTTGCAAAGGTTAACTCAGTTTCCATTAGCAATTTTTCTTTCATTGCGGAATGTTTAACACCAATCATTAATAAATCTCTGATTAAAGTATCTTCTTGATCCTCAAAAGAACAATCTTTAGAAATTTTTTTCAAATTTGTAACAAACGAATCAGTAGATTCACCTTCATTTTGTCTACCGTTAAAAAATTTATAGCGCGCAATAACTGCATTCCTTTTCAGGTGAAAATACTGATAGAAAAAATTTCTAACAGTTTACAAATTATTTGCATTTTCATCACTAAGTTTAAAACTATCAAATATATCAATGAATTCTTCACACATTGTTCCTAATAATAGTGCTACTTTAAGTTTATCAGGCTTAGCCATTTTTTCAGAAGCTTCTAAATAAATCATAAATCTTTGCATAGTTTATTCCAATTCTCAGCCAAATTGCCATCTAAGCTCATATTTGAAGGTGCCTTTAAATCCATTATGACGGATACAAATAAATTGTTCTCAAAAGCATATACTCTAAATTGTTATTAAATATAAGTATAAAAATATCTGACCTTTACGACGCCAAATTCGCCAAAACGTCATATTGTATGGTGTTCTTTACTTTAATAAATAAATAAACATAATCGTATACTAACTACTTTTTACCCGACTGCCAAGAAGGGTTATGTGTTTCCCGCGTATCTGGATATGTGGATTTCTTTATACCCTCGAAACATCCCAACGGCTGGATGGATTTTAATGAATAAGGACTCTATCGATTCGTCCTAATCGTCCGATGGTTATAGGCTAGGTTTTGTTTTCATAAATTCAAAATGGCAGTAGAGACGAAAAAAAAAAATTACGCACCATATTGAGTGGCATATCATTGGATAGACCTTTCAAAATGAAGACGATGTTTCCTAGACTATTTTACAGTCAGAAACTCCGTTTAAATATTACACAAACTGAAAGTTGTGTAGGTAGGATCTCTAGATTAACGGTAACTATAACCTTCATAGACATCAATAGGCCTCATCAAGACAGTGGTTATAGATTGGAACTAAAAATTAAACACAACTTAAAAGTCATCAATACAAGTAAATAAAAAAATAGGTAAGTAATATAAACTAAAAATGCGTCAAAAAAAATTTAATTTAAAAAATAAAAAAACCCGACTGCGTAAAAAGCGAACTAAAAAGAGGGAAACAAGATGACGTAGGAAAATAGCAGAGTGTGTAATGGAAATCCTTTTTTTTTTACTTAGGTAATTGCAGTTGGAGGCAAACATGTAGGTAGAAGGAGCCGCAGTCAGGGTTGCCGGCTTTAACCAGGCCAAAAAAAGCCGGCCGGCTTTTTTTTTGGTTTTAACCACTTAAAAAAAGCCGGCTTTAACTGAAAAAAAGCCAGGTTTTATTTTTTTAAAGTTAGTTTACAGCTAATTCATATTAAGTTTGGATTAATTTATCTTAGCACTTATAAATATTTTCTACTAAAACAAATTATAAATTTATATTAAATTTGTCAAATAAATAAGTCTTTATAACCACTAGAAGGTAACTGTGAAGGCATTATGACTGAAAAAAAAACTTATAAATATGGAAAAGAACATAAATTATACTCCAAAGTGATGCTTTGAAATTATATATCACATAGCTCTGCATTGTACGACATATTTTAAAGATTATATTTAAAAAATGACAAAATGTAACACTTCAAAACTGAACCATTCTTACATGTCCATAGAAAGATTAAGTCATAGAATGAATAATATTGAAAGAGTAATTAAGAAGTTTGTAATATTTCAGGAGAGTTTAGTACATAAGTGTATAAAATAAAGAAAGCAATTAAACAAATAAAATTTGTTAAATTAAAATTTTGAAAAGCTTGTTGCTATTTAAAAGAGTGCATATTCTTGCATAAATTCATGCATCTGCTATTCATAATAAATACTGTTTATAATAGTGAGAAATGGTGTTTATATTATATGACATTTTGTATGATTTTAAATGTTTGAGAAATAAAATAAGACGCTCTATAAAAGAATCTAGACGAAATTTAATAGCTCTTAACATTAGTTAAGTAATAAAACATGTAACTAGGTAACCATTATCTTTTTTTATTTCATAAAGCAGTAAAAATGGGGGAAAAGGTGGTGTTAAACGTCAATGTAAATCAGATAAACCAATTGGTTTAAAATTTAGCTGACATATTTGCAATTCTGACTATAAATCACTAGAAGTTCTACCTATATTTCAGTATTAATGTCTTCATTATTGACAAATTGGGTTATTTATTAAATTCTAAGTCAATTAAATGTCATTAAAACTAATTAAAATGTCCTACTGTATAAAAGCCAATTATAGCCAAAAAAGGCCAATTTTGGCCAAAAAAGCTGGTTAAAACCAATAAAAACCACCGGCGTGGCTTTTTTAAATTTTAGTCGGATTTTTTGCAACTCTGGTCGCAGTACATATACCTAAACATGAATCTGATGCCTCCGACTGCAATTACTTAAGTAAAAAAAAAAAAAAAAAGAATTTCCATTACACACTCTACTATTTTCCTACATCGCCTTGTTTCCCTCTTTTTATTTCGTTTTTTTATGCAACCGGGTTTTTTGATTTTTAATTTTTTTTTTTATAATTATATTAAGCACATATAAACGATATGCCACACAGACCTTTTATATTACATTCGCACGAGAGCGAACCAAAACTGAAAAGTAAACTTTCAAACAACAATAGTTACAATTACAGAAGAAGTAGAAGTAGTAGTTAGGACATATTATTACAGTAGTATTACAGAGAAATGTTTGATACTAGGGGGCTCTGCACCCTACGAGCTACACTCGCCAATCCTCGTTCAGACACCGCTGTCTCTAAAAACACCCTAATTTGATCGACTTTAAAAAGGTTACGGAAGATTGAATTATAATTAAAAAAAACCAGAGGCGATCTCCCTGTAAACGGGTTTCCATTCATTTCCCTTTGATTGGGGAAATTTAAGGCCGAATCAGCTGCTGTTAAGAGATCCAATGGCTATTTTCGTCTTTGATTAAATAAGATTAGTTAAACATTTGCTAATAAGTTAATATAAAATGAATTAAGTAAACACAGTCTTTGACTCCCGGTATTTTTTAACAACGCTATAAGAAAGTTATTTTAAATAAGACATTTTAAATGTATCATTTTAAATCTGAGGCAATTTTCACAAAAGTTTTCTTTCTCTTTTTAATATTCACGTGAAAATACTTTTGTTGTTAGAAAGGAAATATTATGTGCGCTGTCTTAGAATTCGCAACAATAGTTAAAATGATAATATGAAAATATGGAATAAATGTTTAAATATATTTTTTAATTTAAACTGTTTTGCAATATTATTATTTGGTCATTTTAAATATGATGTAATTTCTCCTATTTACTGCTTTTAGCAAATATTAATTAATTTGCTATTATTTTAAAGTTTTCTTTCTCTTTTTAACATTCACATGAAAATGCTTTTGTTGGTAGAAAGGAAATATTTTCATTTGCGCTGCTTTAGAATTGGATAGTTTAAAAGATCATCTAGGAATGTGAAATAAATGCCTCGTGTAAATATAATTTTAACTTTACACAGTATGGCAGTATTATTATTTGGCCATGTTAAATATGACGTAATTTCTTCCATCTACGGCTTATAACGCATATTAATGAATTTATTAATTTAACATTTTCTTTCTCTTTTAAAATTAACGAGTAAATATAGTTTTTGTGATGTAATTTGCTGTATTTTCCTGCTTGTAATACGTAATCATTTAATTCTAATTTGATTTTTTTTCTGTTTATAATAGTCACATGTAAATAAATTTTTAATGTGAAGGAAATATTATTCTTTGCGATGTTTCTACAATTGGCAAAATATTATTTTTTGGTTTTCGTCCATCTGACGCAACCCTATTCGTCTCACTCATCTGTCTGTCCGTACGTCCGCCCGTTTGTCACAGAGCTCGGATTCGGAAACTATTTAAGTTACAGACTTGATTCTTTTTACTTAGAGCTGAATACCCCCTGACCTTGCCAAAATCATAAAATTTTAAAAAAGTCTTAATTAACGCACGTTATTAATTAAAAACCCCAATTAAAAGAATGGAAAATGTTCATAATTCAACAAAAGTATTGATTTTAATCAAACCGCAACGATTTGTTGTCAGAAGGGGGGGGGGGGTACTGTAATTTAGAGGAGTTCAATGGAGATAAATGTGCCGGGCGTTTTGAAAGACGCATGTATTTTATAACCTACCGGACCTAAAAACTTGAAAATTGCGCAGGCAGACGAAAAGAAATTTTCTCTTTCAGAATTTATAAATATTTTTCGAAAATGCCATCTAGAGGCGGAAAAATCGATTAAAAATCGATTTATGTAAACTGGTTTTATTTCCTATCAAAGACAAGCAGCAGAACATGAGGATTTCAAAACAGACGATAATAAATTATTTTACTTCGAATCAGATTTAATCACATTAATTCAATAAAATATGCTGAACGACTTTTATAAATGAATATGAATAGTTTTTATTATGACCTGGTTCAGATCAGATATAGCGCTGATCACTCGCTTCCAGAATTTTGTTACATCTACATTAAAACAAAAATGAAAAACAGTAAAGTAAAAAAGGGTTGCAATAATTTTCGCGATGACTCTTTTTCGCCAAGTCAAGCAGAAAAAGGGGGGTTTTAACAGGACACAGGTGTCTGAGAAATATTTCATGATGAGATGGCTGTCGCCTAAGGGTCATTCCACATAAAATGAACAAAAATTAAAAAAAAAAGTTGTGTACACATAGTCGTGTACACATACGCGATAACAGGCGTATTTATGAACCGATTTGGATATACCTCGGTGTGTACATAGTACATACCAATGTCTCGACCGAGTTCGTTCGCCAGCTTCATCCGCCATTTTGTTTCAAAATGTTGTTTAATCAGTCGATTCATATATCTGTTTCATAAATTCGTTTCATTAGGATTTTATATAGGGTAAATACGGGATAGATGCACCCCTCGTATTCCTTCTAATTATCGATAGATGGTCGTCAAACGCACAGTATAGATGCGCAATGAGATTATTTTAACCAGTGAATAGCGTGAATCCCATTTCCATGTTTATTTGTAGAATTACAATCCTTAATTTGACGTAAGTGCATGATTTCACTGTCCAAACTTTTAAACACATCATGTTTAAATACTTTTTATACACTAATTACTAAATGCATGCAGAAATGCATGATTTCGAAGTCAAAACTAAGTGTAGCGGTTGTATAGAGTACTCTGTGTATGATTACGCCATTCCCCTTAGCGATGGCAGGTAACTATGATGGCCGACGTCTGCACCATGCAAAATGGGATACATGCCGCACAGCTATTGCGGTAAAAATGTCGCAGTTTCTTTTGTACGGGATGATTAAGTGTTATTAACTTTTCCTTTTCTTTTGCACAGACTAACCATGTTAGGCATGTTATCAAGTTTATTAAAACCAAAGGAGAAAAAGGGGAAAATAAAAAGTAAGAAGGGCAAGAAAGATGCAAGTCAAGATAATAATAATGAAAAAATTGGATTACGCGTAACGCAGACGTTCTTTGCAAACTACTCTCAGTGGCGTAGCTACATATTCAGCGCCCTGGAGCAAGTAAAGTTTGTGCGCCCTCCGCCCTCTTGTCACTCGCAAAAAGTTCTGCGCAATTTTGTTTTGAAGTTTAAAATTTATATACTATTCCTAATTCGATTTAAAACCTTACTTTACTTTGAAAGTCAAAGTATTTAAACAAATTATTAAATGCAAATAATTAAAAATAAATAATGAATAGTGAAATGAAATATAATTCTTTAAGTACGAAGTACCCACCAAAATTTTCCGCGAGTTTGGCAATATAATCTTTTTAAATGTGCCAATGGGCCAGTACAATCTGCCGCCCTTAATATCTATTTTTTCTTTTCGTTGGTTTCGAAGCATTGTAGAATATTAATTAAAAAAAAAAATACTCTATTGGCCTTTTTGCAAATGCATGAAACACGTTTTTCTGTTTTCAGTGCCAGAAAATACAAAAACTCCATAAAATTCAAAGTATCATAACTCAGTAAGTTTTGGTCGTACAAAAAATAAATTTTGATTATTTTACCTGTTAAAGTACGAAGATTTTTCTAAATATAATACATAGAATTCAGGGATCAAATAAAAACGTAAACCTCCTAACTTTTAAAAAAATAACTATTTTGACATAAATTATTTTTAAGAGGATGAAGAGCAACTTTGAAAATTGTTTACTATTGGAACTTATTTCTACAGGTAATGATTTAGAAAATTAGCCGTTGGACGAAGATAAAAGATGAAACCGAGTTTCTTAATGGCTTTTGACTATTCTGAGCAATTTTGCTATTCGCTAAAAAAACTAGCCAAATTCAAATAATGGTAGTAATAGATCCGTCATGAAACACTAAGTACATCAAAACACAAGTAATGAGTTACACAGAAAAGATTTACTCGTACAATAACATTGAGAGTGTCGCCGAAAGGAAAAAAAAACATCTCTTGCAATTTGGCGATTTCAATCTTCAGCTTTCTCGCCAACTGAAACATTTTGCACAGCGGCGATCGGCAGCGATAACCCTGATTGACACCCTTATACAGGGTGATTCAAAACTTATCGTTCAAATTTCGTGGTGAGGTAGGGAATACTTTAGGAAACCGATTTTACATAGGAAAACAAGTCCGCAAATGTACGCATGCGTATGTAGAGGGTGCTGTGTGTATCCAACCTTCCATTGTGTCCCAATCATTGTTTTGACTTTTCTAAAGTTAGTATTATTTCTTCTCCTATTACCACTTCTCATTTGGACTTCCACGAAGCCTTTTACCAAACCAAATCTCCAAAAATCTTGTTAATGACCTTTATTCAACGCCTTCATTATCTGACGCCTGGAAACTTCTCGTTTAATTTTGTCCTTTCCAGTTCTTTTAACTTTTTTTTTTTACTTTTTGTTTTCATTTTTATGTTATTCATTTTTTGTTAGTTTATTTTGTTCTTTAATTTTAACTTTCTTCGTTCGCTTTACTTGTCCTGCATTCACTTTACTTGTCCATTTTGTTCACGTAGATGACGTTTCGGACATACTTTCCAATGTGAAATCGGTTTCCCGCCGTATTCCCTACCTCCCCACGAAATTTGAACGATAAGTATTGAATCACCCTGTATATTATTCAAAGTTGCATTTTTTGCTTTCCATACACATTACAATGTAGGGAAGGAAATAGGAAAGTATTATAATCACAATAAAAATTAATGGAAATAACAGTACATTTTTACATTTTCAAATACTCTGAATACGTTCTGACAATTTTTACAATGATTCAACACGTATGCATGTATGTTAGAATTTCCACACATTTTCCGATTCCCAGAGCAGATTTGGTGTGTTTTTGATGATGTTGGCAGGTATATTATAAATCTGCCGCAAGAATTGTATTATTTTCGAAAAAGTCGGCCAGCAGGTTTGGTAGCTAATTTTTTTCAACCATTCTGATGAACATTTCCTCTTGTATCTTAATCAAATTATTTTTATTGTTCACGTTCATCTTTTATCTATACAACAACATTTCACCGCGCAAGACAGTAGCGGCTCGACGAGGGATTCACAATCACTTTACTACCAATAATTTCATAAAAAATATAATTCCTCGTTGTTTAACCATAGAAATCCCACGATTAAAACAGATCAAATTTTATATACCAATATTCTGGTAGAAAAGTAATTGTGCCTTGAAGATTCGCTATTGTACACAGGGTTGAACTCAATCATTGTGAAATACGCATACCTCGGATTTTTGGACGGCGCAACATTTTAGAAACTCATTTTATCACCTTGCTAGTACACTGTTAAAAATTTGTGATACATTGAACCAATTTTTGTTGCTTCAGCAGCTGCAACCGTAAGATGGTGAAATCTTGAACCAACATTTGGAGCTAAAGTCCAACCAGAGCTCCAAATCGTGGAGTGAGATTTCACCATCTTATGATTGCAGCTAATGCAGCACCAAAAGTTGGTTCAACCTACAAGAAAATTTTTTAACAGTTTAGAAATCTATAATCAGGGCCTGATTACCAACGGGGCACACTTACACCAATAAATTTTAAAAGAAAAGTTTGGCTTATCTAAACGCCGTATTCATGTTAAATTTCTGCCATGAATGAGGCAAAATTTTCTGTTTATTTTTAGTGGTAGGAATTTGCCCCGTGGTTAATCAGGCTTTGTCTATAATATCCATCACCATTCCAGGTTTCCTTTCTGGAGATGCTTTCAATTCCGGAAATAGATCCGAAATTAAAAGTGCCCTTAGAAAAAAAAAAATCGAAACAGTATAAAGATAACTGTTTAGACCTCCAATATTCTATGAAAAAAAAAATAAAAATATTGAAATATAAATGAGAAATTTGTAAAAACGCTGTCATTGGTTTAACAATAGCTTGCGAGCGACTAGTGTTAGAGTCTGAGTATACGGAATTTTAGTATTAAATAAGAATGTTATGAGTAATTAAACCTAATTTAAACTTTTTTGCAGCGAGAGGATAAAAAATCTTAATGCTGCTAGTAATATTTAGAAACGTGTAAATATTATTAATTTGATTTTAAAGCAAAATATCTTTAAAATAAATTTTTATACAGCAAATTCTGTATAAAGCTCTATGTAAGAACACTTTTCTCGTATGCAGAATTTAAAAAACCTCTAGCAACAGTGTATGATCGAATAAGCGAAAAAAAAAACCTCTTGAAAAGACGCTGCAACTCAACGTAGATACATAAGATAGCTGACCGCCATTCAGATTATGGCATTGATGGACAATATTGAAACAGCCCTTTTCTGTGTAAGTAAGTGTGATTTTTAACGAAAGAGAATGTTTGACTTGCCTTTTCTTTGCCGAAAATAGTCTTTATAAATGTTTTCGTGCAAAAAAAAAAAAAATTATATATATATATATATATATATATATATATATATAATAAACGTTTGTATAGGAAAATTATAATCACAGCAATGTACGATTACACAAAGTCTATATATTTCAAACAAATAATAAATGATTTTTCAAACTAAATAACATACGTATATATGTATAGAAATAGAGGCGACGCTCTTTGGTTCTAGATAAGCTGAAAATTCTTGGCGCAGATCATTTTGCCATAGGTAATAAGATTGCAGAATATGCATTATGTTTAAAAAGTCCTTCCGGCCAGTGCCGGGAGGAAGAGGTAGCTTTCAAATTCCTTATTTTTGAAAAGCTAGCTTATGTTATTCAAACACACGAAGCTCAATTTAGTGGAAACCGATTATAGAAGATTCAATACTAATTTTTATCAATACTAAATCCTTATGAATGAGAATTTCGCGAAATTAGTCAGCTTTATCCAAGTTGATTTTATTTAAAGTTATATTTGGTTTCCAAATTCGGCGACATGTGAAGTGCCTGCCCTTTTAAGACAACATGGTGGATGAGGCTAACGAGCAAACTTGGTCGAGACCTTAGTAATTCCTGTGCACACGCTCTCTCACATCGGAATCGGTTGATATATATGAGTGCTGTCGCAGGCAAAATTCAGATTTTTCAAAATGTCACCCACATAATGAAATTGAAACTGCTGTATCTGAGCCATTTTTTTAGATAAAGACAAAACAAAAAATGCTCCGGAATCCTTATATCAAAGTCAGATACTTAAGAAAGAAACCTTTTTCAATTTCTAAATTTTTTGTACTTCACTTTAAATATAATTTTTTTAATTTAATGGCCGCCATTTTGATTCAAGATGGCGGATGAAGCTGGCCAGTGAACTTAGTCGAGACATTGCTATATACTATCCAAATGCCTTCTTACATCCAAATAGGTTAATAAATACATGTGTTATTGCGTGACAAATATCAGATCGTTTCAAAATGTCAGTCATGCTAGAAATTTCAAAGTGCTATAACTCGACCTTTTTTTAAGATGTAGACGAAAAAAACTGCCCTGAAATCTTTGTATCAAGGTCAAACACATAAGAAAAACCTTTTTCATTTTCCAATTTTTTCATACCTCATTTTAAATTTAAATAATTTTTTTTAAATGTTCCCTTTTGAATCAAAATGGCGAATGAAGGTTGCCTACGAACTCGGTCCAGACATCGGTATGCACTATGTACACACCAAGTTACATCCAAATCAGTTCATAAATGCGCATGTTATCGCGTGACAAAAATCATGTCGTTTCAAAATGTCAGCCACAATAGAAATTAAAAATGCTATAACTCAGCCATTTTTCTAGATATAGACGAAACTAAAGTTGTTCCGGAATCTTTATATTAAGGTCAAACACATAAGGAAAAAATCTTTTTCAATTTTTTGATACCTCATTTTAAATTTTAAATTTTTTTTTTAATGGCTGCCATTTTGAAACAAGATGGCGGATGAAGCTGGCCAACGAACTCGGTCGAGACATTGGTATGTACTTTGTACACACCAAGGTACATCCATATCGGTTCATGAATAGGCCTGTTATCGGGTGACAAAAGTAAGGGCGTTTCAAAATGTCAGCCAAGCTAGAAATTCAAAGTGCTATAATTCAGACATTTTTTAAGATATAGACGAAACAAAAACTGCTCCGAAATCTTTGTATCAAGGTCAAACACACAAGAAAAAAATATTTTTCAATTTTCAATTTTTTGGTATCACATTTCAAATTTTAATTTTTTTAAAAAATGTAAATGGCCGCCATTTTGAAACAAAATGGCGGATGAAGCTGGCCAACAAACTCGGGGGAGACTTTGGTATGTACTATGTACACACCGAGTTTCATCTAAATCGGTTCGTAAATACGCCTGTTATCGCGTGACAAATATCAGGTCGTTTCAAAATGTCAGCCTCGCTAGAAATTGAAAGTTCTATAACTCAGCCATTTTTTAAGATATAGACAAAACAAAAACTGCTCCGTAATCTTTGTATCAAGGTCAAATACATAAGAAAAAAATATTTTTCAATTTTTAATTTTTTGGTACCACATTTCAAATTTTAAATTTTTTTAAAAATTTTAAATGGCCGCCATTTTGAAACAAGATGGCGGATGAAGCTGGCCAACGAACTCGGTTGAGACATTGGTATGTACTATGTACACACCGAGTTTCATCCAAATCGGTTCATAAATACGAGAGTTACAGTATGACAAAGATCAGATATATATATATATATATATGGATATATATATATATATATATATATATATCAACTTTTGAACGGAGGGTCGTTTCGGGGTCTGGGGGTGATGATCGATGAAAATATACCAAAATTTTTTGAAATCGCTTTCCTCCGAACGGATGCAATAGGTAGCTTTTTTTAATGAAAGCTACCAAAAAGATTTAATGATCCTCTAAAACAAAAACTTTCAAGAAAAAAATTCAATTCTTCTGCTTTGCAAACAGAAAAAAACCATTAACAAAAATAATGCTTCAAAAAGTGATTTTTTTTAATTATTAAATAATTTAAGCGTCAAATCTAATGATTGTAGGAAATTTTGTTACTATTAGCTTTACCTGACGGAGGGCGCAGCTTTACCTGGTTGAGGGTGCACCGATCCACAGCCGATTGCCCGGCGGGCCAGTCTCAGCAAGAATGCGACTTAATTTAGTAAAATTCTATTTTAAAAAAAATAATTTATGACCTTGTTTCAACACGGAAAGAATGAAAATTTGTTGAAAATTATGTCATTATAAAAATGTTTAAAACTTTATAAATGAGAGTGCACGTTTTCTTTAAAACACAAGGTCATTATCACCTGTGGTAATATTTCAAACTTTGTTTAAAATTAGGATGCAAGTTTTTATTCATTATTATACTTTTCTGAACGAAAACACAGTATTTCTGAAAACTATTCCGAAAGTTGAGTGGAGTAACACCAGATTTTGCTTTTCATTTTATAATTCAAAAATTCATTGACTACTAATGTGATACCGGATGGTGGTGGTGAGTAAGAAAAGAAGAGGGGTTAGAGCCTGATTATGGCCTAAGTAACGTCACATTACTATTTTTGAAAAATGTTTGCATCATTCAATCCTCAAATTCAGCGATTAAATAAAGTTTAATGCGGAAAAAATTCGAAAAAAATGATGTAAATTTGGATAGGCAATAATCAGGTCCTAAGGAACACTAAATTTAATACTTATCTCTTTCTCTCTTTTTAAAGGAAAATGCTTATGCATTTGAAAGTTCGCATTATTTTAAAAATCTCAAAAACAATATGCACAAAATTTAATTTGGCACTTTCCCCTCACCGTCTAAATTTTGTCTCCATGGAATATGCCTACATCCGACTCTTATTATTGTTTTGTAATCTGTATTGGTGCATGTTTAGTTTCAACAAAACAGCAAAAAAACTTCAAAAATTTTCGTTTTCTTGGTTTTTCGTTTGTAAAATAGTCAATATTTTTCTTCAACTTGTCAAACCTTTTCTTTCTTTTTTTTTTTTTCAAATCTTAAAATAATTAAATAGCTGTTAAAGGCATTGCTGTTACATTGTAAATATAAGTTTCTCAGCGGTGACTTCTTTGGCTACCATTATTTCCATACAGTAATCATCATAAATTTTTAAAACATTTTCAATAGAAATGTACTAGGAAGATTTTTTGGAAATAGTTGTAGGTAATAAAGTGACCGATGAGAGTCCTGTAAATAAGTTTTGATTACTTTAACATTTGAAAATCTTCAACTGTCGTCCATGGAAAAGTGAAATTTAAAAAAAAATCAGACATGGTGAAACTGTGTGGAAGTTATTTGAGGCTGCAATACAGTGTGAATCAAAATTTAAACTTCGCAATTAGAAGTAATTTCTTTTAACTATGAATAAAAACATGTTTTAAATCGAAACAATTGAGGTTAAACAAAGGATAAAATATCATAGGAATATTCTGCTTGTTACAAGATTCATCTATAATATCTGATTTATAAAAAAAAAAAAAAAAAAAAATGCAAATATTTTTACAAATCTGTATTTCGCTGTTTCTAATTTCGCGCCCTTAGGATTCGTGCGCCTGGAGCAGTTTGCTCCAACTGCTCCACGGTAGCTACGCCCCTGACTACTCTAAAAAAGAGGAAGTGAAATTGTCTCCGTTACATCATGTGTTTAAAAATGTAGTTACATAAAGACTGTACTTTTTCGACACTTTTTCTGTAGATTGATGTCGATCTCTTAACTATTCGGGGCCATATGTGCATATAAGCACCTTCATAAAGAGCTTACAAAATTTGTTTCCTTCACCAGTAAAAAAGGAAAGTAATATTTGCTTTGCTTAATTAGAGCATTTTCATGATTATTTAAGTAAAGGTACCACTTTTAAAAAAGTGGTACCAACCAAATAAAATTTGTGTAAAAGCCACCGGTCCCGAAAGGGTTAACAAATAAATTATGTAAACACAATTTTACTTTTTTTTTCTTTTCCCTTTCTAATTCAACGATGTTACGTTGTTGCTGAAATAACAATTAAAATTTAATGTAAAAAAAATAAGTTTGTAATTTTAATAGTGAAAGTAGGCAACACTTATTAGTTTTAAACTACTAATGCGTTTCAATGTACTCATTTAGTTTCATTTTGTTATTACATCCATAATTATAGTCCAGATATGAATGTTTTTTTGAATAGTTTTATTTATAGCTTCATTCTGTTCTTATTACAAGCGCGGCATAACTACCGCACAAGTGCGGCGTCTCAGCCTGAATGTACGGGTGACGCGCCGCAATGTAATGTTTTAGAAAAAAATTGTTAAAATATAGTAATAATTTTTTTTGTCGCAGTACACGTGTTGTATATTTAACATTAAATAGCACGGCATGATTTTTTTTATTTTATGTCCACCATGGGACTTTATACACATATTCAAACAAATGTGCGGCATAAATTCCGGAATTATCCTATACTAGGGGATCGTACCCGGGCTTCCTGGGTTACAGAATATAGGTGAAAACATTTTTTTAAATTGAAAACTTATAATTTTTTTATATGCAATAAATTTTTTAGATTGCCCACTTACATTGAAAAAGCATTTTTCATATGAAAAATGCGAATTATACAATGAAATAAACTTCTGAAATTTATCAAAAGCGATATTTTCTTATTAGCCTCATGCTAAGGGTTATTTGACCAAGATTTTGCTACTTACGGCATCCTTTTATATTTTGATAATTTCAGAGATTATGCATGTCAGTTAAATTTGTGTTTTATTTATATTATTTTATTTATTTATTCATAGGGGAGTTTTTTTTAATGGATATTAGCCGTAAGAAAATGATGAAATCTTTATTTTGTTTTAAGGGCAAAGTGATTAATCTTTCGTAATCGAGCTCCGTGCGATATAGATAAATTAAAAAAAAATATTTCATGCTTTAAAATTGTTTTTAAAACCATAGACAATCAGTAAACTGAGATGAACTTTTCAAACAAATTCCATTTGAAAAACAAATCCTATTTGGTGATCTAAAAATTTAAATTGTACGATTACAAATATGTTAGATTTGTGTTTTTTCAATATTATTCTTTTATTTGTTTATAAGAAGTATTAATTTCGTTAATTCGTCTTTCACAAATATGTTAGACAGGTGTTTTTTTTAATATTATTCTTTTATTTTTTTTTATAAAGGAAGTATTAATTTCGTTATGCAAAAATAGTCAGAAACAAATGCTGAGCAATGTTTGTTGCTTTATGTGCAAAATGTTTATTATTGTTATGTATTGACACCGGCACGTGATAAGATAAACTTAAAATCATGCTTAAAAATTATTTTAAAAAACATAATACATCAGTCAATTAAGATACAGTTTTTAAACAAACTTCATTTGAAAGTAAATTTTTTCCCTATGCCACGAAAATTGAAAATGTACGATGGTCAGAAGATTAAAAAATTGCAGTAGCGAAAATTTCAAGACCGAAATTTCATCGTGAATTGTTGCCATTCACGAAATGACGTCAGCGTTACGCACATATACGTTTGTTCTTTATAATATAGATACTTAATCAGTAAAATATAATAAAGATCAGTTAACGGGATGTGGTTATCGATTGAGGCTCTCATGCTTGGTGTTCCGGAATGAAAACAGCAACTTTCACCTTCTCAAAATTTGCATAAGCACTTCTGATATTCATATTCATCATTTTTTTAAATGTATTTTGATTGATCATTTTAAAATCCTTTTAACACAAAACTTGAGGTCACGAATGTCAGCAACATCTTTTAAGTGAACAGACGCACTCTTTACCCGAGATTCTAATCTCAATTCCGGAGAGTAAAAAATTCCGTAATTTATGTTTTTTAGACCCATTTGTGTTAAAATGTTTAGTTTTATATAAGAAAATGATCGTTTTCTTTTAAATATCACTTTATTTTCACTTAAATAAGCATTTCGCCTAGAGTCTGAAACTTAGTATCAGTACACATGCAGAAGGAAAAACAATATAGAAAATTTATGAGGAAAAATGCGTGTTTTCAAAAGCAGTGTGTCATTTTCCGTTATTATGCCCCTAATATAATATTCTGCTCCTAATGGGATTTTGCGGCACTAAACCCTATACAACAATTTTTATCAGAAAATAGCATGAATAAAGATAAAAATATCTCATTATTTCTCTCTTGTCTGCAATAATGAAAGCTATCTAATTTTCACCATTTTGAAGAAATTTCATAAAATGCTTTTAAAATTAAAATATAAAAGTGGGAATATTTAAAAAAAAAAAAAAACAGATCACATCTACAAATGAACAGCTTTCAGTTAAAAAAAAAATATTAGTAAAATTGGTTCAGCAGAAAGATCAGGGCAGATGACTAAAAAACACACTTGTGTTTTAAATATATGGATTATATAAATTTATGAAAAATTAAATTAAGCAAATTATGTTATATTGATAAAATTATAGTAGAATGTCCTAAAAAAAAGCATTAAAATTTTGTTATTCGAGTGCATTTTGGACAAAAACTTCAGAAACATGATATTATTTTAAAGCTGGGCAGTGAAAATGACGCACTCCTACAAACCATAATTCAGTTTTAAGAATTAAAATACACGCTTTTTAAAAAAAATGACGTCATTTGCATCCGCTAAAGCAATCCGCTTTTATAATCCAGTGTTAAACTTCGTCCATAGAAAAGTGTGCATATGGCGTCATTATCGCGGAATAACAGACAATATTCTTGACATAGCCCGTATTTTAATTTCAACCTTTTTTTCAGGTTTTATGAGAAAATGGCAACAAAAAGGTACAGCAATCTCCTATTTTTGACTATTTACCCTTTACTTTCAATAGCAATGGTGTACTTTTGTTGCCACGGTACATGAATGGTAGAAAAATGGTATTAAAAACTGCAAAAAATTAATATCTCAAAAATAAATTGAGATACAGCTTTCAAACAAATTGCATTTAAAAGAGCATTTTTTTCCTCATACGACGGTGTAAAAATTTAAAATGTGCGATGTATAGAAGTTTAAAAATTTGCAGTAGATAAAATTGCAAAACCGAAATTTTATTTCAAATTCAATTCAAAGTGTTGCCATTCGCAAAATGACGTATGCGTTACGCACAGATATGTTTGTCCTTTATAATATAGATAGATAGATAGATAGATAGATAGGGTATATATATATATATATATACGAGGCATGTTTTTTAAGTAAGTACCGTTTTGCGATTCCGCCGCCGCAGCGCTACGGTCGGCGTTCCGCGCATGCGCGCTGGTTACCTACATCTCTTGTCTACGCACTGACGCCATTACAGTCTGATTCTTCATTGTATACGTTGTTTACTGAGTGTTTAAGATGCCTCCGACAATCGTGAGTCCCGCTGATTGTGAAGTACGGGCTGTTACACGATTTCTTAGTGCTAAAGGCGTAAAACCGATCGATATTCATCGTGAGATCTGTGAAGTTTACGGACAAAACATTATGAGTGATGGAATGGTAAGGAAATGGGTGAGAGCCTTTAAAGATGGCCGCACAAATGTGCATGATGAAGAACGGAGTGGGCGTCCTTCGGTCGTTAATGAAGTTTTGGTGCAGAAAGTGGACGAAAAGGTGAGAGAAAACAGAAGCTTTACAATTTCATCATTGCGCGACTGCTTTCCTCAATATTCTCGTAGTGTTTTGTATCGCATTGTGACCGAGAACTTGAATTACCGGAAATTGTGTTCACGTTGGGTTCCAAAAATGTTGACGGATTTGCACAAAACCCAACGTTTAGGCAGTGCATTGACTTTCCTTGAGCGGTACCACAATGAAGGTGAAGATTTTTTAGACCAAATTGTTACTGGTGACGAAACATGGGTGGCCTATGTCACACCAGAATCGAAACAACAATCCATGGAATGGCGACATTCATCATCACCCAAAAAAGTGAAGTTTAAGCAAACAATTTCTGCCCAGAAAATCATGTGCACAGTTTCTTTGGGACAAAAAAGGAGTATTGCTAGTGGAGTTTCTGCCTCGTAATGAGAAAATCAATGCAGCGTCTTATTGTGAGACATTGAACAATCTGCGTCGTGCAATCCAGAACAAAAGACGTGGCAAGTTGAGTAAGGGTATCGTTTTGCTGCATGACATTGCCCGTCCACATGTGGCTAATCGGACCAAAGATCTCATCATATCTTTTAAATGGGAAATTCTAGATCATCCTCCATACAGCCCTGATCTGGCGCCCAGCGACTACCATTTGTTCCTGCACTTGAAGAAACACCTGGGTGGTCAGCGTATTCAAGACAATAACGAAGTCAAAACATTTGTGATACAGTGGTTAAAAAGTCAGGCGGCAGAATTTTATGAGGAGAGTATTCAAAAACTGGTGCCACGTTATGACAAGTGCCTCAATAATCACGGAAATTATGTAGAAAAGTAGACGAAGGTACAGGCTTTCATGTAAAAATAAAATTATTGCGATATCTTTGTACGTCTTTTTTTAATTCCAAAACGGTACTTACTTAAAAAACCAACATTAGAACGGAGGGTGGTTTCGGGGTCTGGGAGTCATGATCGATGAAAATATACCAAAATTTTTTGAAATCGCTTTCCTCCGACCGGCTGATATAGGTGGCTTTTTGTATGAAAGCTACCTAATAGAGCCTATGTTAAAGAGCAAGGGCTGTCACCATCAATTTACAACCATTACTTTTGAAATCGATTTGATTTTTCCAAAAATTGCGCAGAAATCGCCATTTAGAAGGTTTTTTAGAACGATCTTCGCGCATTATCACCCCTTTTAAATCTCGAATTTTTTAAGAAGTGTTCTTAGAAATCTTTTATATCTAATAAGTAACTAATATTCCAAATTTCATATTTCTAGGCCCTTCAGTAACACAAAAATCGCATTTTTAGAACGTTTTTGCTCTTTCACCCCGTTTGGGGTAGTGGCACCGACATAAAATATTGCTTATCTTGGAGCAAGGGTTGTCTCCCTCATTTTGACACCATTATTTTTTTTAAAAATCGGTTTGGTATTTCAGGAGATTGCGTAGGAAACACCATTTAGAACGTTTTTTAGAACGCCTTTTGCGCATTTTCACCCCTTTTAAATTGCGAACTGTTTAGGAAATGTTCTTAGAGATCATTTATATCTTATAAGTAACTAATATTGCAAATTTCATATTTCTATGCCCTTCAGTAACACAAAAATCGCATTTTTAGAACTTTTTTTGTTCCTACACCCCCTTTGGGGTAGTGGCATCGACTTAAGATATAGCGATACGATAGCCTATGTTTGAACGTGGATTAACACAATCATTTTCATACCATTGCTTTTGAAATCGGTTCGGTTAGTTTCAGAGATTACCTCCTGCAAACAAACAAACAAACAATTTTTACTTCTCTATAATATTAGTATAGATTAAAAAAAAAAATGGGCATGTTTTGAGTGCTAGCGAAACACAGGATGCTGAAGTGTAAATTTCCGGTGAAGGTGAGATTTAGATGATGGATTAGTTACTGCAACTACAATTAACATGTAAGGTAGAAAAATTTAAAATAATTGCAATAAATGTAAGAATTGTTTTTTGTGATTTAATGTATATTTTTTATTTAACAATATTTTTTTCACTATTTTTAAATTTAATAATTTTAAACAGTTTAAAAATTTTACTATTTCTAATAATTTAATAACTTTTTAATTTTAAATTTATTTAACCCTTTAATGAGTATTTACTGGGGGAGAAGACAGTAGAGTTTTCATTCATGGGAGGTGGTGGATGTAGAAATTCGATTATTTATTTATTTATTATTGCAATAAAAAAAACAAATAGAACACAATATTTAAAAATAATTGTAAATAAGAGGACGGCGAGTTATAAGATGCCCAATTTTTAATAGATAAACACTGTGTTCTAATACAAAAACATATTAAAATACTGAAAGCATTGGGTTACGTTTCTTTTAATCATTAATATGTTTCTTTTTTTAAATGATCCTCGTATCACTTTTTGGTGGAAAGAAATAGCTTTCCAACCAATACCAATACCAAAAGGTATTTAAAAATTTTTATAAAAGAAATCGTGAAACTATTTAATTAATCATGATTCTATGTAACTCCATGATTTATTTTTTTCTTCTGAAAATATACGTCTTTCATTTTTTATTTGCAAAAATGCGTCCGTAATGAAAAAACACGTAAAATAAATAATTAAAATAATATTTTTTAAGGTTATTCTAAAAAATAATATTGTGCAAATTTACAGTTCATAATTTATTTTTATGTTTAATTTCAAGTCAGAATACGGAATAGTTTTTTTGCAAAGTGTACGACAAGATGTAATTTGTGTAGCCTTGTAGAGGATCCGCTTCGCTCATCCTAACAAAGTTTAAAGTTGTTTTAAAGATTTCCTTAACAAGCCCTATAGGATAGCTACTATCAACAAAATCTTGATAAATTTTACATTTTTACTTTTCAAATTCACCTCTAGAACTGCAATATCTAACGGCCCTGAAGGCTAAAGTCTTAATAACACCTATTTTATGACTGAAAGGACAAACTGTAATGGATTTGCAATGGTTAAATTGTACTGATGAGGTCTTGCCGGTAGTTTGGCGAAACGCCTACTAATTGTATTTTTAATGTTTTTTGTATTTTTAACTTTTAAAAAAAATAATTTTTATCTCTAATAATATCTGTCTTATTTTATTTGTTTTTTAAAAGTTTAAAATTCAGACGTTAATTGTATGTATATTGCAAAACAGCATTTTATTTCATATCGATTTTTCGTATATAAATTTTACTGGCAATTTCATCATATTGAAAATCAATATCACCGCGTGTGATATCAAAATGATCACCATTTCGTCAGCATGATGAATTAGTCAACAAGAATTATGAATACCAAAAAGGAGCTAAATAACAATTTTTTTCGCATACATTTGTGTAATTAAAGACACCTGATGACCAGTGTTGCAGTCGTAAAAATAACACAGGATATACGCTTCAGTCATGAATGTTCATGGCTAGAGTATACGCTATAGCTTTATTTGAAAAACAGAAGGTATACGGAATTTCTTTTAAAAAAATCCATAAGGAATAAAGACATTAAGACCCGGCAATAAAGAAATAAATGTCGTATTTAGTTTACGTTACATAGCTGCACAAGGCAACATGATCAGGTTGTATCAGTGAAAATTTACAATACCGAGCATTTACTGGACATCACTCATTGCGTTGGGAAACGACGTAATACTATTCTTTTGTCAGTGAAAAACCTATGGGATTATAGACAGGCGTGGAGATATACTCCAATCAAATACGACAGTGAAATGGGTGTGAACTCAATATGCAAAGGGTCTAGCCGGATAAGCATAGCGAAATGGCCCCCCATGGCCGATGTTTGAAATAACATGTGTGGTAATAGGACTCATCATGAGAATACAGTATAGAGTGTTTTTAGCCCCTGACCTTGAACTGTCCTTGAGATAATCGGTGAAGTATGCGCCGCGCTACTTTTTTTTTCAAATACGTTTTTCCCAAATAGTACAAAAGTTAAACAAATGAAATTAATGCTATTTATTGAAGAATATATTAGTTCACATCATATATTTTTTTCACATTTTTTCATAAATTTTAACATAGAAAAATAAACAAAAGTATTTTAAAAAAATTATTAATGTAGTAGTTTTCTATTTACACCAACAAAAATAATTACAGAATAACGTACAACATGTACTTTTAAGAAAAAAAATTTCGTTAAAATCGAAGATGCGCTTTTTGAGTTATAACAAAAATAATGCTAGTAACTTGCTAAAATATTCGTAACTTTCCCTGTTTGTATTTGCAGAAATACGCTGCTATCAATGCATTGGTCGATTCGTGACATTTCCACTCGAGCAGGATGTGCAGGGAACCAAAATAAGAGAATTTCCATTCATACCACTTCCCTATAGGTTTGTTTCGTGCTTGTAAATATTCTGTTATTTTGGCGTACCGCGCATCTTTTTCGCGTAATAATATCGAGAACTAACAAACAAAATGGTAAGATTTGCCTACCATGATTTTCACATAGAAGAACGCTATGGAGATGTACAGTGTACATATATAACGTATCGCTTTAGGGGGGAGTGTGTGTGTGTGTGGGTGGGGGGGGGGGTCTGGCGTTTGACATGTGGAGATACCTGTAGGGGAGGGGGTTTGTCATTTGATATCGTTATCATTTTTAATCAAACCAAAATTTACTTTTTTGGAGTCGTTTTCTTTACATATGTTATCTTATTTTTTTAAGTCTGTTTTCTTATTTTATGAAAATAGAAAGTTATTATTAAAACCATTGAATGATTATAAAACATTTCATTCCAAAATAATAGAATAACCCAACGTTCACCATTAATATTCTCCTGCCATACGCATATACAATTCGTTTTTAGAGAAACCAAATTCGAAATGATACTTGTTATTTTTGCTAATAAAAGATGGGGAAGAATGTTATCTACCTCTTTTGTTTACAAGAAGTTCTGTTTAACCGCGTGCAAAATTTTCGTTCGTCGAATTTCGACGGGTTGCAACTCGTATTTCTTTAAAACGTTATTTGATATAAAGTTATTTCGTATATAACAGTGATATTTTATGAATTTCTTCTCTTCATTTAAATCAGTAAAATATGCGAATAAAAAATGTACAACCATATCTGTATATCATTGCAAACGTATAAAAAGAATAAAAAGGAAAAAATTGTAAAAATAGAAAGAATTTTTAGACAATGATAATAGTATTATTAGGAGGAGGGGGATTCGAGGAATGATAATGTATGATATCGGAAGGTTGGGAGGGGATTCGAAATTGCTAAAAAGTTGATAACCTTATATATTTAAACGCCTATTCAGCTTCAGCTGCACAATCGACTAGACCATCGACTTGATATTATTACGCGAGAAGGATGCACAATACGACAAAATAACAGAATGTTCACAAACACGAAACAAACCTATAGGGAAATGGTATTTATGGAAAGATTCTCTTAATTTGGCGCACTGGCGCATCCTGCCCGAGTGGAAATGTCACGAATCGACCAATGCATTTAGTAGCGTATTTCTGCAAATGCAAAAGGGGAAAATTACGAATATTTCAGCATGCATCTAGAATTATTTTTTTATAACTCAAAAAGTGCATCTTCGATTTTAACGAAAAATTTTTCGTTAAAGTACATACTTTGAGCATTATTCTGTAATTTTTTGGTTGGTGCAAAATGTAAAATTACTACATTAATAATTTTTTTAAAAATATTTTTGTTAATTTTTTTATGTTAAAAACTGTGTAAAAATGTGAAAAAAATATATAATGCGAACTAATATATTCTTCAATAATTGGCGTTGGTTTCATTTATTTAACTATTGTACTTTTTTGAGAAAAACGTATTTGAAAAATAGTAGCGCCGGCACATAATTCCCAGATTATCTCAAAAACAGTTCAAGGCCAGTGGCTAAAAACACTCTCTATTGTATTCTCATGGCGAGCCTTATTAACACACATGTTATTTCAAACATCGGCCATGGGGGCCATTTCTCTATGCTTATCCGGCTAGACCCTTTCAATTCATGTTTTGTAATTTCATGTATACATACAAAATGTTTTATGTAATGCAGTTTTTTTCAAGATAGTTTTTTTTTCTCTCTACCAAAAATTATTCTTCTGCGAGAAATGAATGAAAGAGGTTAAATAGATTTTTCTCTCAATGTTTATAATATACTATAATATAGCCAGCCAATGATTTGTTATTCTTAGTGCTTGAGCAAATATGGTCTTAATTTTTTCTGCGTACAATTTTAGGCTAATGTTCAAATAAGGCTTATGTCATTAATGATTTTAGCCTAAAAAAATTGGAACTATTTTTATGTATTGTATGAATTATGATGGCGATCTCCCACACTTCCTGATATCAAGATCCAGGTAGACATTTTCACTTAATAATTCCATGTTTCTTTTATTATATAAGCATATATGTATTGCCTAGGAAAGGATGTATATGGTGTGGTGACAAATCTATCAATTAAATTAATTATTTAACATACATAGTTTAACCCTCGAAGTACTATGATCAAAATATTGCTTAAATGCCTAAGATTTAAAAAGGGATGATCCTATAGATAATTTTGGCCCCCATAGGTAATTATAATGTTCATACGACGCGACGATTCCTTTTGTTGAACAGCGAAATTTACACACAACTGAACACAAGAACAAAGAAATAGCGAAATGAGGTAGGCGCCTACACTCGCTTGCATGGTAACGCTGTACCCACAGCGCCATTTAGTGAACAACATTTGGCAGGATGCCAAAAATTCTCTTTCTTTCTCTTGAAACGTGATAAAGGATAGGAATCTTTCATTTATTCCATGATTGCCTAAGATGGAATCAATGTCACCCCATTCTCAATTTCTCCAAATAAACAAAAAAATTTAACTGCGCGAAACTTACTAAGTAGACAAAATCAGGAAAGACACCTTTATAGGATAATTCCTAGAACATAATTTTAGCATACACATTCTAAATGAGAAAAAAAAACTGCAAATTGACACCATTTTGGTACTGTAAAGGCTTAGAAAAAAAAAAAAAAAAAAAAAAAAAACAACGCAGATATGAATGAATTAAGATGTCCTGCGAAACATCTAGGATTTTCAATTCTTTCTTTTTATATCTGTAACCATAATTTTTGCTTTATTTCTTGTAAATATTTGTAAATAAATTTTTGTATTAATTTTAAAGATTTGTATTTTTTTAATATAGCCTTAAGTGTCTCTCTTTTAGGTAAGGTGATTATATGGCAATCTAGATTTTTAAAATGATATCCTTCTTATAGATTAAATTTAATAGGTTTCGGGTAACTTTGGATGATTGCCGGTGCTTTAAAGGAAAGTGATCTTTGAAATCACACAACGCATCTTAATTAAGATAATTATTAAGGTAATCTATTTCAAAGCATTATTTTCAAGGTAGAGTGCAATATAACATCTCCATAGCCAATGGTGCTATTTCCAAAGACAAGGTGAAAGGGGGGAGGGACGATCGCCACGGGCGCGGTAATTGAGGGGGCGCTAAGTTTATAATACAACTTCGATTTTTTTTCTTTTTTTGTGTAAAAAAAATTATATATCTATACATATCGGGGATTTTTTCTCAAAATGAAAGCAACATACATTTTTCGTTTCAAAGTTAATGCACCGTCTTTTGCATCACATCCCAAAATAAATTTCTGAGTACAGACTTCTTCCTTTTTACAACTTGTCTTGCGTTCTTTACTGTTTCTCGAATTTTCTTTCTGTACTTGTGAATAAAACATACTCTCAAAATAGTATTTAGTATCCCTATTATTAGTAATAGGTATATAATAGCATTTAGTATTTCCTTCTTGGAATCGAAAAGGGTTGAAAAGTGTTTTACTGTATTGTTAGATATATTTTTCCCACACCCATTTTCCAGATCTCCTTTGCCATAATATGCGAGCAATTTTCTCTTATGTTATTGAGTTGATTTGAATTTCAGAATTAAAATTAAACTTTTTAATAAGCGCGAAATATGTATTTAATAGAATTTATTTCTGTGTCTGCACTTTATCAATTTTGTGATACTTATCACAAAGAGAAGACGTGTGTGGGGGGGGTGGGAGGGGGCGCCAAACTGAAACTTTGCCCTGGGCGCAGTTTTCTATTCCCATGATCCTGGGTGTTTCTCCTTGTAGGGTACGGAAAATTATAATATCTGATCTCCTTTGTCTAAATTCTAAATACTTGATCACATCCAGTGTTGAAGTGCATTCTTTTTCACCAGATTATCTAAACAGATCTGTAGCATTCCAGCAATTTCGTTTTTATTTTACAAGAAACATGAATTATTCGAATTCTATGACTTTGCCTGTATAGTTATTTCTATGATTGAGTTGTTAAACAACCCTGGTATAGACAGATAAGAATTTTCGATAAAATTTCTTGTAATAAGTAGATAAACAATGATAAATATAATCATAACCACCTGTCTACAATGCCTTTAAAATGCTAATTTTCATGGGAAGACAATGTACCTGAGTACAACTCGACCTTTGCGTATATGCAGTAATAAAAATAGTGATCGTTGAGAAGCTAATCAGTAATGGAAAGCTGACGCCGCCCTTGCTAAAGGAAAATTCCGAAATGAAAACCAATCGGGTACATCGCACTGTAATTGTAGTAATACATAAATTGACGCTAGTTATTACCAGACTTTTTGTGTAATTTCGTTAAAATCATGTCCCCCAATAATTTTTTTAAGTAAGTACCCTTTCCAGAACTAGAGGGCTCTGCCGCCCCCCCTCCCCACGAGCTATACTCGCCAACCCCCATTTAGATACCGCAGACTCTAAAAACATGCTAATTTTAATTGCTTTAAAAGGATTACGGATCATTGGATTATAATTAAACGACCTCTGGAGTCTGGAGATCTCCTGTAATCGGGTTTCCATTCATTTCGTTTTAACTAAAGTATTTATGACCGCATCAACTCTATTATCGAGAGACCTAACAACCGTTTTCGTGATTGATTAAATAAGATTATTTGTTTGTAATTGCTGCCTTCTTTCCCCGAATAAACAGTAATATTTTATACCAGTGTTTCCCAAACTTTCTTGTTACGCAATCCACGTTAAAGTTTAAATTTTTTTCGCGACGCACCTAATGTGTAAGTATATAGAAATTTTTGTAAAATCAATCCCAAGAAAAAGATGGAAAACTCTGGCACAAAATATGCACACAGGGACGGTAATCGGTAACACGAAATCATAGTGGAATTATTAAAACATTTTAATACGCAAAAAGAAAAAAAAAAAAAAAAAAAAAAAAAAAAAAAAGCGTTTATCAATGAATATATTAGAAAAAAAACCCCTGCCGGCTCGGCCTAGAGGCGGAGGTAGATTTCGAAGTTAAAGCACTAATTTCACAAACAAAAAGTAAACCAAGATTAGAGATAAACTCAGTTTAACAATTTTATAGGGCCGCTTTTGACGAGTTTTTAATTTAATTTTTCTGTAAGAGCTGGTTTTATCAGAATCATGTTAATACAGTATTTTTTTCCAAAACCCCTATTTTTGTTTAATTTGTTTTTGCTATAAGAGTTGGTCCTATCAAAAACTTGTCAGTATAAAAGTTATAGATAATATTAAGAAGATTTATAATAAATTTAAGCGGATTTGATATCGTGTGAATTGACGAAGTTATGAATTTTATTCTTCTTCAACCCCCCTTTTTTGTCGTTTTTAATACTGTTTTGTGGTAAGAGTTGGTCCTATCAAAAAATTGTCAATATAAAAGTTGTAGATAGCATTAAGAAGATTTATAATAAGTTTGACTGAATTTGTTATCTTGAGAGTTGACGAAGTAATGAATTTTTCTCTTCCTAAAACCCTATTTTTTTTGCCTCTTGAGCCCATTTTTAATTTTATCCAAAATCTGTTATACTCGTACATAAATTTTTGGCCCTTTTCCAAGAAGTAATAATAACTTTAAACTGATTTCATATCTCTCTATTCTAAAAAAAAGTAACTACCGCTGTCACCGCCGCCGCCGCCGGTTTTGATTTTTTTGTGACCGGAGGCCTTTCAACTTTAATATTAACAAAAATAATGCATACAAAAATATAAAAATCGGTGGCTTTATACAGAAATGTTTGATAAACACGCTGATGCAGACAGTTTTCAAATCGAAGAATTATTTTAAGAGTTATTTAATGCTAAAGTTGGACAAAATCGTTCCACTAAAAAAGTTTTATAGCAGCAAAAACTATACATGGCAGTGTAATCATTTTTAGATCATTTTATGCGTTAGAATTTGCCGGAGTGCAGATTGCATTATTTTTTTTATTTTGACTCATTTTTTCAGGTTTTATTTCTATTTTAAATTCAAATTTTCAGCATTTCTAGAGATATTTTTTACAGATTTCAGAAAATTGTACTAATTTAAACTGTTGCCAACTGTATAAAAAGCGCAAGCAATAACGTTTGCTTCAAATTAAAAATTTATTTACACGTGACTATTATAAACAGGAAAAAACTTTCAAATTAGAATTAAATAGTTACGTATAAAAAGCAGGAACTTATTAAAAATTACGTCATAAAAAGTATACACGTGAATTTTAAAAGAGAAAGGATATTGTAAAATAATAAATTCATTAACATGCGTTAGAAGTCTTAGGAGAAATTACGTCATATTTACGTCACATTATAGTTATTACATAAAATGAACACAAAATAATATTGCAAAAAAGTTTAAATTTAGAAATTGCGCTAGACATTTATTTGATATTTTGAGAATTAATTTAAAATGTCTCATTTAAAAGAAGTTTCTTTTCGCTTTGTTAAAAAATACCAGGAGACAAAGACTCTCTTTACTTAATTCCTTTTATATTAGCTTATTTTGAAATGTTGTTACACGTGTATACGTCATCAAGTTATTTTTATTTCGACGTTTTATTTATGTTTTTATTAATGTTGTACGAATTTATTTGTTCTTTCGTTATTTAAAATAAAAATTATATCAATTTGTATAATTTGGGGAGTGGTTTGGCGATTTATATAATTTGGCGAAATTGGTCGACAGGATAATCAAGTAGTACCGCAGCGGATTTGGCGTTAAAATTCCCCAATCAAAGAGAAATGAATAGAAATTCGTTTATAGGGAGATCGCCACTGTTTTTTAAATTATAATTCAATCTTTCGAAATCTTTTTAAAGCCGATCAAATTAACGTGCATTTAGAGTCTGCGGTGTCTGGACGGGGGTTGGCGAGCGTAGCTCGTAGGGGGCCGAGCCCCCTAGTGTATTAAAATTAAAAAGTTTTTTTTTTTTTTGGTCTTCACAAAATTCCTCCCTATTTCCGCCCCCTTGGTCCGATTTTGCCTATTAACGAACTTGACCAAGATTTTCTACCCCTTGATTTTATGTATCAGTTTAGAAGAGATTTGTGCAGATTTATGAAAGTTATAGTGTCCATAAAAAAGTGATATCGATAGATAGATATATAAAGTTTTGAACTGGGTTGGTTTTGAGTTCTAGGGGTCATGGTCGGCGTAGATCTTCAAAAATTGTTCAGAAATTCCAACAAAGGGGGGTGTTATGTCAATTCTGTCTTAATCAATCAATAAAAATTCTTAAATCAAATCAAAATTATCATACCTGTTATATTGGAATTCTGAGTCCAAAGTCCGGTGAGCGGTCGTCTGTTTTCTGGGCCTATTTTCGTTAAAATCAAAACAAGACTCTAAAAAAAATCCAAATGCATTCTTCTTGAGTAATTAATCTATTGTCTTGAATATGTAGGTGAAACACAAAAAATTATACATTAAAGTTAAATTATTTACAATAAAAGATTTAGTAATTCTTAAAGTCTTAAAATTTAAGTTCTAATATGTCCCATCTGGACAACAGAGGCACTCCTAAAAGCACCTTCTTCTTCTATTTCTAATTCAGTTGTGCCGTGCGTGGGTGTTGCGCTGGCATGTAATAAAAAAAAGGTCTTTCAATTGCGCAATCAGAATAATTGTTTAGGGGAGGGAAAGGAATGCTGCGTATTTCGCAACATCCTCCCACCTTGACTTTCTCGATCCTGGAGAGGAACTCAAAAGTCTAAGAGTCCTAGTTGGAGTCTCTGAGGAGGTTTCACTAGTCGTCCACTTCTGGTAGCCACAGGAGAGATGTCTCTGTCACTGGGTTGGCTCTTTTCTACACTGATTCTAGCCTGATCGATTTCTGGAGTAGTCTTTCGTTGTTCTTTATGGACATTAAAGTTCACTTTCTGCTGGTTTATATTATCTGATGGGGAATCGCTAGCTGCATCGATTTCTAAAGGAAACAGGCGTTGGAAAGGACGGAGAAAATTTTCATTTTCTGTTTGGACTTTAGCCAATCTTGCTATTTTGTCTTTTCCGGGAAATATATCTATTATTTTGGCTAAAGGCCAGTGAAGACGTCTTTTGTTGGTATCTTCCAGAAGAACGATGTCTCCTATTTGCAAAGGTTTGGAATTCTCCTTCTTCATGGACTGTTGCCGCAGCTGTCCTAAGTACTCCGTTCTAAATCGGTTTCGCAGATCATTTCTTATTCTTTGACGATATCTTGCGCGTCGATTAGGATCTTGGGAGTCTAATGTATCGATATCCGGGACGCCGGATGTAGGCAGTTCTTGAAGGAACATCAATGGTGTTAAGGGTTCAGGATCTCGATTATCTTCGGAGATGTATGTGATCGGTCGCGAATTGATAATTTGTTCACAATCACAGAGTATTGTGCTCAGTTCTTCGTAATTTAATGAGACGCGACCCAAAACTTTTCTTAAAATTTCCTTTACCATTCGCACAAGGCGCTCCCACCATCCTCCCCACCATGGTGCTGCAGGGGTATTAAACTTCCATCTTATCTTCTGTATAGAGGCTAAGGCTTTTATGGCTTCCAAATCTACACTGGAAAGTGCTCTGCTAATGCCAACAAAGTTTTTCCCGTTGTCTGAGTAAATTATATAAGGTCTGCCTCGCCGTGCGATGAATCTTCTTAGGGACTGCATAAAGCATTCAGCTGATAAAGATGTTATCAACTCCAAGTGTACCGCTCGATAGACAGCACAGGTGAATAAAGCTATCCACACCTTTGAACCTCGGCAAGGTATAGAGGACCGGCTAAATCGACTTCCACCACTTCAAATATAGCTGCATCTCTGATTTTGTCTTCAGGTGGGATTCTTGGTTCGACCTCTGTTCTGGGTGTTTGGAATCTTTGACACTTAACACATTGTCTAAGAACATTTCTGATACATTTTCTTGAATTTAATATCCAAAAATTTTCTCTAAGTTGAGCCATTAGATTGCTAACTCCGGCATGATGTCTTTCTATATGTTTTTCATAAATTAATCTTAAAACAACTGGATGTTTAGAGGGAAGGATTATAGGATAACGAAAATTTTCTTTATCGTTTCTAAGAATTATGCTGGTTTTGGCTCTTAAGAGTTTGTTGAAATGTTTATCTTCCAGTGGTCTTAAAGATCTCAATTTTGGGTCGGTTCTGCCCGAAAAAGATTCTCTTTGTATTAAGCGTAGCAATATGGTTTCAACCTTTTCAAATTCATCTACAGAAATATCAGGAACTGAAACTTTTTCTTTCATTTTCGAGTTGTTGAAGAATCGACATATCCAAGCAATCATTCTGACATTTTTTCGGTAAGAGGAAAAATATCGGTAATAGCGATTAAAATCAGTTTCTTCTTTATCTAAAAGAGTAAGAATTGTCTTCTTTTTCTCTTGATTTATGACTTTTTCATCAGGATATTCTTCTGGTTGTGGCCACTGGTCTTCTGATAAATATAACCAATCGGGACCCTCCCACCATCTTGATTTTTTCAATTGTTCAAAAGAACATCCTCTGGATGGGAGGTCAGCCGGATTTAAATGTCCAGGTATATGTCTCCAATCTTCTATTTGGGTAAGATTTCTTATTTCTAAAATTCGATTATGTACAAAGGTACCCCAGGTTTGTTTCCTTCGTATCCACCCTAAAGCTGTTGATGAATCGCTCCAAAATGTAGTCTTTCCTGGTTTTAATTTTAAGTCATCCGTTACAGATTTGGCGAGTCTGGCCCCAATAAGGCATGCGAGCAATTCCAACCTTGATATCGTGAATTCTTTGATGAGTGCTACTCTGCTTCTAGCATTTACTAACTGAACTCTAATTTTTCCTTGCGCTTGATACCTAAGATAAACACAGGTGGCATAGGCATGTTTACTAGCATCAGAAAAAATGTGTAACGAAATTTCGTTTTCATTAGCGGGAATTATGTTTAACCATCGAGGGACATAAATTTCTTTCAAAAAGCCTATTTTGCTCAACCAATTAGTGAATTGTTTCTTTAAATTTCCAGGTAGTTCTTCATCCCATTTTAATTTCTGTTTCTAGGTCTCTTGAAGAATTAATTTTGGTACAAGAATTGCTGGAGCGGTGAATCCGATGGGATCGAAAATTTGCTGCATAATAGACAATATTTTTCTTTTTGTGATTGGTTCATCTATTTCAATTGGTTCTTCTAATTTGCACATTAAATTGTCTTGCTCTAAGTTCCATATCAATCCCAAAACGGGTGCAACTTCGGGTTTATCTCCGGATTCATCGATCATAGCCTGAGGCAAATTTGATCGCCAACATCTCAAATTAAAGTGAGCTGAACTAATATGATTTGAGATTCTGTAATAAATTTTTCGGTATCAGGAATTGAATCTAAACTAGTGAGAGAATTGTCTATATAAAATGAATTTCTCAAAATTTGAACTGTATCTTGCCAAAGTTCGGGGACTTCGCTCAAAAGGTGATTTAATGTAGCCATTAGTAAAAAAGGGCTTGAAGTGAGTCCGATGACTACGCGACAATGTCTATAAATTTCAAATTTCGATCGGAATCGAACCAAAGAAATCTAAGAAAATCTCGGTCCTTTTCTTTTATTTTAATTTGCAAAAAAGCCTTTTCGATATCTGATGAAATTCCTATTCGGTATTTCCGAAATCTGGTTAAAATACGAGGGATTATTTCAATTAAATTAGGACCTTTGGTGAGACATTCATTCAAAGAAGGACAGTCTCTAGTGTGTGCCGAGGCGTTAAAAACGGGACGTATTTTCGTCGTTTCACGTTTTCTTTAATTACTGGTCTATGCGGTAAATAATGTATCTTATCTTTCTTTTCATCGGCTACTTCTTCTATAATCTGGCTATCTTCCCATAAATTAAAGATTTCTTCATACTCCTTTCTATTATTCGTTTTGATAAGTTTATTTTTGGTCTTGTAAAGATGTTTTTCTGCTAAAGACCGATTATCTGTTAAGACGGAATTGTCCACAGTCCACGGTAATGCGACTTCGTAATGACCACTTTCATCGCGTTTGACATTTTCTAAAAAAGGCTTTTTTTGTTTCTTCGCTCAAATCTTCTTTTGTTTTGTCATCTTCATTACTTATACCCAAGACGTCTAATCGCCATAAATTAGACAAATTAGCATTTGACGTAAGAAAAGACAGTGATAGAACTGATAACGAATTTTCGAAACCAATTCGATTACCCTCTATTTTCCCCATAATTGTCCATCCTAACTTCGTTTCAAAAGCTGCTAAACCCAGATCAGCGAAATATCTTATATTATCGGTAAATAGTTTCGCAGCTGTATCAGCGCCGATTAAAATGCGTATTTCTTCGGGGTTATTTTGATACAAACATAATCTATTGTTTCTATGTACATCTGACAAAAACACTCCTTCCTTTTCTAAGATTCTCAATAATTTATTATCGTGACATAAATTCACTCTTGTACAGATTTTTTCTTCATCCAAAGCTTGTATCTTGCATTGAAAATTTTGATCTAAACTACCAATCGTAAATTCATAGCGATTATATTTACTTTTTCTTTCCGTGCCTCCGAAAAGTCCGTGATTAATTATCTCCGTTTTTATCTTTCTTAATTTTAATTTATTGGCAGCATAACGAGTTATATAACTATGATGGCTCCCTGAATCTATAATTACTCTAATAAATTCAGTTGATTGATTATTATTAGGGACTGCAACTATCAATGTCTGCAAATAAACATTGGAAATGATATTATGATTTGAGAGGATCTGTTTCGTAACATCAACATCATTATTCTCTGTATTTAGAGGTTTCCGTTTTAAATTTATTGATTTATTACAAACTATTTCTGAATGCTTGTCGTGGCAATTAGTACAGAGTTCTTTAGATAAACAATTTTTCCTTATGTGACCGCGTTCTAAACAAAGCCCACATATACCTCTTTTTCGCAATAAATCAAGTCTTTTCTCAAACGGTAAATTACGCGTACTAAAATATTTATTACTAGGGTGTAAACCCGAACAGAAGGAACAAGTAATTTCATTTTTATCTTGAACTAATAAATCACTCGCTGTTGATAATTTTCTATTCTGATAATCAAATTTATTGACGCGAGGGGGGGGGGAGTATTTCTCTTAAGTGGTTGCGTAATATAATTACTTTGCGTGGGTCGATCATTCATTTCATTTGGTGTTGACGCAAACATTTTTTCTCGGGATGTTAATTGTTTATTTAAAAAATGAAATGATATCTTGTACTTTAAAAATATCATCATGGGTTTTATTATATTCCAACACAAGATCTCTGGGTAATAGTTTAAATAATATCGATTTTAACAGACTTTCATAAGATTCCAATGAAACATTAAGGGGCTCTAAACTTCCAATATTTGTTAGAATTTCATCGTAAATTCTTCTAAAGGATCGGGTATCATTTGAATGTCTTAGAGGAGAAATATTTAGAAGTTTGTTCGTGTGTACAGATAAAAGCAAATCTGTATTTCCATAGCGCCCCTTCAGAATCTCTATCGCTTTTAAATAGTTATCTGATGTTACGGTAAATCCGTCAATACTTTTTAACGGGTTGGGAGTCAAAAAGGATCTTAAATAGTTGAATTTAGCAACTGGTTCTAATGTACCATTGTTATGAATAGCTGTTTCGTATGCCGACCAAAATGTCAGCCATTCTGATACGTCTCCGGAAAATTTCGCGACATTTAATTTCGGTAATTTAATATTTATGCTTTCCTTTAAAAAGGAGTCCTGTTTAGAAATTGAATCGTTACACGTTTCCTTTTTATTTAGCTCTTTTACCTTTCGATTGGCTCTAAAACGCCAAGAATGAACTTTTTCACGATATTCCTGAGCATTTTGTAATTCATTGTCTAATTGAGCTTCTAGAATTAATTTTTTAATATCTTTATCTGTTCGCTTCAGTTCTATCTCTGCCATATTTAATTGCTCTAAAGTTTCCTCCAAATCTAGGAGATTAGGATCGGCATCCTTCAAAATCGATTCTATTTTATTTATAAATTTATCAATACTCTCGCGAAGGACTGCTCTCTCTTTCTTGGCAATCACTAAATTATCTGTCATGATTCTTGACAACAAATACAGTTCTTTAAATTATGTCAAATATTATAACTCTAATACTTTAAGCAGAATGTCTTGATAAATAAACTTATATTGATTCTAATTAATCATCAATTCCGACAGACAGACCGCATCACGGCGAGGGATGCCACTAAATGTTATGTCAATTCTGTCTTAATCAATCAATAAAAATTCTTAAATCAAATCAAAATTATCATACCTGTTATATTGGAATCCTGAGTCCAAAGTCCGGTGAGCGGTCGTCTGTTTTCTGGGTCTATTTTCGTTAAAATCAAAACAAAACTCTAAAAAAAAATCCAAATGCATTCTTCTTGAGTAATTAATCTATTGTTTTGAATATATAGGTGAAACACAAAAGATTATATATTAAAGTTAAATTATTTACAGTAACAGATTTAGTAATTCTTAAAGTCTTAAAATTTAAGTTCTAATGTCCCATTTGGACAACAGAGGCGCTCTTAAAAGCACCTTCTTCTTCTATTTCTAATTCAGTTCTGCCAAGGTTTTTCTACATAAGGTTGTTCCATTTGAAGGATAGCCAATCAGAGTAGAGCAGGACTGAAACGTCACGTGGCGGACAAGATCGGAGATCGACCGGCCGTGAGAAAGTAAAAAGATGAGTAAAAGAACGGAATATGAAGTAAATATTTTTTTTAAAAAGCAGATCTTGGAAAGTAAATTGAACGAAATCGCTTTCCTTAAAATAATTTGTTCAAACACCGATTGGAGTTAATTAAATATAAAATACATAATGGTTAAATAATATCGCGATACATTTGTTTACATTCAAATTCGCGAAAAAAATTAATTTTTTAATGCGTAAAAGTTCAGATGAAAACTTTTAAACAATTGTAAAATAAAATGAATGATGAATTATATGAATATGACGACACAGCAGTAATAATAAAAAGACTAGAATTATCAAAGAGAATAAATTAAACAAAATTCACGCATCTAAACTTTTAACAATAATCCATTGTCCGATTACTAGATGTAAGTTTTCAAAAGATTTTGAATGTCACTATGCTTATTCAGGATCAAAATCAATATGATTCAAATATCTGTAACAATATATATACACAGGGCTTAGTTTCTAGCAAAAAAAAAAAAAAAGTACCGGAGCTCTAATATTCTGCCGTAATAACAACAAAGCGTATAACCCCCCCCCCCCCTCCCCCCACACACGCATATTTATATTTCATACACTATTTGCAAATTTTAAAGCAATTTCGTCTTTCTAAAAGGAAATTTTATATATTTGACACATCTTTAGGATTAATATATAATGAATTCTAATAAATGAACAGAGCAAAAACATTAAAATCAGGAGTGGGGAATTTTCAGAAAATCCTACTCGTTACGGACTTCTTTGTATTGGTGCGTAGTATTTATAAACTCTGGTCTGTTCTGACTAATATTTAAATATTCACTAAAATTAAAGAAGTACTGGAGTACTCCTGTGATATTCGGAGCAAATTAAGCACCGCGCGGAGCTAGAAAGTTAATCAGAGAGAATATTTTAAAAACACGAACAAAAAGCAGCAAGTAAAAACGGCAGAAACAGTTGCGACTAATTCTGACATTCCTCATCGCCGCGCCGTTCTGAAACCATTAAAAAAAAAAAAAAAAAAAAAAACCTACACAGGGCACACTATGTCGCATACGTAAGCGCTTTGGTATGAAGGAACGCAAAAGATTTAAGATGGGAGGGAAAGAAATAAAAATCTAGGCTTTGATTTTTTAGAAACACTATTTCCGCTGAACTCCGGAGTGAGTGCCGGTGAATTCAGATCAATATTTAAATTTCCACTAAAAACAAAGAAGTAGCGGATCTGAGAATCAAACAGAATATATTAACGATAATATCCAACGCAAATTAAGCACTGCTTATAGGCTAAAATACTTCAAACCTACATTAATTTTCATCTTAAATTTCTGCTTCATTTTATTAATCAGAGTAACACGAACATAATATTTAATAAAATAAATATTATCGTTATTCTGTTTGCGAATCACCGGGTTAGCTAGATACGAAGTACATGTCGCTACATCAGAACTATGAAAAATCGAGAAAATCGCACAAAAATCGTTTGTCACAGCGTCCCCCTTCCAGGGTTACACATCCATTTTCAACTGGGATCTGGCTTCAATAGTCAAAAATATACGTATGAAGTTTGGTTCAAATCTATGCCTAACTTTGTATGCCTTCCGGTGAAACAATAATGAAAATGGCACAAAAATCGCTATTACAGCACCCCCTCCCGGCGGAATATCCCCAAATTTAACCTGGACTTGCTGGACATAATAAAAAATACATAACTTCGTATACTTTCCGATGATATAATGAGACATACATGTAAACGGACAGACAGATATTTTGTAAAAACATGTTTTTCGGGATCTCTGACCTTTAAAACATGTAAATTCGTCGAAAACTGGAAGTCGAACAAAAATTCGACTACAATACTTTCTTCTGTTATAGATAAAAGAAAGTAAAAGAAAAGATAATGCTAAAGCAAATATTTTAATAGAGTAATTTTTTTTAAAGGTAAAAAAAAAAAAAAAAAAAAATCCCAATAACAAAAGAAAATTTTAAAATTTTTTATGCAATTTTTGACTTTTTTTTTTTTAATTTTGCGGCGATTTTCCATATGTATAAAAGGAATCCGGCTTTTTTTTTTTTAGCCCACTATAGTATTAAATCTTGTCATTTTTTTCAATAAAATTTATTTGGAGTTCGGGCAGAGATTTTCGGATTTTTCTCGAATTTTTTATGTGATTTTTAGAATTTTGTGATTTGTAAAAGGAACTCGGTTACCAACTTTTAGCCGAATATAATAAATTTTCTCCTCTGCGAGTTTTGAACTTTTTTTTCCCACTTCATGGCGATTTGTCTGCATTTGTGAAAGAAATCTGGTTTTAATCTTTTAGTCTAATATTGTAAATGCTGTCCTCTTTTTTTTTCTTTCATTAAAGTTTATTCTGAATTTCTCGCGATTCTTTTATGCAATTTTTACTTTCTTCTAAATCTTCAATAGAAGAAAGTATTGTAATCGAAATTTTTTTCGACTTCCGGTTTTCGACGGATTTACATGTTTTAGGGGTCAGAGATCCCAAAAAACATGTTTATAGAAAATGTCTTTCTGTCCGTGCGTCGCGTCCGTGTGTCCGTCTGTCCGTGTGTCTGTCGCCATTGTACCATCAAAAAGTGTATGAAGTTATGCATAGAATTGAATCAAATTTTTATGTTAAGTTTTTGGCTATGGCAAGCAGATCCTCCTTGAATTTGGAAAAAATTCGCCGGTAGGGGGTGCTGTAATAGCGATTTTTGTGCGATTTTGAATATTGTACCACCCAAAAGTATATGAAGTTATGCATAGAACTGAACCAAATTTTTATTTTAAGTTTTTGGATATGGCAGGTAGGTCCTCCCTGAATTTGGAAAAAATTCGCCGGTAGGGGGCGCTGTAACAGCGATTTTGAATATTGTACCTTCCAAAAGTATATGAAGTTATGCATAGAATTGAACCAAATTTTTATTTTAAGTTTTTGGTTATGGCAGGTAGGTCCTCCCCGAATTTGGAACAAAATCGCCGGTAGGGGGCGCTGTAACAGCGATTTTTTTTGCGATTTTGAATATTGTACCATCCAAAAGTATACGAATTTATGCATAGAATTGAACCAAATTTTTATTTTAAGTTTTTGGATATGGCAGGTAGGTCCTCCCTGAATTTGGAAAAAATTCGCCGGTAGAGGGCGCTGTAACAGCGATTTTTGTGCGATTTTGAATATTGTACCATCAAAAAGTGTATGAAGTTATGCATAGAATTGAACCAAGTTTTTATTTTAAGTGTTTGGATATGGCAGGTAGGTCTTCCCTGAATTTGGAAAAAATTCGCCGGTAGGGGGCGCTGTCACAGCGATTTTGAATATTGTACTATTCAAAAGTGTATGAAGTTATGCATAGAATTGAACCAAATTTTTATTTTAAGTTTTTGGCTTTGGCAGGCAGATCCTCCCTCAATTTGGAAATCATTCGCCGGTAGGGGGCGCTGTAACAGCGATTTTGAATATTGTACCATCCAAAAGTGTATGAAGTTATGCATGGAATTGAACCAAATTTTTAGTTTAAGTTTATGGCTATGACAAGCAGCACCTCCCTGAATTTGGAAAAAATTTGCCACTAGGGGGCGCTGTAATAGCGATTTTGCATATTGTACCATCGAAAAGTGTATGAAGTTATGCATAGAATTGAACTAAATTTTTATTTTAAGTTCTTGGCTATGGCAAGCAGGTCCTTCCTTAATTTGGAAAAAAAATTGCAGGTAGGGGGCGCTGTAATAGCGATTTTTGTGCCATTTTGAATATTATACCATCGAAAAGTGTATGAAGTTATGCAGAGAATTGAGCCAAATTTTTGCGTTTTTTTTTGTTCTTGGCATGAAGGTCCTTCCTGAATTTGGAAAAATTCCGTTGGAAGGGTGCGCTATAATTACGATGTCTGTACCATTTTCTTTATTGTACAATCGAAAATTGTATAAAATTATGCATACAAGTTGAACCAAATTTTTTGTGCATGTTTTTGGCTTTGGCCAACAGGTCCTCCTTGAATTTGGAAATATCGCGCGGTAATGGGGCTCTGTGATGGCGATTTTTGTATTCTTTTCTAGATTTTTCGTAGTTCTATTGTCCATCGGCGGCTCGTGCAAAGGCGGGAACTCACTTCCTGCTAAGCCGGCTATTCACAAACATCTGATAACAACAGAATAAGGAAAAACTATTAATTTTAACAAATATCATGATATAGATTAACTCGTTTTTAGTTCATTTAATTGACTGAAGCAGAAATTTAAGATGAAAATCAAAGTTGGTATAGTAATGAACTAATAATATTGAAGTATTAACATGTGTAACTAGTTTTTGAAATATTAAGATGTATAAGATAGAAGAAAGTTTTGGGATTGGCACATCCAACTAGTTTTTGAGATTTTCGCGTTCTGCAGAAGTTTCTTGACTTTCGTAAAAGGAATTAGGTTTTGAAATTTTAGCTTAATATAGTAAATTTTGTCCTTTGCGATTTTAGTGGTTTTTTCTCTTTTTTTTTGCGATTTTCCAGAATAATAATCGCCAGTTATCAAAATGACAAGATTTTGAAGAATAATGAATTTCAACGTCCGGATTTGAGACTCTGTACTGCATTGTTAAATCTGTAAATGTGTTCTCCGAGAGTTATTATAACACCTTGATACAGTGCATTCACTAGGTTTTTTTTTCAAAAAGGCTGTTAAAATAATATAATAATTAAAATCATTCAAAGACAAAAAATTCCAACGCAGAACAGCATACAGAATACTATTGAAACGAGCGAAGCGAGGCGAATCTGTCCGCCACATGACGTAATGCGCGAGCAGTTAAGAAATCTTTACAGTTGGCGCATCGCACGAATGGTACCCCCCTGCTTGGCCTAAAATCTAAATTGGGTTAAAGAACGGGAAGGACCATACAGGTGCTTACCCATTATTTCGAACAAAAAAAGTGTGTAAAAAATTAACCTACTTAAAAGGCTTTTTAAGGTTTTAAGCAACCTTCGTTAAATTTTTTTGGGGTAGGTAGAATTTTATGTAAATACTAGCAGGTTATGCCCGCTACGCTGGTCTGTTTATCCAAGCGAACCTTGAATCAAATAAAATGCATCAGTGAATTTGACATTGTGATTTAAAGCAATATGGAATGTCCTTTCGCATTACTGAAAAGATATGAACGCCATTGGGCTATTATATTTTCTAATGTGAAGACATTTAGTAAAGAATGATAACACTTATTTGAATTTCCAGCTTTTAAATGTCCCTGTTTAATAAACACATAATGATTAAAACAAATAAAATGTCATCTTATGTCTTAGAAACGCTAAAAATTGCCAAAAAGATGTGTTTTATCCGTATGGGTTGTTATTAGATTGACCGCTGGCCGAAAATTCGTGACCTTTGGTCAATACGCGAAACTGTTTAATTCCTGAATATCGATCGGTCCCTTGATTCGCGTATTAACGGGGTTCGACTCTATTAACTAAAAAAACATTATCAACCAAACGCGGAGTTTTTATTAAATTTAATTTTTGTGGATGATATACTTAAAGGTGTTTTTTACCTGTTTATGAAATAAGATTAGTGGGATTTTGGGTGTTTTAAGTAGTATTTCTTATTTAAAAATACTAAAGGGAAAAAATAGATTATCAGTGCATGGAAGCTTATTTCCCGTTACGATTGAGAGTTAAATTTCTTTAAACTAAAATAATTATAGTAATTAGCAATACAAACATAAAAGTAAAGAAACTACATGTTGAATGTTTTAATCACTAAAAATAAATAAATAAATAAGTAAATGTTTTCATTAATATTCCCATTCTAAATTGCATTGAAGCTACACCTGTTGTTCTGGACATTCCCAATATTCCGAAACTTCTCATAGCAGCCATTTACATGATAGAAATGATTTCCTTTGAGAACATGAGTTCCTAATGAGAACATGATTTCCTTTATATGATAGAAACCTGTTGGAGTCGGTCCCTGGTCACTAATATTTTTCCAAATTTTATTATTGCGGGTGATTTTAATGCAACTCATTCCTCTTGGCACTGTAGATCTACTAATTGGTTTGGAATAAGACTCGAGGTGGGTGAACCAAAATTTTGCGCAAATTATAGCGCCCCCCTCACCCACTTTTCCGCTTTCAAATAATTATCTCGATCTTCCTATCACCCGCAATTTCCCGTATCCTTACAGCCTTCAAACGCTGAACGAATTGAATTCAGACCACTTGCCCTTAATCCGCCGGTATCGAGTTGACTCTTACAACCTAGACTTAGGTCCGCTTTTATACACCAGGTGGGAAGACTTCACCTTCCTGCTCGAATAGTGGGAGACTCCGCCCTTGTCCCTGAAACGAAAAAGGAGGCGGGGAAACCATTAGTTAACTCGGTGACGTCCTCAGAGAGGTGTATGAGCAGTGTTCTCAACCGAGAGAGAAACACCACTGCCGACACACTTCGTCTACCAGTGGGAATTAGGCATTTGATAACTGAACGAAATCGTGCTTGAAGGATGTTGTAGGTCTATCGTACGCAACATTTTAGAACCCATTTAAATCAACTTCTAGACTTCGACTCTAGAATTCTCGACTTCGGAACGCCTAAACTCATTCTAGCTGCTAATGAATGCCTTTCATCCTCAAACAAAGGTAACTGCCAATTTCATGTAGATGTCCTACATGTACTGACTGATATTGGACTCTTCTCATTTCCTTCATTTTGATTAAGCTTCCTGACGGCAACAACGGCAGGACGAGTTTTACCTCAACGGATAGATCCTGAGTTCTTCATCCTCTTCTGCCGTTCATCTCTTTTTTTCTGCAGTTTCACTTCTATGGCCAAAGAAATAATTCTTACAAACACCATCACCGCTGTCAACGGCTACGCTTCTGTTAACAAATTTAGAGCACGTGTTTTTTTCCATATCGATTCGCCATTCTTTAAATTCTTTTTCTGGTGTAAATAACAGTTCTTCATATTTTAATCTGATTTCATGATCTTTCATCAGATGTTCCTGGAAATCGGCCAACTTATGAAACTTTTTTATGCACATGGAACATGCATTGGCTGGTGTTTGTTTAAAATCAATATCCTGCATAGGACGAAAGTTCTTCATATGCCGATAATAGTTCTTTCTCAAAGAAAATATCCCATCGCATTGCAAACAGGATATTTCCTACATAATCGAGAATAACTTAAGAAAAATAGCAACTTAGTAACTTAAAAAAATAACAAATTAATAATTAAATAAAATTGAATTATTTATTTTTTTTTTCCTTTAAAACAAACAAAAAAATAAACAATTAAAAAAAAAAAAAAGCAATTTAACAACGACCATTTGGAAAATGATTTTTTCAAAGATTACAATTTAAGACATAAAAAATCGCAAGGAGTTGATCATACATTACGTACGCCATGAATTAAACATTAATAGTGTAAAAATTGCAAGCGACAAAAATCGACCTGCGACTCGTCAGATTTCTTGAAAGTTGCGTATTATACAAGCATTTCATTGGCTGTTCGGGAAAAGGCTTTTCAATCGTAGAAATCTGACGATCAATTTTAAATGAAATTTCATTCTTAAACTACTAAAGATCCCACACTATTACTTTTTACACCGTCGTATAGAGAAAAAAAATGTAGTTTTAAATGCAATTTGTTTGAAAGCTGTATCTCAATTAGTTTTTGAGTTATTAAATTTTTTTTTGTAGTTTTTATTACTTTTTTGTCATAGTGGCAACAGAAGTATCCATCTCTGTTGAAAGTAGAGGGAAATACAGATTACTGTATAGACCCATCAGAAAACGAATAAAATGCGGATTCAACCAATAAAACGCCTCAGATATGTTTTTGATTTCCTACCCCGACAGAGAACAATAACCATTTTTCCAATTGGTTAAAAAATAACAAATTAGTAACTAAAAAAATAACAACTTAATAAATAAAAAAATAACAACTTAATAATGTAAAAAACAATAACATTTAAATGAATGAAAGGAAGCAGCAATTCACACGTGGTAACAGAAAGATCAAGAGCCAAAAATAACAACAAACAAGCTAAGCAATGGCTCCTCTAAAGATGTTGTTGCCATATTATCGTACAGTAAACAACGCTTGATCGCCAAGCGTAAACACCAAGCCAACCAACATGCGCATGCGTATTAAGTATCGTAAACACCCATTGCTGTTTGGTTTGGATCCAACTGTGGCAGGTTGTTATTAACCCATTTTCGGCCGAAGGTGCGTAAACGCACCATTTCAATAAATATTTTTTTATTAACACTGTGACGAATATTTTTCACTAATTTTATTTTTCTGCTATTTTTAATGCTTTTGGGGACATCTATAAAATATCAGTAATTCAATTGGAATAAACACTTTCTGTTGGGAAATTTTCAAAATACGCTAGTTTTTTTAAAAATTGAAACGGTTATTGACAAATTCGACTTTTTGAAAATGTATAATTATTCCACTTGGGATTAATCGTATGTTTTTATAATGGATTAAAGTTGCAAGTTCTGTAAATAAAATAATAATAAAACAAATGACATAAAAAAAAAATTATTAATTTTAAATTTAATGGTGCGCTAGCCCACCATTGATTGAATGCATTTTATTTCCCAAATAAAATATTATTTTTCCTACACGAAACTTTTTTTTTTTTTTTTTTTTTTTTTGGTCTTAATGAATGTAATTTAAGCGTATTTCAATGAAAATAATACCACATTTTATAAAATTTCTATACTTGGCCTCAAGGTCATTTGAAGGATAGCCAATCAGAGTAGAGCAAGACTGAAACGTCACGTGGCGGACAAGATCGGAGATCGACCGGCCGTGAGAAAGTAAATAGATGAGTAAAAGAACGGAATATGAAGTAAATATTTTTTTTAAAAAGCAGATCTTGGAATGTAAATTGAACGAAATCACTTTCCTTAACATAATTTGTTCAAACACCGATTGGAGTTAATTAAATATAAAATACATAATGGTTAAATAATAGCGCGATACATTTGTTTACATTCAAATGCGCGAAAAAAATTAAATTTTTAATGCGTAAAAGTTCAAATGAAAACTTTTAAACAATTGTAAAATAAAATGAATGATGAATTATATAAATATGACGGCACAGCAGTAATAATAAAAAGACTAGAATTATCAAAGAGAATAAATTAAACAAAATTCACGCATCTAAACTTTTAACAATAATCCATTGTCCTATTACTAGATGTAAGTTTTCAAAAGATTTTGAATGTCACTATGCTTATTCAGGATCAAAATCAATATGATTCAAATATCTGTAACAATATATCTAACAAAAACATAGCTGTGAAAAAAGGGAGCCAAGTTCTGTAAAGACAATGGCAAGAAAAGAAGTGATATCTAAGTGGGTGCCAAGTTCAAATAAAATTCACTCAAACTTACCTACTGAAGTATTATACCATTTTTTAAATTGTTTAGAAATAAAAATTATTGATAGCATATTAATAATAAATCTAGAACTTGGCAAGTTTTTACCTATGTGTCATTTATTTTTAATAATGACATTATTATATCAAATTTTGTTATTTCATGATTGGAAGCCTTAATTTGAGTGAGCTCTTTCCCCTTGAAGGGCGGTGGGATAAAATATATTCCCCTAATTTAACTGCAAAATGCCACACCAGAATTCATGACTAAAAAGTTTAATTTTATTAAACACGTGAAAAGAAGCTTTTACCCATTTTGAAATAAATTTGTTTTTAAATTCTGGTGTGATTCAATCATTTCAGCATGTCACGAATAAAAGTTATTTGCCCCTGAAAGGGTTAAAGGGGTGCAGTCTCTAGAGTGATGACCATGAACAAGCGTAAGTATATCTGTCTCTTTGTCAGGCATCTTAGTCTGTTTGCATTGAGGTTTCTGGAGGGTGTGTGCTAGAGTGATAACCAAAGACGAGCGGGAGTGTATCTGTGTATTTATTGGCTTATCAAATCTTTAACATGAGTTATTTGTTTATAATAATAACTATATTAATTTTTTTTTGTAATGTCATTGAAATTAATATTAACATCACCATTTTATTAAGACATGAAATTGATAGGCATAAAATTTATCAAAAACTTGCCAAGTTCTAGATTTATTATTAATATGCTATCAATAATTTTTATTTCTAAACAATTTAAAAAATGGTATAATACTTCAGTAGGTAAGTTTGAGTGAATTTTATTTGAACTTGGCACCCACTTAGATATCACTTCTTTTCTTGCCATTGTCTTTACAGAACTTGGCTCCCTTTTTTCACAGCTATGTTTTTGTTAGATATCATTACTTTTTGTAAAGTTACAATATATTTAGAAACTTTACTTAATGCTTTTTAATGTGTTTACATGTGACTATTTTATTCACCAAGCAACATTCAATTTTAATTTAAATTTCCTACTACAAACTATTTGGCTGTCAATTTGTGCCAGAAATCTATATTTTAATGCTGCTAAATTCAATGCATGTTTTGAAACGAAATTTATTGATTCGAAATTTTTATTGTTTCTGAAACAACAATTCCTATTAAATTCCTATATTAAATTTTCCTATTAAATTTTCCAAATAAATATCCTATTGCTGGGCCTGCCTTTATGGAATTAAAGTGAAAAAGAAAATTATGTGCTTATGCCACACTATGTTTCATTCATCTATGGGTGCCGGCAAAGAGGCAGTGCAGAGGAAGGACATTGCCCCTCCCAGCATTTTCAAATTTAATTAACTACATATCCTTTTCTCTGATGATTTTGAAAATAACAAGTAGGTAAGTGTGATCACAGATCGCACAGAAAACACTTTATCCTTTTGAAAAATCTGTTAGTTCCACATTTCGCAACTAGGGGCGCACTCTATTCTAAACAAATTTCTATCCTAACGAAACTCCGTTTTACATACTATCCGTAGTTATGTTAGTCGAGGGGATTGTGCCCATAGCACCCGAGATAAGTAGGCGCCCCTGGCGGTAAAAAGTGGAACTAAAATATGTAAGGTTATGGTGCATAATATGAAAGAATGGTCAAAGGGGTCGGAGGTTAGAAAAATTGCTTAAAATAAACAAGTTAGAGACCGGAGGAGTAAATAATATGACTTTTTGAAAATTTTATGATTTGTCGTGTGGTCTGAGGTATTCAGCTATACGTATGCAAAAAGTCATGTCTCCAACTTAATTAGGGATCCCTTAGAAATAATTGCTTAAAATACATATGCGGTAGCTCAAAGGGTTAAGCGTAAGACTTTTTCAAGATTTTATGATTTGTCGCCTGGCCTTAGGTATTCTGGCATCAGTATGCAAAATTTCAAATCTGCAATTTAATAAGGGACTCAGTTAGAAAGAATTGCTTAAAATACGCATGTTGAAGCCCAAAAGGTTAAATGTACGACTTTTTCAAAATTTTATGATTTGTCTCACGATGGTATTCAGCTTTAAGTATGCAAAATTTCACGCCTCCAACCTAATTAGGGGCTTACTTAGAAAGAATTGTTTAAAATACACATGTAGGAGCCCAAAAGGTTAAATGTACGACTTTTTCAAAATTTTATGATTTGTCGTTTGATGTGAGTTGCTCATCTATAAGTATGCAAAATTTCACTCCTCCAACCTAATTAGCGGCTCACTTAGAAAGAATTGTTTAAAATACAAATGTGGGAGCCCAAAGGGTTAAATGCACGACTTTTTCAAAATTTTATGGTTTGTCATTATATGTGTGTTCAGCTATAAGTATGCAAATTTTCACGCCTCCAACCTAAATAGGGGCTCACTTAGAAAGAATTGTTTAAAATACACATGTGTGAGGCCAAAGGGTTAAATGTACGACTTTTTCAAAATTTTATGGTTTGTCGTTTGATGTGAGGTGTTCAGCTATAAGTATGCAAAATTTCACGCCTCCAACCTAATTAGGGGCTCACTTTGAAATAATTGTTTAAAATACACATGGGGGAGCCCAAAGGGTTAAATGTACGACTTTTTCAAAATTTTATGATTTGTCGTTTGATGTGAGGTGTTCAGCTATAAGTATGCAAAATTTCACGCCGCCAACCTAGTTAGAGGCTCACATAGAAAGAATTGTTTAAAATAAACATGTGGGAGCCCAAATGGTTAAATGGACGACTTTTTTTAAATTTCATGATTTGTCGTATGATGTGTGGTGTTCAGCTATAAGTATGAAAAATTTCAAGTCTCCAACATGTATAGTTTCTGAGAACGTGCTCTGTGACGGACAGAATATCTCAATTTGTTGATTTTCTGTAAGCAAGTAAAACCACATAAACCCCCAGTAAGTAGATAGGTTTACAATGGAAGTCTATTGGAATTTGGCGAAATATTAGAGATATCGCCAAGGTGGCGTCACTTTTGGCAACTAATTTTGGTCGCCAAATTTGGCGATATATCGCCATGTTGCGAGAAACTTGGCGGTATTTGGCGACAGAACAGCATCCCCTCCTACGGCAAATTAAAATTTCGCCTAATAAACGTAATGTTAAAGTAAAAATGGGCACCCCCAGGTGGGTAATTCATCGATTTTCACATTTTTTTTTTTCCTTAGTTTTATAGTGTAAACGAACTTCGCACCAAATTTGAAGTCTGTAGCTGCAGTAGATATACGAGATCTTTTTGATGAGTGAGTCAGTCAGTCAGTCAGTCAGTCAGTGGTAAAATTATCGATTATCAGACATTTTCATATGTCATTATCTCGGAAACTAATTATGCGTTATTTATAAAATTTTGGATTTTAGGTAATTAGGGTACCCTGACTACACATTTCGTATAACAAGTACGTAGGTCTCATAGATTTTCAGTAGTAGAGCATCGAAATTTGACGAAAACAGCTCGAAATGGTTCGTGTAAATAACACACGGCTATGTCAGGCGAACTTGGCTGACACACTGTCGTGTGTCTAGATATGTGGTATCTCAAAGGGTTAAGCGTAAGACTTTTTCAAGATTTTATGATTTGTCGCCTAGCCTTAGGTGTTCTGCTATAAGTATGCAAAATTTCAAATCTGCAATTTAATAAGGTGCTCAGTTAGAAAGAATTGCTTAAAATACGCATGTGGAAGCCCAAAGGGTTAAATGTACGACTTTTTCAAAATTTTATGATTTCTCGTTTGATGTGAGGTGTTCAGCTATAATTATGTACAATTTCACGCCTCCAACCTAATTAGGGGCTCACTTAGAAAGGATTGTTTAAAATACACATGTGAGACCCCAAAGGGTTAAATTTACAACTTTTTCAAAGTTTTATGATTTGTAATTTGATGTGAGGTGTTCAGCTGTAAATATGCAAAATTTCACGCCTCCAACATGTATAGTTTCTGAGAACGGGCTCTGTGACGGACAGAATATCTCAATTTGTTGATTTTCTGTAAGCAAGTAAACCCAGATAAACCCCTAGTAAGTAGATAGGTTTACAATGGAAGTCTATGGGAATTTGGCGAAATATCAGAGATATCGCCAAGGGGGCGTCACTTTTGACAACTAATTTTGGTCGCCAAATTTGGCGACATATCGCCATGTTGGCGAGAAACTTGGCGGTATTTGGCGACAGAACAGCGTCCCCTCCTACGGCAAATTAAAATTTCTCCTAATAGACGCAATGGTAAAGTAAAAATGGGCACCCCCAGGTGGGTAATTAATCGATTTTCACAATTTTTTTATTTTTTTCCTTAGTTTTATAGTGTAAACGAACTTCGCACCAAATTTGAAGTCTGTAGCTGCAGTAGATATACGAGATCTTTTTGATGAGTGAGTCAGTCAGTCAGTCAGTCAGTGATAAAATTATCGGATATCAGACATTTTCAAATGTCATTATCTCGGAAACTAATCATGCGTTATTTATAAAATTTTGGATTTTAGGTAATTAGGGTGGCCTTAGTAGACATTTCGTATAACAAGTACGTAGGTCTCATAGATTTTCAGTTGTAGAGCATTGAAATTAGATGAAAACAGCTCGAAATGGTTCGTGTAAATAACACACGGCTATGTCAGGCGAACTTGGCTGACACACTGCCGTGTGTCTAGATATACACAGGGCTTAGTTTCTAGCAAAAAAAAAAAAAAAGTACCGGAGCTCTAATATTCTGCCGTAATAACAACAAAGCGTATAACCCCCCCCCCTCCCCCCACACACGCATATTTATATTTCATACACTATTTGCAAATTTTAAAGCAATTTCGTCTTTCTAAAAGGAAATTTTATATATTTGACACATCTTTAGGATTAATATATAATGAATTCTAATAAATGAACAGAGCAAAAACATTAAAATCAGGAGTGGGGAATTTTCAGAAAATCCTACTCGTTACGGACTTCTTTGTATTGGTGCGTAGTATTTATAAACTCTGGTCTGTTCTGACTAATATTTAAATATTCACTAAAATTAAAGAAGTACTGGAGTACTCCTGTGATATTCGGAGCAAATTAAGCACCGCGCGGAGCTAGAAAGTTAATCAGAGAGAATATTTTAAAAACACGAACAAAAAGCAGCAAGTAAAAACGGCAGAAACAGTTGCGACTAATTCTGACATTCCTCATCGCCGCGCCGTTCTGAAACCATTAAAAAAAAAAAAAAAAAAAAAAAAAAAAAAAAACCTACACAGGACACACTATGTCGCATACGTAAGCGCTTTGGTAGGAAAGAACGCAAAAGATTTAAGATGGGAGGGAAAGAAATAAAAATTTAGGCTTTGATTTTTTAGAAACACTATTTCCGCTGAACTCCGGAGTGAGTGCCGGTGAATTCAGATCAATATTTAAATTTCCACTAAAAACAAAGAAGTAGCGGATCTGAGAATCAAACAGAATATATTAACGATAATATCCAACGCAAATTAAGCACTGCTTATAGGCTAAAATACTTCAAACCTACATTAATTTTCATCTTAAATTTCTGCTTCATTTTATTAATCAGAGTAACACGAACATAATATTTAATAAAATAAATATTATCGTTATTCTGTTTGCGAATCACCGGGTTAGCTAGATACGAAGTACATGTCACTACATCAGCAGCCGATGTACAACAGAACTATGAAAAATCGAGAAAATCGCACAAAAATCGTTTGTCACAGCGTCCCCCCTTTCAGGGTTACACATCCATTTTCAACTGGGATATTCAACTGGGACTTCAATAGTCAAAAATATACGTATGAAGTTTGGTTCAAATCTATGCCTAACTTTGTATGCCTTCCGGTGAAACAATAATGAAAATGGCACAAAAATCGCTATTACAGCACCCCCTCCCGGCGGAATATCCCCAAATTTAACCTGGACTTGCTGGACATAATAAAAAATACATAACTTCGTATACTTTCCGATGATATAATGAGACATACATGTAAACGGACAGACAGATATTTTGTAAAAACATGTTTTTCGGGATCTCTGACCTTTAAAACATGTAAATTCGTCGAAAACTGGAAGTCGAACAAAAATTCGACTACAATACTTTCTTCTGTTATAGATAAAAGAAAGTAAAAAAAAAAGATAATGCTAAAGCAAATATTTTAATAGAGTAATTTTTTTTAAAGGTAAAAAAAAAAAAAAAAAATCCCAATAACAAAAGAAAATTTTAAAATTTTTTATGCAATTTTTGACTTTTGTTTTTTTAATTTTGCGGCGATTTTCCATATGTATAAAAGGAATCCGGCTTTTTTTTTTTTTAGCCCACTATAGTATTAAATCTTGTCATTTTTTTCAATAAAATTTATTTGGAGTTCGGGCAGAGATTTTCGGATTTTTCTCGAATTTTTTATGTGATTTTTAGAATTTTGTGATTTGTAAAAGGAACTCGGTTACCAACTTTTAGCCGAATATAATAAATTTTCTCCTCTGCGAGTTTTGAACTTTTTTTTCCCACTTCATGGCGATTTGTCTGCATTTGTGAAAGAAATCTGGTTTTAATCTTTTAGTCTAATATTGTAAATGCAGTCCTCTTTTTTTTTCTTTCATTAAAGTTTATTCTGAATTTCTCGCGATTCTTTTATGCAATTTTTACTTTCTTCTAAATCTTCAATAGAAGAAAGTATTGTAATCGAAATTTTTTTCGACTTCCGGTTTTCGACGGATTTACATGTTTTAGGGGTCAGAGATCCCAAAAAACATGTTTATAGAAAATGTCTTTCTGTCCGTGCGTCGCGTCCGTGTGTCCGTCTGTCCGTGTGTCTGTCGCCATTGTACCATCAAAAAGTGTATGAAGTTATGCATAGAACTGAACCAAATTTTTATTTTAAGTTTTTGGATATGGCAGGTAGGTCCTCCCTGAATTTGGAAAAAATTCGCCGGTAGGGGGCGCTGTAACAGCGATTTTGAATATTGTACCATCCAAAAGTATATGAAGTTATGCATAGAATTGAACCAAATTTTTATTTTAAGTTTTTGGTTATGGCAGGTAGGTCCTCCCCGAATTTGGAACAAAATCGCCGGTAGGGGGCGCTGTAACAGCGATTTTTTTGCGATTTTGAATATTGTACCATCCAAAAGTATACGAATTTATGCATAGAATTGAACCAAATTTTTATTTAAAGTTTTTGGATATGGCAGGTAGGTCCTCCCTGAATTTGGAAAAAATTCGCCGGTAGAGGGCGCTGTAACAGCGATTTTTGTGCGATTTTGAATATTGTACCATCAAAAAGTGTATGAAGTTATGCATAGAATTGAACCAAGTTTTTATTTTAAGTGTTTGGATATGGCAGGTAGGTCTTCCCTGAATTTGGAAAAAATTCGCCGGTAGGGGGTGCTGTCACAGCGATTTTGAATATTGTACTATCCAAAAGTGTATGAAGTTATGCATAGAATTGAACCAAATTCTTATTTTAAGTTTTTGGCTTTGGCAGGCAGATCCTCCCTCAATTTGGAAATCATTCGCCGGTAGGGGGCGCTGTAACAGCGATTTTGAATATTGTACCATCCAAAAGTGTATGAAGTTATGCATGGAATTGAACCAAATTTTTAGTTTAAGTTTATGGCTATGACAAGCAGCACCTCCCTGAATTTGGAAAAAATTTGCCACTAGGGGGCGCTGTAATAGCGATTTTGCATATTGTACCATCGAAAAGTGTATGAAGTTATGCATAGAATTGAACCAAATTTTTATTTTAAGTTCTTGGCTATTGCAAGCAGGTCCTTCCTTAATTTGGAAAAAAATTGCGGGTAGGGGGCGCTGTAATAGCGATTTTTGTGCCATTTTGAATATTATACCATCGAAAAGTGTATGAAGTTATGCAGAGAATTGAGCCAAATTTTTGCGTTTCTTTTTGTTCTTGGCATGAAGGTCCTTCCTGAATTTGGAAAAATTCCGTTGGAAGGGTGCGCTATAATTACGATGTCTGTACCATTTTCTTTATTGTACAATCGAAAATTGTATAAAATATGCATACAAATTGAACCAAATTTTTTGTGCATGTTTTTGTCTTTGGCCAACAGGTCCTCCTTGAATTTGGAAATATCGCGCGGTAATGGGGCTCTGTGATGGCGATTTTTGTATTCTTTTCTAGATTTTTCGTAGTTCTATTGTCCATCGGCGGCTCGTGCAAAGGCGGGAACTCACTTCCTGCTAAGCCGGCTATTCACAAACATCTGATAACAACAGAATACGGAAAAACTATTAATTTTAACAAATATCATGATATAGATTAACTCGTTTTTAGTTTATTTAATTGACTGAAGCAGAAATTTAAGATGAAAATCAAAGTTGGTATAGTAATGAACTAATAATATTGAAGTATTAACATGTGTAACTAGTTTTTGAAATATTAAGATGTATAAGATAGAAGAAAGTTTTGGGATTGGCACATCCAACTAGTTTTTGAGATTTTCGCGTTCTGCAGAAGTTTCTTGACTTTCGTAAAAGGAATTAGGTTTTGAAATTTTAGCTTAATATAGTAAATTTTGTCCTTTGCGATTTTAGTGGTTTTTTCTCTTTTTTTTTTTTTTTTGCGTTTTTCCAGAATAATAATCGCCAGTTATCAAAATGACAAGATTTTGAAGAATAATGAATTTCAACGTCCGGATTTGAGACTCTGTACTGCATTGTTAAATCTGTAAATGTGTTCTCCGAGAGTTATTATAACACGTTGATACAGTGCATTCACTAGGTTTTTTTTTCAAAAAGGCTGTTAAAATAATATAATAATTAAAATCATTCAAAGACGAAAAATTCCAACGCAGAACAGCATACAGAATACTATTGAAACGAGCGAAGCGAGGCGAATCTGTCCGCCACATGACGTAATGCGCGAGCAGTTAAGAAATCTTTACAGTTGGCGCATCGCACGAATGGTACCCCCCTGCTTGGCCTAAAATCTAAATTGGGTTAAAGAACGGGAAGGACCATAGAGGTGCTTACCCGTTATTTCGAACAAAAAAAGTGTGTAAAAAATTAACCTACTTAAAAGGCTTTTTAAGGATTTAAGCAACCTTCGTTAAATTTTATTGGGGTAGGTAGAATTTTATATAAATACTAGCAGGTTATGCCCGCTACGCTGGTCTGTTTATCCAAGCGAACCTTGAATCAAATAAAATGCATCAGTGAATTTGACATTGTGATTTAAAGCAATATGGAATGTCCTTTCGCATTACTGAAAAGATATGAACGCCATTGTGCTATTATATTTTCTAATGTGAAGACATTTAGTAAAGAATGATAACACTTATTTGAATTTCCAGCTTTTAAATGTCCCTGTTTAATAAACACATAATGATTAAAACAAATAAAATGTCATCTTATGTCTTAGAAACGCTAAAAATTGCCAAAAAGATGTGTTTTATCCGTATGGGTTGTTATTAGATTGACCGCTGGCCGAAAATTCGTGACCTTTGGTCAATACGCGAAACTGTTTAATTCCTGAATATCGATCGGTCCCTTGATTCGCGTATTAACGGGGTTCGACTCTATTAACTAAAAAAACATTATCAACCAAACGCGGAGTTTTTATTAAATTTAATTTTTGTGGATGATATACTTAAAGGTGTTTTTTACCTGTTTATGAAATAAGATTAGTGGGATTTTGGGTGTTTTGAGTAGTATTTCTTATTTAAAAATACTAAAGGGAAAAAATAGATTATCAGTGCATGGAACCTTATTTCCCGTTACGATTGAGAGTTAAATTTCTTTAAACTAAAATAATTATAGTAATTAGCAATACAAACATAAAAGTAAAGAAACTACATGTTGAATGTTTTAATCACTAAAAATAAATAAATAAATAAATAAATGTTTTCATTAATATTCCCATTCTAAATTGCATTGAAGCTACACCTGTTGTTCTGGACATTCCCAATATTCCGAAACTTCTCATAGCAGCCATTTACATGATAGAAATGATTTCCTTTGAGAACATGAGTTCCTAATGAGAACATGATTTCCTTTATATGATAGAAACCTGTTGGAGTCGGTCCCGGGTCACTAATATTTTTCCAAATTTTATTATTGCGGGTGATTTTAATGCAACTCATTCCTCTTGGCACTGTAGATCTACTAATTGGTTTGGAATAAGACTCGAGGTGGGTGAACCAAAATTTTGCGCAAATTATAGCGCCCCCTCACCCACTTTTCCGCTTTCAAATAATTATCTCGATCTTCCTATCACCCGCAATTTCCCGTATCCTTACAGCCTTCAAACGCTGAACGAATTGAATTCAGACCACTTGCCCTTAATCCGCCGGTATCGAGTTGACTCTTACAACCTAGACTTAGGTCCGCTTTTATACACCAGGTGGGAAGACTTCAACTTCCTGCTCGAACAGTGGGAGACTCCGCCCTTGTCCCTGAAACGAAAAAGGAGGCGGGGAAACCATTAGTTAACTCGGTGACGTCCTCAGAGAGGTGTATGAGCAGTGTTCTCAACCGAGAGAGAAACACCACTGCCGACACACTTCGTCTACCAGTGGGAATTAGGCATTTGATAACTGAACGAAATCGTGCTTGAAGGATGTTGTAGGTCTATCGTACGCAACATTTTAGAACCCATTTAAATCAACTTCTAGACTTCGACTCTAGAATTCTCGACTTCGGAACGCCTAAACTCATTCTAGCTGCTAATGAATGCCTTTCATCCTCAAACAAAGGTAACTGCCAATTTCATGTAGATGTCCTACATGTACTGACTGATATTGGACTCTTCTCATTTCCTTCATTTTGATTAAGCTTCCTGACGGCAACAACGGCAGGACGAGTTTTACCTCAACGGATAGATCCTGAGTTCTTCATCCTCTTCTGCCGTTCATCTCTTTTTTTCTGCAGTTTCACTTCTATGGCCAAAGAAATAATTCTTACAAACACCATCACCGCTGTCAACGGCTACGCTTCTGTTAACAAATTTAGAGCACGTGTTTTTTTCCATATCGATTCGCCATTCTTTAAATTCTTTTTCTGGTGTAAATAACAGTTCTTCATATTTTAATCTGATTTCATGATCTTTCATCAGATGTTCCTGGAAATCGGCCAACTTATGAAACTTTTTTATGCACATGGAACATGCATTGGCTGGTGTTTGTTTAAAATCAATATCCTGCATAGGACGAAAGTTCTTCATATGCCGATAATAGTTCTTTCTCAAAGAAAATATCCCATCGCATTGCAAACAGGATATTTCCTACATAATCGAGAATAACTTAAGAAAAATAGCAACTTAGTAACTTAAAAAAATAACAAATTAATAATTAAATAAAATTGAATTTTGAAAATGATTTTTTCAAAGATTACAATTTAAGACATAAAAAATCGCAAGGAGTTGATTTTACATTACGTACGCCATGAATTAAACATTAATAGTGTAAAAATTGCAAGCGACAAAAATCGACCTGCGACTCATCAGATTTCTTGAAAGTTGCGTATTATACAAGCATTTCATTGGCTGTTCGGGAAAAGGCTTTTCAATCGTAGAAATCTGACGATCAATTTTAAATGAAATTTCATTCTTAAACTTCTAAAGATCCCACACTATTACTTTTTACACCGTCGTATAGAGAAAAAAAATGTAGTTTTAAATGCAATTTGTTTGAAAGCTGTATCTCAATTAGTTTTTGAGTTATTAAATTTTTTTTTGTAGTTTTTATTACTTTTTTGTCATAGTGGCAACAGAAGTATCCATCTCTGTTGAAAGTAAAGGGAAATACAGATTACTGTATAGACCTATCAGAAAACGAATAAAATGCGGATTCAACCAATAAAACTCCTCAGATATGTTTTTGATTTCCTACCCCGACAGAGAACAATAACCATTTTTCCAATTGGTTAAAAAATAACAAATTAGTAACTAAAAAAATAACAACTTAATAAATAAAAAAGTAACAACTTAATAATGTAAAAAACAATAACATTTAAATGAATGAAAGGAAGCAGCAATTCACACGTGGTAACAGAAAGATCAAGAGCCAAAAATAACAACAAACAAGCTAAGCAATGGCTCCTCTAAAGATGTTGTTGCCATATTATCGTACAGTAAACAACGCTTGATCGCCAAGCGCAAACACCAAGCCAAACAACATGCGCATGCGTATTAAGTATCGTAAACACCCATTGCTGTTTGGTTTGGATCCAACAGTGGCAGGTTGTTATTAACCCATTTTCGGCCGAAGGTGCGTAAACGCACGATTTCAATAAATATTTTTTTATTAACACTGTGACGAATATTTTTCACTAATTTTATTTTTCTGCTATTTTTAATGCTTTTGGGGACATCTACAAAATATCAGTAATTCAATTGGAATAAACACTTTCTGTTGGGAAATTTTCAAAATACGCTAGTTTTTTTAAAAATTGAAACGGTTATTGACAAATTCGACTTTTTGAAAATGTATAATTATTCCACTTGGGATTAATCGTATGTTTTTATAATGGATTAAAGTTGCAAGTTCTGTAAATAAAATAATAATAAAACAAATGACATAAAAAAAAAATTATTAATTTTAAATTTAATGGTGCGCTAGCCCACCATTGATTGAATGCATTTTATTTCCCAAATAAAATATTATTTTTCATACACGAAACTTTTTTTTTTTTTTTTGTCTTAATGAATGTAATTTAAGCGTATTTCAATGAAAATAATACCACATTTTATAAAATTTCTATACTTGGCCTCAAGGTTTTTCTACATAAGGTTGTTCCATTTGAAGGATAGCCAATCAGAGTAGAGCAGGACTGAAACGTCACGTGGCGGACAAGATCGGAGATCGACCGGCCGTGAGAAAGTAAATAGATGAGTAAAAGAACGGAATATGAAGTAAATATTTTTTTTAAAAAGCAGATCTTGGAAAGTAAATTGAACGAAATCACTTTCCTTAACATAATTTGTTCAAACACCGATTGGAGTTAATTAAATATAAAATACATAATGGTTAAATAATATCGCGATACATTTGTTTACATTCAAATGCGCGAAAAAAATTAAATTTTTAATGCGTAAAAGTTCAAATGAAAACTTTTAAACAATTGTAAAATAAAATGAATGATGAATTATATAAATATGACGGCACAGCAGTAATAATAAAAAGACTAGAATTATCAAAGAGAATAAATTAAACAAAATTCACGCATCTAAACTTTTAACAATAATCCATTGTCCTATTACTAGATGTAAGTTTTCAAAAGATTTTGAATGTCACTATGCTTATTCAGGATCAAAATCAATATGATTCAAATATCTGTAACAATATATATACACAGGGCTTAGTTTCTAGCAAAAAAAAAAAAAAGTACCGGAGCTCTAATATTCTGCCGTAATAACAACAAAGCGTATAACCCCCCCCCCCTCCCCCCACACACGCATATTTATATTTCATACACTATTTGCAAATTTTAAAGCAATTTCGTCTTTCTAAAAGGAAATTTTATATATTTGACACATCTTTAGGATTAATATATAAGGAATTCTAATAAATGAACAGAGCAAAAACATTAAAATCAGGAGTGGGGAATTTTCAGAAAATCCTACTCGTTACGGACTTCTTTGTATTGGTGCGTAGTATTTATAAACTCTGGTCTGTTCTGACTAATATTTAAATATTCACTAAAATTAAAGAAGTACTGGAGTACTCCTGTGATATTCGGAGCAAATTAAGCACCGCGCGGAGCTAGAAAGTTAATCAGAGAGAATATTTTAAAAACACGAACAAAAAGCAGCAAGTAAAAACGGCAGAAACAGTTGCGACTAATTCTGACATTCCTCATCGCCGCGCCGTTCTGAAACCATTAAAAAAAAAAAAAAAAAAAAAAAAAAAAAAAAAAAAAAAAAAAAAAAAAAACCTACACAGGACACACTATGTCGCATACGTAAGCGCTTTGGTAGGAAAGAACGCAAAAGATTTAAGATGGGAGGGAAAGAAATAAAAATTTAGGCTTTGATTTTTTAGAAACACTATTTCCGCTGAACTCCGGAGTGAGTGCCGGTGAATTCAGATCAATATTTAAATTTCCACTAAAAACAAAGAAGTAGCGGATCTGAGAATCAAACAGAATATATTAACGATAATATCCAACGCAAATTAAGCACTGCTTATAGGCTAAAATACTTCAAACCTACATTAATTTTCATCTTAAATTTCTGCTTCATTTTATTAATCAGAGTAACACGAACATAATATTTAATAAAATAAATATTATCGTTATTCTGTTTGCGAATCACCGGGTTAGCTAGATACGAAGTACATGTCACTACATCAGCAGCCGATGTACAACAGAACTATGAAAAATCGAGAAAATCGCACAAAAATCGTTTGTCACAGCGTCCCCCCTTTCAGGGTTACACATCCATTTTCAACTGGGATCTGGCTTCAATAGTCAAAAATATACGTATGAAGTTTGGTTCAAATCTATGCCTAACTTTGTATGCCTTCCGGTGAAACAATAATGAAAATGGCACAAAAATCGCTATTACAGCACCCCCTCCCGGCGGAATATCCCCAAATTTAACCTGGACTTGCTGGACATAATAAAAAATACATAACTTCGTATACTTTCCGATGATATAATGAGACATACATGTAAACGGACAGACAGATATTTTGTAAAAACATGTTTTTCGGGATCTCTGACCTTTAAAACATGTAAATTCGTCGAAAACTGGAAGTCGAACAAAAATTCGACTACAATACTTTCTTCTGTTATAGATAAAAGAAAGTAAAAAAAAAGATAATGCTAAAGCAAATATTTTAATAGAGTAATTTTTTTTAAAGGTTAAAAAAAAAAAAAAAATCCCAATAACAAAAGAAAATTTTAAAATTTTTTATGCAATTTTTGACTTTTGTTTTTTTAATTTTGCGGCGATTTTCCATATGTATAAAAGGAATCCGGCTTTTTTTTTTTTTAGCCCACTATAGTATTAAATCTTGTCATTTTTTTCAATAAAATTTATTTGGAGTTCGGGCAGAGATTTTCGGATTTTTCTCGAATTTTTTATGTGATTTTTAGAATTTTGTGATTTGTAAAAGGAACTCGGTTACCAACTTTTAGCCGAATATAATAAATTTTCTCCTCTGCGAGTTTTGAACTTTTTTTTCCCACTTCATGGCGATTTGTCTGCATTTGTGAAAGAAATCTGGTTTTAATCTTTTAGTCTAATATTGTAAATGCAGTCCTCTTTTTTTTTCTTTCATTAAAGTTTATTCTGAATTTCTCGCGATTCTTTTATGCAATTTTTACTTTCTTCTAAATCTTCAATAGAAGAAAGTATTGTAATCGAAATTTTTTTCGACTTCCGGTTTTCGACGGATTTACATGTTTTAGGGGTCAGAGATCCCAAAAAACATGTTTATAGAAAATGTCACTATGCTTATTCAGGATCAAAATCAATATGATTCAAATATCTGTAACAATATATATACACAGGGCTTAGTTTCTAGCAAAAAAAAAAAAAAGTACCGGAGCTCTAATATTCTGCCGTAATAACAACAAAGCGTATAACCCCCCCCCCTCCCCCCACACACGCATATTTATATTTCATACACTATTTGCAAATTTTAAAGCAATTTCGTCTTTCTAAAAGGAAATTTTATATATTTGACACATCTTTAGGATTAATATATAAGGAATTCTAATAAATGAACAGAGCAAAAACATTAAAATCAGGAGTGGGGAATTTTCAGAAAATCCTACTCGTTACGGACTTCTTTGTATTGGTGCGTAGTATTTATAAACTCTGGTCTGTTCTGACTAATATTTAAATATTCACTAAAATTAAAGAAGTACTGGAGTACTCCTGTGATATTCGGAGCAAATTAAGCACCGCGCGGAGCTAGAAAGTTAATCAGAGAGAATATTTTAAAAACACGAACAAAAAGCAGCAAGTAAAAACGGCAGAAACAGTTGCGACTAATTCTGACATTCCTCATCGCCGCGCCGTTCTGAAACCATTAAAAAAAAAAAAACCCTACACAGGACACACTATGTCGCATACGTAAGCGCTTTGGTAGGAAAGAACGCAAAAGATTTAAGATGGGAGGGAAAGAAATAAAAATTTAGGCTTTGATTTTTTAGAAACACTATTTCCGCTGAACTCCGGAGTGAGTGCCGGTGAATTCAGATCAATATTTAAATTTCCACTAAAAACAAAGAAGTAGCGGATCTGAGAATCAAACAGAATATATTAACGATAATATCCAACGCAAATTAAGCACTGCTTATAGGCTAAAATACTTCAAACCTACATTAATTTTCATCTTAAATTTCTGCTTCATTTTATTAATCAGAGTAACACGAACATAATATTTAATAAAATAAATATTATCGTTATTCTGTTTGCGAATCACCGGGTTAGCTAGATACGAAGTACATGTCGCTACATCAGCAGCCGATGTACAACAGAACTATGAAAAATCGAGAAAATCGCACAAAAATCGTTTGTCACAGCGTCCCCCTTCCAGGGTTACACATCCATTTTCAACTGGGATCTGGCTTCAATAGTCAAAAATATACGTATGAAGTTTGGTTCAAATCTATGCCTAACTTTGTATGCCCTCCGGTGAAACAATAATGAAAATGGCACAAAAATCGCTATTACAGCACCCCCTCCCGGCGGAATATCCCCAAATTTAACCTGGACTTGCTGGACATAATAAAAAATACATAACTTCGTATACTTTCCGATGATATAATGAGACATACATGTAAACGGACAGACAGATATTTTGTAAAAACATGTTTTTCGGGATCTCTGACCTTTAAAACATGTAAATTCGTCGAAAACTCGAAGTCGAACAAAAATTCGACTACAATACTTTCTTCTGTTATAGATAAAAGAAAGTAAAAAAAAAAGATAATGCTAAAGCAAATATTTTAATAGAGTAATTTTTTTTAAAGGTAAAAAAAAAAAAAATCCCAATAACAAAAGAAAATTTTTAAATTTTTTATGCAATTTTTGACCTTTTTTTTTTTTTTTTTTTTTTTTTTCTTTAAAATTTTGCGGCGATTTTCCATATGTATAAAAGGAATCCGGCTTTTTTTTTTTTTAGCCCACTATAGTATTAAATCTTGTCATTTTTTCAATAAAATTTATTTGGAGTTCGGGCAGAGATTTTCGGATTTTTCTCGAATTTTTTATGTGATTTTTAGAATTTTGTGATTTGTAAAAGGAACTCGGTTACCAACTTTTAGCCGAATATAATAAATTTTCTCCTCTGCGAGTTTTGAACTTTTTTTTTCCACTTCATGGCGATTTGTCTGCATTTGTGAAAGAAATCTGGTTTTAATCTTTTAGTCTAATATTGTAAATGCTCTTTTTTTTTTCTTTCATTAAAGTTTATTCTGAATTTCTCGCGATTCTTTTATGCAATTTTTACTTTCTTCTAAATCTTCAATAGAAGAAAGTATTGTAATCGAAATTTTTTTCGACTTCCGGTTTTCGACGGATTTACATGTTTTAGGGGTCAGAGATCCCCAAAAACATGTTTATAGAAAATGTCTTTCTGTCCGTGCGTCGCGTCCGTGCGTCCGTGTGTCTGTCGCCATTGTACCATCAAAAAGTGTATGAAGTTATGCATAGAATTGAATCAAATTTTTATGTTAAGTTTTTGGCTATGGCAAGCAGATCCTCCTTGAATTTGGAAAAAATTCGCCGTTAGGGGGTGCTGTAATAGCGATTTTTGTGCGATTTTGAATATTGTACCACCCAAAAGTATATGAAGTTATGCATAGAACTGAACCAAATTTTTATTTTAAGTTTTTGGATATGGCAGGTAGGTCCTCCCTGAATTTGGAAAAAATTCGCCGGTAGGGGGCGCTGTAACAGCGATTTTGAATATTGTACCATCCAAAAGTATATGAAGTTATGCATAGAATTGAACCAAATTTTTATTTTAAGTTTTTGGTTATGGCAGGTAGGTCCTCCCCGAATTCGGAAAAAAATCGCCGGTAGGGGGCGCTGTAACAGCGATTTTTTTTGCGATTTTGAATATTGTACCATCCAAAAGTATATGAATTTATGCATAGAATTGAACCAAATTTTTATTTTAAGTTTTTGGATATGGCAGGTAGGTCCTCCCTGAATTTGGAAAAAATTCGCCGGTAGAGGGTGCTGTAACAGCGATTTTTGTGCGATTTTGAATATTGTACCATCAAAAAGTGTATGAAGTTATGCATAGAATTGAACCAAGTTTTTATTTTAAGTTTTTGGATATGGCAGGTAGGTCTTCCCTGAATTTGGAAAAAATTCGCCGGTAGGGGGCGCTGTCACAGCGATTTTGAATATTGTACTATCCAAAAGTGTATGAAGTTATGCATAGAATTGAACCAAATTTTTATTTTAAGTTTATGGCTATGACAAGCAGCACCTCCCTGAATTTGGAAAAAATTTGCCACTAGGGGGCGCTGTAATAGCGATTTTGCATATTGTACCATCGAAAAGTGTATGAAGTTATGCATAGAATTGAACCAAATTTTTATTTTAAGTTCTTGGCTATGGCAAGCAGGTCCTTCCTTAATTTGGAAAAAAATTGCGGGTAGGGGGCGCTGTAATATCGATTTTTGTGCCATTTTGAATATTATACCATCGAAAAGTGTATGAAGTTATGCAGAGAATTGAGCCAAATTTTTGCGCTTCTTTTTGTTCTTGGCATGAAGGTCCTTCCTGAATTTGGAAAAATTCCGTTGGAAGGGTGCGTTATAATTACGATGTCTGTACCATTTTCTTTATTGCACAATCGAAAATTGTATAAAATTATGCATACAAATTGAACCAAATTTTTTGTGCATGTTTTTGGCTTTGGCCAACAGGTCCTCCTTGAATTTGGAAATATCGCGCGGTAATGGGGCTCTGTGATGGCGATTTTTGTATACTTTTCTAGATTTTTCGTAGTTCTATTGTTCATCGGCGGCTCGTGCAAAGGCGGGAACTCACTTCCTGCTAAGCCGGCTATTCATAAACATCTGATAACAACAGAATAAGGAAAAACTATTAATTTTAACAAATATCATGATATAGATTAACTCGTTTTTAGTTTATTTAATTGACTGAAGCAGAAATTTAAGATGAAAATCAAAGTTGGTATAGTAATGAACTAATAATATTGAAGTATTAACATGTGTAACTAGTTTTTGAAATATTAAGATGTATAAGATAGAAGAAAGTTTTGGGATTGGCACATCCAACTAGTTTTTGAGATTTTCGCGTTCTGCAGAAGTTTCTTGACTTTCGTAAAAGGAATTAGGTTTTGAAATTTTAGCTTAATATAGTAAATTTTGTCCTTTGCGATTTTAGTGGTTTTTCTCTTTTTTTGCGATTTTCCTGAATAATAATCGCCAGTTATCAAAATGACAAGATTTTGAAGAATAATGAATTTCAACGTCCGGATTTGAGACTCTGTACTGCATTGTTAAATCTGTAAATGTGTTCTCCGAGAGTTATTATAACACGTTGATACAGTGCATTCACTAGCTTTTTTTTCAAAAAGGCTGTTAAAATAATATAATAATTAAAATCATTCAAAGACAAAAAATTCCAACGCAGAACAGCATACAGAATACTATTCAAACGAGCGAAGCGAGGCGAATCTGTCCGCCACATGACGTAATGCGCGAGCAGTTAAGAAATCTTTACAGTTGGCGCATCGCACGAATGGTACCCCCCTGCTTGGCCTAAAATCTAAATTGGGTTAAAGAACGGGAAGGACCATACAGGTGTTTACCCGTTATTTCGAACAAAAAAAGTGTGTAAAAAATTATCCTACTTAAAAGGCTTTTTAAGGATTTAAGCAACCTTTGTTAAATTTTATTGGGGTAGGTAGAATTTTATGTAAATACTAGCAGGTTATGCCCGCTACGCTGGTCTGTTTATCCAAGCGAACCTTGAATCAAATAAAATGCATCAGTGAATTTGACATTGTGATATAAAGCAATATGGAATGTCCTTTCGCATTACTGAAAAGATATGAACGCCATTGTGCTATTATATTTTCTAATGTGAAGACATTTAGTAAAGAATGATAACACTTATTTGAATTTCCAGCTTTTAAATGTCCCTGTTTAATAAACACATAATGATTAAAACAAATAAAATGTCATCTTATGTCTTAGAAACGCTAAAAATTGCCAAAAAGATGTGTTTTATCCGTATGGGTTGTTATTAGATTGACCGCTGGCCGAAAATTCGTGACCTTTGGTCAATACGCGAAACTGTTTAATTCCTGAATATCGATCGGTCCCTTGATTCGCGTATTAACGGGGTTCGACTCTATTAACTAAAAAAACATTATCAACCAAACGCGGAGTTTTTATTAAATTTAATTTTTGTGGATAATATACTTAAAGGTGTTTTTTACCTGTTTATGAAATAAAATTAGTGGGATTTTGGGTGTTTTGAGTAGTATTTCTTATTTAAAAATACTAAAGGGAAAAAATAGATTATCAGTGCATGGAACCTTATTTCCCGTTACGATTGAGAGTTAAATTTCTTTAAACTAAAATAATTATAGTAATTAGCAATACAAACATAAAAGTAAAGAAACTACATGTTGAATGTTTTAATCACTAAAAATAAATAAATAAATAAATAAATGTTTTCATTAATATTCCCATTCTAAATTGCATTGAAGCTACACCTGTTGTTCTGGACATTCCCAATATTCCGAAACTTCTCATAGCAGCCATTTACATGATAGAAATGATTTCCTTTGAGAACATGAGTTCCTAATGAGAACATGATTTCCTTTATATGATAGAAACTTGTTGGAATTGGTCCCGGGTCACTAATATTTTTCCAAATTTTATTATTGCGGGTGATTTTAATGCAACTCATTCCTCTTGGCACTGTAGATCTACTAATTGGTTTGGAATGAGACTCGAGGTGGGTGAACCAAAATTTTGCGCAAATTATAGCGCCCCCCTCACCCACTTTTCCGCTTTCAAATAATTATCTCGATCTTCCTATCACCCGCAATTTCCCGTATCCTTACAGCCTTCAAACGCTGAACGAATTGAATTCAGACCACTTGCCCTTAATCCGCCGGTATCGAGTTGACTCTTACAACCTAGACTTAGGTCCGCTTTTATACACCAGGTGGGAAGACTTCACCTTCCTGCTCGAACAGTGGGAGACTCCGCCCTTGTCCCTGAAACGAAAAAGGAGGCGGGGAAACCATTAGTTAACTCGGTGACGTCCTCAGAGAGGTGTATGAGCAGTGTTCTCAACCGAGAGAGAAACACCACTGCCGACACACTTCGTCTACCAGTGGGAATTAGGCATTTGATAACTGAACGAAATCGTGCTTGAAGGATGTTGTAGGTCTATCGTACGCAACATTTTAGGACCCATTTAAATCAACTTCTAGACTTCGACTCTAGAATTCTCGACTTCGGAACGCCTAAACTCATTCTAGCTGCTAATGAATGCCTTTCATCCTCAAACAAAGGTAACTGCCAATTTCATGTAGATGTCCTACATGTACTGACTGATATTGGACTCTTCTCATTTCCTTCATTTTGATTAAGCTTCCTGACGGCAACAACGGCAGGACGAGTTTTACCTCAACGGATAGATCCTGAGTTCTTCATCCTCTTCTGCCGTTCATCTCTTTTTTTCTGCAGCTTCACTTCTATGGCCAAAGAAATAATTCTTACAAACACCATCACCGCTGTCAACGGCTACGCTTCTGTTAACAAATTTAGAGCACGTGTTTTTTTCCATATCGATTCGCCATTCTTTAAATTCTTTTTCTGGTGTAAATAACAGTTCTTCATATTTTAATCTGATTTCATGATCTTTCATCAGATGTTCCTGGAAATCGGCCAACTTATGAAACTTTTTTATGCACATGGAACATGCATTGGCTGGTGTGTGTTTAAAATCAATATCCTGCATAGGACGAAAGCTCTTCATATGCCGATAATAGTTCTTTCTCAAAGAAAATATCCCATCGCATTGCAAACAGGATATTTCCTACATAATCGAGAATAACTTAATAAAAATAGCAACTTAGTAACTTAAAAAAACAACAAATTAATAATTAAATAAAATTGAATTATTTATTTTTTTTTCTTTCCTTTAAAACAAACAAAAAAATAAACAATTAAAAAAAAAAAAAAGCAATTTAACAACGACCATTTGGAAAATGATTTTTTCAAAGATTACAATTTAAGACATAAAAAATCGCAAGGAGTTGATCATACATTACGTACGCCATGAATTAAACATTAATAGTGTAAAAATTGCAAGCGACAAAAATCGACCTGCGACTCGTCAGATTTCTTGAAAGTTGTGTATTATACAAGCATTTCATTGGCTGTTCGGGAAAAGGCTTTTCAATCGTAGAAATCTGACGATCAATTTTAAATGAAATTTCATTCTTAAACTTCTAAAGATCCCACACTATTACTTTTTACACCGTCGTATAGAGAAAAAAAATGTAGTTTTAAATGCAATTTGTTTGAAAGCTGTATCTCAATTTGATTCTGAGTTATCAAAATTTTTTTTATAGTTTTTATTACTTTTTTGTCATAGTGGCAACAGAAGTACCCATCTCTGTTGAAAGTAAAGGGAAATACAGATTACTGTATAGACCCATCAGAAAACGAATAAAATGCGGATTCAACCTATAAAACGCCTCAGATATGTTTTTGATTTCCTACCCTGACAGAGAACAATAACCATTTTTCCAATTGGTTAAAAAATAACAAATTAGTAACTAAAAAAATAACAACTTAATAAATAAAAAACTAACAACTTAATAATGTAAAAAACAATAACATTTAAATGAATGAAAGAAAGCAGCAATTCACACGTGGTAACAGAAAGATCAAGAGCCAAAAATAACAACAAACAAGCTAAGCAATGGCTCCTCTAAAGATGTTGTTGCCATATTATCGTACAGTAAACAACGCTTGATCGCCAAGCGCAAACACCAAGCCAACCAACATGCTCATGCGTATTAAGTATCGTAAACAGCCATTGCTGTTTGGTTTGGATCCAACAGTGGCAGGTTGTTATTAACCCATTTTCGGCCGAAGGTACGTAAACGCACCATTTCAATAAATATTTTTTTATTAACACTGTGACGAATATTTTTCACTAATTTTATTTTTCTGCTATTTTTAATGCTTTTGGGGACATCTATAATATATCAGTGATTCAATTGGAATAAACACTTTCTTTTGGGAAATTTTCAAAATACGCTAATTTTTTTAAAAATTGAAACGGTTATTGACAAATTCGACTTTTTGAAAATGTATAATTATTCCACTTGGGATTAATCGTATGTTTTTATAATGGATTAAAGTTGCAAGTTCTGTAAATAAAATAATAATAAAACAAATGACATAAAAAAAATTATTAATTTTAAATTTAATGGTGCGCTAGCCCACCATTGATTGAATACATTTTATTTCCCAAATAAAATATTATTTTTCATACACGAAACTTTTTTTTTTTTTTTTTTTTGTGTGTGTGTGTTAATGAATGTAATTTAAGCGTATTTAAATGAAAATAATACCACATTTTATAAAATTTCTATACTTGGCCTCAAGGTTTTTCTACATAAGGTTGTTCCATTTGAAGGATAGCCAATCAGAGTAGAGCAGGACTGAAACGTCACGTGGCGGACAAGATCGGAGATCGACCGGCCGTGAGAAAGTAAATAGATGAGTAAAAGAACGGAATATGAAGTAAATATTTTTTTTTAAAAGCAGATTTTGGAAAGTAAATTGAACGAAATCACTTTCCTTAACATAATTTGTTCAAACACCGATTGGAGTTAATTAAATATAAAATACATAATGGTTAAATAATATCGCGATACATTTGTTTACATTCAAATTCGCGAAAAAAATTAAATTTTTAATGCGTAAAAGTTCAAATGAAAACTTTTAAACAATTGTAAAATAAAATGAATGATGAATTATATGAATATGACGACACAGCAGTAATAATAAAAAGACTAGAATTATCAAAGAGAATAAATTAAACAAAATTCACGCATCTAAACTTTTAACAATAATCCATTGTCCGATTACTAGATGTAAGTTTTCAAAAGATTTTGAATGTCACTATGCTTATTCAGGATCAAAATCAATATGATTCAAATATCTGTAACAATATATATACACAGGGCTTAGTTTCTAGGGAAAAAAAAAAAAAATTCCGGAGCTCTAATATTCTGCCGTAATAACAACAAAGCGTATAACCCCCCCCCCTCCCCCCACACACGCATATTTATATTTCATACACTATTTGCAAATTTTAAAGCAATTTCGTATTTCTAAAAGGAAATTTTATATATTTGACACATCTTTAGGATTAATATATAATGAATTCTAATAAATGAACAGAGCATAAACATTAAAATCAGGAGTGGGGAATTTTCAGAAAATCCTACTCGTTACGGACTTCTTTGTATTGGTGCGTAGTATTTATAAACTCTGGTCTGTTCTGACTAATATTTAAATATTCACTAAAATTAAAGAAGTACTGGTGTACTCCTGTGATATTCGGAGCAAATTAAGCACCGCGCGGAGCTAGAAAGTTAATCAGAGAGAATATTTTAAAAACACGAACAAAAAGCAGCAAGTAAAAACGGCAGAAACAGTTACGACTAATTCTGACATTCCTCATCGCCGCGCCGTTTTGAAACCATTAAAAAAAAACAAAAAAAAAAAAAACAAACCCTACACAGGACACACTATGTCGCATACGTAAGCGCTTTGGTAGGAAAGAACGCAAAAGATTTTAGATGGGAGGGAAAGAAATAAAAATTTAGGCTTTGAATTTTTAGTAACACTATTTCCGCTGAACTCCGGGGTGAGTGCCGGTGAATTCAGATCAATATTTAAATTTCCACTAAAAACAAAGAAGTAGCGGATCTGAGAATCAAACAGAATATATTAACGATAATATCCAACGCAAATTAAGCACTGCTTATAGGCTAAAATACTTCAAACCTACATTAATTTTCATCTTAAATTTCTGCTTCATTTTATTAATCAGAGTAACACGAACATAATATTTAATAAAATAAATATTATCGTTATTCTGTTTGCGAATCACCGGGTTAGCTAGATACGAAGTACATGTCGCTACATCAGCAGCCGATGTACAACAGAACTATGAAAAATCGAGAAAATCGCACAAAAATCGTTTTTCACAGCGTCCCCCTTACAGGGTTACACATCCATTTTTCAACTGGGATCTGGCTTCAATAGTCAAAAATATACGTATGAAGTTTGGTTCAAATCTATGCCTAACTTTGTATGCCTTCCGGTGAAACAATAATGAAAATGGCACAAAAATCGCTATTACAGCACCCCCTCCCGGCGGAATATCCCCAAATTTAACCTGGACTTGCTGGACATAATAAAAAATACATAACTTCGTATACTTTCCGATGATATAATGAGACATACATGTAAACGGACAGACAGATATTTTGTAAAAACATGTTTTTCGGGATCTCTGACCTTTAAAACATGTAAATTCGTCGAAAACTGGAAGTCGAACAAAAATTCGACTACAATACTTTCTTCTGTTATAGATAAAAGAAAGTAAAAAAAAAGATAATGCTAAAGCAAATATTTTAATAGAGTAATTTTTTTTAAAGGTAAAAAAAAAAAAAAAAAAAAATCCCAATAACAAAAGAAAATTTTTAAATTTTTTATGCAATTTTTGACTTTTTTTTTTTAAATTTTGCGGCGATTTTCCATATGTATAAAAGGAATCCGGCTTTTTTTTTTTTTAGCCCACTATAGTATTAAATCTTGTCATTTTTTCAATAAAATTTATTTGGAGTTCGGGCAGAGATTTTCGGATTTTTCTCGAATTTTTTATGTGATTTTTAGAATTTTGTGATTTGTAAAAGGAACTCGGTTACCAACTTTTAGCCGAATATAATAAATTTTCTCCTCTGCGAGTTTTGAACTTTTTTTCCCCACTTCATGGCGATTTGTCTGCATTTGTGAAAGAAATCTGGTTTTAATCTTTTAGTCTAATATTGTAAATGCTGTCCTCTTTTTTTTTCTTTCATTAGAGTTTATTCTGAATTTCTCGCGATTCTTTTATGCAATTTTTACTTTCTTCTAAATCTTCAATAGAAGAAAGTATTGTAATCGAAATTTTTTTCGACTTCCGGTTTTCGACGGATTTACATGTTTTAGGGGTCAGAGATCCCAAAAAACATGTTTATAGAAAATGTCTTTCTGTCCGTGCGTCGCGTCCGTGTGTCCGTGTGTCTGTCGCCATTGTACCATCAAAAAGTGTATGAAGTTTTCCATAGAATTGAATCAAATTTTTATGTTAAGTTTTTGGCTATGGCAAGCAGATCCTCCTTGAATTTGGAAAAAATTCGCCGGTAGGGGGTGCTGTAATAGCGATTTTTGTGCGATTTTGAATATTGTACCACCCAAAAGTATATGAAGTTATGCATAGAACTGAACCAAATTTTTATTTTAAGTTTTTGTATATGGCAGGTAGGTCCTCCCTGAATTTGGAAAAAATTCGCCGGTAGGGGGCGCTGTAACAGCGATTTTGAATATTGTACCATCCAAAAGTATATGAAGTTATGCATAGAATTGAACCAAATTTTTATTTTAAGTTTTTGGTTATGGCAGGTAGGTCCTCTCCGAATTTGGAAAAAAATCGCCGGTAGGGGGCGCTGTAACAGCGATTTTTTTTGCGATTTTGAATATTGTATCATCCAAAAGTATATGAATTTATGCATAGAATTGAACCAATTTTTTATTTTAAGTTTTTCGATATGGCAGGTAGGTCCTCCCTGAATTTGGAAAAAAGTCGCCGGTAGAGGGCGCTGTAACAGCGATTTTTGTGCGATTTTGAATATTGTACCATCAAAAAGTGTATGAAGTTATGCATAGAATTGAACCAAGTTTTTATTTTAAGTTTTTGGATATGGCAGATAGGTCTTCCCTGAATTTGGAAAAAATTCGCCGGTAGGGGGCGCTGTCACAGCGATTTTGAATATTGTACTATCCAAAAGTGTATGAAGTTATGCATAGAATTGAACCAAATTTTTATTTTAAGTTTTTGGCTTTGGCAGGCAGATCCTCCCACAATTTGGAAAACATTCGCCGGTAGGGGGCGCTGTAACAGCGATTTTGAATATTGTACCATCTAAAAGTGTATGAAGTTATGCATGGAATTGAACCAAATTTTTATTTTAAGTTTATGGCTATGACAAGCAGCACCTCCCTGAATTTGGAAAAAATTTACCACTAGGGGGCGCTGTAATAGCGATTTTGCATATTGTACCATCGAAAAGTGTATGAAGTTATGCATAGAATTGAACCAAATTTTTATTTTAAGTTCTTGGCTGTGGCAAGCAGGTCCTTCCTTAATTTGGAAAAAAATTGCTGGTAGGGGGCGCTGTAATAGCGATTTTTGTGCCATTTTGAATATTATACCATCGAAAAGTATATGAAATTATGCAGAGAATTGAGCCAAATTTTTGCGTTTCTTTTTGTTCTTGGCATGAAGGTCCTTCCTGAATTTGGAAAAATTCCGTTGGAAGGGTGCGCTATAATTACAATGTCTGTACCATTTTCTTTATTGTACAATCGAAAATTGTATAAAATTATGCATACAAATTGAACCAAATTTTTTGTGCATGTTTTTGGCTTTCGCCAACAGGTCCTCCTTGAATTTGGAAATATCGCGCGGTAATGGGGCTCTGTGATGGCGATTTTTGTATACTTTTCTAGATTTTTCGTAGTTCTATTGTCCATCGGCGGCTCGTGCAAAGGCGGGAACTCACTTCCTGCTAAGCCGGCTATTCACAAACATCTGATAACAACAGAATAAGGAAAAACTATTAATTTTAACAAATATCATTATATAGATTAACTCGTTTTTAGTTTATTTAATTGACTGAAGCAGAAATTTAAGATGAAAATCAAAGTTGGTATAGTAATGAACTAATAATATTGAAGTATTAACATGTGTAACTAGTTTTTGAAATATTAAGATGTATAAGATAGAAGAAAGTTTTGGGATTGGCACATCCAACTAGTTTTTGGATTTTCGCGTTCTGCAGAAGTTTCTTGACTTTCGTAAAGGGAATTAGGTTTTGAAATTTTAGCTTAATATAGTAAATTTTGTCCTTTGCGATTTTAGTGGTTTTTTCTGTTTGTTTTTTTTTTGCGATTTTCCAGAATAATAATCGCCAGTTATCAAAATGACAAGATTTTGAAGAATAATGAATTACAACGTCCGGATTTGAGACTCTGTACTGCATTGTTAAATCTGTAAATGTGTTCTCCGAGAGTTATTATAACACGTTGATACAGTGCAATCACTAGGTTTTTTTTCAAAAAGGCTGTTAAAATAATATAATAATTAATATCATTCAAAGACAAACAATTCCAACGCAGAACAGCATACAGAATACCATTGAAACGAGCGAAGCGAGGCGAATCTGTCCGCCACATGACGTAATGCGCGAGCAGTTAAGAAATCTTTACAGTTGGCGCATCGCACGAATGGTACCCCCCTGCTTGGCCTAAAATCTAAATTGGGTTAAAGAACGGGAAGGACCATACAGGTGCTTACCCATTATTTCGAACAAAAAAAGTGTGTAAAAAATTAACCTACTTAAAAGGCTTTTTAAGGTTTTAAGCAACCTTCGTTAAATTTTTTTGGGGTAGGTAGAATTTTATGTAAATACTAGCAGGTTATGCCCGCTACGCTGGTCTGTTTATCCAAGCGAACCTTGAATCAAATAAAATGCATCAGTGAATTTGACATTGTGATCATAGGCGTAGCGTGACCAGAAATTTTGGGGGGGCACCAAGGCCGTGAAACTGCGCCCCGAGTGAATTTTCAATTTTGCGCCCCCCCCCCCCCCCAAAAAAAAAAAAAAAACTTTCTCTTTGTGATGGGTGTAATAAAATTGATAAAGTGCAGAAACATTAATAAATTCTATTGAATAAATATTTCGCGTTTATTTTGGAACTTTAAAAGGTTTAATTTTAATTTAGAAATTCAAAACAACTAAACAACATAAGGGAAAATTGCACTTACTTGTTAGAGAGTTCATGATGTTTTGCGACAGGAAAAAAAATGATCAAGAGAGAAAAGGAAATTCCCCGGAAAATGATCGGCGGCCAAAAAATGAATAAAACCGTGGTTCGCAGTATAAATTTTGCGCCCAGGGCGACCGACCGCTCCTTTAGCATCCTCTTTGCAAGGTCCTGGGAAGGCACACTAGGGGTCTGCGCGGACCGCAATTTCAAAGCTCAGACGACCAGCTCGGAGTAAAAATTAAAACTTCCACCCGAGCCCGGCCCGTTTATATTTTCACAGCTTATGGTCAGGCCCGGCTCGTACAAAAATCAGTAAAAACAAGCCCGGCCCGTGGAAAATCAATTAAATTAGGCCCGGTCCGGCCCGACTCAATTTCTCATAAAATTCCGATTTTTCTTAACATACAATTGCAGGGCTGCACTTGCTACTAAAATCCTACTGAAAGCGACTATTTTAAGCATCCGCCGGCTATGCAGACTATTTTAGGCCGGAAACCATTAAAAAGCGACTATTTCAAGAAAACAGGTGATTTTTTTTTTTTTCGGATTTAAACGACTATTTTTACTGAAAATATTCGATCTTTTCCTTCAAAGCGCTTGTAAAGTCATCTTCCCAAACGCACTTTTCCAACGGTTATTTGAGGAGTTTCACGATTTTTTCAGCGACGAATTCCAAAATTCACGATTTTTCCCGCAATCGATTGACGAAAATACCTCTTTCTTTCTGAGATCTTTTTATACTATGGTTGAAGGAGATTTCGCGATTTTTTCTGCGATCCTTTGCCAAATTTCGCAATTTTTTCTACGACAGATTGACGAAATTTATTTATTTATTTTCCACCACTTGTCCAAATTTGCAATATATATTTTCTGCGACCGATTGATGGTAGTTACTATTTGTTTCAGAGATCTTTCGGCGAAATTCTCGATTCTTTTCCAGATCGTTTGTCAAAATTCGTGATTTTCTTTTCACGACCGACTTACAAAATTCGTGATTTTTTACGCGATCATTTGGTTAAATTCTCAATTTTTAAAAAAAAAACCAAATTTGCGTTTTTTTTGTCCGCTACCATTAGACAAAATTTGCGATTTTTTTCTTGTGATCGTTAGACGAAATTCGCAACTTTTTGTTCATTCTTTTGACGAAATTTGCGATGATTTTTCTGCGACCGACTGACGAAAATCGCCATTTGTTTCTGCGACCTTTGGTAAATTTCAAGATTTTTTTTTACGGTTGTTTGAGGAGATTTGCAATTTTTTCCGCGACGAATTGCAAAATTCGCGAATTTTTCTCCAATTAGGGGGCGATTTTCCCCGCGATTGATGAAAATAGTTATTTCTTTTAGCCATCTTTTGCTACGATCTTTGAAGGAGATTTCGCAATTTTTCCTATGAGCTATTGCAAATTTCCCGATTTTTGGGGGGCGATTGTTTCATGGAACTCGCATTTTTTTTCCCGTGATCCTTTGCCAAATTTTGCGTTTTTGGTTCCGCGATCGTTTCACGGAACTCACGATTTTTTTTCCGCGATCCTTTGGCAAAATCATCGAATTTTTCTGCCATTTTGTTTTTCCGCCACCATTTGTCAAAATTCGCGATATATATTTTTTCCACGACAGGTTGATGGCCAATTTCTTCAAAAGATCGCAGAAGAAACGAATTTCGCAAAAGAATCGCGGAAAAAACGCTAATTTCTTCAAGGAATAGCGAAAAAACGCAAACTTCGTCTAGGGATCGCAAAAAACGCAAATTTCATCAAAGGATTGCGGAAAAACGCGAATTCCGTTAATCTCGGAAAAACGAGAATTTCACCAAAGGATCGCGAAAAAAACGCGAATTTTGCCAAAGGACCTCGGAAAGAACGCATAATTGGTGCCGGGAGGAAAATTTCCTTCTTACCCTCCTCTGCCGTAACCTTTCAGAAAATTTACTGCGAATTTGATTTTTTTTTTTTTTACTCAGAATTACCCCTGCCGTCTTTTTGTCCGCGACCATTTGGCGAAATTTGCAATTTTTTTTTCTTGATCGTTAGACGAAATTCGTAATATTTTGTGCATTCTTTTGAGGAAATTTGCGATGATTTTTCCGTGACCTAATGACGAAAATCGCCATTTGTTTTCGCAACCTTTGATAAAATTCAAGATATTTTTCCATGGTCCTTTGAGGAGATTTGCGATTTTTTCCCTGATGAATTACCAAAATTCATTTTTTTTTTCCCGCCAATCGTTCATGGAATTCACGAATTCCTTTACATACTATGCTTTGTAAAATTTCGTGGAATTTTCTACGACCGATTGACGAAATTGATATTCAGTATTTGTTTCAGAGATTTTTTGACTAAATTCGCGATTCTTTTCCACGATTGTTTGTCGAAATTCGTCTTTTCTTTTGTCGACCGAGTGAGGAAGTTCTTGATTTTTTGCTCAATTTTTGATGAAATTCACGGGTATTTTTTTTCTGTCCACGACAGTTTGACAAAATTTTCGATTTTCTTCCCTAATCCTTAAGCGAAATTTACAAGTTTTTATGCGACCGATGGAAAACTTTTTTGTTGATATCTGCGATGTTTTTCGCTACCGATTGGAAAAATTCGCGACTGTTTGATGAACTGATTTTGCGGAATTCCCGAAGAAACGAAAATCGTGGCTTTCACGGGAAAAAAAAAAAAAAAAAAATCGCTTCTGAATCATATGCCTGTGCAAGAAGTAAATTTAGAAGATTCCATCCAAACGAATTTTTTTATTATGCAGGATTTTTCTTTTTTGTATGGGATTTGCGATATCCCACACGTTATTTCTAACCCTGCCCCTCAAATAAAACTTTTCTTCCTTCTCTCCAAGAAACTCTTGAAATGAAAGGCCTGATGGAAAATAGTATCGGGGATAATCTGCAAGAAGTTTTTACTGCTATGTTTCCTGGTGCTGTACATAATTTTTATTGTTGAAGAACCAAGCTTACTTACTTCATAACTGAAACATTAGGGCCTTATTTTCAGGATAACTTGCTTTCTCATTTGAAAAAATCACTCCATTCTTTATTCAGTGATTTGAGTAATTTCAGTGATTGATTGATAAACTGTGAAATAAGATGTGAACATTCATAAAGTAATTTCATTTGTTATGGATGCATTTTTTCTTCCCTCTTTTTAAAGTGATGGGTATAAGACTATTTTGGCTACTATTTTCGAACAAATGCTACTATTTTTTCCGTTGGAGGCTACTAAAGCTACTATTTTCAGTGTCATTCGGCAGTGGCAGCCCTGCAATTGAGATGTTTTTATGAAATAGAATAAACTCTTTTTTTCTTAAAAACCCCGATTTTTTTAATAAAATAACATCAAAGTTGGACTTTTGATTTCCGAATTCGAAGGCTGACAATTACAAGACGGATCCATTTAGTAATCCACTTTAAATCAAGCTGCTTCGAAATAGGAAAAATGTTAGGAAAAGGGAGAATGCTGTAATTTTCAGGCAAATAGGAATAGAAATGAGTTTATGAATGTGTCAAAAATAATCACATTTTTCAGTGGGGATTTTTGTTTTTTTCTGAAAACGTATTAATTTACCAAAACAAACAATTCTGTATATTCTTACCTTCTGTTCCATTTTCGTCCTTCTGAAGCCAGACTTGCATGAATTTAAAACCAGCATGGCGTACTCCGTGACATCTCTTTTTATTGAGTTTTCTATAAAAATTTCCTACTTTTTTATCGCGCTTGTTTTTGCGTGGGTTCCTGATCAGTTAAAAAAATAATAACAACATTTATCTACAAGCAGATTCTCACAAATGACCAGAATAGACCAAACCAAGTGTGTATAGGAGCGTGTGTGTGTGTGTGGGGGGGGGGGGGGGGTTAGGTAGAGACGCTCCTACTATCTACTTTGCACAAGAGGGAAACACGAGTTCAGAGGTCAAAGAAGTTCTTTGTGTGACCATGTTACTCACTGCAATTAAACTACGAGGGTGACTGGAAATATAAGAAATAGTATATAGCTTTGCAGTTAGGAAAAATTTTTCTACTACCGATCAATTTACAACTACTGACCAAATATCAATGACTGGCCAGCACCGAATTGATGGTTGAGAACTAAAGCGTTTTTGTTTTGGGGGGAAGAGAGAGTGGGTGAAATGCTACATACTAAAGAGGTTTAAATTTGATTGCATCTTTAAAAAAAAAAGAAAAAAATTGAAAATCATTGCCATTTATCGTCGTTGTATAAGTCTCAATAAATCACAGTCCTAAAATATGTGAATATAAATTTCACATTAATTTATCTGCAAACCCCATGTATTATACACAATCACATATCCTTTTAAAACAGTGACTTATGAATGTTTTTAATAATTTGCACAATAAGTACAACCAGGGGCCTCGCAAAGGGGGGGAAGGGGGGAGCCCCTCTCCAAACGTTTGCGAATGCTGTTACACTTGACAAATTTACAAACTTAATTGGAAAATTTGTTTAAAAATTTAATAAAAAACTACAAAACACTTTCTATTTCTGATAGGTTTGACAAAAGTTACAAATATAATTGGGAATATTATTAAGCTTTTTACAAATAAGAGATATATTACATTTTCTAAATGTGGTAACTTGGTAACATTATAAAACTGGTTGGCAAATGTCGAGAACTATTTATTTTTACTTCTCAATGAGTTGGCAAACACTGAAATTTGACTTAACAATTTAAGATCCTCTCCCCCACCAACAAAACGTCTAAAACGCGATGGTCCTGAGTACATCTTATATCAATCATACGTTCAAGGCCGAAACTAGCCTTTTTTGCGTCCGGGATAAAACATGGATTTTGTCCGCCCCCCTACCCCTCCCCTTCTCCTCACGCACAAAAAAGTTATCGATCTCAGGTACCCTATGCAAAATAATAATAATAATAATAAAATAAATAAATAAATAACAATTATAAAAAATAAAAATCATTTAATAATAAAAATTAGAGCTGAAACTATGTAAACAACGCTCCCATAGGATTAACATTAGCCTGAGCGTTAACCCTTTGAGAAGCAAGTAACTGCGTTACTGTAACATCGAATTCGCACCTGAATCTTTCAAAAAATTTATTGCAAAATAAGGAAAAGCAATTTTATGACTTTTTTCTACCAAAATTAGAAAAGTAAAATTTAATAAAATTTTTCTGGTACAAATCTTCATTAATCGTAGGTGGGATATAATATATCCCACCGCCCCTCAAAGGGTTAAGAGCCTACACTAGTTATGCGAAGAAACTGGATCACTAATGCTAAACGTATGGGAGCGTTCTTTTTAAATTGTCTCGCTCGTAAAGAAAAGTATAGCAATGCTAAAGATCAATCTAAACTATCCTAAGGAAAAAAAAATCCTTTTAAAATATTAAAATGCAAGAGAGAAATTTGAAAAGAACGCTCCCATAGGTTTAACATTAGCTTGCCAGTTTCTTTATATTTCATATATATATATAATTTTTGTATGAAACGACAACCCAAATGTACATTTAGCGCCCTTTCGCCTTTGTTCTGGCACCTGGGACACATGCCCTTTCTGCACCTCCCTAGTTTCGGTCCGGGCTATATTCTTTAAAAAACATTTAAAAAATGAGTTACTACTCTATCTTGCATGTATTTCAACCCTTAGTCTTTAGCCGTTGACAGTTGCCCGACCTCGCGCCCTTTGAGGCCGGATCTGGATATAAAAAATGTAATTTTAGTAAAAGACATGGGCGACATTTTTCAGTTGTCACCTACCTAGAAATGGCAAAAGGACGAGAAATGCAATTTGGTAAGGTAAAAGCAGGGGCGGCTGCGGTGGCGCCCTTTTTTGTTTATCACGGGCAGTCAGTCGCCCAAGCTCGCCTCGTCTCACTAAGACTGGATCTAGTTGGTTGCAAAAAACAATTGCCCCAAAAGTAATGCAAAAAATAATTGCACCAAAAGGAACAGAGCGGCATTTTTCAATTTCCGCCTAAGGTGGCAAAACGCCTAGAAATGGCAAAAAGAAGAGAAAAATCATTTTGAGGGATAAAGGCAGGGACGGTTTTATTAGCCATGGCGCCCTGTGCGAGATTTTTTACTGTACCACTGCAAATGCTATATATATATTTCTTCTTTTAAATGGTTTTACTAAAGCATTTTACTTTGTGCACTCTTCCAGGGCCGAAACTAGATATAATATCGCCCGGGGCAAACATGGATTTTGGCGCCCCTCTCCCTTTCTCCGCAAAGTAAATTTACAAAGAGAAATTTAAGAAAGTTTCTATTAGTGGATTTATTTTAAAATTTTAAATGCGTAACAGTAAAATACGTAACAATAAAATACGTAATACTGAAATATATAACCAGCTTTGTCAAATATTTATTCACTAAAACCTGGAAAAAAATCAAAAGGAATGGGAAATAATTCCGCTTTATACAGGTTTTCGTTTTAGCAGGTATAAGTGTTGGAATACTTTCTGTTGGAACCGGGTAGTTTTTTTCATTTAAGACACGATTCCATTACAGACACATTTCATTTTCCAGATTTTACTTGTTGTAGCATTACAAATTATTACATTTGAGGCACTTTAATGTTACAGTGATATGACTCACATCGTTTCATGAACTATAAAAACTACGATTTACTGTAGGCATGAAAATGAATTTCAGTGTTGTAAAATATCTTCCTGTACTATTTACACCAGTTTTGTGGAATTATCACTTATACCACTCTTCTTATTTATAGATTGATATGTCTAGATACTTTCCTGAACCTAATGCTAATTTTCAAATTTATGTGTGACTCAAAACAACAACAACAAAATTATTAAGTTTTTACTTTTTATTTTGTGAATTTTCGACAGCTTGGTTTTTATTGTCCCAACCAGTCACCTGACCTCACCATCTCTAAGTTCAGATATGGTGATATGCATGTAAAAAAGTAATTATATAAAAAAAAAGAATGAGGTTATTCATTTTCTGTTGTATTCATGTTCATTGTATATTGCAGGAGAATCTTTTTATCTATTCGACAATTTTAATGCAGTTTACTCAGCTTTTCTTTTTGATTTTTCGGCTACAAAATATTTTTTACACAAATTTCACACGCACATTTATATATTGCATAAAACGACAAACCAAATTTTCATCTGGCGCCCCCTTCGCGTGGCGCCCAGGGCTTACGCCCCCCCCCCCCCCCCTAGTTTCGGTCCTGACTCATTTTCTCGTTTTTTTTTTTTTTGTCCCGGACAGTCGCTCGACCTTGCCCATAGCAAGGCGGGAAAAAAAAGTTCAATGCTGCTCAGGGAGAGAGATTTAAAAAAAAATTAGAGCAGCCTTCATGGAATGTTTTCATCAGAAAACTCAGAGCCAAACAAAATCTTCATTTGGAGCCCCCTTCACTTTTTGTTCTGGGGCCCGGGGCCCCCTCTGCAGTCCCCCTTTCAGGGAAATCGGTTGACGTTTGGCAATTATCGATGAGGGTCAGTTTCACACAGAAGATAGGGTAGAGACTGACCTTGGAAAATGTTAGTGATTCGCGTAAACATGGTACATTTGGAGAACAGCTCTTTTTTCTAATTCATTTGCAGTCTTCTGTTATAGATGAATCTTTTTATATATTTGTAAATTTTAATGCATTTGGTTCAGTTTTCCTTTTGGATTTTCTGGCTTTGAGACATTTTTATGCGAATTCGTATATATACATATACATTATACATTTTTGTATGTAAAGACAAAAAAATCTTCATTTGGCGCCCCCTAAGCTTTCTGTTCTGGCGCCCGGGGTACAGAAGGTTGGGGGGGCACGTGCCCCCCAGTGCCCCCCCGACGCTACGCCTATGATTGTGATTTAAAGCAATATGGAATGTCCTTTCGCATTACTGAAAAGATATGAACGCCATTGTGCTATTATATTTTCTAATGTGAAGACATTTAGTAAAGAATGATAACACTTATTTGAATTTCCAGCTTTTAAATGTTCCTGTTTAATAAACACATAATGATTAAAACAAATAAAATGTCATCTTATGTCTTAGAAACGCTAAAAATTGCCAAAAAAGATGTGTTTTATCCGTATGGGTTGTTATTAGATTGACCGCTGGCCGAAAATTCGTGACCTTTGGTCAATACGCGAAACTGTTTAATTCCTGAATATCGATCGGTCCCTTGATTCGCGTATTAACGGGGTTCGACTCTATTAACTAAAAAAACATTATCAACCAAACGCGGAGTTTTTATTAAACTTAATTTTTGTGGATGATATACTTAAAGGTGTTTTTTACCTGTTTATGAAATAAAATTAGTGGGATTTTGGGTGTTTTGAGTAGTATTTCTTATTTAAAAATACTAAAGGGAAAAAATAGATTATCAGTGCATGGAACCTTATTTCCCGTTACGATTGAGAATTAAATTTCTTTAAACTAAAATAATTATAGTAATTAGCAATACAAACATAAAAGTAAAGAAACTACATGTTGAATGTTTTAATCACTAAAAATAAATAAATAAATAAATAAATGTTTTCATTAATATTCCCATTCTAAATTGCATTGAAGCTACACCTGTTGTTCTGGACATTCCCAATATTCCGAAACTTCTCATAGCAGCCATTTACATGATAGAAATGATTTCCTTTGAGAACATGAGTTCCTAATGAGAACATGATTTCCTTTATATGATAGAAACCTGTTGGAGTTTCTCCCGGGTCACTAATATTTTTCCAAATTTTATTATTGCGGGTGATTTTAATGCAACTCATTCCTCTTGGCACTGTAGATCTACTAATTGGTTTGGAATAAGACTCGAGGTGGGTGAACCAAAATTTTGCGCAAATTATAGCGCCCCCCTCACCCACTTTTCCGCTTTCAAATAATTATCTCGATCTTCCTATCACCCGCAATTTCCCGTATCCTTACAGCCTTCAAACGCTGAACGAGTTGAATTCAGACCACTTGCCCTTAATCCGCCGGTATCGAGTTGACTCTTACAACCTAGTCTTAGGTCCGCTTTTATACACCAGGTGGGAAAACTTCACCTTCCTGCTCGAACAGTGGGAGACTCCGCCCTTGTCCCTGAAACGAAAAAGGAGGCGGGGAAACCATTAGTTAACTCGTTAACTCGGTGACGTCCTCAGAGAGGTGTATGAGCAGTGTTCTCAACCGAGAGAGAAACACCACTGCCGACACACTTCGTCTACCAGTGGGAATTAGGCATTTGATAACTGAACGAAATCGTGCTTGAAGGATGTTGTAGGTCTATCGTACGCAACATTTTAGGACCCATTTAAATCAACTTCTAGACTTCGACTCTAGAATTCTCGACTTCGGAACGCCTAAACTCATTCTAGCTGCTAATGAATGCCTTTCATCCTCAAACAAAGGTAACTGCCAATTTCATGTAGATGTCCTACATGTACTGACTGATATTGGACTCTTCTCATTTCCTTCATTTTGATTAAGCTTCCTGACGGCAACAACGGCAGGACGAGTTTTACCTCAACGGATAGATCCTGAGTTCTTCATCCTCTTCTGCCGTTCATCTCTTTTTTTCTGCAGTTTCACTTCTATGGCCAAAGAAATAATTCTTACAAACACCATCACCGCTGTCAACGGCTACGCTTCTGTTAACAAATTTAGAGCACGTGTTTTTTTCCATATCGATTCGCCATTCTTTAAATTCTTTTTCTGGTGTAAATAACAGTTCTTCATATTTTAATCTGATTTCATGATCTTTCATCAGATGTTCTTGGAAATCGGCCAACTTATGAAACTTTTTTATGCACATGGAACATGCATTGGCTGGTGTTTGTTTAAAATCAATATCCTGTATAGGACGAAAGTTCTTCATATGCCGATAATAGTTCTTTCTCAAAGAAAATATCCCATCGCATTGCAAACAGGATATTTCCTACATAATCGAGAATAACTTAAGAAAAATAGCAACTTAGTAAATTAAAAAAATAACAAATTAATAATTAAATAAAATTGAATTTATTTTTTTTTCTTTCCTTTAAAACAAACAAAAAAATAAACAATTAAAAAAAAAAAAAAAAAAGCAATTTAACAACGACCATTTGGAAAATGATTTTTTCAAAGATTACAATTTAAGACATAAAAAATCGCAAGGAGTTGATCATACATTACGTACGCCATGAATTAAGCATTAATAGTGTAAAAATTGCAAGCGACAAAAACCGACCTGCGACTCGTCAGATTTCTTGAAAGTTGCGTATTATACAAGCATTTCATTGGCTGTTCGGGAAAAGGCTTTTCAATCGTAGAAATCTGACGATCAATTTTAAATGAAATTTCATTCTTAAACTTCTAAAGATCCCACACTATTACTTTTTACACCGTCGTATAGAGAAAAAAAAATGTAGTTTTAAATGCAATTTGTTTGAAAGCTGTATCTCAATTTGTTTGTGAGTTATTAAATTTTTTTTTGTAGTTTTTATTACTTTTTTGTCATAGTGGCAACAGAAGTATCCATCTCTGTTGAAAGTAAAGGGAAATACAGATTACTGTATAGACCCATCAGAAAACGAATAAAATGCGGATTCAACCAATAAAACGCCTCAGATATGTTTTTGATTTCCTACCCCGACAGAGAACAATAACCATTTTTCCAATTGGTTAAAAAATAACAAATTAGTAACTAAAAAAATAACAACTTAATAAATAAAAAAATAACAACTTAATAATGTAAAAAACAATAACATTTAAATGAATGAAAGAAAGCAGCAATTCACATGTGGTAACAGAAAGATCAAGAGCCAAAAATAACAACAAACAAGCTAAGCAATGGCTCCTCTAAAGATGTTGTTGCCATATTATCGTACAGTAAACAACGCTTGATCGCCAAGCGCAAACACCAAGCCAACCAACATGCGCATGCGTATTAAGTATCGTAAACAGCCATTGCTGTTTGGTTTGGATCCAACAGTGGCAGGTTGTTATTAACCCATTTTCGGCCGAAGGTGCGTAAACGCACCATTTCAATAAATATTTTTTTTATTAACACTGTGACGAATATTTTTCACTAATTTTATTTTTCTGCTATTTTTAATGCTTTTGGGGACATCTATAAAATATCAGTAATTCAATTGGAATAAACACTTTCTGTTGGGTAATTTTCAAAATACGCTAGTTTTTTTTTAAAATTGAAACGGTTATTGACAAATTCGACTTTTTGAAAATGTATAATTATTCCACTTGGGATTAATCGTATGTTTTTATAATGGATTAAAGTTGCAAGTTCTGTAAATAAAATAATAATAAAACAAATGACATAAAAAAAATTATTAATTTTAAATTTAATGGTGCGCTAGCCCACCATTGATTGAATGCATTTTATTTCCCAAATAAAATATTATTTTTCCTACACGAAACTTTTTTTTTTTTTTTTTTTTTGTCTTAATGAATGTAATTTAAGCGTATTTCAATGAAAATAATACCACATTTTATAAAATTTCTATACTTGGCCTCAAGGTCATTTGAAGGATAGCCAATCAGAGTAGAGCAGGACTGAAACGTCACGTGGCGGACAAGATCGGAGATCGACCGGCCGTGAGAAAGTAAATAGATGAGTAAAAGAACGGAATATGAAGTAAATATTTTTTTTAAAAAGCAGATCTTGGAAAGTAAATTGAACGAAATCACTTTCCTTAACATAATTTGTTCAAACACCGATTGGAGTTAATTAAATATAAAATACATAATGGTTAAATAATATCGCGATACATTTGTTTACATTCAAATTCGTGAAAAAAATTAAATTTTTAATGCGTAAAAGTTCAAATGAAAACTTTTAAACAATTGTAAAATAAAATGAATGATGAATTATATGAATATGACGACACAGCAGTAATAATAAAAAGACTAGAATTATCAAAGAGAATAAATTAAACAAAATTCACGCATCTAAACTTTTAACAATAATCCATTGTCCGATTACTAGATGTAAGTTTTCAAAAGATTTTGAATGTCACTATGCTTATTCAGGATCAAAATCAATATGATTCAAATATCTGTAACAATATATATACACAGGGCTTAGCTTCTAGCAAAAAAAAAAAAAAAAAAAAAAAAAAAAAGTACCGGAGCTCTAATAATCTGCCGTAATAACAACAAAGCGTATAACCCCCCCCCCTCCCCCCACACACGCATATTTATATTTCATACACTATTTGCAAATTTTAAAGCAATTTCGTCTTTCTAAAAGGAAATTTTATATATTTGACACATCTTTAGGATTAATATATAATGAATTCTAATAAATGAACAGAGCAAAAACATTAAAATCAGGAGTGGGGAATTTTCAGAAAATCCTACTCGTTACGGACTTCTTTGTATTGGTGCGTAGTATTTATAAACTCTGGTCTGTTCTGACTAATATTTAAATATTCACTAAAATTAAAGAAGTACTGGAGTACTCCTGTGATATTCGGAGCAAATTAAGCACCGCGCGGAGCTAGAAAGTTAATCAGAGAGAATATTTTAAAAACACGAACAAAAAGCAGCAAGTAAAAACGGCAGAAACAGTTGCGACTAATTCTGACATTCCTCATCGCCGCGCCGTTCTGAAACCATTAAAAAAAAAAAAAAAAAAAAAAAAAAGAAAAAACCCTACACAGGACACACTATGTCGCATACGTAAGCGCTTTGGTAGGAAAGAACGCAAAAGATTTAAGATGGGAGGGAAAGAAATAAAAATTTAGGCTTTGATTTTTTAGAAACACTATTTCCGCTGAACTCCGGAGTGAGTGCCGGTGAATTCAGATCAATATTTAAATTTCCACTAAAAACAAAGAAGTAGCGGATCTGAGAATCAAACAGAATATATTAACGATAATATCCAACGCAAATTAAGCACTGCTTATAGGCTAAAATACTTCAAACCTACATTAATTTTCATCTTAAATTTCTGCTTCATTTTATTAATCAGAGTAACCCGAACATAATATTTAATAAAATAAATATTATCGTTATTCTGTTTGCGAATCACCGGGTTAGCTAGATACGAAGTACATGTCGCTACATCAGCAGCCGATGTACAACAGAACTATGAAAAATCGAGAAAATCGCACAAAAATCGTTTGTCACAGCGTCCCCCTTCCAGGGTTACACATCCATTTTCAACTGGGATCTGGCTTCAATAGTCAAAAATATACGTATGAAGTTTGGTTCAAATCTATGCCTAACTTTGTATGCCTTCCGGTGAAACAATAATGAAAATGGCACAAAAATCGCTATTACAGCACCCCCTCCCGGCGGAATATCCCCAAATTTAACCTGGACTTGCTGGACATAATAAAAAATACATAACTTCGTATACTTTCCGATGATATAATGAGACATACATGTAAACGGACAGACAGATATTTTGTAAAAACATGTTTTTCGGGATCTCTGACCTTTAAAACATGTAAATTCGTCGAAAACTGGAAGTCGAACAAAAATTCGACTACAATACTTTCTTCTGTTATAGATAAAAGAAAGTAAAAGAAAAGATAATGCTAAAGCAAATATTTTAATAGAGTAATTTTTTTTAAAGGTAAAAAAAAAAAAAAAAAAAAAATCCCAATAACAAAAGAAAATTTTTAAATTTTTTATGCAATTTTTGACTTTTTTTTTTTTTTAATTTTGCGGCGATTTTCCATATGTATAAAAGGAATCCGGCTTTTTTTTTTTTAGCCCACTATAGTATTAAATCTTGTCATTTTTTTCAATAAAATTTATTTGGAGTTCGGGCAGAGATTTTCGGATTTTTCTCGAATTTTTTATGTGATTTTTAGAATTTTGTGATTTGTAAAAGGAACTCGGTTACCAACTTTTAGCCGAATATAATAAATTTTCTCCTCTGCGAGTTTTGAACTTTTTTTTCCCACTTCATGGCGATTTGTCTGCATTTGTGAAAGAAATCTGGTTTTAATCTTTTAGTCTAATATTGTAAATGCTGTCCTCTTTTTTTTTCTTTCATTAAAGTTTATTCTGAATTTCTCGCGATTCTTTTATGCAATTTTTACTTTCTTCTAAATCTTCAATAGAAGAAAGTATTGTAATCGAAATTTTTTTCGACTTCCGGTTTTCGACGGATTTACATGTTTTAGGGGTCAGAGATCAGAAAAAACATGTTTATAGAAAATGTCTTTCTGTCCGTGCGTCGCGTCCGTGTGTCCGTCTGTCCGTGTGTCTGTCGCCATTGTACCATCAAAAAGTGTATGAAGTTATGCATAGAACTGAACCAAATTTTTATTTTAAGTTTTTGGATATGGCAGGTAGGTCCTCCCTGAATTTGGAAAAAATTCGCCGGTAGGCTGCGCTGTAACAGCGATTTTGAATATTGTACCATCCAAAAGTATATGAAGTTATGCATAGAATTGAACCAAATTTTTATTTTAAGTTTTTGGTTATGGCAGGTAGGTCCTCCCCGAATTTGGAACAAAATCGCCGGTAGGGGGCACTGTAACAGCGATTTTTTTGCGATTTTGAATATTGTACCATCCAAAAGTATACGAATTTATGCATAGAATTGAACCAATTTTTTATTTTAAGTTTTTCGATATGGCAGGTAGGTCCTCCCTGAATTTGGAAAAAATTCGCCGGTAGAGGGCGCTGTAACAGCGATTTTTGTGCGATTTTGAATATTGTACCATCAAAAAGTGTATGAAGTTATGCATAGAATTGAACCAAGTTTTTATTTTAAGTTTTTGGATATGGCAGATAGGTCTTCCCTGAATTTGGAAAAAATTCGCCGGTAGGGGGCGCTGTCACAGCGATTTTGAATATTGTACTATCCAAAAGTGTACGAAGTTATGCATAGAATTGAACCAAATTTTTATTTTAAGTTTTTGGCTTTGGCAGGCAGATCCTCCCTCAATTTGGAAAACATTCGCCGGTAGGGGGCGCTGTAACAGCGATTTTGAATATTGTACCATCTAAAAGTATATGAAGTTATGCATGGAATTGAACCAAATTTTTATTTTAAGTTTATGGCTATGACAAGCAGCACCTCCCTGAATTTGGAAAACTTTTACCACTAGGGGGCGCTGTAATAGCGATTTTGCATATTGTACCATCGAAAAGTGTATGAAGTTATGCATAGAATTGAACCAAATTTTTATTTTAAGTTCTTGGCTATGGCAAGCAGGTCCTTCCTTAATTTGGAAAAAAATTGCTGGTAGGGGGCGCTGTAATAGCGATTTTTGTGCCATTTTGAATATTATACCATCGAAAAGTGTATGAAATTATGCAGAGAATTGAGCCAAATTTTTGCGTTTCTTTTTGTTCTTGGCATGAAGGTCCTTCCTGAATTTGGAAAAATTCCGTTGGAAGGGTGCGCTATAATTACAATGTCTGTACCATTTTCTTTATTGTACAATCGAAAATTGTATAAAATTATGCATACAAATTGAACCAAATTTTTTGTGCATGTTTTTGGCTTTCGCCAACAGGTCCTCCTTGAATTTGGAAATATCGCGCGGTAATGGGGCTCTGTGATGGCGATTTTTGTATACTTTTCTAGATTTTTCGTAGTTCTATTGTCCATCGGCGGCTCGTGCAAAGGCGGGAACTCACTTCCTGCTAAGCCGGCTATTCACAAACATCTGATAACAACAGAATAAGGAAAAACTATTAATTTTAACAAATATCATGATATAGATTAACTCGTTTTTAGTTTATTTAATTGACTGAAGCAGAAATTTAAGATGAAAATCAAAGTTGGTATAGTAATGAACTAATAATATTGAAGTATTAACATGTGTATCTAGTTTTTGAAATATTAAGATGTATAAGATAGAAGAAAGTTTTGGGATTGGCACATCCAACTAGTTTTTGGATTTTCGCGTTCTGCAGAAGTTTCTTGACTTTCGTAAAGGGAATTAGGTTTTGAAATTTTAGCTTAATATAGTAAATTTTGTCCTTTGCGATTTTAGTGGTTTTTTCTGTTTTTTTTTTTTTTTTTGCGATTTTCCAGAATAATAATCGCCAGTTATCAAAATGACAAGATTTTGAAGAATAATGAATTTCAACGTCCGGATTTGAGACTCTGTACTGCATTGTTAAATCTGTAAATGTGTTCTCCGAGAGTTATTATAACACGTTGATACAGTGCAATCACTAGGTTTTTTTTCAAAAAGGCTGTTAAAATAATATAATAATTAATATCATTCAAAGACAAAAAATTCCAACGCAGAACAGCATACAGAATACTATTGAAACGAGCGAAGCGAGGCGAATCTGTCCGCCACATGACGTAATGCGCGAGCAGTTAAGAAATCTTTACAGTTGGCGCATCGCACGAATGGTACCCCCCTGCTTGGCCTAACATCTAAATTGGGTTAAAGAACGGGAAGGACCATACAGGTGCTTACCCGTTATTTCGAACAAAAAAAGTGTGTAAAAAATTAACCTACTTAAAAGGCTTTTTAAGGATTTAAGCAACCTTCGTTAAATTTTATTGGGGTAGGTAGAATTTTATGTAAATACTAGCAGGTTATGTCCGCTACGCTGGTCTGTTTATCCAAGTGAACCTTGAATCAAATAAAATGCATCAGTAAATTTGACATTGTGATTTAAAGCAATATGGAATGTCCTTTCGCATTACTGAAAAGATATGAACGCCATTGTGCTATTATATTTTCTAATGTGAAGACATTTAGTAAAGAATGATAACACTTATTTGAATTTCCAGCTTTTAAATGTCCCTGTTTAATAAACACATAATGATTAAAACAAATAAAATGTCATCTTATGTCTTAGAAACGCTAAAAATTGCCAAAAAGATGTGTTTTATCCGTATGGGTTGTTATTAGATTGACCGCTGGCCGAAAATTCGTGACCTTTGGTCAATACCCGAAACTGTTTAATTCCTGAATATCGATCGGTCCCTTGATTCGCGTATTAACGGGGTTCGACTCTATTAACTAAAAAAACATTATCAACCAAACGCGGAGTTTTTATTAAATTTAATTTTTGTGGATGATATACTTAAAGGTGTTTTTTACCTGTTTATGAAATAAAATTAGTGGGATTTTGGGTGTTTTGAGTAGTATTTCTTATTTAAAAATACTAAAGGGAAAAAATAGATTATCAGTGCATGGAACCTTATTTCCCGTTACGATTGAGAATTAAATTTCTTTAAACTAAAATAATTATAGTAATTAGCAATACAAACATAAAAGTAAAGAAACTACATGTTGAATGTTTTAATCACTAAAAATAAATAAATAAATAAATAAATGTTTTCATTAATATTCCCATTCTAAATTGCATTGAAGCTACACCTGTTGTTCTGGACATTCCCAATATTCCGAAACTTCTCATAGCAGCCATTTACATGATAGAAATGATTTCCTTTGAGAACATGAGTTCCTAATGAGAACATGATTTCCTTTATATGATAGAAACCTGTTGGAGTTTCTCCCGGGTCACTAATATTTTTCCAAATTTTATTATTGCGGGTGATTTTAATGCAACTCATTCCTCTTGGCACTGTAGATCTACTAATTGGTTTGGAATAAGACTCGAGGTGGGTGAACCAAAATTTTGCGCAAATTATAGCGCCCCCCTCACCCACTTTTCCGCTTTCAAATAATTATCTCGATCTTCCTATCACCCGCAATTTCCCGTATCCTTACAGCCTTCAAACGCTGAACGAGTTGAATTCAGACCACTTGCCCTTAATCCGCCGGTATCGAGTTGACTCTTACAACCTAGTCTTAGGTCCGCTTTTATACACCAGGTGGGAAAACTTCACCTTCCTGCTCGAACAGTGGGAGACTCCGCCCTTGTCCCTGAAACGAAAAAGGAGGCGGGGAAACCATTAGTTAACTCGTTAACTCGGTGACGTCCTCAGAGAGGTGTATGAGCAGTGTTCTCAACCGAGAGAGAAACACCACTGCCGACACACTTCGTCTACCAGTGGGAATTAGGCATTTGATAACTGAACGAAATCGTGCTTGAAGGATGTTGTAGGTCTATCGTACGCAACATTTTAGGACCCATTTAAATCAACTTCTAGACTTCGACTCTAGAATTCTCGACTTCGGAACGCCTAAACTCATTCTAGCTGCTAATGAATGCCTTTCATCCTCAAACAAAGGTAACTGCCAATTTCATGTAGATGTCCTACATGTACTGACTGATATTGGACTCTTCTCATTTCCTTCATTTTGATTAAGCTTCCTGACGGCAACAACGGCAGGACGAGTTTTACCTCAACGGATAGATCCTGAGTTCTTCATCCTCTTCTGCCGTTCATCTCTTTTTTTCTGCAGTTTCACTTCTATGGCCAAAGAAATAATTCTTACAAACACCATCACCGCTGTCAACGGCTACGCTTCTGTTAACAAATTTAGAGCACGTGTTTTTTTCCATATCGATTCGCCATTCTTTAAATTCTTTTTCTGGTGTAAATAACAGTTCTTCATATTTTAATCTGATTTCATGATCTTTCATCAGATGTTCTTGGAAATCGGCCAACTTATGAAACTTTTTTATGCACATGGAACATGCATTGGCTGGTGTTTGTTTAAAATCAATATCCTGTATAGGACGAAAGTTCTTCATATGCCGATAATAGTTCTTTCTCAAAGAAAATATCCCATCGCATTGCAAACAGGATATTTCCTACATAATCGAGAATAACTTAAGAAAAATAGCAACTTAGTAAATTAAAAAAATAACAAATTAATAATTAAATAAAATTGAATTTATTTTTTTTTCTTTCCTTTAAAACAAACAAAAAAATAAACAATTAAAAAAAAAAAAAAAAGCAATTTAACAACGACCATTTGGAAAATGATTTTTTCAAAGATTACAATTTAAGACATAAAAAATCGCAAGGAGTTGATCATACATTACGTACGCCATGAATTAAACATTAATAGTGTAAAAATTGCAAGCGACAAAAACCGACCTGCGACTCGTCAGATTTCTTGAAAGTTGCGTATTATACAAGCATTTCATTGGCTGTTCGGGAAAAGGCTTTTCAATCGTAGAAATCTGACGATCAATTTTAAATGAAATTTCATTCTTAAACTTCTAAAGATCCCACACTATTACTTTTTACACCGTCGTATAGAGAAAAAAAAAATGTAGTTTTAAATGCAATTTGTTTGAAAGCTGTATCTCAATTTGTTTGTGAGTTATTAAATTTTTTTTTGTAGTTTTTATTACTTTTTTGTCATAGTGGCAACAGAAGTATCCATCTCTGTTGAAAGTAAAGGGAAATACAGATTACTGTATAGACCCATCAGAAAACGAATAAAATGCGGATTCAACCAATAAAACGCCTCAGATATGTTTTTGATTTCCTACCCTGACAGAGAACAATAACCATTTTTCCAATTGGTTAAAAAATAACAAATTAGTAACTAAAAAAATAACAACTTAATAAATAAAAAAATAACAACTTAATAATGTAAAAAACAATAACATTTAAATGAATGAAAGAAAGCAGCAATTCACATGTGGTAACAGAAAGATCAAGAGCCAAAAATAACAACAAACAAGCTAAGCAATGGCTCCTCTAAAGATGTTGTTGCCATATTATCGTACAGTAAACAACGCTTGATCGCCAAGCGCAAACACCAAGCCAACCAACATGCGCATGCGTATTAAGTATCGTAAACAGCCATTGCTGTTTGGTTTGGATCCAACAGTGGCAGGTTGTTATTAACCCATTTTCGGCCGAAGGTGCGTAAACGCACCATTTCAATAAATATTTTTTTATTAACACTGTGACGAATATTTTTCACTAATTTTATTTTTCTGCTATTTTTAATGCTTTTGGGGACATCTATAAAATATCAGTAATTCAATTGGAATAAACACTTTCTGTTGGGTAATTTTCAAAATACGCTAGTTTTTTTTAAAAATTGAAACGGTTATTGACAAATTCGACTTTTTGAAAATGTATAATTATTCCACTTGGGATTAATCGTATGTTTTTATAATGGATTAAAGTTGCAAGTTCTGTAAATAAAATAATAATAAAACAAATGACATAAAAAAAATTATTAATTTTAAATTTAATGGTGCGCTAGCCCACCATTGATTGAATGCATTTTATTTCCCAAATAAAATATTATTTTTCCTACACGAAACTTTTTTTTTTTTTTTTTGTCTTAATGAATGTAATTTAAGCGTATTTCAATGAAAATAATACCACATTTTATAAAATTTCTATACTTGGCCTCAAGGTCATTTGAAGGATAGCCAATCAGAGTAGAGCAGGACTGAAACGTCACGTGGCGGACAAGATCGGAGATCGACCGGCCGTGAGAAAGTAAATAGATGAGTAAAAGAACGGAATATGAAGTAAATATTTTTTTTAAAAAGCAGATCTTGGAAAGTAAATTGAACGAAATCACTTTCCTTAACATAATTTGTTCAAACACCGATTGGAGTTAATTAAATATAAAATACATAATGGTTAAATAATATCGCGATACATTTGTTTACATTCAAATTCGTGAAAAAAATTAAATTTTTAATGCGTAAAAGTTCAAATGAAAACTTTTAAACAATTGTAAAATAAAATGAATGATGAATTATATGAATATGACGACACAGCAGTAATAATAAAAAGACTAGAATTATCAAAGAGAATAAATTAAACAAAATTCACGCATCTAAACTTTTAACAATAATCCATTGTCCGATTACTAGATGTAAGTTTTCAAAAGATTTTGAATGTCACTATGCTTATTCAGGATCAAAATCAATATGATTCAAATATCTGTAACAATATATATACACAGGGCTTAGCTTCTAGCAAAAAAAAAAAAAAAAAAAAAAAAAAAAAGTACCGGAGCTCTAATATTCTGCCGTAATAACAACAAAGCGTATAACCCCCCCCCCCTCCCCCCACACACGCATATTTATATTTCATACACTATTTGCAAATTTTAAAGCAATTTCGTCTTTCTAAAAGGAAATTTTATATATTTGACACATCTTTAGGATTAATATATAATGAATTCTAATAAATGAACAGAGCAAAAACATTAAAATCAGGAGTGGGGAATTTTCAGAAAATCCTACTCGTTACGGACTTCTTTGTATTGGTGCGTAGTATTTATAAACTCTGGTCTGTTCTGACTAATATTTAAATATTCACTAAAATTAAAGAAGTACTGGAGTACTCCTGTGATATTCGGAGCAAATTAAGCACCGCGCGGAGCTAGAAAGTTAATCAGAGAGAATATTTTAAAAACACGAACAAAAAGCAGCAAGTAAAAACGGCAGAAACAGTTGCGACTAATTCTGACATTCCTCATCGCCGCGCCGTTCTGAAACCATTAAAAAAAAAAAAAAAAAAAAAAAAAAAAAAAAAAAAAAACCTACACAGGACACACTATGTCGCATACGTAAGCGCTTTGGTAGGAAAGAACGCAAAAGATTTAAGATGGGAGGGAAAGAAATAAAAATTTAGGCTTTGATTTTTTAGAAACACTATTTCCGCTGAACTCCGGAGTGAGTGCCGGTGAATTCAGATCAATATTTAAATTTCCACTAAAAACAAAGAAGTAGCGGATCTGAGAATCAAACAGAATATATTAACGATAATATCCAACGCAAATTAAGCACTGCTTATAGGCTAAAATACTTCAAACCTACATTAATTTTCATCTTAAATTTCTGCTTCATTTTATTAATCAGAGTAACACGAACATAATATTTAATAAAATAAATATTATCGTTATTCTGTTTGCGAATCACCGGGTTAGCTAGATACGAAGTACATGTCACTACATCAGCAGCCGATGTACAACAGAACTATGAAAAATCGAGAAAATCGCACAAAAATCGTTTGTCACAGCGTCCCCCCTTTCAGGGTTACACATCCATTTTCAACTGGGATCTGGCTTCAATAGTCAAAAATATACGTATGAAGTTTGGTTCAAATCTATGCCTAACTTTGTATGCCTTCCGGTGAAACAATAATGAAAATGGCACAAAAATCGCTATTACAGCACCCCCTCCCGGCGGAATATCCCCAAATTTAACGTGGACTTGCTGGACATAATAAAAAATACATAACTTCGTATACTTTCCGATGATATAATGAGAAATACATGTAAACGGACAGACAGATATTTTGTAAAAACATGTTTTTCGGGATCTCTGACCTTTAAAACATGTAAATTCGTTGAAAACTGGAAGTCGAACAAAAATTCGACTACAATACTTTCTTCTGTTATAGATAAAAGAAAGTAAAAAAAAAGATAATGCTAAAGCAAATATTTTAATAGAGTAATTTTTTTAAAGGTAAAAAAAAAAAAAAAATCCCAATAACAAAAGAAAATTTTTAAATTTTTTATGCAATTTTTGACTTTTTTTTTTTTTTAAATTTTGCGGCGATTTTCCATATGTATAAAAGGAATCCGGCTTTTTTTTTTTTTTTTTTTAGCCTACTATAGTATTAAATCTTGTCATTTTTTCAATAAAATTTATTTGGAGTTCGGGCAGAGATTTTCGGATTTTTCTCGAATTTTTTATGTGATTTTTAGAATTTTGTGATTTGTAAAAGGAACTCGGTTACCAACTTTTAGCCGAATATAATAAATTTTCTCCTCTGCGAGTTTTGAACTTTTTTTTCCCACTTCATGGCGATTTGTCTGCATTTGTGAAAGAAATCTGGTTTTAATCTTTTAGTCTAATATTGTAAATGCTGTCCTCTTTTTTTTTCTTTCATTAGAGTTTATTCTGAATTTCTCGCGATTCTTTTATGCAATTTTTACTTTCTTCTAAATCTTCAATAGAAGAAAGTATTGTAATCGAAATTTTTTTCGACTTCCGGTTTTCGACGGATTTACATGTTTTAGGGGTCAGAGATCCCCCAAAACATGTTTATAGAAAATGTCTTTCTGTCCGATCGTCGCGTCCGTGTGTCCGTGTGTCTGTCGCCATTGTACCATCAAAATGTGTATGAAGTTATGCATAGAATTGAACCAAATTTTTATGTTAAGTTTTTGGCTATGGCAAGCAGATCCTCCTTGAATTTGGAAAAAATTCGGCGGTAGGGGGCGCTGTAATAGCGATTTTTGTGCGATTTTGAATATTGTACCACCCAAAAGTATATGAAGTTATGCATAGAATTGAACCAAATTTTTATTTTAAGTTTTTGGTTATGGCAGGTAGGTCCTCCCCGAATTTAGAAAAAAATCGCCGGTAGGGGGCGCTGTAACAGCGATTTTTTTGCGATTTTGAATATTGTACCATCCAAAAGTATATGAATTTATGCATAGAATTGAACCAAATTTTTATTTTAGGTTTTTGGATATGGCAGGTAGGTCCTCACTGAATTTGGAAAAAATTCGCCGGTAGAGGGCGCTGTAACAGCAATTTTTGTGCGATTTTGAATATTGTACCATCAAAAAGTGTATGAAGTTATGCATAAAATTGAACCAAGTTTTTATTTTAAGTTTTTGGATATTGCAGGTAGGTCTTCCCTGAATTTGGAAAAAATTCGCCGGTAGGGGGCGCTGTCACAGCGATTTTGAATATTGTACTATCCAAAAGTGTATGAAGTTATGCATAGAATTGAACCAAATTTTTATTTTAAGTTTTTGGCCTTGGCAGGCAGATCCTCCCTCAATTTGGAAAACATTCGCCGGTAGGGGGCGCTGTAACAGCGATTTTGAATATTGTACCATCCAAAAGTGTATGAAGTTATGCATGGAATTGAACCAAATTTTTATTTTAAGTTTTTGGTTATGGCAGGTAGGTCCTCCCCGAATTTAGAAAAAAATCGCCGGTAGGGGGCGCTGTAACAGCGATTTTTTTGCGATTTTGAATATTGTACCATCCAAAAGTATATGAATTTATGCATAGAATTGAACCAAATTTTTATTTTAGGTTTTTGGATATGGCAGGTAGGTCCTCACTGAATTTGGAAAAAATTCGCCGGTAGAGGGCGCTGTAACAGCAATTTTTGTGCGATTTTGAATATTGTACCATCAAAAAGTGTATGAAGTTATGCATAAAATTGAACCAAGTTTTTATTTTAAGTTTTTGGATATTGCAGGTAGGACTTCCCTGAATTTGGAAAAAATTCGCCGGTAGGGGGCGCTGTCACAGCGATTTTGAATACTGTACTATCCAAAAGTGTATGAAGTTATGCATAGAATTGAACCAAATTTTTATTTTAAGTTTTTGGCTATGGCAGGCAGATCCTCCCTCAATTTGGAAAACATTCGCCGGTAGGGGGCGCTGTAACAGCGATTTTGAATATTGTACCATCCAAAAGTGTATGAAGTTATGCATGGAATTGAACCAAATTTTTATTTTAAGTTTATGGCTATGACAAGCAGCACCTCCCTGATTTTGGAAAAAATTTGCCACTAGGGGGCGCTGTAATAGCGATTTTGCATATTGTACCATCGAAAAGTGTATGAAGTTATGCATAGAATTGAACCAAATTTTTATTTTAAGTTCTTGGCTATGGCAAGCAGGTCCTTCCTTAATTTGGAAAAAAATTGCGGGTAGGGGGCGCTGTAATAGCGATTTTTGTGCCATTTTGAATATTATACCATCGAAAAGTGTATGAAGTTATGCAGAGAATTGAGCCAAATTTTTGCGTTTCTTTTTGTTCATGGCATGAAGGTCCTTTCTGAATTTGGAAAAATTCCGTTGGAAGGGTGCGCTATAATTACGATGTCTGTACCATTTTCTTTATTGTACAATCGAAAATTGTATAAAATTATGCATACAAATTGAACCAAATTTTTTGTGCATGTTTTTGGCTTTGGCCAACAGGTCCTCCTTGAATTTGGAAATATCGCGCGGTAATGGGGCTCTGTGATGGCGATTTTTGTATACTTTTCTAGATTTTTCGAAGTTCTATTGTTCATCGGCGGCTCGTGCAAAGCGGGAACTCACTTCCTGCTAAGCCGGCTATTCACAAACATCTGATAACAACAGAATAAGGAAAAACTATTAATTTTAACAAATATCATGATATCGATTAACTCGTTTTTAGTTTATTTAATTGACTGAAGCAGAAATTTAAGATGAAAATCAAAGTTGGTATAGTAATGAACTAATAATATTGAAGTATTAACATGTGTAACTAGTTTTTGAAATATTAAGATGTATAAGATAGAAGAAAGTTTTGGGATTGGCACATCCAACTAGTTTTTGAGATTTTGGCGTTCTGCAGAAGTTTCTTGACTTTCGTAAAAGGAATTAGGTTTTGAAATTTTAGCTTAATATAGTAAATTTTGTCCTTTGCGATTTTAGTGGTTTTTCTTTTTTTTGCGATTTTCCAGAATAATAATCGCCAGTTATCAAAATGACAAGATTTTGAAGAATTATGAATTTCAACGTCCGGATTTGAGACTCTGTACGCATTGTTAAATCTGTAAATGTGTTCTCCGAGAGTTATTATAACACGTTGATACAGTGCATTCACTAGGTTTTTTTTTCAAAAAGGCTGTTAAAATAATATAATAATTAAAATCATTCAAAGACGAAAAATTCCAACGCAGAACAGCATACAGAATACTATTGAAACGAGCGAAGCGAGGCGAATCTGTCCGCCACATGACGTAATGCGCGAGCAGTTAAGAAATCGTTATAGTTGGCGCATCGCACGAATGGTACCCCCCTGAGTTCTGCCGTGCGTGGATGTTGCGCTGGCATGTAATAAAAAAAGGTTTTTCAATTGCGCAATCAGAATAATTGTTTAGGGGAGGGAAAGGAATGCTGCGTATTTCGCAATAGGGGGAGTGTAATGGGTAGTATTTCTTGCGAAATCTATTTAAAAATGTAGTTTAAAAGTCAATGCAATTTATGACATTGTGTTTCACCAACGTGAGAGTCTGTGTCGAGACTGAAACTTTTTTTTATTTTTGCCCTACATAAAGTTTAATAAAAGCACCGTCTTTTTACAAATTGTTCAATGCATTTTCACAATGTTTTAATTTAAAGTAAGTAACATATTGTTTGTTAAAAGTTTCCAGCATAGTGGAAAAATGCTTATGAATTCGGCTTATCTGTCTGTCTGTGCGTCTTTCCGTGCTCTAATTTGCGCAAATACAAGGTGTCCTAAAATGGACTGGCTGATTTTAAAATTCAATAACTTGCATGAAAGCTATTAAAAAACTTCTTGCAGGAGGCTTATGTAAGATGCCAGTAATTTTTAATCTATGCTTGAGACATGACTTTTCTTTCTTGTTTTAGCGATACTCGAACATCATTGCAATTTCGATCTTAGAATGATATACTTCGGTGCCTAACATTCGAAATAATGGAAATAGATTAAAATTCTTGCTCTGAAGTCAAATGGGAGAATAAATAATTAAGTAATGATAAAAAATATTACATTAATACTCAGTAGCAAAGAGGTTAAATTAAACTAATTTTTTGCCTAATTACTTGGTGTGTATAACCTCTTCATTCCCTGGGTCCACATAGGGATGTGATGAATAGGGATTTGGCCGAATAGCCGATTACCGAATATTCGGCCAAATTTTAGACCGAAAACCAACTTTTTTTTCCGATAAAGAAAATAACTTTTGATTTCATTAATCTACCCTATATATATATATATATATATATATATATAAAATCCTAATAAAACAAATTTATGAAACGATTCTATGAAACGACTGAATGAAACGATTTTATGAAACGATTGATTATGTTTCACGGCGATTTCTCCTAAAATATGGAATACTATGCGGTAAAATTAACACCAAAAATCCGTATTGATCCGCAGATCTCAAAACTGGTAATATAATTTAAAAATTTGAATTAGTTTTCGAAATATTAATTTTTTTCTAATTTTAATTACATTTCTGTAGTGAAAATTTGTAATGATAACAAAATTACTCCATTTTTTTGGAAAAAAGAGGACAACAAGAAAAACTATAGGGATTATTAGATTTCTGTTTTTTTCGTCAATTTCAAATTGATAATTGAAATTATCTATTTCAACCGATAGTGAATCAATATTATGATTAAATGATGTTTTTCAGGTAAATTTGAAAAAAATAAAAATCAGATTTGTTTTTTGTCGCGAAAAGTGAAGTTATTAAACCGAGAAAGAAATTTTAAAATAAGAATTTCATGACCGCGTGTCAAATCAGAAAATAAGGAAAATTACGTCAAAATATTTACACCTAAGTATTAAAAATGCACGAAAAGTAAAAAAAGAAAAATATTTCACGCGAAACGCATTCAAAGCAGATAATTACGTCAAAATCCCCAAATATTAAATATCTTCATAATTAAAGTGAATGGACAGTATTCTTCCATTCGGTTCGAGGCTATAAAAATCGCCATTTTACCAATTGTGACGTCGCAGGAATACTGTCCATTATTACGCGTGTAAAACTTTTCATGTTGAATATTAAATTATATTTGAAAAGCTCAAGTAATCCTATTTCTAAACACTTTTAAATTAAATAATATATGTGCCCGTAAATCTTTAAAGAGAAAAAAAGTTTAGAAGAAATAAATTATTACATGAGCAATGCATTTAATAGTGAAAATTGCGTCATATTAAAACGATTTTCATTCCGAAGAATTTTAATGTGACGTCAGATGGTATAACTGGAGTGCGACTAGCAAATTTTTTTATATATTACATCACTTGATGAAGTGTAAATACAGATAAATGTATGCGCAAAATATTTTCGTTTTATTTTGTACGAATTACTATCGATAAATACATTTTTAAAAAATCCGGATAATCGTATTAAATAATATAAACAATATACATTGTAAAATATGTACATGATGGTGCATTAAAATAATGAAAGAATTTATGAATAAGCTATAGGGGAGACTAGGGAGGGTTGACCCACTTTTTACCAAATGATTTTTTACTTTTTAAATATTGAACATAGAATAAAGTTTTATATATCATTTTATTCGTTATACAATCAGTTATCAAAATAAAATTGCTACATAAGTTTAATATATAAGAAATTTGAAAAATGAATGATTTTATTCATGACAAAATAATGGGTCAAGGCTCCCCACATACGAGAGGGTTGACCCCCACTATATGGGAGGCTTGACCCACTTTGTATTATATTGAAATATTTGAGAAGAGAATAAAATCAGTTTAAAAAAAAAAAAAACAGAATAACTTTATGCTACATGCTTTATTTATTAAAAAAAATATTTTTGAAAACATGACACTTAAAAAAACCTGTTTTGACGCAATCGCAAGTCATAGGAGAAAACATTTGTTTTAAACATGATTTTGCCTGAGCATATATAATTGTACAGCAGGGAAAATGAAATTTTAACATTTAAGACAATATTCCGGTAGAGACAGGTTCCGTTTTCATAGGGTTTCATGTATGAATATGTCTGGATTTAGGAAACACTGTCCCGCCTTTTTTTTTTTGTCTCCTTGTCCTACTTTTTGTGACACTCGACCTAACAACATAGTTGTCACATAGCTTCATCTAACTTTATTCATCCTGGTGAAATTTGTCTACATGCCTTCCTGAAGTTTTTCGATCAATGCTATTTTCTTTTGCAGCCGCATTGGGCACTGAACTTATTATTAACATTGTTTAGGCCTTTCGGGAGCAAAGTACTTTCAGTACTAAAATGTTGAAATAAATGACTGGCACCGGAATTTACGAACAAATTTATTTGGAAATAAGAAAAAGGCTATATTTCACATACATATTAAATGGAAAACATTTTAGTAAAATTCTGGTGTCATTCTGGCGTTTGGGAATTAAAATTAAGTGGTTTCATAAACATGCCACTGTCCCTGAAATGGTTAAGACTGCTGTTTTCATACTTTCTATTCTTTTCCACTGTTTCTATTTACCTATTTTAAGTAATATTTAGATGGAGAAAAGTTCCTATCAACTTTCCCATTTATATTTCATTAAGTATTTTCTTGCAGTGGATACTACAGCAATTTTTTACATCTTTCTTTAAGCAGTTTCAAACACTTTCTTTTCCATCACCTCATTTTACAGTAGCTTTACAGGATAAATATATATTCTTTTTTATATATAACCCTTTTCATTATGCACAGTGTATAATAAACAGATTGCCAAAACCACTTAATTAAGGGAGCCTTGAGCATCTGGTCAACCCACCCTCACATTGACTGGGTCAAACCTCCACACATACCACGTTTCTAAATAATAGCATATTATGTTAAGCCTAACTTACGGTACAATCTTTATGCCTGGAATGAAAGCTCGTTATTTCTGCATTACTTTAAACCTACTTACTTAAATTTGTATGATATATTTTATCTGAAAAAAGCTTACAAATTATTTCTAAAAAACGCACTTTTTAGTTTGATAACGCTCCCCATTTGATTTTTCCACACCTATTTCGATTAGCTGTATGAAACAAAGACTATTGTTTGAGCATTCCAATAGCTTTGGTTGACACCTATTAGTAAAACTCTGAAATTATTTTAAATATGAAAACTGATGGGTGGGTCAAGCCTCCCGTATGGTCAACCCTCCCTAGTCTCCCCTATATGTTCCTGAAAATATCTAAAACTCGATCAAAACTTAAATTATAAGGTTAAAAATTTAAAAATACAATGCTTTTCAATACCGTGGTTCTGAAAGATACTCCCAAGCAGACGGAGTTTTTTAACTTCGAAACTAAAAGAAGGATATTGTCCATAGTGTCGTTATAAAACTCAGAAAGATAGCGTCATTTTTAACCTAACCATTTTATACATGCTTATTTTCAAATGTGTAATTGATCTTACTTATCAATCCTGAAAATCGCCATTAGTTGTTTCGACAGCGATGGATGAGGCCATTGTAATAGAAAAATACTCCATTCAAAAGGAAAAGAATTTTAACTCGATTACAGAAGATAGCCGCTGCTATATTAATATCATTCAATCTTCAGTAACCTGATAATATTTTTTTAAATAAGGCACATTACTGTGTTTTTGGAGTCTCTGAAGTCTGAACATTGGTTGGCGGGAATAGCTCGCAGGGGCCAGAGCCCCCTAGTATACAATATACATATATTTAAAATTTTAAAATGGAAAAAATAATTTAAACAAATTTATGTTCCCTTATTAATCTGATTAATTTTTTTAATAATTTGATGCAGGGTGAAACCTCCTGTAAGTGACAACTTTAAAGATTCTTTCTTGTTCAAATCACTATTACAAAATTTTAAATCCATTTCATACTTATTTTTCTTTTCGAAAGGATAGTAGAGATACATTTAAAAATTACTGTTGACAAAATTATCAGAAAAAAATACATTGTATTACTAAAAATTAATTTTTTTCACAAATATGGCGAATAACTCCAATAACTGACACAAACCCCATTTTGAAAAAACAATAACTGACGCGAAGTGAACCAGTGTTTGACACTTTACTTGCAAAGATAGATAAAAAAGTTATTTTTTGTTTCAAGGAATTTATGCTTTAAAAATACTTTAATCTTTTATAAAAACAATTTACTTAAACCTTATTTATCCTCTTCGTTACTAAATATTAATGCAGTATTATTGATTATTACTGAATTATTTCTTGTCCACTTTGACTTCAGAACAAGATTTTTAGCCTATTTGGAGTATTTATCTTAGATATCGAAGCATATCATTCTAAGATCGAAATTGTAACTATGTTTGAATATCATTAATAAAAAGGGAAAGAATGGAGGTCCACATATGTGGACTCAGGATACGAAGAGGTTAAATTTGATACCATACTACAGACGTATGTTTCTATTTTTTCATGTTTTAAATTATTAGTAATGCAAATGTAATGGTGGTTCAGTACCGGGTTCTTGGAATTGCACAAAAAACTCAAACTAATAATTTTACTGGAAACATGAAATTTTATTTAAAGACATTTAAGTTATGGTGAATCATACAATAAATTGGAACACAGTAAAAATGGGAAAGAGAGCCCGTAACACAAAATGCGCCTGAGGCGCAATTCTGAATTACATCTTTTAGAGATGGTGGTCAGCAGAGAAGTGACAGATTCGCTAGAAATCAGATATATTGGCAGTATACGATATCGCTAATTTACAAACTTACTGACGCCAGAACAAAAGAGACAAAGCACTGGCGAGAGATTTAGCAGAAAATAATGTGGCAGCCCCCTACAGCACAACTTACCGGGATGTAATGCAACCCTACTGTATTTCATGAAAGGGCGCCATAAGGACTGAATTTGTTTACTTTAACACCAACGAACTGAGATTAAATGCGATTGTGACAATCTTAATGAATGTATGGAAATGCAAAGAAAAAGCATGTGTTAAGATAAATGAAATATATTTGAAACCGCAATTCCCTTAAAATGTTTTTATTATTTTTTATTTCATTTTACCCGTCAAATTCTAATTGCACTGAAGAGTGGCTTATTTACAACGCAGATTAAAATACGATAAAAGAAAATGAAATGTTAAAAAGAGAGCTGCAGTTAGGTTTTTGTGCACTTATTATTTTTAAATAAAGACCGTTAAAAAATAATAATTATGTGAGAATGAAATTTTGAGTAACTAGAAAATGAAAACATAAATCTTTGTATATGAACGTGTTAAGTTAAGTTTGTTGGGAAAAAAAAGAGAGAAAAAAAATAAACATGTAGATAGAACTACATATTGTTTTAAGAAAAAGAATTAATTTAATGATTTCACATGTTCAAAGTAGATTTCGATTAACGGGGGGAGGGGGGGGGGCGGGGCTGGAAATAGATATGTTGCAGAGAAAGCTGCCATAGCAAATATCCAATAACTGACATTTATGAACCTGCAACTGACAAATGGTGTCAGGCCCTGGTAGTATAACTTAAATTTTAATGGTGTTGACTACAAGATGAATTTAATATATGTTTTTCCTAAACAGTTCAAATAATAGATTTCAACTTTCTTTAATATTACCAAAATTAACTTCTCTGTCGGAGACTGGTGAAACGCAGTTACTGGAGCCCATAACTGGCATCCCCCATTAAGTGAAATTAAATATCTATAAACTAGAAATAATGGTCCTAATATATCATAGACATAATTTTAAACAGATTTCTACAAGTATAACTATAAGAAAAACTTTAGGATGGTTGCATTATAAATACATTTAAAAAAAGAACTACCTTAATTTTAGAAATAAGATGGATACTTCAAAATGGCACTTTTTGTGTTCTCATAACTCAAAAGTTTTTTTCCTCATTAAATATGTTCTTGGCTTACTAGTGGTAAATAAATTGACTTCAAAATAAAAATAAGTTTCTAAGTTACCACTATTTTACAAGAAAATGCATATTTGAGTTATGCAATTAAGAATGAATATGATTTCATAAATACGTCAGAAAATAGCCTATGTGGATTAGAGAAAATAATTGCAAAAATGAAAGAAAATTCTTATCCTGAATTTATTTGGCGAGATATCTTGCAATATTCGGTGGAAATTTAGCAATATTCGGCCCAAAGTGGCCGAATATTCGCCCCATCCCTAGTCCACATAAGTGGACCTCCATTCTTTCCCTTTTTATTAACGATACTGAAACATAATTGCAATTTCGATCTTAGAATGACATGCTTCGATATTCAAGATTAGAAATAATCTAAATAAATTAATACTCTTGCTCTGAAGTCAAAGTGGAGAAGAAATAATTCAGTAATAACCAATAATACTGCGTCAATATTCAATAGCGAAGAGTATAATTTCTACAGATGATATACAGGGCAGCACAAAAGATCTCGAGTACATTTCTGTTTATTGACGCAAATGGCTGAAGGAGAATTTATAACCGTGTTATATATTTTTCCTAACTGAAATAAATTTTAGCATAGTAAGTAGCATATATATAAATCTATAGATCATATACAGGGCTGCACAACAGATTTTGGATATTTTCCCGACTATTGATGCTAATTCCTGAAATTGGGTTTTCAAATGTGTTATGCGTTTTTCACAGTTTTGTTAACGATTCTGGAAGCGTTGGAAAGCGTTTCATAATCTATGCTTGAAGAATGATTTTTCATTCTTGTTTAATTTGATTTTAATACAAGGAATGTATATAAAAATGTTATGAACAACATATATATAATCAATGCTTGTCGCATGATCTTTCGTTCTTGTTATATTGATACAGGTGATAAAATTAATTCTGAGACCGTCTGAGACCCATAGTTTGGGAAGCAGTAAAGATTTTTAAAGAATTTTATACTATGTTACTTTTGATAATGCTTTCTCGAATGGCTGTTTTGATATAAATACAGAAACATTATTGTTACCGGCACACAAAATGGCAGTGGCATTCACCCCATCCCAGATACAAATTACAAACAATGGCAAATACTATATAATCACAACCACCTTACTACCATGCCTTTAATATGTTAATTTGCACGGAAAGAAAGTGGACTTAGGTGCAATTCGACCTTTGCGTGTATCAGGTAATAAAAGTCATCTTCCAGTAAGTGAATCAGAAATGGAAAGCTGATGCCACCCTCGCAAATGGAAAGTGCCCAAATAAAAATCTATCGGGTACATCGCACTATAATTGCAGTAACATTTCCAAAGCGAAATCGCTTCACATCCATGACCTGATTCCTTTTCTTCGTACAGATGAATAGAAAAAATACTAATAAAAAAATGTTTTGTTCGTGCTCAGAAGCCACCCGTATCTGTGTTCGCCATCTTATTGTTTGTTTCTATAAGATGATTCTCTTGTGAACAAAGCTGGGCCCATAGAGCAAACGAGTTGAATATTCTCATAGGGGAGATACTTTTCTACGATTGGCTTCGTTATGTTCACGAACAATTTCGTAAAGATACGGAGATATCGTCCTAAGCACCTTGTTAAAACTCCATTGGTAAAATGGATAAAGATTTTATTTTTCTCCCATTTTCTTTCAAACTGGATTTTGAGTGGGTGATATTTTTATGGTAAAAAGACTCAAGGGAGCAGTTTTGGTTGGATTTTCAGATAGAAATTTTTCTCTTTTATTAATCCCATTTATTTTTCTTTCATTAAGTCGACTCGGAGGATATCTCCGTGAAAATTCGGAGATTAATTTTTAAAGTTTAAAGGCTTTATTTCTTTTAAAGGTTGCTTGATAAGAATCGTTTTAAAAGGTCTGATTATTGTAATAATAATTGTTGAAAATAAGCTTATACGAATGAAGAATATCAGGAACTGCCATATAAAAATATAAAAATTGTTATAAAGTACGAACATATTAACCCATTGCCGACGGGCAATTTTTATCAAATCTGAATTTTAAAACAGCAGAAGCTCCTTCCTATTCTGAAAGTTTTTTTGTAAATTGGTGTTCTAGATCGGTTCCCAAGTTTATGCATCGGTAAATATCTTTCGAGGTACGAATTTAATATAAAATGTCTTACAATCTAAAAAAATGTGGACAACATGATATAACTGCATATTGTGTAAGGTAGAAGCCATGCCCTTAGTCAATGATGTTTTTTGAATGAAAACAAGAATTCTCGTTTCCCGTCGTGAATGTGTTAATGAATTTCTCAATCACTTAAAGAATCACGTTTTTAAACTATAAACTCATAAAAGGTCAATCAACTATTTTTTGCACCTATTCCTACCCTTCATAAGTAATTTAATAAACCTTCTTCGAATCCATTTACTGTAGTTTTTATATGGTATACGAAGAATAAGACAAATATCATATTTACTCGAATCTAAGACGCCCTGAATCTAAAATGCACTTTATTTTTTTAAGCTTAACTTACAGTCTGCACAGACCATCAGCTCATCGAGTTGACGGCTAAAATTCCAGTATTAGACAAAACTCGATTCGCATATCAAAATGCAAGTGGTCTTCTAAATCCTGTCTATCTTGGTGAAAAACACTTGCAGACTCGATTTTAGTGGTTGATCGGTAGGATTATTATTGTGTTTTCGTACATCCAAAGGTATGAAAACATGGAAGACTGGGAGCAGGAAAACACAATGGTAACCCTACCAGTCAACCACTAAAATCGGGTTTGCAGGTGTTTTCCACAAAGTTAGGAATTGACAGAACAGTTTAATATGATATTAATATACGAATCGACTTTAAATCAATCCTGGAATTTCAGCCGTAAACTCGATGAGGTGATATTTTGTGCAATCGCCTCTCGGTCTATTAGGAACTTTTCTTCTAATTCCCAAACTCACATGGAAATTTTGAAAGCAGGAGAAAAAAAAAAAAATCTTAGCGATATATTGTAAATGCTAATTTTATTTATTCTCTACGTTTATCAAAATTCGTATTCACTGGTACTTCGCCTACGTCATCAGGAATTTAAATTTATGTAATAGATCAAGGAGAGGAGATCAGAAATTTATGTAAGTCCTCGGGTCGGGACGACATTAATTAGCCCCCGGTATGCTATTTTTTTCTCCCAGCAAATAAAATGTCATCTCCAAAAAATAACGTTCCGTTGTATAAGCCAGCCGTAAAACAAAGCAGATGTATCATTGTACTGTTAAATGCACTACTGCAATTTTTTAAACTTCTAAACATCGCACATTTTCGATCTTTATATCGTCGTATTGGGGAAAAAAGTACTTTTAAATGCAATTTGTTTGAAAACTGCATCTCCATTTATTTTTGAGATATAAATTTTTTTGGAGTTTTTAGCATCGTTTCTTTAATTTGGCAACTCAAGTACTCCATTTCTGTAGAGAGTAAAGAAAAAATATTAGAAAATAGCAATTATAATTTTTTGTTGCCATTTTCCTCAAAAAACTGTACTGAAAACACGTGCATTTTGAAAAAATATAAATGAATGATTTCTGATAAAACATGAAGTATCTATATTAATATTACAAACAAATGAAGGCATATGAATCACTAGATAGCCGATTTTTTTTGTCGAGTTTCGAATGACAATATCTCTTTTTATAGGATTTGCGTATTATTTAGCGATAGTGACGTTCTATGCATACTTTACTGTAGATGCTGTTTAAGACTAGATCCTAAATGAGGAATTATTCCTCCGGATGCGCTCTGGATGCAAATGATGTCATTTTATATAAAATAAAAGCGTGTGTTTTAAGTCTTAAAGCATGAAATATGTTTTGTACTACAATAGAGTCCTGATTATCTGAGTTCCGCTTAACCAAGTTATTTTCTTCTGATGGACCATCTTCTGATTTCCATTTTTATGAAATAACTATTATAAATGAAGTGTTAGGTGAAGATGAAAGAGCAGGCGTAAAATGTTAGAACTTTCATTTTCTGGTCAGAATGGGAAAAAAAATGGCCATAATTTTTTTTGAAAAAAAAAAAAGTCTTCATCTAACTTCACCTAGATCTCCTCACCTAACACTTCATTTATAATAGCTGTTTCATAATAATGGAAACCATCAGTCCATCAGAAGAAAATGATCCATTTCAAAGGTATAAGTTCGATTGAAAAAAACTATGAACTAATTAATGAATTAAGTGAAAATTTATATTTCATCTTCTTAGTTGGTGACTATTTGTGTAAATATGGTTTATCCGAGTTTTTTGCTTATCCGAGGTGAGCTTGGTCCATATTAACTCGGATAATCGGGACTCTACTGTATATTTATGTATATATATATATATATATATTTTATCGGGGGCGACACTAAATTCTGAAAAAGCAAAATTCCTGTTTTCTAGTTTTTTTTTTCTTGTCGGATTTGAATCGGGTTGACTTAAATGTTTCGTGTTCGATTTGGTCGGCAGGTTGGATTTTGACTCTTTCAGATCGTGTTCGAATTGCACCGATTTTTTAAAAGAAAGTCCTGAATATTTTTCAACTGAAAAAACTGTATACATTTAATATTAATGAGTGTATGTAAGTTCATTTTTATAAAAAAAAAAAAAAAAAAAAAACACGCCTATACTTCAGACATGGCAAGCATTTAGCAACTTGTATCAAAGTCGGTCTTAGGGTTACTTCATTTTCTTTTTATAGATCTGAAAGTCCTATCTCATTGATAACGTTGCTGATAATTGCATCATCCGATATTTTCTCCGTGCAAAGGACATTTGAATTCTCACTTAAAAAAGCCCTGGAATGAATTTTCTTGCAATTGTGGAATTATATGGTGACGTTCATGTATGAGTAACACATATTTTCACTGAAGGCATGGATTGCCATTGAATTTCTCTGGTATGTCTATTTCTTATCAAATCCGCGTGCTGATAGGTATTAGAAATTGTCGTATGAGAAACATCCTCCCATGCAACGATTGACAAATGCATTGCTTGAAGAATATCAATCTCGCAAGACTATTCTCATTCCAATCAAGGATTACTCTTTGAAATATCACCCTTTTTAAATTCCGCTTGAAACTATTGATTATTCCCTTCTCTATTGGCCATAAAAATGAAGTTAGATTTGTTGGGAGGTTTTGCACACAGATGTCTTGTAGACCAAAGACTTCTTTCTGAGCAGTACAATTGTCCACGTTTTGGATAACATTACGTTTCTCCGTTGAAAATCAATATCTATATATATATATCATCCATTTTTCGTAAAATCACTACTCATTCGAAGTTTGATGCCAGCACGAAACTTCGGAGCATTTTGGAAATTTTTGGAGCATTTTGGAAAGCAGCTGGTTTTCAGATACTTTTCAATAAAGAGCACAGGCAATTTTGTGACTAGTCGTGTTGGCACGAATGAAAACTGCAAGTCTCTGTTTAGCTTTTTTACCTCCAGTGGTTTTAATTCCTTTGACGGCTAATGTTTTTCCGTTAACAAATCTGTTTCGTCAGCGTCAAAAGCATCTTCTGTAGCATACTTGAAAAGCTACAATTTTAGATTTTCTTCTTTCGATTTATATGCTGATGATGTATATTCTGTTTCAATTTCGCAACACAGTTTCTTGTTGAAACGCACGTCATTCCAAATGTATATTTCTACTAGCTAATACGCCCGGCATTGCCCGAGCCCGTGATAAATGATTCTTAATACTTGCCAGCCTCCTGATTTTTTTATACTAATATTTTTATGCAGATATAGTTACTTGCTTTATATACAATCGCACAATTTGAGCAATTAAATAAAACGATCATTTTTGTAAGATTTTACTGGTATCGAAAAATTCGGGAGGTTGGCAACTATGGATGAACCTTAAAATTGTGTTATTTTATATCTTTAACTTCATTTTGTTGATTTTATATCTTTAAATGAAAAAATCGCGAAAAATATTAAAGTGGAAGTACACTGATGTCCGAAATTAAGGTCCAATCACAAAATGATAATTTTCAAGTACGCGAATACTCAAAAGGAAATAATATAATTCGAATAATTACTATCTATGCAGCACAGCTAGTCCATATTGCATCTCATTCATGTCACACATGGTCATAAGTGTCACAGTCACTACGGTGAAGCAAAAAATAGGAAATTCCTCACGTCTCATTATGAGTCTTAAATGATCACTATATGTGACTCCACTGAGACGTCGCTGTGACTGTTGCTTTCTGACGAGCCAACACGTGTCTTTACAATGTAGTTACATGGTGACTCTCATCTGACTGTCATCTGCAGACTCAATTTCAAAATCATCGTGAACGCTGCGTTGTGATAAGTTACCAAATAGTCACATTAAAGTCAAATAAGGACTTTCAGGTGACAGAAAGACTACTGTGAAGTCACCATTGTGCTCTTTTGTGAAAAGTCACCATGTGACTATAATGTGTTATTATTTGGTGACTTATCATAATGCAACGCCCATGATGATTTTGAAATTTAGTCTAAAAATGATAGTCACATGAGAGTCACAATGTAACTACATTGTAAAGTCATCTTGTGACTGATCATAAAGAAGCAGTCACATTGACGTCTCAGTGAAGTCACATATAGTTATAATTTGAGACTCATAATGAGACGTGCGGAATTTACTATTTTTTGTTTCACCGTAGTGACTGTGACACTTGTGACCATGTGTGACATGAATGAGATGCTATATTGACTAGGTGTGATGTAGGGATATTAATTATTTGAATTATTTTATTTCCTTTTGAGTATTCGCTTGCTAAAAAATTAGCATTTTGTGACTGGTCCTTAATTTTGGACATCAGTGTATATGCTATTTGGTATTTTATTTTCTGCGTAATTTTATTTTTGTAGTCTATGCATACCGAAAGCGAGTGAAAGCGTGACGAATCACTTAGATTTTTATTGATTTCATCGAAATATTCACACATTTTGTTTTGTAAAAAATATTTCTACCCATCCGAACGTTTAAAAATTTTTGTAGGTTACGTAAATCTTGTCTACTGAGATGGTCTAAAAAGATTGTGTTTAAATACAGACGTTTATATACTTTTAGTGTAGAAAAAATATCGTCTCCGTGAGGCTCGAAGTGACCTGAGTTCGCCGGTGTATTTGAAAGGGTTAAAATTAATATTTTTTAAAACAGATTACACCATCAATTGGAAGCAGGTTTCAGCTTTAAGAACATATTTTTGATTTACCAGTACCTCTAACATTGCGCTCTGGAGGGGCGTTGTCCCCCCGAAATTGCTTCTTTTCCTCCTTCATTTTCTGACGATGGGTAAACAAGGTTTTACGCGTGCGCCAGCGCTTTTTCCCTCTCGCAAAGACCGAGATGAGTTTTTAATGAGAGTGCGTTGCGCTTGTTAATTAATAACTCAACTAATTAGTATAATTTTAAAATTCTGAGCCTCAGTTGTATCAGAAGACACTTTGAGCTATCCTCACAAACATTTTCAGCATCGTATACGTGCCGTAGAATTCGCTAGCCACCGCAGGCATATACACAAACACACACACAGACACAGCGAAACATTCTTTTACTAGTATAGATTAGCTGACCCGCCCGGCCCGTTGCCCAGCCCGTGATGAATGACCCTTAGATCTTATTAATGACCCTTAAATTAACCTCAAATTTGTATGATTTTATATCTTAAGATTCCATTTTGCCTATATTTTAAATGGTAAAATATGGAATTGAAAGTAGTATATGCTATATCGTATTTTATTTTCTACGTAATTTGATTTTTGGAGTCTATGCGCGCGCCGAAAGCTAGTGAAACCGCGACGAAACACTCAGATTTTTACCGATTTCGTCGAAATTCCACACATTTTGTTTTGTAAAATCTATTTCTAACCATTTCAAAATTTTTGTAGGTAATGTAAATTGAGAAAAATTTCTATTGAGATGCTCTAAAAAGATTGTGTTAAAATACGGACTTTTAGTTACTTTTAGCGTAGAAAAAATATCGTCTCCGTGAGGTGGGGGGGGGGGGAGTGACCTGCATTCGCTGACGTATTTGAAAGTTTTAAAATTACTATTGTTAAAACCGATTACACCATCGATTAGAAGAAGGTTGAGCTTGAAGAACATATTTTTGGTGTGTCGGTACCACCAAAATTGCGCTCTGGAAGGGCGAAACCGCGACGAGACATTCAATTTTGTGCGAATTCCTCGAAATTTTCACACATTTTATTTCGTAAAAAATATTTCTACCCGTCCAAATATTTTAACATTTTTGTAGGTGATGTAAATCTGATCTATTGAGATGCTCTAAAAAATTGTGTTAAAATACAGACGTTTAGTTACTTTTAGCGTAGAAAAATGATCGTCTCCGTGAAGCGCGAAGTGACCTGCGTTCGCCGGTGTATTTGGAATGGTTAAAATTCCTATTTTTTAAAACCGATTGCACCATCGATTAGAAGAAAGTTTCAGCTTTAAGAACATATTTTTGGTTTGTCGGTATCTCTAACAATGCGCCTTGAAGGGCGTTGCAATAGGGAAGAAAACCGTTTTTCAAAAAAACGACCCTTTTTGAAAATTTCTTTTCAAGGGGTTAACTGCAATATTATTTTTTATTTATTAAGGAATTTAAGACGTAAGGGTACAATCTTTTAGAATATGTCTTCCGTTTTTAACTTTATTGAGCGGTTTGGACGACGTAAGTTAATAAATAATGACAAAATGCTCCCAAAATTTCTTTTTCTTGTTCTTCATTTTCAAACGATTCGTAAATAAGCCTTTTGTGCATACGTCAGAGGTTTTTTCCCTCTCGTGAGGACCGAAATGACTTTTTAATGAGAGTGAGTTGCTATTTTTAATGAATAACTCAACTAATTATTAGAATTTTAAAATTCTGAGCCTCAGGTGCCTCATCAGACACTTCGGGCTAGCCTCACAAAAATTTTGAGCCTCGTACGTGCCGTAGAGTTTGAAATCCATCGCGAACAGACGCACACGTACACAGAGCGAAACTTCTTTTATTAGTATATAGATAACTAACCATCCGTCTGCTTGTATGAGAGGGCAGTGGCGTAGATAGGGGGGGGGGGGGGGGCAAGGGAGGCGGTCGCCCCGGGCGCCGAGGCCTAGGGGCGTCAAATTGAGAGAACTTTAAACCGAAATTATTTCGCATATTTTCACTAAAAATAAAATTGTTGATTTTTAAAATTTTGTTTTGTATGTGAATGTTTTCTTTAACACTACCCTCATAGCATGCATGGTCACAGTGACGTTGTTGTGACGTCACTGTGAGTCACTGTGGTCACGTCACATCTGTGACCGAAATGCCACCACTCAGTGATGTCACATTGTGACTGAGATGTGAACTTCTTAGAAAACTTTAAAAAATTACAAAAATTCTTCAAAACATGTTACTGTAAAATTTTATTTTTCTGGCAATAAAAAAGAATTGTTATGTCACTGCATGTAACGTAGGTCACGTCACACTCACAAAAAAAATCCCCCCATATTGTAAGTCACAGTGTGAGAAAAATATGAACTTCAAAAATCTTTGAAAATGAAGAGAAATGTTTTAAAAAGGCTCGAGTTACAGCGGCATAAGGAATGAAAATATATTAGTGGATAGCAAATAGTAAATTCAGACACGAAAAGATGGTGTGTGTGTGTGTGGGGGGGGCATATAAAGGAAAATGCACGGTACAAGTATCAACAAACTAGATTTTCATGCTATATTTTATCAATTTGATATCTAAGAGAGTGAAAGTATACTTTTTTCCTGATTTCAATTTTATCTAGTATTGCAATTTAATATAATAATCCTTCTCTTATTCTTATTATTATAAAAGTGTTTCTCGGAAAAATGGTACGTGCTGGAGCAATTTGGATAACATATTTAGAATTAGGAATATTAAATATATACACTTTACATATTTAGTTTGCAGGAAGGAAAATTTTTAATTTATTTTTACCGACCACTGGTATTCGAAACACTTTTGTGGCTTCAAACTAAAAAATTTCTATTATAGTTAAGTCTGCAGCTTTTAATGAGCACGTAGAAAGAGTCTTCAGAGTTTAGTCATACATACATTTCTTGCTTTATAATTTGCATTCAAGTCATATTTTTTCCTGTTAGTGTACCTATTTTAAGTAACTATTTTTAAAAAAAATTCTACTTCTTTCAGACTTTTAAAATAAAATTAGCATTTTCGAATTAAAAAAAAAAAAAATACAAAATTTATGCAAAACCCATGATATAATTTATTATTCGTATTTCAAATTTGTGTTTTAGAGATATAACTCTAAAAAAAAGTTATTTTACGAATTGTTTTATTCTACAGGAAATTAACATGAAAAGAATGACGATTGACAAAGAAATTTTTTTTTTTAATCCTCGATATTTATTTATATCTTATTATTTTTTAAGAAGATATTTTGTATTTATTATGTGTGAAACAATCTTTACTTAGAAAAAGGGAGGGGGGGGGGGGGTTAAAACTGATAAAAAGAAAAGGTAAAATACATTGGAAAATTCTTCAAATACAAAAATTTAAATACAGACAGTCTCATAAAATGATTGCACATGTAAGTTCCAAATCCACCTGCCCAAAATCGTCTGCCCCGATACCACAGGGTAAACAGAGAACTTTTTGTTCTAACAGATGCGGTAAGTTACTAGTCTAAAATGTAAGCTTTTGCGTGTGCTTTTTTAATGGAAGAAAAAGACGTCGCCATTTTCGGATACACACGGATATTAATAATTAATTTATGGAGCTTAAAAAGTAGGTCTTATTTAATTTAAATTGTTTATTCTTGTTTTGTATATTTGATGAGATGAGTTAAATAGTTTTATATTATACCTATAGAAAGAGACTGATCTGGAATTGTTTTTCAGATTAGAAATTAACATTATACTGAATGGGAAATGTCGTTTTACATACTACAGTCGACGCTCGTTTTTACGAACTCGTAGGGAGCACCCAAATAGTTCGTAAAATAGAAAGTTCGTAAAATAGAAAATCACCAAAAATGATATGAATATGTATATTATTTATGTCTATTTTTATCAAACTGCCCCCTCTTCATAGATGAAGCAGTATTTCGAGATTATTTATTATTTAATAAATTTGTACCTGTGTTTTTAAATATACAAGAAATAAATGCAAATTTATGCACTAACAATAATTTTAGTACACATGCGTTACTATGCTTTGAAAATATTACATATGAAAACACAGACTGTATTATACTTAGTAGATGAAAATACATAGATGAAAACATAGATAAAAAATTAGGAATGGAAATAATCACATATCTTTTTTTTTTTTTTTTTTTTTTTTTTAAATCACATTTTGAAAAATATGTGTTTCCAATTTATCTATGGAAACCTTTACTGCGTTTACCTTTCACAGTTATTGTTGCCTTCAAAAAAGTGCCTTAGTCCTGACAACCACTACTGGAAATTGTTGTTATACCCCCCTCCCTCCGAAATAGATTGGGGAAATCAGCACATTCTTGGAATGCACCTGATGTCTCATTGTACCTGTATAGAGTTTAACTAACGTTGGCGCTGCATTCCGATTACTTTAGAAAAAAAAAATTCAGAACTACGAAAACTGAGTTCGCAAAAAAGAGATTTTCATAATATGTAGTTCGTAAATGGGAGCGAAAAATTACATTGCTTCTACGGGAGCGTATTCGGGACCACTCTATAGTTCGTAAAATCGCAAGTGTTCGTGAAAAAGAGGTTCGTAAAAACGAGAATCTACTGTATAGTTGTGAAACTTTTGAAAGACTTTTTTTCATTGCTAATAATATTTTAAATTATTATTTAAGATCCTAAATCTTCATATCAATGTTTTCAGATTTAACATTTGCCAAAATTATAAAATAATAGGAATTCCTTATAACATATGGAGAGATTTTTGAGAAATTGTTAAATCTAATAATACATTTAATTCATCTATTGTACTTTGTTGTTGTTTAATAGTACAATTATAAATACTAATTATTTAGTGTTTTTCAAATTGGTATATTTATTTTTTTTAATTGTATGTAAGCACGTTTTTACTGTTCGTGATTTTAATCAAATATTTAATTGCAGACATTCAGAATCAGTTATTAAATTTTCTTCGATTGTAAACTCATTTTCTACGTTTTCGATACACGTTCGATACTTCGCATTAAAAAATAAAATATGACATTTAAGCATTGAAATAAAGTGTTTTTTATGCCTGATAACAAGTTTATAGATTAAACTGCTTTATTATACTTTTTAAAATTTGATATTTATAATATTTATAAAAAAATATTTATAATTTATGATATTTATAAAAGTTGATATTGTACTGTTCATTAGCGATAATTGCTGGAAATGCATTTTTAATTATAATATGCGCTTTTATGATTCTCTATATTTATGCATAGTATATGGTGTATATAAAAGCTATAATTCATATACAGGGCTACGCAAAAGTATACGTTAGAGCTAAGGGGTATTGGCGCAAATTGCTTAAAGGTGTTTTTTAGATGAGTTACGGATTTTTATGTTGAAGTGCATTTAATTTACTAAGAAATGTTTGTAGAATATGGATAAAATGATACACTGGGTCACGCAAGGAAATGGATATATGGCCGTCTATAAATTATAATTTCTGGAAATGTGATTTCAGCAGTTTTAAGAGTGTTTTAATTTGAATTAAATTTTAACTAAATAGTGGCGTGTAATAAAGATTCTAGGTAAACTACAGGGTTGTACAAAAGTATTCAAGTATGTTTTCATATATTAGTATAAATTGCTGAATGAGAATTTCAACCTGTTATGCGTTTTCTTGCTAAACTAAATTTTCACATTATATACTAGTATATATCAACCTACAGATTAAATACAGGGCTATTCAAAAGAATTGGAAAACATATTTGGCTATGGACGGTAACTGCTGAAATCAGTTTTTCAAATGTTTTATGCGTTTTCTAAAATATTTACTTAGTTATCTTATTTACGTTATTTCCTTAAATTACGATGTCTAGTTAAAGCATTCAGGAAGCGTTGGAAAGTGCTTTATAATCTATGCTTAACGCATGATTTTTCTTACTTGTTTTTTCTATTTCCCAGATCAGTCATTTCCTATACATCATACCAAATCTATTTAGCTCATATTAACAAAATACAATATACACGGGAATAAAAAATTTAAATAAATATGGCTTATCTTATTATTCTTTAAATAGGAAATATATTAATATCCGTTAGACTCCATGTTCGTATTTAATAAAATAATAACAAATCACAACACATAAAAACTTACACATTCTTAATATAAAGCTTGAACTCAAGATCAAGCTTAGAACTTAATAGAAAGGATGCCAGTTGATAAGCATTGTTTTTTTCAGTGTAAAAATTAAAAGTATTTTAGAAGAATAGGACTCCAAAATAGCGATACTTTGCTAAAAAGTACGGTAAAAAGATAATATTGTATATTTCAAACAAAACTTTATTTTAAAATTCATCACAGTGTTTATAACAAGAATCATCACAGTATTAATGCTTGGAAATTTTTCCAGAGAGAAACATTCGCCTTGCAAACAATATTTCAAATGGAAATCAAATTTCAAATTGATTGCTTAAAAGGCGCAAAAGCCAACATAGTGAAAAAAATTCCATAACGGTACTTGAATCCGGGCCATCAATATAGCGCACTGACATTCTACCGACTAAACCACATGGAACGAGACCCAGTCTGGAAAATGTCTTACTATTACATGTTGGCAAGGCTATAAACTCAGCACAAGATGGAATATTTATCATGAGCCACCGACATGGGGCAAACACGAAACTTAATTAAATCCAGCAGCGATTCAAACTATATAAATACTTGGAAATTTTTCCAGAGAGAAACATTCGCCTTGCATATTTCAAATAAAAATCAAATTTCAAATTAAAATTGCATTTTAAGCAATTAATTTGAAATTTGATTTTCATTTAAAATATTGTATGCAAGGCGAATGGTTCTCTATGGAAAATTTTCCAAGTATTTATACAGTTTGAATCGATGCTGGATTTAATTAAGTTTCGTGTTTACCCGATGTTGGCGGCTCACGATAAATATTCCATCTTGTGCTGCGTTTAGCCTTGCAAACATGTACTAGTAAGAAATTTTCCAGGCTGGGTCTCGTTCCATGTGGTTTAGTCGGTAGAATGTCAGTGCGCTACACTGATGGCCCGGATTCGAGTCCCGGCTTGGAATCTTTTTCTCTATGTTGGCCTTTGCCCTTTTAAGCAATTAATTTGAAATTTGATTTTCATTTGAAATCATCACATTGTTTATGACAAGTTCGTCACAAATGACACATATTTCGCAAATTAGTCACAGTGTGACGTCAAAGCATTGTCGTTGTCGTCACAGGTTCGTCACAAAGTTAATGCCAAAATAGTCACAAATGACACACTTTTCACAAATTTGTCACACCGTGACTTCACAGAGTGGTCACAATGTGACGTCACAAACGACCTCTAAAACGGCCATAACGACCTCGCATTCTAGTCACTATGACGTCACATAGACGTCACGCGACGTCACATCGACGGTCACAAAATCACAGTGTGACTTCACAACGAAGTCGCCGTGACGTCACCATGACTTACGGGTAGAACCGCCGGTAATTTTACTGAAGTGTTATAAAAATATTTTACACCGGAAATTTGAATTGAAACTACTTAAGATATTTATTTAACTTATTTCTCCGAGGTACATTTTAAACTATTTTAGAAAGAAATTTCTGGTGATAATCAAAATATTTTTATTTGGTAGCGGTCAAAATGACCGCTACGGCGGTTCTAGTGTTAATGAGATTTTTGTTATATTCAAATAATGAATAAAACTATTAGGTAATGCCCGTAGCCAATACTGGCCGAAAAAGCTTCTGTAAACGTTTCTAGGGATGGCTGAACACACATGGTACCTAAACCTAAGATAATTATGTACCGAAATGGAGGCGCAATGTAATTAAATAGGGGGCACCAAATTGAGAGGAGCTTTAAACCGAAATTATTTCACATACTTTGAAAATAAATAAGAATTGTTGATCTTTCCTTTTGTGTGTGTGTGAATGTTTTGAAGAAATTCAATGAAGGTGGGAGGAAAGGAAAGATCTATAATTGTCAATCGCTGAGGGAGGTTTCTAACTGTCTAACCTCCAGTTTATAAATCAAAAGGCCTTTAGGCGACTTGGATTCACATTTCTGGTATCAAAAGAACATTGTTCATTTGTACAGTAGCTGACGCTCCCGTAGATTTTTCTAAACGAACCGCGAAAGATTAAAATTAAAACCTTTATTCATATAAAATTTCAAAAAATAATAGCGAGTTTCTCAAAGCGAACCTTTGGTATGTGTCCCCACTGCTTCGGCAGTGTAGACCGGACCTACTTACTATACGACTGCGGCGCGCATCTCTAAACAGTAAAAACCTACATTCAAATTTGTCTTTCTCAAAAGGAATCTCCGACACGGGTCCCTGCTTTCTGCGCTGCCGTACAGCAGGCTTGCTGTGCACGAGCCGGAAAATCTGAAGAAAATCGTAAAATATCGTATATGAAAGAAAATAATTCCACAGTGAAAAAAAATATCAGGCCCATGAAATCTCAGATAAAAATGTCGCCTGGTGGTGGAAAGTATAACTAAAAACTGTAAGACAATCGAAAACCAAGTTGAATGAGCAAGACCCAGATGAAATTGGGTCCATAGAACCCGAGATAAGAATGCGTCCCCTGCGCTGGAAGGTGGAGCTAAAAACTGCAAGAAAATCGTAAGCTAAATTGAATTAATCAATTCTCGATGAAATCTGGCCCATAGAATCCGAGAAAAGAATGCGCTGTTAATGTTCGATAAATGTGGAAAAATAAGTCTATATTTTGGAAAACATACTTTTAAATATAAATAAAGAAGCGAAACCCTTGTAGACAAATTCTTAACTCATAGCACGGAATTCTTGCCACAGAACACAATATGAATCTTCGATTAAATTGATAAAATGATTTTAAATTATGTTTTTAGCATTTGGCACCGTTTTATAATTAAGACAATCGTCTACAGGTCATATAATCTCTGATCCACCGATTTTCGGAGATTACATGGAGGTGTGGTCGGAAAAAAGACCTATTTTTAGTTTGTTTTTAATGTATTTTTGTATGGTTCTTTCTTCGAAATTTTGTACTGTCGCCGTCAGTTTTTTGAAAAAATTAAGAATAATTACTGACCTAAAAATTTGATACACAGGTGTAAAATATTTTTTTGTATGTGCTCTGAAAATTTCAAATCGATATCTTAATTAGTTTTCTTAATTTTCGTTGATTAATGAAAATATTTAATTTCTTTCGTTTCGGCTGTGAAATCAGGTTCAGATATGTACGCAATTTTGACATTTTGTGAAAAAATCCGTTTTTGTTTAGTTTTTAATTAATAATCTCGGCTAATTATCAAAAAATTAGAAATCTGAGCCTCGTGTACATGAGGATCTGGCTTGGACTATCCAGTTCCAGTATCCTCACCCAAATTTTCAGACTTGCACGTGCGGTAGATACTTCTAGCTATCTCTACCACACACATAGATTGGTTTTCACGTTGATTTTTGTGTTTGTATTTTATATAAATATTTTCGTGTAATTTTTCTGTGAACCAATGCAAAATCGATTTAACTGGAAGAACAACAAGTAAAGATATTATTTCTTCTTCATTGAAAATTCTATTTTTCCGTCAAATTGGCATTGAGAAAAGCCAAATACTAAAATGTTGGCGATCCACCCCAAAATTTTCCCTTCTCAAATCGTACAAATTATCAGGACTTTTCAGTTTTCTTAATACAACGAGTACAAATGGCTGTTTTTGTCATTTTAAAAGTTAAATATATTTCATATATTTTTTAATTCAGCGCATATGCATTAGAGAAAGCTATATCTATATATGTCTATGCAAGGAATAACTGGGAGATTAATGGGAGAAAAGAATTTGAATCGGGAAACTCTTTGTGAACAGAACACGTTTATTTTGTTTCTGCATCTTACAATCATCTTCGCAAGTTCCATCGGATGTCTCTCGAGTCATTTACGTCAATTTCGGGGCCTACATGGTCGTAGGTTGTGCAGGCACCTCGAATGGACAAAATGTAATCCTTTTCGTGCGTGTTCTCTTGCTAATATGTTAGGGATTGTAATATTTTCGAGCATGGACGAAGGTAAAAAATTGGAGGAAGATTTAGTTTAATTGGTTAATTAGCTTTTGATTGACCTGTGGTCAAGTCAAGACCCTCACAATTCCTGAGATCTATGACGTACAAGGCTTTAACCGCAAACGAAGAATGATTGTCCAAACAGCAGCGTTTTATATCTTTTGTTACTCTCGTCTCTGATTTTAATGGTGAGCGAAAAAAAATGCTGGGAAACAAAGTTACAAGAGGTAAAACGGATTTTAGAATATAAGGTTTAAAGTTAGGGAAAAAAATTAAGGATTTTAATTTAAATTTTTGAAATTTAATTTTAATTTTGAATTTTAAAAGGATTTTAAATCTTATCCTTTTCATCTATAGAAGTATATATATATATCTATAGATATATGATCATTGTATTGCGACTGCTCTAATTTATAAACCGAGTTGGATGTGATTGAGAATATGTTAAAGGTTTATTAAAATATCAATCAAATTCGTTGATCATTTTGATTTGTCATCCTGTTTCAAAGTAGCGGCCCGTTAAATATTTCAAACAAAAAAATACACACACACACACACACATATATATATATATATATATATATATATAATTATAAATACAAATTTACTTCTTGTATAATGGCTAGGTGTTGATAGAAAGATTCAAGAACATGTTTTTGTTCTCCTCTATCTTAAAAATGGATGAGTAAAGGGATTTGAAATTCTATGGCGGCTGCCGTTTTGAAGTAGATTTTTTTTCCATAATCGGGCGTAATTTAGGAGTTTTAGCAAATGTGCTTTTTTGATAATTTATTTTCATTGTTGCTACCCCCATACGCTTAAAACAACAGCCATATCCATGAACGTTCCGCTAAATTTTTGAAAATCCTATTCAAATTTAATATTTACGAAAACTAGAAATCTTGTATAATCGGGTTCCACACATTGTAGTTTCGTGTGTTTGAGTAAAACTATCTGAATCCTTAAAAACTAGGAAGAGTGAAGCTGCCTTTTCCTCCCGCTACAATCCAAAAAGACTTTTTTTCATCTTGACGAAAAATAATGCGGTTATTCCTTTATTGGGGAGAGGGGGGCGCAAAATTTCTTCCTGCACCGGGCGCCAAAAAACGTAGCTACGCCACTGTGAGAGGGGATAGACCAGAGTGGATCTTTGATGTTTAATTCGGAGGCAAAAAAGTAATATCTTCTTAAGCCTCGCCGGCGCGGAGTAATTATGTTTATAAACTGATGAAATGATGAGCTGACACCAGAATTTATAAACGAATTTATGAGGAAATACAAACTTGCCTATTTTCAAGTACGTTTTAAAAGGAAAATTTTAATTAAATATTCTTGGTGCCAGTAAAATAAAAATTAGGTGTCTTTTTTTTAAGGACACCGCCATCAAAGGGTTAAGGCACATTTCCATCAACTGGAATATTTAAAATCCTCATCTATCGAAGCCATGTAAACAAAGCTTTTCCCCAAATTTGATTGTCTTGATTCTCGAAAATGTCTGCAACTACTGCCTCAAACTAGTTGAAAGTTTATTTGAGCTTTATATCGAGTTTCAATGAACTAAATTGGATTATTCGCGAAAAGGATTTTTTCCAGATTTGAAATTCGTAAATGCGAGCGAAAAAATTATCACTACTGGAAAACAGGAATTCTACTTTTTCAGAATTTAGTGTCGCCCCTGATGAAAAAAATATATATGTGTATAAATATAGATAGTACAAAACATATTTCAGTTTTAAGACTTAAATAACACGTTTTTATTTTATATAAAATGACGTCATTCGCATCCGCTGAAGAATTCCACATTTATGATCCAATCTTAAACAACATCTACAGTAAAGTATCCATAGGACGTCACTATCGTTGAATAATACACAAATCCAGCAAAAAGCGATGTCGTCATTCAAGAAACTCGACAAAAGAAATCGGCTATCTAATGATTCATCTGTCTTCATTTGTTTGTAACATTATATATATAATAGCATTAAGTGTACAACGCTTCCCGAGTGAACTCATCCGGATCCCACTTCGCTTTATCGTATTCCATTCGGTCATTTTTATTCAAAATTATTTTTTCGAATAAAACTTCATAAAAGTTACATTTTTAGAAAGATATTATTCAAAATAAATTAACATTTGAGAGATGACTTACATTCAATTATGTATATATTCTGAGATAACTTCAGATGAAATTAGTTTGGCAGTTCAATCTCTCCCTCCATAAGTAAACATTTGTTTGTATCGCATTCATTGTGAACTTTTAAGCTTTGTTGGCGCCATCTATCGGTAGTTAAAATAAGAAAGAAGTATCTTTTGAAATTCATTCAGCTCTGAAGGCATTAGGACAAAAAATGAATAGTACTTATTTCTTATAAAATATAATTTGACTATCAGGAATATATAATGCCGTGTAGTATATATATATATATCAATGCAAATAAAATTTTGCATTTTGGTGGGAAAATAAATTTGTAATTTAATAAAAGAATTTGAGAAAAAAATCTGTTAATGGAATTAATAGCTGCAATTTACTTAAATGATAAAAGAAAATTTTTAATAATTAAAATTTATTACAAGTTTCTTTATGCATGTTTTTTAAAAAATCAGGATTTAATCTGAGCTGAACTTTTAAAAATTTAAGTTATATAATTATTATTTTGGCGTCAGCTATCGGCAATTAATCCGTGAAGGACTCTTACTTTTTTTTCTGATTTATAAGAAATTGAAGTTATTGATTTTTTTAAATGCAATGAACGAAGGCGAAAGTTAATTGACAATATGTTTTAAATTAGCATTATTAATATTAATTTGCATGTTTTTTGTGAAATAGTTCTTTAAATTTTGTGAGTGAAGTTCTTTCTTGCAAATTAAGTTTCAATAAAAAATGGGCTGTTTTTATAACTATTTTACCCCACCTGATCCTATTAGTCAGATAAGATACTTCATAATTCTTTTTATAATGCAAAGCTAAATCATTCTTTTGAAAATGCAAACAAGTCATTCTGATGGGCTATTTTCTAGTTAATATAGTTATTTAAAATTAAATATAGTTTATAATAGTTCCATGTTTTATCAGAAATCCTTCATTTATATTTTTTCAAAATAGCACATATTTTAATTACATTTTTTTTCAGTTGTTATGGGAAAATGGCAACAAAAAGATATAATTACTATTTTCCAACTATTTTTCCTTTACTTTCTACAGAAATAGAGTACTTCAGTTGCCAACATTAAACAAATGGCGCTGAAAACTACAAAACAATTAATATCATAAAAATAAATTGAGATGCAGTTTTCAAACAAATTGCATTTAAAAGTACATCCCCCCCCCCCCTCCCCAATACGATGGTATAAAAATTGAAAATGTGCGATGCTTAGAAGTTTAAACAATTGCCACAGCAAAGAAAAAAACTCCCGACAGACTTCAACTTTTTTTTAAGATAACTGAAAAAATATTTTTGTAGAAATTCCTTTTAACAAATGAAATTTTCTTCCAATTTCTGTTTTTCTTCAGGCAGGATTGTTGTAAACTCACAATTTTTTTATGTTATCAATTTTTCCCAACAAATATTTTCTTCTCAGAATCTAGTACAATGCACTTTTTCGCATGTTTTTATAACGAAGTCTGAAATGTAAATAAAAAAATGTGTTTATTTCCTTTGAATGATTTTAGATTGAAATAAAAAATCCTTCTTATAGAATATTTTCTATTCATCTACTGTACTCTCGAATGTTGAAATTTAGAAAAACCATTTAATAAGAAAATGTAATGGAAGAATTTTTTAAAAACTTTCTGAAACTTGATGTTTGCTATGTAAAATTCCTAGGGGACTATTCCATAGTTAACTTCTGGTCTTTTCTCGTTTGCGAGTAGAGAGGAAGAAAATAGATGAAAGGAAAATGTTATACATTTTTTTCTTTTCTTTCTTCAAGGAATTTGTATAAATTTGCTCGAATTGTTTCTTCAATTTAAATTTCGACGGATATTTCCAGATGATATGTTTTAGTCTAAGAACAAGGAGTTTATTAATAGTCTAAATTAAATAAAAAGATGATTATATTTTTAACATATTTTAAAATTTCGGCATTAAATTTATGTATATATACACAGGGCCCGACTGAGGCTATCTAGGACTATACTGAATGACCCCTTCTATATATTCATAGAAATAGTTCGCGAATAATGTGGAAATGGCTAGTACTAAACTTCATACGTATTGTATGTATGCTAAAATTTCGTACTAGGTACTACAGGTGTGCACGGGCCGGAAATTTCAGGCCCGGGTGCGGCCAGGCACGAAAGAGAAATAATTAGGTCCGGCCCACTGGTATTTTCGAAATTCACTGCCCGGTCCGGCCCGTGCAAAAATCATTGAAAACAGTCCTCCCCCCCCCCCCAAAAAAAAAATCCAAATTTTCTTAACCTACAATTAAGATTCTTTTCTAGAATACTGCATAAATATTTATGAAAAAAAAATGAGCGGTACATTTTAGATTACTATATGTTTGCAAGCCAGAGCATACAGAATAGCAATATTAATAATCACTCAGACTCATTAGACTCTTAAATTCAAATAAAGATTCCTTAAAAACCTTAATATATTCAGAATGAAAGAAAAAAGATTGTTATAAACATCATAGATTTTGAAGCTGTATAATTAAAAAAAAAGGAGATTTAAAAAATATTTCTCAGCAATTCATTAAGGTATATTTCCAAATTTTCCTTTACCGAAAGTTCATTATTACTATACAATTATTTTTACGAAACAAATTGCTTTCCCGACGAGACTGCTTCAGTCACGCTAAAAGAAAATGTTAATCCAATGGGAGAATGTTTTTAAAATATCTCATTTGAGTTTCAATATTTTTAAATGATTTTTCTTGCATCGTATAGCTGAGGTCGATTTCTACAAAGGCCGTTTTTTACTTTTTCGATTTTGTTTGCAGGTTTTTTTTTTATGAGGAGGCTTTCACTTTCGAAACCGGTTCCGAAAGTGAAAGTGTCCTAATTAAAAATAACTGCAAACAAAATCGAAAAAGTACAAAAACAGCCTTTCTAGAGCTCGTTCTCAGCTATCCAATGAAAAAAAATCATTTGAAAATACAGTGTCATCGAAAACTAATGCCTAGATTTTAAATAACTGTCACAAAAAACTATGAAAGGTAATTTATTGGTTTTAGTCTTATAATGTGTGGCAAAAAATAATTTTTTTTTCATACCTTAGTATGTTTCAATGTGTGCACAGGAGCAAATGTGTGCAATGTGAGCACCAGGAGCAGTTTGACCTGGATAAGTGCTCCGATAAAGCCGCTGTATTGACTATTGACTTTGACTCTACATACCAAATCACGCACTGTGCTTTTTGTTGCACGGTCAACATCGTACTGTGCTTTTTGTTGCACGGTCAACATCGTACTGAGCAGCTGCAGTTTGGCGCGTCGGCTGACCTTGACGACTGCGCAACTAATCCGCGCATAACACAGACACGTAAACGAATTCTGGTGAACTAAAACTTGTTTTCACCAGTTATCGTATAGTGAAATAATTACTCATTTAACATAAAAGGTTTCGATGTTATGATTTTTTTTTTATCTAGGCATTATTTTTCGATGACCCTGTATTGAAATGCAAACGAGATATCGTAAAAGAGTTCTCCTATTGGATTAACATTAACGAACAGGTATCCGCCACGTAGACCTAGTATGTAGAAAAAAAATGTAAGCCTGATTCCGGCCGGACTTGAACCTACTGATAATTTTAAACCCTGTTTCAAACACGATGTAACTGCCCGAGATCGATCTCAATGCTTGACATGTTTTCTCTATTGAGGTTGTCAATCTAGCATTGGATCGTGCAGCATATTTATACTTATCCTCGCCGCGGTCACGTCCATTGAAAATTGTTCGTATTTTATCGGCTTAGTTTTAAATTTCTATATCTGGTCGGTCGGCCCATTTAATCTTTTTATCGGCCCGGATCGGGGCCAAACAAAAAAATAAACGGGCCGATCCCATAATTGTTTATTCGGCCCGGCTCGTTAGAAATTTTGATCTAATTTTGCCGGCGGGTCGGGCCGGTACTGGCCTCGGGCCAAGCCCGGGTCCGTGCAGGTCTCTACTTGGTACTATTCACATCTACAGGGTATCACAAAAAGATTGTCACAACTTTAAGAAAAAATACCAGTAGGATAATAGTAGAAAAAATTATATTTTGGTTCACAAAAGTATTTGTTTGCAAACTTTTACTTTGCATATCTACGTATGTTATAAGAAGTCTAAAAGAAAATGCCCCCAATTTGTCGCAATTAATGGTTTTAACTTGCCTCGTTACGAGGAAAACATCAATAAAGAATTTCCCATTAAAACATAAGAATACTAAGTTGTTATAATAAAATTTTATTCATTAGTTTTCTAATGATATCGTTCGTTTCTTGCTTGAGTGGAGAGGGTACGGGAAGCAGAGACCGCACTCCCTATCTAAATGTTTAAAAATATACGAATTTTGATCACTTTTGGCCAATTTTAATCATTTGACACTTTATAATGAAAATTCTGATTATTTCCATGGAGGAACTCCAAGAAAAGGGGGTCGGGGCAATTGTCCACATGCAACTGCATTAGACAGGCCCTATGTATATATATGTAATAATAAAAATTTTCGCCTCTTTTTCTTAGTAAAACTATTTCAACTTCTTAATATTTTTCCTTTTTTACCTATCTTTAATAATATCTTAATATCTTTTGTCTTTTATTTCATGCATTTAAAGTTGCGTATTCTTTTATTATTCTAAAAACCTTAATCCATTCGCCTAATCTTATAAAACCCATTAAATTACTTTTTCATTTTATTCTAAAACTAAATTCTCTTTCTTTCGAATGTTTTAATATCATTTATTCTTTCGTGTTCTATACCCACAATTCCATGCGTCCGCCAGCGCTATTTGCGCTTTTATTCTGACGCCGTATAAAGAGTTCTTTATCGACGTCATCCTTTCCCATCGAATCGTAATTTGTTCTATGTCCCATCTTCCCCCACCTCTCTTCTAGCATTGGTCTGTTACCTTTCTGTAACCGTCCGCGCGTTGTTGTTCGGAGTACAAATATCGTTACATTGGCGATGGAGAGAGGATTTTTACGTTTTTCTGGTTGTCTAATTAAGTTACGTCGCTTGGAGCGAACGTTCTAATGTGTAGATCCTATTCTTATAACATCTAACGTTTTATGAAGCGATGATCGATTTTTGAGAGTGAATGGAATAACTACTGGAAGTGTTTTATCATGTTTTTTGTCAATAAAACCCATTTCAAGTGACGATGACTCTCTATATTCATTACGTAAGGGAAATTATCCCAATGTTTTTCGAGCCTGTTTTTTCTCGCCACCCTGACTGCAATCAGATATTTTCAATATAACGGATGGATGGTTTTGATTGCTCTACTACATTTTATGTCGAGGTGTACTGGTGTCGCCTAAATATCTGAAAGTCGGTAGCAAAATGCTACATATATATATATATACACTGACAACGTATGGTACACACAACGTATGGTAGCATGCTTCCTGAATATTCCATATGATGTGTGAACCCTAAAATCTTTTATAAAGAACGAGTTTACATGGATGTTTGAATAGATGAAGGCTTGCAGACTAGGATTTAAAAATTTTTAGAATTTGGATATGGAAAGAAAATTAATGGTTTACTGTTATTAACAGATGAAGGACATTGTGCAGGTACTTCTGTTTCATGTTTATGTATTTTTCTTGTAGGTTTGGGTGGGTGCACGTTGTACTGCATTCATACATGTTAAATGATTTAATTTGTTTATCTATTAATAATACATAAGTTGCAATTTTAAAATAACTTTCTAAAAGACATTTTAAAGCCTTTTTGTTTTGTAATTTAATTATGCTTTGTTTATATTACTTTTTTGTTTAAGTTTGGTTTATTTATCTTTTTGAATTTTATTTCTAAAATGACAATTTTTTTTTTCTGTATTGAGTGGAGGATGGACGTGTGTTCAGAAACCTGCAAGTTTTTAACAGTGGGGGTGGAGTTAGGTCTGTCTGTTCATCCACTGATGAAGAACAGACAGTTTTTTACCTGTGTAATTTAAATATTGAAGGTTTTGGGATTTTTATAGTTAAATGTTATAATTATTGTTGATATACACCTTCTTTTCAAAGTTATGGTGTATTTGCATTTTTATTTATTGATGAAATATATATATATATTACTTTACACATAGCAAGAAAATAATAATAAAATAATCTGCTAAAAATGGAACTCAAGGTTATTTTCAAACTTCTTAAAAAAAAAAAATCGTTCCCAAACTGAATGTATTTTCGAATTTTATGCTTAAAATAGAAAACATCTAACTCATTACCTTAATATTTGTGACTTTTATGAGCAATTTTACGAAGCTAAAATGTGATCGGATAGTCAAAGCAAAATGATAAACTCTTTTTAATAATACTGGATAGTGTTAAAAATAATTATTTAGAAAATAAATTACATTTTGTGACGATAATCTTTTTGTTTCCTGCTTGATCAGATGGTGCAGTTTAACTCTACGCCACACGGGAGCGAGAGAGAGAGAAAGAACTATACTAACTTTTTTTGAAGTTCACTCAAACAATATTTTTATAGAATTGCTTGTGTGAGTCGACGAAACTTCATTCCAATTTCTGCTTTTCCCCAGGCTGCATTATTGGGAACTCACAAAATCTTTGTGTTATTAATTTTTATAAACAAATATATATATGTTTTTCCGACTTATATCAGACTCTCTTTTAATACATTTTTTGTATGTTTCATCTATAAAGATGGCAGGAATATCAATAAGAAATTGCATTTTTTTCTTTTGATGATTTTAAATTAAAGAAATCCCACCGTGTAGAATATTTTCCATCCACTTTCGAGCCTCGGAAATTAGAAAAAAAAAAAAATCTAACAAGAAATGTAAGGGAGATTTAAAAAAAAAAATTGTTTTCGAAACATGCTTCTGATTGATGTACTGTTAGATAAAACTTCCAAGAGAAATACGCCACAGTTAACTTTTGGTCTTTTCACATTTGTGAGTAGAGAAAGATAGGAATTGGTAAAGGGGAAAAAAAGTATATCAATATTTTTTTGAAGGAATTTCTAGCTGATTGTTTCAGTATTTTCTTCAATTTATATTTCTTTGGACTTTCTCCAGGTGAGTCTTGTTTGTGCGTTTCGGCATGAGAAAACAATACAAGCTGATAATACTTTAAATGAACTTAAAAAATATATTGTAATAACAATTGTTATACATTCTTAAAATTTTAATTTAAATATATGAATTTTTATACGGAAGTAAAAATTGTTATAAAAATTGTATAAAAATTGTTATTGTATACTGTAAATTGTTATAAAATTGTATAAAAATTGTTATTGTATATTGTTATAAAAATTGTTATTGTATATGGTATATTGTAAATTGTTATAAAATTGTATAAAAATTGTTATTGTATATTGTTATAAAAATTGTTATTGTATATTGTTATTGTGTATTGTATATTGTTATAAAAATTGTTATTGTATATTGTTATTGTGTATTGTATATTGTTATAAAAATTGTTATTGTATATTGTTATTGTGTATTGTATATTGTTATAAAAATTGTTATTGAATATTGTATATTGTATTGTAACTGTTATTGTATATTGTATAAAAATTGTTATTGAATATTGTATATTGTATTGTAACTGTTATTGTATATTGTATAAAAATTGTTATTGAAATTAATCATGTTTTTGAAACATGCTTCTAATTGATGTACTGTTAGATAAAATTTCCAAGAGAAATACTCCACAGTTAACTTCTGGTCTTTTCTTGTTTGTGAGTAGAAAAAGATAGGAACTGGTAAAAGGGAAAAAAATCAATATTTTTTTGAAGGAATTTGTAGCTGATTGTTTCAATATTTTCTTCAATTTACACTTCTTTGGACTTTCTCCAGATGAGTCTTGTTTATGCGCTTCAGGCTGAGAACAATACAAGCTATTAATAGTTTAAATGAACTTTAAAAAATATATTGTATATAAGAATTTTTATATATTCTTAAAATTTTAATTCGAAAAAAAAATGTTATAAAAATTGTGTACAAATTGTTATTGTATATTTTATATTGTAAATTGTTAGAAAATTGTATAAAAATTGTTATTTATATTGTATATTGTTATAAAAATTGTTATTTATATTGTATATTGTTATAAAAATTGTTATTTATATTGTATATTGTTATAAAAATTGTAAAAACATTGTTATTTTTATTGTATGTTGCATTGTATATTGTATTGTAATCGTTATTGTATACTGTATAAAAATTTTTATTGTTATTGTATATTGCATATTGTAAATTGTTAGAAAATTGTATAAAAATTGTTATTTATAGTGTATATTGTTATAAAAATTATAAAAACGTTGTTATTGTTATTGTATATTGTATTGTAATCGTTATTGTATATTGTATAAAAATTGTTATTGAAAATAATAATGTTCTTGAAACATACTTCTGATTGATGCACTGTTAGATAAAGCTCCCAAGAAAACTACTCCACAGTTAACTTCTGGTCTTATCTCGTTTGTGAGTAGAGAAAGACAGGAATTGGTAAAGGAAAAAAAAAGTATATCAATATTTTTTGAAAGGAATTTCTAGCTGATTGCTTCAGTATTTTCTTCAATTTATATTTCTTTGGACTTTCTCCAGATGAGACTTGTTTGTGCGTTTCAGCCTGAGGACAATACAAGCTCTTAATACTTTAAATGAACTTAAAAAAATATATTGTATGTAACAATTGTTACATATTCTTAAAATTTTAATTTAAATATATGAATTTTTATTCGAAAATAAAAATTATTATAAAAATGGTATAAAAATTGTTATTGTATATTGTAAATTGTTATGAAATTGTATAAAAATTGTTATTGTATATTGTATATTGTTATAAAAATTGTATAAAAATTGTTATTGCTATATTGTTATTGTATATTGTATTGTAATCGTAAGTGTATATTGTATAAAAATTGTTATTGAAAATAATAATGTTTTTGTAACATGCTTCTGATTGATATACTGTTAGATAAAACTCCCAAGAGAAATACTCCACAGTTAACATCTGGTCTTTTCTCATTTGTGAGTAGGGAAAGATAGGAATTGATAAAGGTGAAAAAAAGTATATCAATATTCTTTTAAAGGAATTCGTAGATGATTGTTTCAATACTTTCTTCAATTTATATTTCTTTGGACTTTCTCCAGATGAGTCTTGTTTATGCGTTTCAACCTGAGAACAATACAAGCTGTTAATACTTTAAATGAACTTAAAAAATATATTGTATGTAACAATTGTTATACATTCTTAAAATTTTAATTTAAATTTATGAATTTTTATTCGAAAGTAAAAATTGTTATAAAAATTGTATAAAAATTGTTATTGTATATTGTAAATTGTAATAAAATTGTATAAAAATTGTTATTGTATATTGTTATAAAAATTGTTATTGTATATGGTATATTGTAAATTGTTATAAAATTGTATAAAAATTGTTATTGAATATTGTATAATGTATTATATATGGTATATTGTATTGTAACTGTTATTGTATATTGTTTAAAAATTGTTATTGAAATTAATATGTTTTTGAAACATGCTTCTAATTGATTTACTGTTAGATAAAATTTCCAAGAGAAATACTCCACAGTTAACTTCTGGTCTTTTCTTGTTTGTGAGTAGAAAGAGATAGGAACTGGTAAAAGGGAAAAAAATCAATATTTTTTTTTAAGGAATTTGTAGCTGATTGTTTCAATATTTTCTTCAATTTACATTTCTTTGGACTTTCTCCAGATGAGTCTTGTTTATGCGCTTCAGGCTGAGAACAATACAAGCTATTAATAGTTTAAATGAACTTTAAAAAATATATTGTATATAAGAATTTTTATATATTCTTAAAATTTTAATTCGAAAAACAAATGTTATAAAAATTGTGTACAAATTGTTATTCTATATTTTATATTGTAAATTGTTAGAAAATTGTATAAAAATTGTTATTTATATTGTATATTGTTATAAGAATTGTAAAAACATTGTTATTGTTATTGTATATTGTATTGTAATCGTTATTGTATACTGTATAAAAATTGTTATTGTATATTGCATATTGTAAATTTTGGAAAATTGTATAAAAATTGTTATTTATAGTGTATATTGTTATAAAAATTGTAAAAACATTGATATTGTTATTGTATATTGTATCGTAATCGTTATTGTATATTGTATAAAAATTGTTATTGAAAATAATAATGTTCTTGAAACATGCTTCTGATTGATGCACTGTTAGATAAAGCTCCCAAGAAAACTACTCCACAGTTAACTTCTGGTCTTATCTCGTTTGTGAGTAGAGAAAGATAGGAATTGGTAAAGGGAAAAAAAGTATATCAATATTTTTTGAAAGGAATTTCTAGCTGATTGTTTCAATATTTTCTTCAATTTACATTTCTTTGGACTTTCTCCAGATGAGTCTTGTTTATGCGCTTCAGGCTGAGAACAATACAAGCTATTAATAGTTTAAATGAACTTTAAAAAATATATTGTATATAAGAATTTTTATATATTCTTAAAATTTTAATTCGAAAAACAAATGTTATAAAAATTGTGTACAAATTGTTATTCTATATTTTATATTGTAAATTGTTAGAAAATTGTATAAAAATTGTTATTTATATTGTATATTGTTATAAGAATTGTAAAAACATTGTTATTGTTATTGTATATTGTATTGTAATCGTTATTGTATACTGTATAAAAATTGTTATTGTATATTGCATATTGTAAATTTTGGAAAATTGTATAAAAATTGTTATTTATAGTGTATATTGTTATAAAAATTGTAAAAACATTGATATTGTTATTGTATATTGTATCGTAATCGTTATTGTATATTGTATAAAAATTGTTATTGAAAATAATAATGTTCTTGAAACATGCTTCTGATTGATGCACTGTTAGATAAAGCTCCCAAGAAAACTACTCCACAGTTATCTTCTGGTCTTATCTCGTTTGTGAGTAGAGAAAGATAGGAATTGGTAAAGGGAAAAAAAGTATATCAATATTTTTTGAAAGGAATTTCTAGCTGATTGTTTCAATATTTTCTTCAATTTACATTTCTTTGGACTTTCTCCAGATGAGTCTTGTTTATGCGCTTCAGGCTGAGAACAATACAAGCTATTAATAGTTTAAATGAACTTTAAAAAATATATTGTATATAAGAATTTTTATATATTCTTAAAATTTTAATTCGAAAAACAAATGTTATAAAAATTGTGTACAAATTGTTATTCTATATTTTATATTGTAAATTGTTAGAAAATTGTATAAAAAATGTTATTTATATTGTATATTGTTATAAGAATTGTAAAAACATTGTTATTGTTATTGTATATTGTATTGTAATCGTTATTGTATACTGTATAAAAATTGTTATTGTATATTGCATATTGTAAATTTTGGAAAATTGTATAAAAATTGTTATTTATAGTGTATATTGTTATAAAAATTGTAAAAACATTGATATTGTTATTGTATATTGTATCGTAATCGTTATTGTATATTGTATAAAAATTGTTATTGAAAATAATAATGTTCTTGAAACATGCTTCTGATTGATGCACTGTTAGATAAAGCTCCCAAGAAAACTACTCCACAGTTAACTTCTGGTCTTATCTCGTTTGTGAGTAGAGAAAGATAGGAATTGGTAAAGGGAAAAAAAGTATATCAATATTTTTTGAAAGGAATTTCTAGCTGATTGTTTCAATATTTTCTTCAATTTACATTTCTTTGGACTTTCTCCAGATGAGTCTTGTTTATGCGCTTCAGGCTGAGAACAATACAAGCTATTAATAGTTTAAATGAACTTTAAAAAATATATTGTATATAAGAATTTTTATATATTCTTAAAATTTTAATTCGAAAAACAAATGTTATAAAAATTGTGTACAAATTGTTATTCTATATTTTATATTGTAAATTGTTAGAAAATTGTATAAAAATTGTTATTTATATTGTATATTGTTATAAGAATTGTAAAAACATTGTTATTGTTATTGTATATTGTATTGTAATCGTTATTGTATACTGTATAAAAATTGTTATTGTATATTGCATATTGTAAATTTTGGAAAATTGTATAAAAATTGTTATTTATAGTGTATATTGTTATAAAAATTGTAAAAACATTGATATTGTTATTGTATATTGTATCGTAATCGTTATTGTATATTGTATAAAAATTGTTATTGAAAATAATAATGTTCTTGAAACATGCTTCTGATTGATGCACTGTTAGATAAAGCTCCCAAGAAAACTACTCCACAGTTAACTTCTGGTCTTATCTCGTTTGTGAGTAGAGAAAGATAGGAATTGGTAAAGGGAAAAAAAGTATATCAATATTTTTTGAAAGGAATTTCTAGCTGATTGTTTCAATATTTTCTTCAATTTACATTTCTTTGGACTTTCTCCAGATGAGTCTTGTTTATGCGCTTCAGGCTGAGAACAATACAAGCTATTAATAGTTTAAATGAACTTTAAAAAATATATTGTATATAAGAATTTTTATATATTCTTAAAATTTTAATTCGAAAAACAAATGTTATAAAAATTGTGTACAAATTGTTATTCTATATTTTATATTGTAAATTGTTAGAAAATTGTATAAAAATTGTTATTTATATTGTATATTGTTATAAGAATTGTAAAAACATTGTTATTGTTATTGTATATTGTATTGTAATCGTTATTGTATACTGTATAAAAATTGTTATTGTATATTGCATATTGTAAATTTTGGAAAATTGTATAAAAATTGTTATTTATAGTGTATATTGTTATAAAAATTGTAAAAACATTGATATTGTTATTGTATATTGTATCGTAATCGTTATTGTATATTGTATAAAAATTGTTATTGAAAATAATAATGTTCTTGAAACATGCTTCTGATTGATGCACTGTTAGATAAAGCTCCCAAGAAAACTACTCCACAGTTAACTTCTGGTCTTATCTCGTTTGTGAGTAGAGAAAGATAGGAATTGGTAAAGGGAAAAAAAGTATATCAATATTTTTTGAAAGGAATTTCTAGCTGATTGTTTCAATATTTTCTTCAATTTATATTTCTTTGGACTTTCTCCAGATGAGTCTTGTTTGTGCGTTTCAGCCTGAGGACAATACAAGCTATTAATACTTTAAATAAACTTAAAAAATATATTGTATATAACAATTGTTATATATTCTTAAAATTTTAATTTAAATATATGTTTTTTTATTCGAAAGTAAAAATTGTTATAAAAATTGTTATTGTATATTGTAAATTCTTATAAAATTGTATAAAAATTGTTATTTATAGTGTATATTGTTATAAAAATTGTAAAAACATTGTTATTGTACAGGATGTCCATAATTAAACAACCCTACGTTAAAGTAGTCTACTGACGAAACTATTCGTCAGAAAATTGTAAAATTTTGTGACGAACATAATGAAGAAATAGTAATTTGTTTGAGCAAAAAAAAAAAAAAAAAAAAAAAAAAAAAAAAAAAATGATAATAAAAAAATAGTTCAAAATTTCGCCACCAGGTCGCTTTTTTAATGAATTACACATTTTTAAAGTTTTTACGCTTTATTTTTCTGAGATTAAATAAGACAAATATACAGACTGCCCCACAATGGAGTATTTGACCCAAAAACTTGGCCAAAAATGCAAGAATTAAAATTTCGTCAATAATTGTAAAAATCACATTTTTTAATAGCTAACTAATTGGTGCATCGATCTATGTCCATTTTAGGAACCTGAGTTATATCCGGTGGCTCCTGGCCTCAGCTGCAGAGGAAGTTTCTCTCTGAGAAGACGTGGTTTTTTGTTGTTTTTTGGCATTGTTGTTATGCTTAAATATAATTTTTTTGTGGCTCAATGAATTGTTGAATTGAAACTAAACAGGGCTTACATGTTTAAAAAAAGGTCATAGCTTAGTGTTAAATTATGTGTTAATTTAAATAGTTTCGTTTTTAAAGTAATAAAAAAACATTAAATGTGTAAAAGGGTTATTTTTAACCCTTACCGGCGCGGACTAATTCTGTTTATAAACTGATGAAATAATGGGCTGACACCGCAATTTATAAACGAATTTATTAGAAAATATGAACTTGCTTATTTTCCTGTACATTATAATAGGGAAATTTTAGTTAAATATTCTTTATGCTGTTTGTCAGTTTTGGAATTAAAATTGGGTGTCCTTTTTTAAGCACACCGCGCCGGAAAGGGTTAAAGCGTTTTTGGCTCTAATTTATACATATCGAAAGCTTTTTAAATATGTGCCGCTCTTTGCCCGGCCATGTTTGAATTATAATCGTATTAGTTGTAGTCTTGAGTGTCAATTTCTGCAAAAAAATCTTCGGCATATTGTTGCCATTTTTTTATAATTTTTGTTTTTCGAGATGACTATTTAAATGCTCTGTTTCGCGGCCACCGAATTGAAGGGATAAGAACTATATATTTACTGTCGTATTGCAGGCTTTTACCTCACAGAATATTACCGAAAAGCTTTTGCACCTACATATTCTGTCTGTATGTACGTACGTACATATGTACGTATATAGGTACGTAGATACGCACGCAACTCGATATCCTTTGATAGAAATATCCGATCGCCTTCAAATTGTATATAATTATTTATTGAAAAAGGGTTCCTTACTTACTTCTTGGGGCTCATATGTGTAACATAAGGAGAGAAAGGAGGGAATTAACCCTTTCGAAGGGGTGTTCTTAAAAAGGGACACCTAATTTTAATTCCAAAACTGACAAACGACACCAAGAAAATTTAATTAAAATTTTCCTTTTATAATGTACGTGAAAATAAGCAACTTCATACTTTTTAATAACTCCGTTTATCAACTAAAAAGAGCAAGCCATACAGTAGCGAGACCCTACAACTTCTTCTTCCAGCAAGGTCTGATGGTAGTCCCGATAAAAGCCAAGAAGAGAGTGATGAAGAAGATGAAGAAGAGTTCTGAAGAGTAATTTTGAAACTGGTAATATATTAAATACATTAAAAAAACTAGCAATCTGTACTATATAGACTCCACTTTACTGAACCTACTATTAAATATAACACTATTAAACATAAATTAAATGCAATAATTATTATTAAATGTAATTTAAATGTAATATGCATTGTTAAATGTAAATAATAAGTTTTATATATAGTAAAATTAAATACATTTAATTAAACATTAATAATGAATAAGACAAACCTATCAACAATTACTTTCCTCTTAAAAACAGTAAATAGTTAAGGTTACAAGTCGCTCAACTTCCAAACTCCCTTCGGCAATGTTAAGTCAATGGACATGTGATTTATTCGTATTTTTAAACTATCTACTTAGTAAATTAATATTTTAACTTCTATTTTCTTTGGGCTCTTCTTAAATGATGACTCTTTTTTTTTCTTAATTGTCAAAATATTTATAAAATTTATTATTATGTGAAGTGTTAAAATCTTAGTTACACTACGTCAGTTTTTAAGATATAAAATATTAAACTAAGCTATGGATTTGTATGTGTACTTCATAGTATGCTAAAAGTTAGTTCAGTGAAATGCATAGCACAGTCAAAAATGTCTATTCAGCCATTTCCGTGAACAAACGGAAATGTACTTGAGAACCTTGTGCAACCCTGTATATGATCTATAGAATGTATCCACACCAAGTAATATTAAAAAAAAAATTGTTCTATTTTAAAACGCCCATCACAGCTACAAACGCACTTCCAGCAATTATTGGCCATAGACTTCGATAGTTAAATTTATTCTTCAGCTATATTCTTTTGTGTGTTCCTGTAAATGAACGATATATTCTATGCACACCCTATTCTACAATAAGTGCCTTAGTACATTTTAGTGATGTATATAAATTTCAGTACGTTTAAAAGTGTGATATTATTAAAATACAGAGCAAACGATTTTTCCCCATAGACCATAATGTAAGGGAATTCTTTTGGGTGTCTCTGTAAATGAACCGTAAAGGCTACAGACTTCATTTACAATACCAAACATGCCATAGTGATACCCAATAACATCTAAGAATTTCCAGCCAATTGGATTATATTTACATCGAAAAATATTTTTGACCAGGATTTCGGGTCAAATACTCCACTGTGCGCCCCTGGAAAATAATAATAATAATAATAATAATAAAATAAAATAAAGCGTATTTTTTAAGAAAAATATTGGTGTTCGAACTGAACGGACCGTACAAACTCTGAAAAAAAAAAAAAAAAAAAAGGTTCCTCCTGCGATAGCCACCATTTTTTTACAGAGGTCAGACCTAGTATTCAGCGGGGGGTGGCTAAATGTGCAATTTATTAAAAAACGACCTGTGGTGGCGAAATTTTGAACAAAATTTTTTTTAGCTCAAACAAATTTCCATTCCTTTGTTATGTCCCACACAGAATTTCACTACTTTTTGACCTATAGTTTCGTATTTAGTCTACCTTAAAGTAGGGTCGTTCAATTATGCACACGCTGTATATTGTATTGTAATCGTTATTGCATATTGTATAAAAATTGTTATTGAAAATAATATTGTTTTGAAACATGCTTCTGACTGATGTTCTGTTATTTTTATCTACTATTTCATCTATAAAGATGACTGGGATATCAATAAGAAATTGCATTTTTATCCCTTTTGATGATTTTAAATTAAAGAAATCCTTCCATGTAGAATATTTTCCATGCATTATACTTTCGAACCTTGGAATTTAGAAAAAAAAATTTAACAAGAAATGTAAGGGAGATTTAAAAAAAAAGTTTTCGAAACATGCTTCTGACTGATGTTCTGTTAGATAAAATTCCCAAGAAAAATACTCCACTCCACAGTTAACTTTTGGTCTTTTCTCGTTAGTGAGTAGAGAAAGATAAGAATTGGTAAGAAAAAAAAAATATATTTAAATATTTTTTAAATTTTTTTAATCAAGATCAAGGTTAGAAGAACATTTTTGGATAATGATGGCTGAGGAAAAATTGAACCTATGTTGGGAAGACTAAGAATTTTCCTCAGCCATCATTATCCAAAAATTTTCTTCTAACCTTGATCTTGATTTTTGGTAAGCTTACCACATCATCAAAAATTCTCACTCTTTAGTTAATGACTTATCTAGTACTCCTGATTTTCCAAGTATTTGTAAAGCATTAATTTAATTTCCCCTTTTTTGGTTTCTTTTTCTCTACTTCTCCGGTAGATGTCAATACTTGTCCACCCAGGTGTTTCCACTGCTGCTCTCTCATTGGTTGTTTTTGGCGCCTTCGCTACCCGCATCGTGTATATAAGCTAGTGCGTCTCTGTTTACCATTTTGCTCAGCCTTGCTTTTTCTAGCACGCTGTTCCTTTTTCCCTATCTTGCACTGAAGTAGAATCTCGGTAGTAGATTCGAAACAGGTGTTTGCTGCTTTTCATGTATTTTTTGTGCATTTTTAAACGTTGGTTTTTCTGCTTTTTAATATTGTTGCACAAAGGCTTTATTTGCTATTTTTATGTATTTGGCGTTAACGGACCTTTATTTCGCTGTCTGTTTTGTTTCCTTCTCGCAACGTCTCAAATCAATAGGTTTTGTAATTTACGATTGAAAAAGTACAGGTTTTTGGAACACTTACATTTCCTACTTGATTGTAGGCGTAAAAAGGTTATTCCCAAATTCATTTCCATACGTTGTAATTTATTTTCTTCAAATATTATTGACAAGGTCTTATTTCGTTCTAGATTAGCTCCTTTAAGAGCTTTGATTCAAGAGACTCGCCACAAAATTGCTCATGTAGAGCGCGAGTTATATTCTTTACATATCAGCCTCGCTATTTCTATACCTGATTTTGAGTCTATCGACAGAAGGTCATGGAGCAGAGTTCTCACAGCTTCTTCTGTTCATTGTTCGGTTTTAAAGAAGAAATTTAATACACTTTGTGAAAGTTCTGTCGCTAACAACTCCAGGAATTTACCTCTTGTTAACCAAAATGCTGTTGTCAATCTTTCTAGTGTTCCTTTAAGTATCAATCAGTTCGATGCTCTCAAATTGAATAACAATTTTTCTGTCTCTGCTATTCCTTCTTTACTTAAACTTATTGCTCCTATTGAAAGAGCCTTTAAGCCAGTGGTTCCCAACGTGGGGCGTATGCCCCACCGGGGGGCAATTTGATCTTCTAGGGGGGCAATTTCAAATTTCTTACTCACTCATTCGCTATCAGTTTCTTTTGTCTTTTTTGGGGAAAAGTAATGTTGTAGACTAAAATAAATGGAATACAAGCAAAATTTAAGAAATCAGTTTTTTTATTAGATTTTTAAAATGCTCTTTATCAAAATTTAAAAATAGATTTACACCAGAATAATTATGCGAATAATCTTTTAAATTATTTCGGTACCTATAAATGTATTAAAATTCTCTATAATTTTTCTGGTCATATGTATTAAAATTTTTTGCAACTTTTTCCATTATTTATTGAATGCGTTTTCTACTTCTATTCGCGGAGATAATTAACGATATTGAGAAAGGGAACAAGAGAGAATGTGTTATTCGAAATAATGGCTACTAAATTTAATAAAGATGATAATCTTGAAATGCTTCTTGTGTATTGTGTTATCCATAGAAAGAAATGTCAGTGTCCAAAGATTTTTCACCAACTCTTAATAAGTTACAAGAATACATTATAAAATACATGAGTTTATCAGTTTTAAAGTTAAATGTAAATGTATTTATAATATATTTTGTGAAGATAAAAATGCAGACCTTATAGCACTTTTCTTTAACATTGAGTTAAGTTGGGAAAGTAAAACAAATCTCGTTTTGGCATGTAGGCAAAGATGTATAACCTCACTGCATTTTTAAAATTATGTTAAAAGCACATTTGAGGTAAAAGATTCACCACTTTGACAAGTTAAAAAATGTGAAATGAATAGGTATTGTTAATGCACTATTACACTACCATCGTATGAATACAGTTCACTTTTTAAATAATAAGAGACATAATTTACTGATTACGAGGGGGGACATAGTGACTTTACAGTTGCTTTGGTGGGGCGTGGCCTATAAAAGGTTGGGAACCACTGGTTTAAGCATAACGCTCTATCTTCTTCTCAAAAAGAGTCCATTAGGCATCTCATTGCCAATACTGTTGATTTCAATTCTAATGTTTATAAGCCTAATCTTAAAAATCCTGTTAAACAATGTTTGAAAAATTTGCGTTCTGATCCAAACTTAATTATTACTAAGGCCGCCAAAGGTGGTCAGATTGTTCTTCTCGACAAATCTATGTATTTGGAAAAATCCCATAAATTAATTAATGATGGTCCGTATGTGGATATCCGCAAAGTCCCTTCCACTAGTGAAATTAACTCTATTAAGTCTGCCATCAAGTCTTCTTCCATTATTCCTGCTAACTTTAAGAAGTTTCTTATTCCGTCTATGGCGCATTGTGCCAGGTTTTATGCTTTATTTAAGGTCCATAAACCTGACATTCCTTTTAGACCTATTGTCTCTAGTATCGGTACAGCTTCTTATAAGCTTGCCAAATATTTAGTTTCTGTTTTCCCTCACTTTTGAGCAGTAACTGTTTCACTGTTAAGAATTCTGTTGATTTTGTTAAAAAACTTCATAATTTTAAGCCGCAGGGTCGCATCATGGTTTCGTTTGATGCTAAATCATTATTTACAAACTTTCCGGTTGAGGGGGCTTTAGATTGCTTCAAGAAAAGGCTTTGTGAATTCCATTTCTCTTATTTTGAAATCGAGGAGCTTATCCTTGTCACTCGCGCTTGCTTGTCGCAAAATACTTTTGTTTTCAATGTTAATTTCTTCCGTATGATTGAGGTTTGACTATGGCTAAAAATTCTCACTCTTTAGCCAATGACTTATCTAGTACTCATGATTTTCCAAGTATTTGGAAAGCATTAATTTAACCCTTAAAGCTCCGGCGTCTCTTACACAAATTTTATTCAATCGGCACGACTTTTTAAAAAGAAGCTTCCTTCAAGTACATAATTTCAAAAATGCTTTGATTCAATAAGGTAAATCTTATTTTCCTTTATTACTGGTGTCAAAAACAAATTTTGCAAAGAAAGATGATGTCTCCGCAATGGAGTGGTAAGGGTTAATTCCCCTTTTTTTGGTTTCTTTTCCTCTCTTTCTCCGGTAGATGTCACTACTTGTCCACCCAGTCGTTTCCACTGCTGCTCTCTCATTGGTTGTTTTTGGCGCCTTCGCTACCCGTATATAAGCCAGCGCGTCTCTGTCTATCATTTTGCTCAGCCTTGCTTTTTCTAGCACGCTGTTCCTTTCCCCCTATCTTGCACTGTAGAAGAATCTCGCTAGTAGATTCGAAACAGCTGTTTGCTGCTTTTCATGTATTTTTGTGCATTTTTAAGCGTTGGTTTTTCTGCTTTTTAATACTGTTGCACAAAGGATTTATTTGCTATTTTTATTTTTTTTGCATGATTGTTTACAAACTTTTAAAGATGTCATTTTGATAAGTGAATAGTTCTGTCCAGGTTTGTGTGTACATTCATAACACAGGCTTTTGTAAAAATTCCTTATATATATTGTATTTATTCTTATTCAGATTGAATAGCTTTAAGTTTTAATTAAATATTTTTGTTTCTCTACTTGGACATGGGTAGAACGGTAAGAGATACTGCTCGCATGAAAAAAATCTAACTTTGGAAACTGACAATAAAAAGTTCTTCTGCTTACTAAAAATGCTCTATGAAGTAAAGAACGGAGACCCAATGACTTATCTTTCTTACTTTCTAACCGATGTCCAGGCCTCTATCTTCCGATTGCCCTAGACGAACGGATTTGATATCTGGCATCGGCGTGGGTGACCACCTAATCGCTGCGTAGCAGCAATAAACCTGATGAGTGCCTAGTTCGTTTTCTTATCGGCAGTGCCTATTTCTTAATTATGAACTTTTTTATGCCTGTTACTTAACATGTATATCTTGTTGTTCAGCACCTGTACATTGCTACTCATGTTGATCTCGTAATTTAGAAGGTTGATCAGATGACAAGACCTTCACCTGGCAAGGCACCTCAGAGGTGTAATTTATAGGTAACTTCGAGGGCTTTACATGCAACAGGAGCCATTAGGATACCCAATGACTTATTAAAAAATGATCGTGAAAGGAAAACAGCGTGAAAGCCTCAAATGGCCTTCCCTCTAATTGCTGGTCATTGATGAAATTTCTATAGTGTCAAAAGAGAATTTATCTATAATTCATTTGAGGCTTCAAGAATTTAAAAACAATTCATTTTTTGGTGGCATTAACGTTTTCTTATATGGAGATATTATGAAAGTGCCAATATGTAATGTATATATGTAATTCCAATGTGCTTGAATGTATGCTAAGCATTGCAGCATGGTACTTTTTTCACAATTTAAATTATTTGCTTAATATTTAGCCAAATTTAAAGATTCTGATAGAGAAATCGAGAACTCATTGCATCATGACGGCATTGTGTTTATTTTTGGTTGTTACGTATTTTATCTTTCTTGACAAAAACATAGCTTAACTCACTTAGGCATTTATGTTTCTTATTGCATCATCATTTGCAATACGTTGGGTAGTGGGGATTTTAAAACTGTTAAGTAATCTACCGTTATTGGGTCCACTGCCAGTTGGCGTTTCTGAGCTAATATGATTTGGTGCATCAAAGCATTTTTGTGAAATAAACATTTTATGATACCCACATTTACATTAAACCACATTCTTGCTGATATATTTTTTGTTTCAAGCTAGCCTTAACTGTGGGCTCGATTACGAAAGATTTTAAATTCATCGTCATGCTCATTTAATAGTCTTGGTTAAAGTGTCATCGGTCTGCATACTAATTGGCGTATTTAGTGAGCATAGTACTGCAAAACATAGAACTTTCGGAAGCAATTTATGATAGTCGCATTTCCTTTAAACCATGTTTGCTGTTAGTATTGCGCCTTCTTTTCTTTTACCGTGCAATCTGATTAAAATTTACTTGTTCTCATTTTTTGATGCAATTCAGATGTTTTCATAACTACGTAACTCACTGACTTTCTTTCGCAATTATGCTTATGTCTACTGATGAGTTCTGTGTCGTGTAAATACACCGCACCAACAATTCCGCATGTAATACTAATTACAGTAACTCCTTTCAGGTAGATTTCATAAGAAATACTACCTATTGCAGTCGTTACCATGGTGCGACTTTTGAAAAAATTCTTGATAACTTTTCATTATATGCCCCCCCCCCCCCCCAGGAACCCAAAGCCACCACCACCTAAAAAGTTTATATATATATATGGTGCGTTATTGCAACATTTGAATTATTTTTCTAGTTGAAATGAAGTAACTGGTTGTCACGATATCAGTAGTGGATCACGTGCAGCAGTAATAGAGTAGTATAAGTTGTCAGAACAGGTAAATTCGATCCTGTTGTACTAGTATAACGAAGACTGGAATCCTGTCGTGTTAAAGATTACGACATTGACATTATATGATGATTTGGAAATTGCATCAGTCGACGAGTGAAGGTCATGGAATACATTTTTCCGTGAAAGTTTCCCGAGAAATAATTGAGACCAAAAGTAAAGTCAACTCATCATTTTATTTAAACATCTTTCGACGGCGTAATTTCCACCAAGAATATTAGCCATCGCTTCATAATAGTAATTTAGGAATGAACAAAGTTGTAGATAATCGAATACGTGGACGGTGACCCGGGGGGTGGTATGAAAAATGGAAATACGACTAAAATCTGCTGAAACACAGCGATCATCGGCTTTAGTGCATCAAGTGTAGGAATACAAATATGACATAGGTCGCGCTCTCAACCAATTAATAATTAAGAATACCACGCCATGTAAAGAGTGCTGACAGAGCAAGTGGATGAATTTGAAGATAAAAAGGATAACCCCGGAATACGCGCGGGAAAATAAAATGGTTTCTAAAAGAACATTATAAAAGAAAAAAGAGCGGAAATGGAACATTTAATTTAAGAATACTAAAAGAGTAATATTTAAGTAATTTAGACAAGTGAGACATTAAATTAAAGGGAATTTAACAGAATTAACGATAGCGATTATTTAAGAATAAGGATTTAATGAATATAAAGTAGTAATTTAGAATAAGATAAGAAAATCGCGGAATTAGATCTAATAATGTAACACACACACACACATATATATATATGTATGTATGTATGTATGTACTAAATTTTGTCCGCACGATAAAAGTCACAATTATGCACGGATCGTCTTCCTCGCCAAACACATTGAGATGGCTAATATCTCGGCGGGGATTGCAAATGAGCAAAATCGACCCAGGGGAGTAGAAATGGGGAAGGGTTAAAAATTTTGAATACCGCCTTAACATGATTCTGATAAAATCAGCTCTTACAGAAAATTCTCGTTATAGCAATTGCCAAAAATTAAAAAACACAATAAAATTGCAGGCATCATGCATTTTAAAGTTATTTAGGGCCTCGGGTATACGAATCTGAACATAGTTCCGGTCCTCATATTTTGCATACTCAACTATTTCTAACGCTTGCACTATGAGGCTTGAACAGATTACGCTTATGGGCCAATTAAATGAGGGTTCACAACTATAGCTGACCAAGTCCATTTTGAAAAAAAAATGAGATAGTCCATTTAGAGGGTGCATAAAATCTGTTTTATCCACTCCCACAGTGAACCAAGTCGGTTTTCACATATTTTATGTCGTCTGTTTACAGACTAGGTTTACTGTGGAAGTGGATAAAACAGATTTTATGCACCTTCTAAATGGACTATCTCATTTTTTTTTTAAATGGACTTGGTCTACTATGATTGTGAGCTCCTCAAATATGCTCCAAACATGCATAAATTATGCATGAAATCATCTGTTTTCTGCAATTTTACTTTCTTCTATATTCACAAGAAGAAAGTAATATGATAGATTCGTAAAAATGTGTGAGGTATCTGATGGATTTACAAGTTTCTGAGATGTTCGGAATACAATTCGACAACTTTTGGACATATATGCTTGGCTGTGGGTTATGCCAATTTTGTGGATGTTTTAATTCAAGAACGGCTGTTAGAAATTTAATAAAACTCCATACGAGGGTCATTCTGAAATTTTTGAGATAAAACTAGGTTTTTAAAGTTATACTTACAAAATTTTAGGTGTGTTCAAAGTAGTCTCCTCCAGCATCAATGCACTTTTGTAGACGAATTTTCCACAGATTAAATGCCTCAAGCCATCCATTTCTTGGAATCAATGAAAAAATTGCATTTATAGCCACATCAATCTCTTCTTCTGAATGAAACCGACGTCCGCGTAAGTTCTTTTTTAGATTAAAGAATAACCAAAAGTCACACACAGCTAGATCAGGTGAATACGGCGGATGTTCTATCACTTTAATTTGTTTTCGCTTAAGAAACTCAACTGTTAATCCGGCTGTATGTGAAGATGCATTGTCATGGTGAAGGATTAGTCCCCTAACTTTCACTTCTTGTATAATTTCTGGAAGACATTTAGTGGTATACCAGTCTGCTGTTACTGTCTTCTGTCCTTCCAACTTGATGGCTTTGACCAATCCCGTACTTCTGAAGAAAACGGCATACATCACTTTTTTCAGTGCGGGTTGTCTTTTCACCATTGTCGGAGTGGGATCATCTTCAAAGACCCATACTTTGCTTTCTTGACGTGTTGGAACGTCGAAAAACGGTATGTACGTTTCATTACCCGTTACAATTTTAGAAATGATGCGGTGGTCACCATCATTTAGCAATTTAAGAGTTTCTTTACTGATTCTAACACGCTCCTCTTTTTGGTGCTCAGTTAGATTATGGGGAACACAACGGCAAACTACTTTTTTCATATGCAATTCTTCATGAATAATTTTGTGTATGGCTGCGGATCCAATGTTAAGTTCCTTCTGTATCATTTGATAGATACAGCGATTATCATCCATTAACATTTTTCGTATGGCAGACACATTATCCGGGATTACTGCCGACGGCGGCCTTCCTGTGTGTTCTTCATCCTGAAGAAAATTGCGACCTCTGCTAAATTCTTTAAACCATCTGAATACAGTAGCACGAGCTGGAGATTCATCACCAAATTCTAATTTAAACCGTTGAACGCATTCATCTTGATTTAATCCTGCTTTAAAATCGTAGAAAATCATTGCGCGAAAATGTTCTGGCGTCAACTCCATTTTCTCTTCTGTTTAAAATTTATTCTACGCTAAACAAGTTGAAGTAAGTCAGTAAAAAATCGTCTGCTGTGTTAACATACTTTGTATTTTAAAATCAAACCATTATTTTTATTTTGTAAATTCTCGTCTGCGCATATCTCAATAATTTCAGAGTAACCCTTGTATTTAGTTGGACTGAGGCGAATGCTATTTTATATTATATGTACTGAAAATGTAATTTAAAACTTTTTCTCGCCTTTTTTTTTTCTCCCTCTCTCTCTTTTAGTGCCTAAACGCCTATTCAGATATTTACTGCTCTAGCAATTAAAGACATTATTTTTTTGTCTCGAAAATTTCATTTATGTGAAAAGTTTCAGAAAACATATATGGAGATCTAAACAAACACATTCACGAGTTGTGCGAAACCAATTTTACTTTGCATTTTTCCCTATTATATATAAACGATAAAAGTTTTTATTGCATCTTTTATATAAAATATAATAACTAAATTAACTTAAACAAATTTTCTCTCCCAGATTTTATTATTTTTTTAGTCAGATCCATGTCTTCTCTTTTAGCTATAAAATTAAGTTTTGTAACTTCTGTTACTCCAATTTTAATTTTAAATATTATTTGAAAGCTAAAATTTCGTTTTAAGTTTCATAAAACTAGCTAAAAAAAAGTTTACTTAACCCCTTCGCGACGAGAACCTTTTGCGGAATTTTTAATCTTTTATCACCCGCTTTTCAAAAGAGAAATTTTTGCCTTATTTAATTGGGAAAATGCCTTGATTAAATAAGCCAAAATTTACAATAAAAAATAACTGGTGGGAATAATCAACGATTCTGAGCATTTTATGCGTCACATGCTCGTGACGCTCGTCCCCAAAGGGTTAAACAACAAATTTATTTATTTGAGTGCAATTATTGATGAAAATTTTACTTGTTATCTATAACCTCTGTTACGATATTTTTACATTTCTCACTCCAAATACTACTTTTAAAGACTATGTTTTAATTTAAAAAAATAAATTTTCATCCTGACGCAAATTTTATAGCGATTACTTTTATATTTAAACTGTACTGCTGTTATTCAGTAATATGGTGTTTTAAGTAAAGGACGAAAAATATCTTCAAAAGCTCATGTAAAGTTGGTTTCACCCATTTAGCTTTTAATAACTTTTTAACGTGTTTTAAATTAATCCAATATGCTTGATGGTATATAAAAAAAAAAGTTAATTTTGAAAGGAGTCTACATCTAAAAATACATTCATCAAAAATCATTGATCTAAGATACACAGCACAAACACATTATAACAAAAATCTAATTATGTACTTCACTTATTACGCTTATTTGCTGCGGGGTATCATGGCAAAAAAGAACGGTGATTATACTTTCTTTCTTTTAACAAAGCAGTTTCGATGACTTTTTATAATTTATTTTTTCGGATCAATGATTTTTCTTACTCGGTAAATGAAATCTTTGACCTTCGTGTATTTGCGTGAGGCCATTATCAGCTGTTTATATTAGGTTATGCAGTGGTTAATTAGACAATGAGAAAGAGTGAAATACGCTAGAGACAAAAAGTAATAAGAATGGAAAAGAAATTCTTTATTGGAAAATTTTTTCTTAAAATTAGAGACTTGGCGAAAATTCGTTTTCGTTTTCGTTCTCGGCCTAAAACCTGAGTTTCGCCGAAAATTCGTTTTCGGCAAAAATGCTGACAAGAATTTGGCCGGACCGAAACCATCTATATTCCAAAAGTCTGGTTTCTTCCTTCGGAAATTTTCAACATGATTGATTGATTTGAGCTGTATCGGCTCAAATGATACACTCTTTATTTATTGGTATGGACTTCACTGTTTATAATTATTAGTCATGACTGACTCAAGAGTGCAAATTATAAAGCAATCAATGCATATGTGACTAAACTTTGAAGACGCTTTTCACGTGCTCATTAAAAGCTGCAGGCTTAATAGTAATAGAAAATTTTTGGTATGAAACCGCAGAAGTGCATCAAATACTCTTTGAGTAGTTCTTGTATAACAGATGATCATTTACAAAAATCATTATAGAAATAAATCGAGGTATGTGTCCCTAAAATATTTCTTAATTAGATGAAATTCATATAATTAGAAAATCATTCTGTGCCGTACATGAATTAATTACATTTTATTTTATATGAAAATAAAAAGTTTTGGTAAGAGGCATAGATAGTCAACTTTGGCCTCACGTATAATTGCACGTATAATTAATTAATAATTCTGTATATATATGTATATATATATATATTACGAAACAATTTAATAGGTTACGTCGAAATATCACGTAGCGCTTTTTATTTCATATTACTGGATTCGTACCTCATTTTAATCAGCCGTTGGTGATGTTGTATAGCAATCCTACCACTTAGCACAAGCATTGCTAGTGGAGGTGTCAACTCTGTGCAAATTTAGCAGATGTAGAGCGATGTTAATATTTGTAGAGTCCAATCAAACACTTATTATTTCATGATGAAGACAAGGCAGGTTAGGCCGCGTGAGTGGTGAAAAAAGGCGTATGAAGAAATATGGGGTTTTCCCAATTAAACACATGGAAACGTAATCATAGGAAAACTGTTTATTCCATCAGAACATACCAACACTAAACAATTCCCACAAGATGAGAAATCAGAGCATTCCACTCGAGCATAAACTAGTTACTCATGCGAAATAGATGTTAATTCACGAAATGATTATTCTACATGGCTTAGGACACCGGGTAACAGGTTATGTAAACAATCAAACAGCACAAAAAACTTGTTCTGAGCTCATGCTCGAACTATTTATTAGAATGCGCGGAGGAATTCCGATTGAAATGGAAACTTCAGGCTAACCCAACAAAAATCACGAACGAGCTTCGAAGTGAAACTGGGATCCGACACTCAGCCAATGGAGAGCGACCGAGAACCTCACAGAAAAGAATCCCGGCGCCGCTACTGGAAGGATTTTGATGTGAAAAGGCTGTTTCCTAGCGGGCGGGAAAATGAGATGAAATAGAATAAAAATGTAAAAATGGCTTTGATAAACATTCGAAAAATAAGTAACTGCGTTCAGAACTTTACAGTTTGGTAGACGATAAAAATTAATGAAGGGATTAAAAGTTTAGATTACGTTTTGGAATAAATCTATTATTAAGATACGCGTTTTAAAATTATAGGAATTTAATTAGAAATAAATAATAGAGCGTATTAAAAAATAAGGAAATAATGAATATGCCGGCAATTTAGAATAATTTAAATAAATAGTAAAACTAAGAATTTTATATAACATATATATATATGTATTAATTATTTATTTTTTTATATTTTCGTTTCTGTTTTCGGCCGAAAATAGGAAGATTACCGTAATTCAGTTTCGGTTTCTTTTTTGGTCTTAAAAAACCTATTTCGGTCGATCCTTACTTGAAATTAAATATTTATTTTTTAAACAAATAATTACATTTAAGTCTTTAAAATACCCTTGTTTTAACCTCTTCATACGTGAGGTACAAAAATGTTGTTCTCTGTTCTTTTCTTCGTAAAAATTATACTGTTCGATTTTTTCTTACATATTTACTTTACTTCTATATAGCTGGATGTTTTTTGCTTTGGAACAAACGCAATAAATGGCAGAAGTGTTGCTTATTTCCTCTTAAAATAAAAGTTATTTTCATCTGCCAAGAAAGTAAGAAATTTTCAGAATTATTTAAGGGGTTACATACATTCTCAGCTTTCAAAAAACAGATTTTTTGTTTTTGACAGAAATTAAATCTACTAGCTCTTTAACCCGCTCCACGCACGGAAGTTCATGTTCAATAACTATTCGATTTAGAAAAATATTTTTCCACTACTGAGCATTTTTTTAGTGAAATTTAATTTATTATATTGCTATGGCAGCAGACGATAAAACGACATCTTTAGAATAAGGGAATAAATAGAATAAAAAATTTTGTTGGTGTTTGTCATAAAATGGTTTTCTTAATTTTTTAAAGAAAGGTAATAATTAAGCTCAATTAAATAATCTCTAATCATGTGCATGCGAGGTAAAAGAATTATCGTAATTCCCGCTGCAGCTTCTCAGTATTGCAGCGTGGCGTACATAATATTTATGTCTCACATTGCAGTAAACATTTAGGACTGGTTAGAACTTTCGCGGTTACGGGTTGAACATAAAAAAGGGCAAAAATTCGTCAAAAACATAAAAAAAATAATTTTTTCAAAGATTAAAATTTATGACATAAAAATTCGCACGGAGTTGATCATACATTACGTACGCCATGGATTACATTTTTCGGTACTGTAAATTTTTAAACTTCTATGGAGCTGGTCATACATTACCTACGCCACGGATTAAACATTAATATTCCTGGACCAATTTTAAATGAAATTTCATTCTTAAACTTCTAAACATCCCACAATATTACTTTTTACACCGTCGTATAGAGAAAAAAATGTACTTTTAAATGCAATTTGTTTGAAAGCTGTATCTCAATTTGTTTCTGAGTTATTAATTTTTTTTGTAGTTTTTATTACTTTTTAGCCATAGTGGCAACAGAAGTATCCATCTCTGTTGAAAGTAAAGGGAAAATACAGATTACTGTATGTACAGACCAATCAAAAAACGAATAAAATGCGGGATTCAACTAATAAAATGCTTCAGATGTGTTTTTGACTTCCTACCCAGAAAGAGGACAATAACCATTTTTCCAAATGGTTATTAAAAAAAAATCTAATAAATAAAGACACAATCTTGCTTTTCACTTCCTTTTTTAGATGTTCAAATTAATAAATGCAGCTCTGGATTAAACTTTTCAGTTTATAGAAAACACTGTTATCCCTTTTTCAGCAAACGTACCTTTTCAATATAAAATCTCTGGATTTCAGTCATTCATTAAAAGAGCATTAATGATTTGCTCAGATGACCAGTTAAATGAAGAAATCGAGTTTATACAGAAAATAGCATTTGATCATGGTTTTCCAGCAAAATATATAGATAAGATAATTCAGAAGTACGACGCTCCCTCTCCTTCAGGTCAACGACAGGATAATAATCAACTTATGGTTTACAGAAAATTTCACTACATTCCCACTATATTCGAAAAGCTAAAAAAGATCATACAGAAATATAATATAAAGTTGGTCGCTATTCCACCTCCTTACCTCATTGATATCGTCAGTAATAAGATCGATAGGACATAGGATCCCGATGGATCAAAAATCTGGTATATAGGAAATCCCTGTCACTTTATCTAATAATGTTGAAAAAGTCTATACATCGGCATGACAAAACGTAAGTTATCAGTAAGGATTATGGAGCATCGCAGAGACATTAAACATCGTAAACAGAATACAGATCTTTCTAGGTTCTACTTAGCTAAATGAAGTCTGCCTTATTAACTTTGCTGAAGCAAAAATTATAGTTCATTGCAATAACCTCTTTAAAAGTAAAATTAGAGAATCAGTTGAAATCATTGCACGTGAAGATAAACCTTGTAATGATAATTTATCCTATAATATCCCAAAAATCTGGCATAATATCATAAAGTCTTAATTCTACATCTAATTACAATATTTCAGCTTAAACTTGTATTATGGTGCCAAAACTTGAATGAAAACTCAGTTGAACGTGGTTTTGTCCCTCATGTGTAGATGGCGGCACTCGTGGCTTCTTAAATCGACCTTTTTGATTAATTTAATCTCAGTTCATTAATAATTATCCAATCATTCATGTGCCCCCTACCAACAACCCGTGTGGCAAATTTCGTAGACTGCTGCGCCCTATGGTTTCTGAGTTTTTGAGGTTACTTAGATATACGCACGGATTTTAATAGGGTAGATAGAGTGTATAATTATGGGCAAAAAGATTTATAGTGATATCGCAATTATTCAGAAAGATATGAGCAAAAATGTGAGCGCGTGCACGGTCAAAATATATTGAATCCTAAAACTGTTTAAACGCGATTTTCTCTAAATTACATTTTTCAACATGGGCAGCATGATGAACAAATTTTAATATTTTTGGATAAAATTTGCGCTTAAATTGTCTAAGTGCCATCAAGCAGTTTTTTGAAAATTTTAATTTTTTATATTTTTCCAATAAGTTTAAAGGTTAACATTTTAAACAAAAAATGAAATCTTTTTTCCAAAATAGCGCAATTTTCTTATTTTTAAAAAATAAAAAATGTACCGATGGCCTTTAGCTACAACCTTATTTTACAACAAAAAGCTCAGATTTTAATACTTCTTTGTCTCTACAGGAAGTTAGGATACTGCCCGGATATTTTGGTACAGGTCAACGCGGCTGCAGGTTTCCGACGAAATATGTGACCAAATTTAACAAAAAAATATTTTTTTAAATACTTGAAGCACTAAATAACAACGTAAAATTATTAGTTTTTCAATTAATTTTACTCCCTTCCTAAAAATAAACCCATCCAAAATATGTCAAACTAGCTGATCCGCCCGTTGTTGCCCGGACCCGTGATCCCTTAAACGAACCTCAAATTTATATGATTTTATATCTTAAGTCCATTATGTTGATTTTATATTTTTAAATTAAAAAATCACGAAAAAAATTGAATTGAAAGCGTGTGCTATTTAGTATTTTCTTTTTGTGTAATTTTCTTTTTGGAGTCTATGCGTATCGAAAGCGAGCGAAACCCCGTAGAAACACTCAGGTTTTGACTGATTTCGAATTTTCACACATTTTATTTTGTAAAAAATATTTCTACATGTTCGAAGGTTAAAAAAATTTTTGTAGGTGATGTAAATCTGCTCTATTTAGATTCAGATGCTCGAAAAACATTCTGTTAAAATACGGAAGTTTAGTTACTTTTAGCTTAGAAAAAATGTCGTCTCCGTGAGACGCGATGTCACCGGCGTTTCTGGGTATATTTGAAAACGTTAAAATTCATATTTTTAAAAATCGATTGCACCATTGATTAGAAGAAGATTTCAGCTTTAGGAGCATTTTTTTGGGATTGTGAGTACCTCTAAAATTGCGCGCTGGAGGGGCGAAACCGCGACGAAACACTCAAGTTTTTACCGGTTTCGTCGAAATTTTCACACAATTTATTTTACAAAAATATTTCTATCCGTCCAAACGTTTCAAGATTTCTGTAGGCAGTGGTGGAAAATTGGCGCAGAGGAGGAGCCTATTGACACCACAAACATTTTATAGTATTCTTCAGCTTAATAAAAACGCAGAAATTATGTCATTAGATAAGCCGAAAAATACTTTTAAAATTTAGTGGTGTCAATAGGCTCCTCCTCTGCGCCAGTTTTCCACCGCTGCTGTAGGTGACGTAAATCTGGTCTATTGAGATGCTCTAAAAAGATTGTGCTAGAATGTGGACGTTTAGTTACTTTTAGCGTAGAAAAAATATCGTGTCCTTGAGGCGCGAAGTGCCCTGCGTTCGCCGGTGTATTTGGAAGGGTTAAAAAGTATATTTTTTAAAAGCCTATTTTTAGTTTAAAGTATATTTTTAAAAAAGCATATTTAGCTTTAAAAGCATATTTTTAGTTTGTCAGTACCTCTACAATTGTGTCCTGGAGGGACGTTGCAATAAGGTGGGGGGGGGGACTTTTTAGGAAAAACGACTCTTTTTTGAAATTTTTTTTCAAAGGGTTAACTGTGACTTTTTTTAATTGATTGCGCCATTTGAGATATAAGAGTACGATTTCTCGGAATATGTCTTTCAATTTTAACTGTACCGAATGGTTTGGTCAATTTGGATTAAAACAAAACAATAAAAAAAAAGCAGAAATACATTCGAAAATGTTTCTTCGCTAACTCCTAATGCGTAAATGAGTTTTTACGCATGCGCACGTGCTTTCCTTGATCGGAGATCAAATAAATGACTTTTTGATGAGAGTGAGTTGCGATTGTTAATTAATAACTCAGCTATTTATTATTTTTTTAAAATTCTGAGACTCAGGTGCATTAGGAGAGGCCATCGACTATCTTCACACAAAATGTCAGCCTCGTACGTGCCGTAGATTTCGCTAGCCATCGCGCGCGCGCACGCGCACACAGACACGCAGAGCAAAATTTTCTTTTATTAATATAGATTTTCGCCTTCCGAGAGCGTATGTAACCCCCATTAACTTAAACGCTTTACAATGAAAAAAATTGAGAATTTGTAGGTCATTCACTCGTTTAAAGATCTCTTACTGCGTAAATTTAAATTATTGATAATTAACTTCATGTTTTAAGCGCACTAGTAATTTTAGATCCCTATATGTGAAACTAAATTACCAGTCATCTAAAGTATCAGTTTCAGAAAAGGAGATCTTTCTGTCATCTATGGTGTCATTTTGTTTGTGGAGCAATGAAAGCGTATTTGAGACCATGAGAGCGGCAGTGGGGAATTAAAAAAAATTCCTTTTGACTTTCGAGACATACCAGTTTTCGTAGTTCATAGTTATACCTTGCACTATCAAAAATGAATGAAAACAAGACTGAACGAACCCATCCCGACTGATTTCTGTGAAAAAAGAAAATATTATACTATAATTAAAATTCTTTTAATAGAATATTACATACATATTTATGCCAAAAGATGAAAGTACACCTTTTTTCACATTATGTACTCACAACGCATTGAATATGGAATTACAACATTAATGATCTTTTTTAGACAACTGATCCAAATGAAGAATAAGTAAATATATATACTATATATATTATATATATATGAAATACTTAAAATAATAATAATAATTATATTGTTTAGAAATAAAGAAAAAAATAGTTAAAAAAATAATTTTGACGCTCTATAAAAAAAATATTTCTCAATTTATTTTTTAAATCGTTCCATTTTAATATGTTTAAATAAAAAATAAAGTTCTGAGGATTCTATTAACAAATTTATATAGTATCACTATTATTAAAAAAAGAACAAAAAAACTGGTCCTCTGGCCCCTAATACTGCAAATAGAGGCGTCTTGAATTCAGATACATATGCGTCTGAATATGAAATTTCAGACATCATAGGTGTCTGAAATGAAGACACTTAATGTTTTACTATGATCAAGGTATAAACACTGTAAACTGAAAAGGTGAAATTCAGACAGATAAGTGTCTTTAAATGGAGTGTTCAATTTTCAGATATTTTAAAGTGTCTTAATTTATAAGACACTTATATGCGTCTAAATTTACGACATTTCAAACGTCTGAATCGCATCCATGTTTGATCCACATCTCATTTGTCGACAATAGACATACATTTTTTCACCTTTTTTTTTTGTAATGGCTTGGAAAGAATAATGTCCAGGATCAGTGGACGTAGACTCATTTCCCCCTCAAACCTCAATCAGCGGCAAATTGTTCGATTCTAGAATAATCCTGCAGTCGTCAGTCACTGCGATAACATTTCCTGTCTGGGTAATTAGTAAATTTTGCAATTGTGATTTTTAGCTTCTCGGTGAGACAGTCGATTGTAGAATTTGGGAATTAATCGATGAATGTCTCGATTATTATATTCTACGATGGCGATCGTTCTCTATTGTTGAATTATCGAGCAGTCATCCATCATTCTGGCAGTTTGCACATGTTCATTTCGGACTTTTATGTATGTGCTGTTGCGATAACATCAAATTTAAAGAGGGTTGAGCAGGAGCCCCTTATCCAATTGGATAGGAATGGCTCTAATTGTATACAGGATCTAACTGTATATAGGATAAGGTACTATATGCCGACAATAGGGGTGGTACACACCGGTATATATAGTACCTTAATGTGCATCAAATTTAAAATGCATTTTTAAAATTTAAATTGATTTAACTAAAAGAAATCTAAAAGTGTTTCTAGTTAATTCTTAAAGCAATTTTTCGTGAAACGATTACTTCTATAAATAACTGAAAATATTCATAAAGTGGTTATTGTACCCTGGATTAAAAATGCATTTTTATGTTATCTTTAAATTACTTATAACAAAAAGAGATATTCTTAATTATTGAAACGATGAATTACAAATGGAAACGTTAAACGTTATGTATTAGTGTACAAACTAATGTAACTATGAAATTTAATGTATTTAGTACAGGAGAGAAAGATTTCTGTCAACATATCAATCATACGTAGACACTTGACTTATTTACATATGGAAACAAAGTCAATTGAAAATGTTAAGTAAGTATCAAACTATAAGCTTGAAAAATTGATATCACATCAATTTTAGGCACAGATTTCAATTTGTTTCTTTTTCTTTATGCTTGGCTTTTTCTAAAGGCTATTTTTTGTAGATATAGTATTTATACATATAAATTTATACAGGCTTTATGGGCGCAACCAAAGGTACTGGTGGACGAAAAATAGGCCATGGGCGCGTTGTTGACTACACCCAGATGTAGATGATTTTATCGATATGCTTAAAATATTTAATGAATACGTTCGAAATATGAATACGGATTTATGTTTTAGAGGTTACAGTGATTAAATCTGCTGCCTAAAGCTGTACATATATTAAACACTTTATTAGAGTGTTACATTCTACTTGAAGGCAACTTAAATAATTTTCGTTGATTGCAATCCAAAACATTCCCACCGAAAAAAAAATTGCTATAGTTTAATATAATTGTCGAAAAATGATCTACAATCACTCCTAATATTATATTTATCTCTCGTGAAGAAAAAGCAATATAGGTACATAACTCATGAATATATATGCATATCTCATTCATATTCAAATATATCTTTTCCAACTGAAGCAATATTATACACTTTTCTTTTCTTTCTTTCGTTTCGTTTCGTTTCTTTTCTTTTCTTTTCTTTTTTTTTTTTTTTGAAAAAAAAAATGGTTTATCGGAACTCGACCTAAACAGAAAAGCTAACCTGCAACGTGACCCGAGTTCGGCCCACAGAAAACAAAATAAAAAAATATAGTACCAGCCTGACCCGGCGCAGAATACTAAAATAAGTATTCATGGTACTACCTGTCTGCCTGTGTATATATATACATAAAGAATAAATAAATCTAATTGTATCTGACTGCTATCTCAATATTATCATCTTCTCCCAGTACTTTCTCAAGCAAAAGTGAGTTGACCTTTAAAAGAGAATATGAAGCAATTTACCGTAACAATTGCTGAGGATAGAGAATTATTGATGAACAGGTTTTTTCTGCCTACTTGTCCATATTGTTGGAAATCACGAGTTCACTCATGCCTGATTCGAGAGAGTGCAACCGACCAAATCACTCAATATTAACCATAATTCTGACCCAGAGTTATCTTTACATATTTTTTTTTAATTGGATTTTATTATTTAACAGTATGTGGTTGCTGAAATTGTGAATTTCTGTAGTAGGGAATCGAAATGTTCTCAACCTGCCGTCAAATAGCAAAAATAAATTGGTTGATGTTGTAAACAAGAAAAATATTATTTAACACTTTCCCGTTCTCCTGGCGTCATAAGACATGCTGCCGAAATAAATTGGTTTATGTTGCAAACAAGATAAATATTATTTAACTGTTTTCCGTTCCCCCAGCGTTATAAGACATACTGCCGAAATAAATTGGTTAATGTTGTAAACAGGAAAAATATTATTTAACACTTTCCCGTCCCCCTGGCGTCATCTATTATCACTTTGTTTTTATAAATACTTTCGTTATTATCTATGTAGTAATGATAATACAGTTGAACATCGTTAAAGTAAATTTTAGAGGACATTAACATGTTGTTAATGTCCTCTACTAGGTGACTACTACATGAACAACTATTAACAGTTGTTCATGTTATCAGCAAGTAAATCTTTATTTTAACCGTTTGTGTGCGGAACAAATCTTGTGGATATATGCCAAAAATGCAATATATTTGGGTATATATATAAAACAATTACTCGTAAGCGGACGATATACACAGAAATTGTACGCTTCGCTAGTGCAACCAGCTTAAATGCATACCAAACTGAGACAACAAATAGGAGCGCTATCACCCCTCCGCAATTTTCTCATAAAACAAGAGGATTGCTATCGCACTTCCCGCATTTTTGGCACATAACAAGAGAAGCGCTATCGCTCTTCCAACAATTTTGGCACATAACAAGAAGAGCGCTATCGCGCTCCTCCGCACTCAAACGGTTAATATTGACAAGTACTGCGAAAACAATTCTTCTTAACACTGTGTTAATCGTACGTGTATTTGAATGATACAATCCGCCATTTCCTCTTAATGCATTAAATGGTTCGAGAATAACTGCCGCGAATGAAAATTGATACCAGTGAGAGAAAAGTAGAGGGGCTCACAGGTTCTACAGGTTCCAAATCTGTTTGGTTCTAGACGAACAAGGGAAAAATAGTGGCTTGTATAACACACACGCCTAATGCAGGGTTAAAAGTAATTCATATTAAGCGTGTTCATGATAACGAGGTTCAACTGTATATATCAGAGTCAGGCACACGAAACGCATTGCGAAACACTTTACAACACTAGCAGAATATTATTAAGATATTTTATTTTTTCATATAAAGAAATGAGATAGTTAAATAAGCAATTTAAATAAAATGTACAACAACCGATTTTTCCCCATTGCCCTTATGTAGCGGAATTCTTTTGTGTATCTCTGTAAACCAGGCATGTCAAACACATGGTCCACAAATAATTTATCTATGGCCTACCAAACCTTTAAGATTCGCTCTATGTATATTTCAGTTCATGGCTTATGTAAAAAATACACTTTACACGAATAAATTTGCACTTTATAACCGTGAGTGCAGTATTGCCACGTTGGACGGCGTGGCAATAGTGAGGAAATTTTTTTAATTCAAAATATCTACCTCAATTTAGAATGGTAATCTTCGATTTATTTAATGAAATACATTCCATGATTAAATAAAGATAAGATTACTAGTAAAAAAAAATTGCTAACTATTTTGAATTAAAATACGAGACGAATTTTTTAAGTAAGGGTCGTTTTGTTGTATTCACTAATAGGTGGCGCGCGCACCGCAACGAGTGCTTGCGTCGTGTCCCGACAGGCAATCCTTAGGAACATCTGTGCTCAGTTGCAGCTGTGTAGGTAACCTGTACGGTCTGTTCTGCGTCTTCTAAATGTTCAAGATTATCGAATCACCCGCCCGTGCGAGGTACGGTCACTGATGCGATTTTTGTCGGCGTGAAACCTGTCTGCTGTAGACATTGGCAGATTTCTGAAGTTTACGGAGCTACCCAGCAAAGAAAGAAACAGTGGGCCATCAGCTGGAAAAAAGATGGCAGCCAGCACTGCCATCAGCGGTAAAGTGCAATGGTGCCATTACCTAAACCAGTCAAAAAGTGTCCGTGCGGAATGCAGCTGGCCCATCAGTGATGGCCAACAGCAGGCCAGCATTGGTATGCCATCACATTACTTCAATCCAGCATTTTCCCTGCACTGCTAGCACCTAACCCACTGCTATTCCTTTGTTGGCCCAGCACTTTCCCTTACAAAAATTTCTTATAGAATTCTATAAAAAAAAAACAAAGTATTATGGTTCTTTTTTCTGTAAGCTAGTTTCACCAAGATATATAGAAATTTCAGTAGAAGTATCTATAATAGAAATGTCTATAGAAATATTTGAACTTGCAGCGGTTTCCATGTGGTCACCCTCCCAAGTACTAACCGCGCTCGATGCTGTTTGGTTTTCGTTATCGGACATGAACAAGTACTTTGCTACGACCTACTCTGCAACCAACTTTGCGGCAATTACTCTACAACGTATGCGTCGACCGCTCGTAGCTTTAAAGCTCTCATGACACTATTCCAAGTTTGTTTCTTTTGTGATCTACGCTCCCAATCATTAAACTGGTATAGAAATTATTGTATTGTATAGAAAACCTATATATTTTATGTGCTTTTTTTTATTATTGATTCTGAACTGTGTAAATTATGAAAACCGATATCCTTTGTAACTTAGTAAAACCAGATTTAAGGAGAAAAAAAAGTGCGTTGAAATAAAGAATTTATTTATTTATTCGTTTACTTATTTATTTTGTTGGTGGCACTGGTGCTATATTATTTACAGTTTAAAAAAATAGCTTCACAGCTTAAATTGTGTTAAGATATTCATTTAAGATTTGTGTTTAAATACTCAATGTCTTCGATATCGCAACGCCACCTAGCGTAAGGGTTCCCAGCAATAATACTGCAAAAGTTCGTGCGCTTCCATGTAGTGGTGGGCCAGCGCATGAGATAAAATGGAAGCCCACCAGAATTTTATCTGATGATTTCCAACAGAAAAGTTGACTGAAGCTGTCCAGCAGTGGTCATGCAGTGGTAGACCATTAGCCAGCATTTCTCCATCATTGCCAGCACTTATCTTGCTGCTGGCCAGCAATTCCCTCTTTGCTGGGTACTGCCATGTGTGAAGGCAAAGTGCGTAAGTGGATCAGAAACTTCAACGCTGGCCGCGACAATGTCCATGATGAGTCTCGTTCCGGTCGCCCATCTGTGATCACAGACAATATGGTGACTTCGGTTGAAGCGAAAATTCTTCAAAATAGACGCTACATCAAAAACACTCTTTCAAACGACTTTTCTGAAGTGTTGAAGTCGGTTCTGTAAGATTGTTTTTGAAAAGTTAAAGTTTAAGAAACTGTGCTCCCGCTGGGTCGCTAAAATACTAACGGAGGACCACAAAAACAAAAGATGTGAATGTTCGCTGGATTTGTTGACTTGTTATAATGAAGAAGGTGACGCCATGTTGAGTCGGATCGTAACGGGAGACGAAACGTGGGTTTCACATGTCGAAGCAATAGACCATGGTGTGGAGATACACACACTCTCTTGTAAGGGTCAAGGCCAAACAGACCATGTACAAGCGAAAGATCATGGCGTCCGTGTTTTGGGATAGGCATGGTGTTTTTTTGGTCGACTTCATGCAACGCGAACCACCATAAATGCGGTAGCCTACGGCCAAACTCTGCGAAAGCTACGCAGAGCGATTTAAAACAAAAAACGCGGCATGCTGCAGAGGGAATTTTTTCTACTCCATGACAATGCAAGGCCTCACACCGCAGCTTAGACCCAAGCTTTATTGGGCTCTTTTGGCTGGGAAGTTTTAGACACCCCCCCCAACCCTACAGCCCGACCTTCCGCCGAGCGATTTCCATCTGTTCCGCTATCTCAAACATCATCTCGACGACAACCACTACAACGATGGCGATTACGTGAAAACGTTCATGATTTCTTGGTTACCGGAACAGGTGGCAAGTTTCTATGAAGAGGGTATTCAAAACCTAGTTGTTAGATATGATAAGTGTTTAAACAAAGTTGGCAGCTATGTTGAAAAATAGAGAAATGTGTGCTGAATTTGAAAATAAATTTGTTTTTTGAAAATTTGAATTTGGTTTTTTCTTTCGTTTGATTTTTATTTTCAAACGGCCCTTACTTAACCCCTTGAGGGGCACCGGTATATATTATATACCACCTACGATTAATAAAGTTTTACACCAGAAAAATTTTATTAAATTTTACTTTTCTAACTTTGGTGGAAAAAACCGTAAAATTGCTTTTACTTATTTTGAAATAGAATTTTTCAAAGATTCCGGTGGGAATTCAGCATTTCACAAACGTAACTGCTTGCCCCTCAAGGGGTTAAAAAAATACTCCTCGTATTTAACAATTTGATAGCATTGTCGTGACATTAGAGATGATCAACATCAGAAAGTACACTATATGTATGTGATCAGATTCAGATCTAACTTATTTTAAAATATCAGCTCCATGGGATTGCGGATGAAAAAATTACTAATCCAAAAGCTACAAAGATCAGATCTTGAATCTGAAAATTTAAACACTTATAAAATTTTTATAGTATTTAAAAAAAAAAACTAGTCGGATGTGGCAATCCCAAAACTTTCTTCTATCTCATACATGTTAATACGTCCTGAAAAATGCAGCATAGCAGCGCCATCGGTTAGGTGATTTACACCATAATCTAATCAGCAACAACTTATGTCAATTTCTATTTGAATTTGAAATTTGATGAAAATCTGTGCATTAATTTTTGAGATAGAGCTATTGAGGAAATCGTGAAAAGTTCTGCATAACAGTGGCAGCTGTTGGGCAATTTACACCAAAAACTTATCAGGGACTAACTGAATCTAAAGTTTGATGAAAATTCATGCATTTAGCTCTTAAGATGCAGCTATTGCGGAAATCGTGAAAAATGCAGTATAGTAGCGCCACCTGTTGAGCGATTTACACCAAAATCTAAACAACACTAATTTATATCAAGGACAAACTGAATCTGAAGCTTGATGAAAATTCGTACATTATTAGTTCTTTAGATAGAGCTTTTGCGATAATCGTGAATAATCCAGCATAGCAGCCCACCTATTGGGCGATTTACACCAAAAAGCTCTCAGGACCAAATTATATCAAGGACTAACTAAATCTAAAGTTTTATTAAATTTCGTTCATTAGTTCCTAAGATAGAGCGCCCACAAAATTTGTGTCACATACAGACAGACAGACATTTTATAAAAACGTGTTTTTCGAGATCTCTGACACCTAAAATGTGTAAATCAGTCGAAAACCGGAATTCAAAAATTTTCTCGAATAAAATACTTTCTTCTTGTAAAGATAGAAGAAAGTAATAAATTGTTGTTTTATGTTAAAACAAACACTTTATTTTGTTGCACTCTTCGATTTACATTAGTTTTCAAAAAAATTATGCTGTATTTATAAGGCAATAAAAATTTATCTAGAATAATTATTAAAATACGACGCTAATCAACAATAATTAAAAGTTTAAAAAACCTTAAAAAAAGCTTTAATGAGTATCTTTGAAAGTAACACGAATGCTGTGCCAACTGAGCTATCCTGGAGCTGGGTTGGCAGAGCAGTGGCAGCTCACGCCAAAAGGTCACTGGTTCGATTCCTGGCCTGGACACCTTTTTCACTCCGTTGAAAAATTATAACTCATATGATTAATGTACCAATTAAAATAACTCTGTTGAATTTAATCTAGTGTAATTACGTATCCGATGTTTCTTGGAGCTCCATTACCTGCGATTTATTCTGTTGAGCTGATTTAGATTTCAGAACAGATGTCATAATCAACAAGATTCTCTGAGTAAGTAAGATCCGCCAGATTTGTCCAGTATAGCTCACTTGTTACAGCAACTGCAGTTTCAACCAATAAGTATCTGTAGTCCCTGTTTCGAATCCTAGACTGGACAGATTTTTCCACTCAGTTGGAAAATTACAACTAGTGTGATTTATTTAACAATTAGAATATTTGTGTTGAAATTCAAGTGTAATTGCGTGTCCAACATTTTTTGGAGTTCGATAACCTGCGATTTATTCTGTTGAGGTAATTCAGATATTAGACCAGATGTCATAATTATCAAGGTTCTCTGAGTAAGAAAGGTCCGCCAGATTTGTCGAGGATAGCTCAGTTGTTACAACAACTGCAGTTTCAGCCAACAAGTTCCTGTTTCGAATTCTGGCCTGGACACATTTTTCCACTCACTTGGAAAATTACAACTCTTATGATTTATTTACCAACTAGAATAATTGTATTAAAATTGAAGACTAATTGCGTATCCAACATTTCTTGGAGTTCAATTACCTGCGATTTATTCTGTTAAGCTGATTCAGATATCATACTGGATGTCATAATCATTAAGGTTCTCTGAGTAAGAAAGTTCTACCAGATTTGTCGAGGATAGCTCAGTTGTTACACCAACTGCAGTTTCAGCCAAGAACTCCCTGTTTCGAATCCTTGCTTGGACACATTTTCCCAGTCAGTTGGAAAATTACAACTGGTGTGATTTATTTACGAACTAGAATAATTGCATTAAAAATCAAGTGTAAATGCGTATCCAACATTTCTTGGGGTTCCATTACCTGCGATTTTTTCTGTTGAGCTGATTCAGATATCAGGTTGGATGTCATAATCATTAAGGTTCTCTGAGTAAGAAAGTTCCACCAGATTTGTCGAGGATAGCTCAGTTGTTACACGAGCTGCAGTTTCAGCCAACAAGTCCCTGTTTCGAAGCCTGGCCTGGACACATTTTCCCACTCAGTAGGAAAATTACAACTGGTGTGATTTATTTACCAACTCGAATAATTGTATTAAAATTCAAGTGTAATTGCGTATCCAACATTTCTTGGGGTTCCATTACCTGCGATTTTTTCTGTTGAGCTGATTCAGATATCAGACTGGATGTCATAATCATTAAGGTTCTCTGAGTAAGAAAGTTCCACCAGATTTGTCGAGGATAGCTCAGTTGTTACACCAACTGCAGTTTCAGCCAACGAGTCCCTGTTTCGAATCCTGGCCTGGACACATTTTTCCACTCAGTTGAAAATTATAACTGGTGTGATTTATTTACCAACTAGAATAATTGTATTAAAATTCAAGTGTAATTGCGTATCCAACATTTCTTGGAGTTCCATTACCTGCGATTTTTTCTGTTGAGCTGATTCAGATATCAGACTGGATGTCATAATCATTAAGGTTCTCTGAGTAAGAAAGTTCCACCAGATTTTGTCGAGGATAGCTCAGTTGTTACACGAGCTGCAGTTTCAGCCAACAAGTCCCTGTTTCGAAGCCTGGCCTGGACACATTTTCCCACTCAGTAGGAAAATTACAACTGGTGTGATTTATTTACCAACTCGAATAATTGTATTAAAATTCAAGTGTAATTGCATATCCAACATTTCTTGGAGTTCCATTACCTGCGATTTTTTTCTGTTGAGCTGATTCAGTTGAGCTGGATGTCATAATCATTAAGGTTCTCTGCGTAAGAAAGGTCCGTCAGATTTGTCGAGGATAGCTCAGTTGTTACACCAACTGAAATTTCAGCCAACAAGTCCCTGTTTTTAATCCTGGCCTGGGCACATTTCTTTACCCAATTGGAAAATTACAACTCGTGTGATTTATTTACCAATTACAATAATTGTGTTAAAATTAATCAAGTGTGATTATGTATGTTTTATTGGGGGAGTTTCATTACCTCAGATTTATTCTGTCGAGATAATTTAGATAACAGACTAGATGTTATAATCAATAAGGTTCTTAATGGGTGAAATGTGTGTTCGTCAGATTTGTCCATGCTAGCTCAGTTGTCCGAGCAACTTACGCCAAAAGTCCCCTGGTCGAATCCCGGACTGATCACTTTTTCACTCAGTTGGAAAGTTACAACTCGCATGATTTATTTACCAATTAAGAATAATTGTGTTAAAATTAATATAGTATGATTTTTTATGCTTTATTGTTATAGATATCTTTATAGAACAGCATAAAAGCATGTTAATAATGAAACTGGCAGTTTTTAAAACATTGTCCACTGATTTGGGGCCAGGGGCTCGTGTGGCCATGCTTGAATACGGTCATGCCTCTGTCATGTAAGGTGTTTTGTTACTTAGATGTATATAATGTCTAATAGCGAATCCTATTTCGCAAAACTGGTCATGCGAACGTTTGGAGGTATTTATGGATTACCACGAGTTTATCAGAAAAGTGAGCCTGAAATCCACAGCTTAATTTGCGTTGAAGCCCACCGGAGCTCAGTTCCGGTACTTCTCAGTTTTTAGTAAATATTTAAATAGTGGTCGGAATTCACCAGAGCTCATAAATACAGTGCTCCGGAGCCCAGTGCAATAGTGATTCCGAGAAACCGAAGCCTAAATTACCCATTCCTTTCCCTCCCATCTCCAAGTTTCTGCATTCTTTTCTATGAAAACAATTGTATGTGTCACGTAGTGTGTTCCACACTTAGGAAATGGAGATGAAACTCTGTGTAAGATTTTCAGAAATTTTTTCTTATAAATGTTTTTGCTAGATGTTCTTTCATTATACAGGGTGTTTCTAAACTCATGGTACATACGCTAGGGGGTGATAGAACACATCAAGACGAGTAATAGTGAATAGGAAACCAAGGGTCCCAAACGTCTTCCGAAGGAGGTAGGCGCCTTTAAAGTTTAGGCACCAAAGTTTCAAATGATTATAAAAAACGGAAAAATTGGTCGATTCGTTTGCGGTTTTCACTAAAACTATTCTTTATGTCAGTATTTTCTTGAAAATAAATTTTAAAGATACAGTTCAAAAAATGCCGATAGAGGGAGCTTTAGACTTTGGAGTAACCAACAACTATTTTTTACCGTAATTTTTTGTATCTCATTACATGCTTTCAAAAGCTTAGACTTAAACTTAAATTTTGAGCTCAAAATCCGAATCGTTGGGAATGGTTAAGTAGCGCAAACTGAACTGTGTTCATGATTTGAAATTTGAACACCCCTCTTGAACACAGTTTGGTTTGCGCTACTTAAACACTCCCAGCGATTCAGATTTTGAGCTCAAAATTTAAGTTTAATTCTAAGCTTTTGAAAGTATGTAATGAGATACAAAAAATAATGGTAAAAAATAGTTTTTCGTTACTCCAAAGTCTAAAGCGCCCTCTATCGGTATTTTTTAAACTTTATCTTTAAAATTTATTTTCAAAACAATACAATAAAGAATTGTTTTAGTGAAAACCGCAAACGAATCGACCAATTTTTCCGTTTTTTATAATCGTTTGAAATTTTAACTCCTGAACACAGTTCAGTTTGCGCTACTTAACCACTCCCAACGATTCAGATTTTGAGCTCAAAATTTAAGTTTACGTCTAAGCTTTTGAAAGCATGTAATGAGATACAAAAAATAACGATAAAAAATAGTTGTTGCTTACTCCAAAGTCTAAAGCGCCCTCTATCGGCATTTTTTGAACTGTATCTTTAAAATTTATTTTCAAGAAAATACTGACATAAAGAATAGTTTTAGTGAAAACCGCAAACGAATCGACAAATTTTTCCGTTTTTTATAATCATTTGAAATTTTGGTGCCTAAACTTTAAAGGCGCCTATCTCCTTCGGAAAACGTTTGGGACCCTTGGTTTCCTATTCACTATTATTCGTCTTCATGTGTTCTATCACCCCCTAGCGTATGTACCATAAGTTTAGAAACATCCTGTATAATGTATGGATAGCTGCGAACAATTCCTTTTTTGTGTTAACACTATTTACGAATCATAATCCTTACTTTTTTTTAATTTCAGAATTCTGCGATTAATTAACATTAACATTAGGCAAAGATTTCTATTCGGAAGGAGTGATAAAGTAAAAGGTGGAATAGTTGACAGTTATATGCAGGTACATATTTAAATTTTTATTATTTTGCTAAAGAAAAAAAAGATTCTTTAAATTTTGAAAATAATATGTGAAATTTAAATATGCGAATTGGAGAGATGGTGCGGGGTGGGTGGGGGGTGGGGGGTATGCTACGGTTATGCTACCGTATGCTACGGTTTTAGTAATGCAGAGTATTAGGGCTCCTTTACTTTTTTGTTAGAGATTAAGCCCTGCCCTGACCCCAATACTGCCTTTAACCTCTTGAGACCCGAAGCAAAATTAGCTGGTCCTAAGTGGATTGGTACTTAGTGGGAACTCACATAGGAAGGATTGTAAAGAAAATTAAACCTCTTCATACCTGAAGTTGAAATAACACTACAAATATACATTCATTGCTTTAGCACAAACAAAATGACACCATAGATAGCAGAAAGAGACCCTTTCCTGAAATTGATATTTTAGGGACTGAAGATTTAGGTTCACAAATATGGATCTAAAATTAATAGCCCTCTTAAGGGGACAAGGAACCTTAAAATCCTTAAAAATAATTTTTTTTATTTTTTGTAAATTTCACCTAATTATTTTTCAAGGGTACTTTATATGCATTATAGCATGCATTTATCACAAAAAAAATTAAAAAAAAATTTATTTTTATGAAAAAAATGTAATTTTACGCTTCGTCTTAGAAATCTTCGAAATGTCGCTTGCGCATTCCATATCAATGAAAATCCCCAATATTTTTTATAAAAGTCTGTTTTATATATATAAATAAAATAGAGCATCGAATTTTATATATTTGAATTTAAAGGTTAAAAAAAAAAATTAAAAATTTTGAAATTTTTTCGAAAAAATTTCAAAATTTTTCATTTTTTTTCTTTTTTTTAACCTTTAAATTCAAATATATAAAATTCGATGCTCTATTTTATTTATATATATAAACCAAACTTTTATTAAAAATATTGGAGATTTTCATTGATATGGAACACGCAGGGGGCATTTCGAAGATTTCTAAGACGACGCGTAAAATTCCATTTTTTTCATAAAAATAAATTTTTTTACAAATTTTTTTTTTGATAAATGCATGCCATAATGCATATAATGTACCTTTGAGTAATATTTAAGATAAAATTTACAAAAAAAAAAAAAATAAAAAAAAAAAAAAATTGAAAAATTTTGAAATTTTTTCGAAAAAATTTCAAAATTTGTCATTTTTTTTTTAACCATTAAATTCAAATATATAAAATTCGATGCTCTATATATATATATTTTTGATGTGTGGAAATAAAAAAAAGTCATTGGGTGCCAAATTAGGGCTGTACGTCAGATGACCCATCAACTCGATGTTTTGGCCTTTCAGAAATTCCTTTGTTTGAGCCGATGTGTGAGAGCTCGCATTGTCATGATGAAGAATTATTCGCCTGTTCTTTTGCTTTTTTCGACTATCTCCGATGACTTCTAGCAAACAAATGGTCGTGTACAATTCAAAATTGACTGTCCTGCGTTGCTCTAATGCCACTGTCGCCACCTGACCGATAATACCGAAGAAACAGGCAACCATTTGCTTCGATGTGATTCTTCCTCGAACAGCTTTTGTTGGATTTGGCCCATCTTGGAAGACCCATGCAGTCGATTGCTGTTTTGTTTCCGGCTAGTATGCATAGGTCCACGATTCGTCCCCTGTGTCGATGTTATAGACAGCCTGAACGTATTTTTTCAACATTTCCTTGCACCAATCGACACGAGCTTTCTTTTGAGTATTTGTCAGATTATGCGGGATCCAACGCGAACATTTTTTTTTACTCCCAAATGCTCATGTAATATCTTATTAATGCTTGTCTCTAATGTCCAAAGATGCCTCAATCTCACGGTATGTCACATGACGATCTTGCTTTATCAGTTCACGCACAGCATCGATATTTTCTGGCAAAACAACTGGTTTTGGACGATTTTGGTCGATGTTCGCAAACACGATTGAATTCGTTATACCAGTTTTTACAGTGCTGTAGGATGGTGCTTTATCGCTGTAAAAAGAATTAAGTTCATGGCAGCACTCTTGTCTTGACAATCCACGCGAAAGTAATGAAAAATAATCGCACGAAAATGTTGACGATGCAATTCCATTTTTTGCACAAGATGAATTTTTCAGTTTACTGTAAATAACACAAATCTAGCTAACATGGCAAATCGTTCTGAAGAATTCATGGTTAAAAATATCAGATTTTCAATTGAAATCATCTGCGGTCGCTTAGTGACACTTCCTGTTACCAAGGCTAGAAATATAAATAGCAACCCTCGTAGTTGTTATTGTGCGGTGTAAATACTTTAAAATAAGTATATAATTTAAAATTGTCCTTTTTGAGCAATATTTTGTTATGTAACTCAGGAGAGACATAATGACATTATGCACAGCAGAAACATAAATAATTTTTGTCACTATTTTCCTTGTGGATAATTAACAAAAATAACTCAAATATAATTTTTTTCGAACAAAATAAAAAATTATGCATTAAAGGGTTAATAGCCTACATTAGTAACGCGAAGACATCCGCAAGCTAACGTCAAAGTGTTTTTTTTATGACAGTAGCACTGATATAAAATATTTAATCTTTTGAGATCAGGCAGTGCGAAAGCCGTTGTGATAGTAATGGTGTTAATACACGAGGGGCCAAAGACGCTTCAGATTCCGGGCGTCTCCATGTTATTCCTATGGCTGAAGGGGAGTCGCTTGGAGAGCGAGCGTCTTTTTTCTGTCGGAGCATCTTTGACGCCCGAAACGAGGCGAGTCGCCAGTAACAGCCAATCAAATGCTTGGAAATCTGATAATAGAAAAGCCTTTTCCGGAACAGTCAATGAAATACTTGGAAAAGAGGGACCGTGAGGCGGCTGTTGTCGCTAGACGCCTGGGATTCCAAGCGTCTTTGAGTCCTCGTGTAATAACACCATTATGGTGTTATTAAATATCATTATGGTGTTATGGCGTTATGGTGAATCTGAAGCGTCTTTGACCCCTCGTGTAATAACACCATGACATGGAGACGCCCGGAATCTGAAGCGTCTTTGACCCCTCGTGTAATAACACCATGAGCCCTCGTGTAATAACACCATAGAAAAATTCGGAAACTATCTAGCAATCAAAATAATAGTACTGCTAAAAAAATAACTAATTACATTTTTGATTCTTTTTACGCGAGGAATCAAAGTCGCTTCAAATTCCAAGCATCTTCATGCCATCCTATAGCTCCAGGGGAGTCGCTTCGAAAGCAAGCAACTTTCTTCTGTCGGCGCGTCTTTGACGCTTGAAACGAAAAGAGTCGCCAGGAACAGCAAATCAAATGCTTGGAAATCTGACGATGGAAAAGCCTTTTCCGCAACAGCCAATGAAATGTTTGGAAAACGAAAAAAGAGGCTTTCAAAAGCGGGAAATAGGATGAGTACCAGGCGATTTTTGTCGCTTGGAATTTTTACGTGTAATAACACTATTAGAGAGATTCTTTCTACGCTTTAACCCCTTCGTGACGAGAGCCCTTTGTTTAATTTTTAATCTTTTACCACCGGTTTTTCAAAACAGAAAATTTTCTGTAACTGAATCGCGAAAATGATCTGATTAAATAAGGTAAACTTTAAAATTAAAAATAACTGGTGAGAATAATGAAGTATTCTAAACACCTTAAGTAGCACGTATACCTGTCGCTCGTCCCCAAGGGGTTATTGTATTGCTAAAATCCAGCGCATGATTATTGCATGCTGAAATTAATTTTGAATGCAATTAATCGAATGCAACTAATAATTCGAATCTATCATCAAATTTGAAGACCTTTTCTTGACATCAGACATTTTCAATTCATTTTAGAAAATGGTCACTCGACATAATAATTCTAAGTAAATATTTTTAGAAGAAATTTATATGTTATTTTAAGTATATTTTTCAGGGAATGGCTTGAAATACTGATTGTATTTCTGTATCCGTTGTAAATCTTTAACATATTTCGCAATTGCATCAAGAGATGGTTTAAAAAATGAAATTCCTCAAGTCTCACTCTTTAGATAGCCAGAAAGAAATTACGTACTAGTTGTAAGGGACTGAAGGATTTACTTGAAATATTGTGAAATTAGTAGTTCTGCATGAAGCATTTAAATTTAGCTTAATAATCAGTACGGTTGGCAACTTTGATAGTAAGGTATGGGTATAAAACGACAGTTTGCAAGCATAAGTAAAGCAAGTGTAAGTAAGGGTGATTCGTTGTTTAAAGATTTTCAAAGTGTTTTGTCTGATTTTAATCTTTATTAAATCCACTAGCGAACTTGCCCGGCGTTGCCCGGGTACGTCAAAAAAACAGCAGGAATTACGAAAAAGCTCTGAAAATCAGAATAAGATATCGCGAAAAAATTTTAAATCGCGAAAAAATTTTGAAAAGAGAAAAAAAAATTATATATTGTGTTCGAAGATTGCAAGTTGATTCCTTTCACTAATGTGGAAAAATAGTAGCAAATCGCTAAAATACACTAAAAATCACATACAAAATTCCCGAAAAAATCGAAAATTGCTATACGAAATCCGAATAAACTTTATTGAAATGAGGGCAGAATGTACTTTAGGTACTTTAGGTACTTTTGTAAAATGGAATGTCAAAAAATTGCAGCAGATAGCGAAGAAACGTAAAAATCTCATTAAAAATCACAAAAGTTCAAAAATCACGAAAGTCAAAATTTACTATAATTGGATAAAAGTTTCAAATCTAATTCCTTTGACCTGCGGGCTCTCTTAAAATTTATGTTTTGGAAATCATGCTAAGCATTAGATCATGTTACTTTTATTCGTAATTAATTTACTTGGACTCCCTTAAATATAATTAATATAATCCCTTAAGTTAATATTAGTTTTTGTTGCATTAAAATATCTCAATTTGTTGATTTTCTGTAAGCAAGTAAACCCTATTGTTTTACAGTGGAAGTCTATGGGAATTCGGCGAAATATTAGAGATATTGCCAAGATGGCGTCACTTTTCGCGACTAATTTTGGTCGCCAAATTGGCAACAAACTTGGCGTTATTTGGCGACAGAACTCGATCCCCCCTACGGTAACCCCCCTTATAGGTATGGAGATGCATTACATGCTGTTCAATAATCGCATAAAAAATTCGCTAAAAATTCAAAAATCGCTGTACAAATTCCGGATAAGCTTTTTTGAAAAGAGAACAAAATTTACTATATTGGGTTAAAAGAAAGAAACCGTATTCTTTTTCCTAGTGTGGAAAAATCGAATTAATATAATCCCTTAAGTTAATATTAGTTTTTGTAGCATTAAAATATCTCAATTTGTTGACTTTCTGTAAGCAAGTAATCCATATTGGTTTATAATGGAAGTCTATGGGACTTTGGCGAAATATTAGAGATATCGCCAAGTTGGCGTCACTTTTGGCGACTCATTTTGGTCGCAAAATTTGGCGATATACCGCCAAGTTGGCGACAAACTTGGCGGCATTTGGCGACAGAACTGTGTCCCTCTACGGTAACCTCCTTATAGGTACGGAAATGCATTAAATGCTGTTCAATAATTGCATAAAAAATTCGCTAAAAATTCAAAAATCGCTGCACAAATTCCGGATAAACTTTTTTGAAAAGAGAACAAAATTTACTATATTGGGTTAAAAGAAAGAAACCATATTCTTCTGACTTATGTGGAAAAATCGCCTCGAAACTTAAAAAAGTGCTAAAAATCGCATAAAAAATTAAATTAAAAAAATCTAATCAAAAAATAGAAAATCGGGCTTCGAGGTGCAAAACTTCATATATAGACGTACCTTTTCACCAAATTTTGTAGCTCTACGTGCAGCGGTCTCTTCAGAACACCGCCGACACACTCACTCACTCACTCACTCACTCACACACAAACTTCTTTCTTTATTATTATAGATAGATTCAGTTTGCAAATAAATATTATATCATAATATCTAATAAGGAATTTTTATAAATGAGTTAAATTGATTTGGAAGTGTCTTGAAATTGTGGGGCCCAAGGTCCAGCGCTTGCAGGCCTAAGTAAAAATCAAGCCCTGATAATATATATAGATGTGAAAATAACTGCTATGTGAGACTTACTCATCATCGACTAGTTCTACGATTTAGGCCGAAAACCTTTTTCTCGTTATCAGCGATTAATTGGAGAATAAAATTTTTATGTGTTAAAAGAGCGTTATTTCTGAAAATTACAAAACAATTTTTATGGAAGATTTCTTAATTTAAATGGAATTTATAAGCTTTAGTTGAATCGGGATCTTTTTTTTAAAGTTTACGATCGCGTATGGAGGTTTGAAATGTAGATGCATGTATTGTAATTGCAAATGAGTCGATGTAGATCTGTGGTAAGGATGTTTAGTTGTAGAAATAGATGTGTAGATGTAGATACGTAGACTCAGATAAATCGTTGTGGTTATCCTATAGCGTAAAAAATTATCTTAGTGTCTGTCATATGTTTATTTAAAAGAAAAATTAAAAACTTATACTTTTTAGGGTTCCGTACCTTAAAATTAAAAAAACAAGTTGGAAATTGCTTGTCAAACGTGGCAAATGAGGTGCGTTCGTACTATAACCAGTTTTAGAAATATTTTTTGCACCGCATATTGTACTGAATGTATATTTTAGTGTATTTCATAAGTGCATATCAATTTCATTCTGTTCGAAAGGCTGTAACATCCTCAAAATGCACTTGAAATAATTTTTTCCCATTGACCTTAATTTTGACTGTCCCTGTAATTAAATTATACATCCGATTTTCATAAAATTTAAAATGACTCGACAAACGACTGAACGACGACTATAGGTGCTGGGTCAATCCATTTCAAGTGGTGCAGCACTGGTTGCTCGACCCTTTTTTAAAAATCTAAAATTTTTTGTACAACAACCCTAACATGATGGAAGTTCAAAATGACTATTATTTTAATTTTATTAAATTTTGTTTGTGCATGGCGGCCATCTTTGTTTCATCGTCTGCAGCAATTTTCTCACATGAAGGGTTTACGGAACTGTAAATAATTCATCGTTTATTTCTCCAATTCAAGTGCGAATTAAAGCAATTTGTTCAGAATACATTGGGCTAAAAATCTGGTAATGGAGTAGTTTCCGAAACTAACTGCTTATTGGTAAAATTTAAGCATAAATTTTCAGTTTTTTTCCAAAATTTGTCCGTTTACAAGAGGAAATTTTTCTAGTAAGGAATACTGTCAACATGACATAATTTTTTTTTACAAATAGGTCAAAAGTACTTGTATTCACACGCCGAGTTCCAGATCTGGGACTTGCTTTTTCTTCGGTAAAAAAAAATCCCAAATTTTTCAAAAATGACAAAAATCGCAATTTTCAGGCTTTAATATCTCTGGTGGGGCACGAGATAAAAATCTGAAGTTCTGGTTTCTGAGAGTATTGTATGGTAGTGTTATGCGCAAGAAATTTCAGGATGGAGATTTGACTACAAGTTGAGATATGGCAAGGACAACATGCCAAAACAATACTGCCAAACTATTGTTTTGTTGTAGTCACAGGTAACTATTTATCTCAGAGTGAAATTTAAATTAATGTTTTTGATTATCTTTAAATAATAGTAACAGAAAATAAAGCTTTTTGCAAAGCTTAGCAATTAATTAAAAAAATAATTATGCTTAAGGCCTTAATTTTGTATGGTTTCAGTAATTTGTGTTGTAATTTTAGTAACTAAAAGAAACCTCAGCAATTTTACATAAAGAAAAAAAAATATTTTTGAACAAGACCTGAGACAAAAACAGAATAGGGAAAGAGAAAAACTGTTAATGTTCGCATACTTGTTGAGACATGATCAAATGTGTCAAAACACATTCCTGCTTGTTGGTTTAAAAACAACAATTTTAATGCTGCTTGCCAGTCCCTGAAATTTGTTCCTTCCATAAGTATGTTCCTGTAAATGAAACATTATACGATGTTAACGTGCATCAGCCTCAAGTAATTTTCAGAAAGTAAAGATATCCAAAGCCCTTTCAAAATTTATACTGCAGAAAAATGGCATTTCTGCATAAAAAGTAAACTAGGAATTATTAATGAAGTGAGACTTGTACATAGTGATTTCAAAGTTTATTTCTATAAGCTAGCGAGGCCAAGATCTTCAATCAAGTTATCACGAGATGACAAGACTTGGTTCCTACAAATAAAATTTTGAGAAAGATCAAAATTGTGGTTTTTAAACCAACAAGCAAGAATGTGTTTTGACACGTTTGATCATGTCTCAACAAGTATGACAACATTAACAGCTTTTCTCTTTCCCTATTCTGTTTTTGTGTCAGGTATTGTAAAAAATTATTTTTTTTCTTTATGTAAAAATGCTGAGGTTTCTTTTAGTTACTAAGATTACTTACAACAAAAATTACTGAAACCATACAAAATGTATGGCCTTAGGCATAATTATGTTTTTAATTAATTGCTAAGCTTTGCAAAGGGCTTTATTTTCTGTTACTATTATTTAAAGATAATCAAAAACATAAATTTAAGTGACACTCTGAGATAAATACTTAGCTGTGACAACAACAAAACAATAGTTTAGCAGTATTGTTTTGACATGTTGTCCTTGCCATATCTCAGCTTGTAGTCAAATCTCCATCCTGAAATTTCTTGTGCATAACACTACCATACAATACTGTCAGAAATCAGAACTTCAAATTTTTATCCCGTGCCCTACCAGAGATATCAAAGCTTCAAAAGTGCGATTTTTGACATTTTTGAAAAAATTGAGATTTTTTTTAGCGAAGAGAACGTAAGTCCCAGATCTGGAACTTGACGTGTGAGTACAAGTACTTTCCGCCTATTTGTAAAAAAAAAAAAAAAAAAAAAAAAAAAAAAAAAAATAAAAATGTCCTGTTCACAGTTTTCCTTGCTAGAAAAATTTCCTTTTGTAAACGGACAAATTTTCGAAAAAAACTGAAACTTTATGCTTAAATTTCACCAATAAGAATTTAATTTCGGAAACTATTCTATTACCATATTTTTAGACCAATGTATTCTGTACAAATTGCTTTAATCCGCACTTGAATTGGAGAAATAAACGATGAATTATTTACAATTCCCTAAACCCTTCTTGTAGAAAATTGCTGCAGACGATGAAACAAAGATGGCCGTCATGCACAAACAAAAATTAATGAAATTAAAATAATTGTCATTTTGAACTTCCATCATGTTAGGGTTGTTGTACAAAAAATTTCAGATTTTTTAAAAATGGTCAAGCAGCGAATAAATGATTTTCTGGACCACTTGAAATGGATTGATCCTGATAGGTATTTATATAATTACGAACATACCTAAAAACGAAACCCTTATAGTCGCTTTGTTGTTCGTCTGTTTGTCAAGGTCGTTTTTATCAGGAAGTCTGAGGATATCAAGTTGAAATTAATATCAAATAAAGAGATCCATAATCCTATACGCGTGTAAAAATTTCGAGCTTCTTATTTAATGCAATAAAAAGTTGCAGCCTTAAAACAACGTTTTTGGAAATCCCGATTATATAAAATCATGTAATAAATCTACATAGAATTTTAAATGAATGATTTTCAGATATTTTCCATTACATGTGCTAGCTATAAAACCTTTCTTCGTGCCAAACTTCAAGGTCAAGCGGAAGCACCTTATAGTTTACCTAGAGTTTTGAAATTTGACACAAACGAAGGTTTTAAGCACATGTAAAACCATTAATTTACAACTAGGACTTCCCTCAGAGGGATTAGTCTGAGCGATATTGCTGAGAACATAGGTTTAATAATAACATGTGGAAGCAAAGAAAATGAAATGTTATCTTTAATTGTCCATATACTGCGATAAATTGAAATGATGAAAATAAACGAATCGTAGAATTACAAAATCTTATATATAAATTCGTATACACTGTTTAAAAAAAATGAGAAATCAAACCATTCAAGACAGCCATGCATGGATATCAAATTGAAAATACGCAATATATTAAAAGTAAAATAGAAAATGAAACACTAAATTACTTATATCGGAATTTTAACTGTATAAAATGATGTCAAGAGCATAATCAGACGCTCCCCACCAGTTTGAGTAAATGACAAATATATGATGTTTAAAAAGAATGGACTATACTCTATATGGTGTGTGCTCCCCCGGAATAGTTAATATTGTACAATATCTGTTTTCCACGGATGCAATGAGGTTGTCGATAACATTTAAGGAATTCTCTCCTCAAAATCTGAGTATCAAAGTACCGAATACATCGTTAGAGTGTGTTTTAGATATGCTCGATCGGATTTAAATGATGAGTGTATGCTGGCCACTACATACGCTGTATTGTTTTGTTTTCAAACATATTCTGCACAAGTTGAGCTGTATTTAGCCTGTATTAAATAAAAGAAATCGGCAATGATTTCAGCATAAAGTATGACACAAGGTCTGAATATATCGTCTGCATAACTGTTGAGCTGTCAAAGTGTCATTTGAAGAAATGTATAAATCCATACATATTTATTCAGCAAATCATCCAAGCTAACATACGCCAATATGAACCCGATTATGAAATTTCACCAGAATAAGTTAATATATAAAAAATCTACTAATGATAATTGAGAATATGACCTTATGATAAAATGTCTAGAAAAATGAATCGGATAAAAAATTCATATCACATTTAAAACGGATTAAATTAAAATTAATAAATAAATAAATAATAATATTAAAACGGATTTCTCTCTGTTAGTGGCATTGGCGAGAGAGAGAAAAGCCTAGAGAAGGAACACTTTAACAAGTACTTTCGGGCAACCTACTCACTGTTTCATACAGGTCTTTATTCAATATTTACACAATTTATTTAATGCTAGGTGGGTATCTATCAGTTTTGTTGCATTTAAATTGCATGTTTTGCGGAGAAAATGCAGCATTATGAAATATTTAAAGTTGATGTACCTAATAATTCCAAATTTATGGTAATTGAGATCGCTTTCTGTTAATTTCATCTCTTTAAATTTTTAATTTTTTAGAAAGCATTCATAGAGACAATTGTATATTTTAAAACTAACCCGAAGCAAAAATTCAAGATTTTGGGCTCAGCAGTAACACCGAAATAGAAAATTTTCGAAAGTTTTTGTTTCTGCACTGTTTTATATAGTGACATTTTTAGAAATTGTTTATTGCGAGAATTTACGCCATGATAAATACAGCCATGTCAATTTTCATGTTTATATTCCTAACAATTCCGTGTACTTCGTTACTTAGATCATCTTTAGATCTTTTTCTGCTTTGTTTAGTCTTTCGATTTTTTAGAATTCGTTCTACAACCAGCATTTACATCATATTAATTACTACCATGCCAAAGTTCTAGTTTCTAACCCCAACAGTATCCCAAACATTTCAGTATTCCAAATAAATCATAGTTTAGAACCTTTCTAGAAATGTTTACGTTTATCCGTTAAATTGAACCTTTTAGAAAGCGTTCATTACGAGTATTTACATCTTAAAAGTAACTACCGCAGCAAATTTAAAGTTTCTAACACAATCAATATCGAAGAAATCGCAGTTTTAGAACTTTTTTGCTCCTGCAGCGATGTAGGTTCTTGCACTGACATAAAATAGTCTTTTTTTCGGAGCAGAGATGGCCACCAAAATTTTTTTAAGTTGGCTATGTAGTTTCAGAGATAACACCTCACAAACGTACAAGCATTAATAATATTATACACTTTATAATATTATAACGCTTTATAATATTAGCATTAGATGTACAGATACAAAAGCCATTTATCTGTTACAAACTAAAGTGCCCGGCGTCGCCCAGAATTTGAAGGATGTTTGTTCTGAAAAATCAATTTCAAAATTTAACATACAACACAAAACAAACATTAAAAAAAGCAGTCGAAATGTTGTATGAATGAATCATATGAAAACGCTATATAAAAATGTATAAATGTATGTAACAGACGCAAAAGAATACAGCTATAAATGAACTTATTTCAATTTATAATTGGAGCAATAAATTTAAAATACGCCAATATTTCCCTAATCGGGTTTTTATCATGCTTCAATACATTTTTCGCACTCATATGACGTTATACTATATCCACCACGTCCTTTATATATCCAATATGACGTAATATTTTCCTCTTGCACGTGGAAACCTGGAAATAGAAAAGTTATGAAGTTATATTCACTTTCATTTAAATTCGTCAAACTATTTATTTCATTTTCATTTTTCACGTGAATATCTTGCAATAGAAAAGTTATGATGTAATATTCACCTTTTTTTTAAATTCGGAAAACTATTTATTTCATTTTCATTTTTCACGTGGAAATCTTGCAGTAGAAAATTAATTGTTGTAGTAATAATTTTATTGTGTTTTTTAATTGTTGCCAACTGCTATAACGAAAAATGTTTAAATTTGATAAGAAATTGCTGTTAAATTGGTGGTTTTTCATTAATTAAAAATTAACTATAAATTATTTCGATTCCGGATTACTTTAGTTGCCTCGGCCATGTTTTAATACACATGTACGTATCTTTTCACAATTTTGGCTTCCAAATTGTGGATTTTTATAGAATTACAAACAGACAGATAGACAATTTTTCATTTTTATATATCTCTCTATTCTAAAAAAAGTAACTAACTCTGTCACCACCGCCGCCGCCGGTTTTGAATTTTTTGTGACCGGAGGTCTTTCTTCGTCAATATTAAGAAAACTATTGCATACAAAAATATGAAAATCGGTGGTATTATAGCGAAATGTTTGATCAATACGCTGATGAATACAGTTTTCAAATCGAAGAATTATTTTAAGAGATATTTAATGCTAAAGTTGGACAAAATCGTTCCATTAAAAAAGTTTTATAGGAGCAAAAACTATACATGAGAATTTAATCATTTTTAGATCATTTTATTCAATAGAAGATCCCGGTATGCAGATTCCATTAATTTTTTTTAATTTGACTCATTTTTTGAGGTTTTATTTCTATTTTAAATTCAAATATTCAGCATTTCAACAGATATTTTTTACATATTTTAGAACATGGTATTAATTTAAACTGTTGCCAACTGTATAAAAGCGCAAACAATAATGTTTGCTTCAAATAAAAAAAATTATTTAAACATTACTATTATAAACAGAAAAAAACCTTCAAATTAGAATTAAATAATTAGGTATAAAAAGCAGACACTTATTGGAAATTACGCCATAAAAACTATATTTACATGTGCATTTTAAAAGAGAAAGGATATTGTAAAATAAATTCATTAACATGCATTAGAAGTCTTAAATAGAACAAATTACGTCACATTGTACTTATTATGCAAAATGAACAAATAATAATATTGCAAAACAGTTTAAATTTAAAAATTGCGCGAGACAAAATATTAGAGGTTAAATATTAAACTTTTTCAAAATTTTATTATTTGTCGTTTGATGTGAGGTGTTCAGCTATAAGTATGCAAAATTTCATGTCTCCAACTTAATTAGGAACTGAGTTAGAAAAATTGTTTAAGATACACAAGTTAGAGCCCAGAGGGTTAAATATTAGACCTTTTTCAAAATTTTATTATTCGTCTTTTGATGTGAGGTGTTCAGCTATAAGTATGCAAAATTTCATGTCTCAAACTTAATTAGGGGCTGAGTTAGAAAAATTGCTTAAAATACACAAGTTAGAGTCCTTAGGGTTAAATATTAGACTTTTGCAAAATTTTATTATTTGTCGTTTGATGTGAGGTGTTCAGCTATAAGTATGCAAAATTTCATGTCTCCAACTTAATTAGGGGCTGAGTTAGAAAAATTGCTTAAAATACAGAAGTTAGAGACCGGAGGGTTAAATATGACTGTTTCAAAATTTTATGATTTATCGTGTTATCGCAAGTGTTCATCTATAAGTATGCGAACTTTCATGTCTCCAACTTAATTGGGGGCTGAGTTAGAAAAATTGCTTAAAATACACAAGTTAGACCCCTTATGGTTAAATATTAGACTTTTTCAAAATTTTATTATTTGTCGTTTGATGTGAGGTGTTCAGCTATAAGTATGCAAAATTTCATGTCTCCAACTTAATTAGGGGCTGAGTTAGAAAAATTGCTTAAAATACAGAAGTTAGAGACCGGAAGGTTAAATATGACTGTTTCAAAATTTTATGATTTATCGTGTTATCGCAAGTGTTCATCTATAAGTATGCGAACTTTCATGTCTCCAACTTAATTGGGGGCTGAGTTAGAAAAATTGCTTAAAATACACAAGTTAGACCCCTTATGGTTAAATATTAGACTTTTTCAAAATTTTATTATTTGTCGTTTGATGTGAGGTGTTCAGCTATAAGTATGCAAAATTTCATGTCTCCAACTTAATTAGGGGCTGAGTTAGAAAAATTGCTACACAAGTTAGAGTCCAGAGGGTTAAATATTAGACTTTTTCAAAATTTTATTATTTGCCGTTTGATGTGTGGTGTTCAACTATAAGTATGCAAATTTTCAAGTGTCCGACATATATAGATTATGAGAACGGGCTCTGTGACAGACGGACAGACAGACAAAGGAGTGAGACAGGTAGTGTTTCGTTAGATGAACGAAACTCTAAGAACATGCTGCGGATGACTTTAACAACACCCTAAAATTACATTACCATCAGCGATCTACCAATCCCGAATTTAGTTTATATTCTTATTCTTTTGTGCGGCCTTGTAAAATAACTATCAATAATATATACAGTAACACCTCTGAATAGCGAACACCTCGAGAATGCAGAATTTGTCCTCTATTCGGAGGTGTCCGCTACTGAGAGTAAAACATGTACAGTTATTTAAGTGTTGGTGATCGAAAAAATGTCCGCTAAATAGAGGTGTCCTCTAATCGGGTGTGTCCGTTACATAAGTTTTACCAGTAAAACCTCTGAATACCTCTGGGTTTACCAGTAAACCCTCCGAAAACCTCGGGAGGGCAGAATTTGTCCTCCGTTTGGAGGTGTCCTCTACTGAGAGTAAAAAATGTACAGTTATTTAAGGGTTGGTAATCGAAAAAAAAATGTCCGCTAAATAGGGTCCACTAATAGTCCACTAATCGGGTGTGTCCTTTATGGAGGTTTTACTGCATAATAATATCATCCTTTACAAGAAAATTGCATGCTGTATGATAGACAGACAGATATCCAGAGAAAGATAACCTCCCGGAGCAATAAACACTCATGTCTTTTGTTTTAATCATCCACAATTGTATGTCATACAACAGGCCAGATTTTATACAACAGGCTAAAAACGGCCACCGTGGTACGGAGTACTGTATTATTATTTGTTTGCCCACCAAAACTGGTTGCCACGGGTTGTTGCAAGATTTGTGATCACGTGGTTGAAACTGATCTATTCAATATTACTGCGTGCGTATTTTTATTTTTATTTGCTCCATGTGTTCAAACCAGTTGTCTACGAAAACGTCCACCGGTGAAAGTGACGCACACCAAATTTCTGTGACGTATGCAGATAAATTGCGCTTTTTTATCAGTTTTTTTAATATAATTTTTAAACGGTTTGGAACTTATTTTTCATAGTAGGTGCATTCAGTAGGTGGCCCTCATAGGTACCTTCTGGTGCAATCAGAAACGAAATCCGACAAATATTTTTTGAGCTATGCTTGACGAAAGGTTTTTATTAGGCTTTTTTTTTAGTAGGACATGGCGTTAATATCCATCGTAGCTGTAATGTGTCCGGACAGTAATATTTCGCTGAGTATTAGCCTTCGCTTCGCTCAGACAATTATACGTCAATTTATTACGTAACAAAATCACGAATTTTCATAATTAGGAATCCCGGTTATTGCAAATTCACGTAAGTAATCGACGTAAAATTATAAATTAACGATTTTCTGTTTTTTTATATATTCGTCAAGAAACTAGGTACAGTCGTGGGGAAAAAAAAGTAAACACCCCCTACTAACTCTACAACAAAATAGAGTAGATGAAAGTTACTGTACCAAACGATTGGAAATAAAGTCTACTTTTAAATGATGTATATAAAATTTGCTTAGGAAGATATACATATAAAATACATTTACATATCAAAACGAACCCAAACTTTGTTTTTTTCAATAGCAATGACCAAGTTTGACAACATAAATAAATTCTACCCTCTTCAATTAGCCTAAATCCAAATTTGCATGACATTCGTGTGATTAGTTTCCGATATATTAATTATTTTAAAATGAGCCTATTTTATTGGCTGTATCCAAATTGAAGTTCGGTAATTGATTGTTGAAATGCTACAGAAATGACTATGTCACTTCTATTAATGTATTATTTCTTTCGGATATTAGTCCAGGCAATAGAGACTCTATAGGGATCCAAATCTGCATGACATTCGTATGATTAGTTTCCAATAAATTAATTATTTTAAAATGAGCCTATTTTATTGGCTGTATCCGAATTGAATTTCGGTAATTGATTGCTGAAATGCTACAGAAATGACTATGTCATTTCTATTAATGTATTATTTCTTTCGGATATTAGTCCAGGCAATAGAGACTGTATAGGGATCCAAATTTGCATGACATTCGTATGATTAGTTTCCGATAAATTAATTATTTTAAAATGAGCCTATTTTATTGGCTGTATCCAAATTGAAGTTCGGTAATTGATTGCTGAAATGCTACAGAAATGACTATGTCACTTCTATTAATGTATTATTTCGTTCGGTTGGTTGGTTGTATTTATGTCGGCCAATTATCTGCACGTGGGATATAGGCCATTATTTCGTTCGGATATTAGTCCAGGCAATAGAGACTGTATAGGGATCCAAATTTGCATGACATTCGAATGATTAGTTTCTGATAAATTAATTATTTTAAAATGAGCCTATTTTATTGGCTGTATCCAAATTGAAGTTCGGTAATTGATTGCTGAAATGCTACAGAAATGACTATGTCACTTCTATTAATGTATTATTTCTTTCGGATATTAGTCCAGGCAATAGAGACTGTATAGGGATCCAAATTTGCATGACATTCGTATGATTAGTTTCCGATAAATTAATTATTTTAAAATGAGCCTATTTTATTGGCTGTATCCAAATTGAAGTTCGGTAATTGATTGCTGAAATGCTACAGAAATTACTATGTCACTTCTATTAATGTATTATTTCTTTCGGATATTAGTCCAGGCAATAGAGACTGTATAGGGGCTCTACCTAGCAAAATTCATGGTAGTTCTGGAAAAAGGCTTACTATATGTTTTTTGGGTCGCTGAATCCGAATTTTTAACTTCCCACCAAAATTTCCCCCGGCAACGCCCCCAAAAATTGATTTTTTGAAAAAAATTTGGCTTTTGAAAAAGCGCGCGTGGAATGTTCCGAGGCAGCCCCTCTCTCCCCGTTTATCCTACGTCATAATGTCATCTATCCTATTTGTTGCAAATTGTGTCTAGTTTCTGAATTTCATAATGCTTTTAACCTAAAACAATAAGAAATTTAAGTTAATAACAACTATTTTGGGGGGATTTTGGGGGTAAGTTAAAAATTCGGATTCAGCGACCCAAAAAACTTAAAGTAAACCTTATAAGGAAAGTTCGGAGGGGAGATGGGAGGGCGAATGTAAACGTGTGAGTGGTTGAGTGGAATTGCGCAACTTAGTCCACGCAGCACCGTGAGCATGTTCCGAGGCAATCCCCCTTCCCCTTCATCGTAAGTCATAATGTCATATATCTAATTTGTTGCAAATTTGGTCTACTTTCTGAATTTCTATATACTTTTCCCGTATAACAATAAATTAATTGATTTTTTTAAAAATAAAAACCTTTTTGTGGGAGCTTTTTACCAAAATTTGGGGGGCTTACCGGGGGAAATTTTGGTGGGAACTTACAAATTCGGATTCAGCGACCCATAAAACATAAAGTAAGCCGATTTCCAGAACTATCATTAATTTTGCTAGGTAAAATTCCCTATTGCCTGGACTATATGAACATCTCACTCGCTTAAAACGTTTCGACTATAGCCCGCTCAAATGTTTCATTAAAATGAGTAAAATATATCGGGTGAGCCAAAAGTTCATTAAAACTTTGAAAACTCATAAAAAGGGAAGAAAGTATGATAAAGGAGTGCGGTTTGCATGAAAGGGCTCACAAGATAGTCGGATTTTTTTTTCTCAGCAAAGAAAAAATCAGTTAAAAAATCCCATGTAGAGGGCGCTGGCCACCCGAAACACGATGAACAGGACAACAGTTGTGTCGTAGAATGTTCTGGCGGTCATGTTGAACATTTGTCATTGGAAGAACAAATGAATGGAGCGTATTGTTCTCCTGTTCATTGTGTTTCGGGTCATCAGCGCCCTCTACATGTGATTTTTTAACTAATTTTTTTTTTTGCTGCTAAAAAAATCCGACTACCTTGTGAGCCCTTTCTTGGAAACCGCACTCCTTTATCCTAATTTCTTCCTTTTTATGAGTTTTTAAAATTTTAACGAACTTTTGGCTCACCCGGTATATTTTTTCAAATTATGCTTTTCTGGACATCATAGACCGTCATTTTGAGGTTTTTTACTCATAATTCGAAAACTTCTTGGGGAAAAAAATATTGCAATTGAGAATTTGAATAAAGCAGGATTTAATAAATATAAATCCATCAAAAAAAAAAAAAAAAAAAGTTTAGGTTGCAATTCATATTTTTTTTTCGAATATTAATTGTATAATTCATAATTCATATTATAAAATTTTTAAAACTATAAATTCATTGCATTTATATTTGGGATTTTTAGTATTATAATCAAAGAAAAAAAAAATTATCACATTAGGATTATAATTTAAGGAGATATTAATAAAAATAGGAAAATATAATTTGACATTAGAAGTTCTAAATTTTGAATGCTTATAATTCAAAAACTTATCATCCAAATGACTCGAAATTTCATTTCTAGGTATAGTTTGAACCGAAGATATAAAATATATTGTTAAAATATTGGGTGTTGCTATTGAAAAAAAAAAAAACTTTGGTTTGGTTTTGATTCGTAGATGGCCCCCTAAGGAAATTTTATATACATCATTTAAAAGTAGACTTTATTTCCAATCGTTTGGTACTTGTAATTTTTTTCTAATATAATTTGTTGCAGAGTTAGTAGGGGTGTTTAGTTTTTAACATTTTCCAACAAAGTTGAAAAGTGTTTATGTATTCGGTTTGTCTGGCCGTCTGTCCACGCTCTAACTCCCGTAAATATATTTGGATTTTCATGAAATTGATAAAGATTATTTAGGGTCACCACATCATGTTTGGGATAGTATATGAAATATGTAGGATTAATAGTTCAGTTACAGGGGCACTCAAAAGTATTCCATTACATTATGGTATATGGGGGAAAATTGTTTGCAGAATATTTTAATGACATTACGCTATTTCAAATGTATTGAAACTGATATAAATCACTGAATTTCACTACGATGACGTTAGAACACGGCATTCATGGCATTTTTTATTCCTTTACAGGGACACACAAAAGAAATCGCTTACAGTACTGCCTTTGAGTAATAATTGCTGGAGTGTGCGGTTTAAAATTCGGTATGCGCTTTTAAATCTAATTAATTTTTTGTATGTAACTCGTCATATATAAATTCTATACCTCATATACAGGGCTGCACAAAAGTATTCACGTACCATTCTCCTTATCAGAGGAAATTGCTCAAGGGAAATTTTCAACTGAGTATATGTATCTCTTAAATGAACTAAATTTTGGCATGCATGTAGTTAAAATATACAAATCTACATATCCTATACAGGGGTGCTAAAAAATTCGGTTAATTTTCCGATTGTAGATAAGGACAGCTGATATTGGGTTTTGAAATGTGCGTTTCCATATGGCTGAATTAGACGGAATATTTTAATTTTTTAAATGATGCAGTTTTGTTACATTATTCTGAATGTGTTGGAGAGTGTTTCATAATCTATGCTTGACGCATGATTTTTTCTTGTTTTTATTTTTTCACGACTGTAAATACTAAGCTTTACGATAATATAACATAACGGTACGAAACCCTGAGAGCGTGAGTCCAATTTTGAAAAAGTACATTCTGAAATAAACGGACTTAAAATTTTAAATTACTTTTTAGACAATCACAGACAGTTAAAAATAAAACGATATTTTTAAAATTTTTGTGTCTTAGCTAGTGCTGTTAGGTGCCTCGCGTAAATCAGGGCCCCCTTTCCTTAAAAAAAAAAAAAAAAAAAAAAAAAAAAGAAAAAACATACGTTAAAATGTAATTATTTTTACCAATCTGAAACTTAATAAAAATTAACACTCTCGTAATACTTGTACGATGTGATTACTTTCAGTTAAAGTGTAGATACACGCAAAATACAGGGTGAGTACAAATCATGGACCCGATTTTAAAAAGTCATATTTTCGAAACTACTGCACATATTACAATAAGTGTTACATGAATTTAAAGAGAAATATACCAAATATTTTTCAGTTACAAATGTTCGGTATGTGACCCTCTTGCTACACGACATACGTCCAATCTGTAATCCAGTTTGTTCGAAACATTTTGTAGCATCACTCTGTCAATTGTTCTGGATGCTGCACAAATGCGTTCTTTAAGTTCTGGCAGTGTTTTCGGCATTGGTGGTACCTAAACAATGTCTTTGACGTAACCCCACAAAAAGAAATCACATGATGTTAGGACTGGGGATCTTGGCGGCTATGTGATTAAAAGTAAATCACCATCACCCGCTTGAGGACAGACCAGATTTTGTGTTTCAGCAGGATGGAGTCCCACCTGATTGGTCTTTGACGGCACATAGTTACTTGAACGAGGAGCTTGGTGTTTGGAACGAACTGGATTAGAGATTGGACGTGTGCGGTGTAATAAGAGGGTCACACAGCGAACATTTGTAACTGAAAAAAACTTGGTATATTTCTCTTTAAATTCATGTAACACTTATTGTAATATGTTCAGTAGTTTCGAAAATATGATTTTTAAAAATCGAGTCCATCATCTGTACTCACCCTGTAAATTATTCTAATACTTTAAACACTTTGTGTACGATCTCTAGAAGCATGGCCCAACTCATCTGCGTTCAGATGCAGAAAATTGGTACAAGTCATGCAGTTCAACGTTTCATTTTAGTATTAGATGAATGGCTCTTTTTTTTGTCTTAATTGTTAGTGTAATAGGAAAATTTTACTAAATATCACTTCTAGGACTGAGGGACCGTATAAAAACTAAATTTCTTAACTTTATAAGAAATGTTTTCATCGATTCAAACGACTTTTAAAACAATCCCCCACCCCCTCTTTTTAAAACACTTTTGTAAATGGAACTGTGTGTCTAATACTACCGGTTTAGGAATTAGCCATTGGACAACGTTGAGAGTGGTCACCCTGTAGTACTGTCTATTAACAATAATTGCTGGAAGTGAGTTTTCAGTTGTGCTACGCGTTTTTAAATTTAACTGTTTTTTTTTTTGCCTATTATTTCGTGTGTTTATAAATTCTGTCGATCATATACAGGGCAGATCATTAGATCTCGAGTATTTTCCGTTTATTGACAGAAATTGCTAAAGGGGAATTTTCAATTGTGCTATGTGTTTCCTAACCTAACTAAATTTTAACATACTATGTAGTATAAATACTAATCTATAAATACAGGCCTTCATCAGGGCCTGATTATCCAAAAGCCACGTGAAGCACGTGCTTTCCTCTAAAATTTAAAAGAGCCCCAAAATCACTGAAATTGGTCCTCCAATTGACATTTTCATTTTTTTACTTTTCATTTTTAATTTTGTTGGAAGGGAATGTTTGCCTAATGCAAGAGAAAATCCCCACACTGCTTCAGGAAACTCATTTAAACGGAAATATGAATATGATAAATTTGGTATGATACTAATCATGCAGCATGCTGATGAGTTGGTAAGAAACAACCCGAGTAATGAAGCATGCAGTTATATGTATTAAATATACACTGGCGGAAAAAAAATCCCAACACCAAGAAAGACTTGTGTTAGATAAACGAAATTTGGTAGGCGTGTTTATACATATGAAAGATGACATCGATTGAAATTTCGTGCTTCGCGCATAAGTGTGGCGCTAGTAGCGCCACTCAGAACTTGCAGATCAGGTTTACTTTAAATGCGTGCTGTAAAGTTCGTAGGCGTTATTTAGCTTCGAAATGTAGCGTATTGAGTTGATGTTAGCGAAGAATGTCTTTAACGAGACGAAGAAGTCACTGTCAACAGCTCACCGAGTTGGAACGAGGTCGCATATTCGGGCTACGAGAAGCTGGATTTTCTTTCCGCGATATTGCAGAAAGACTTGGCTGGAATTTATCCACTGTGCATGATTGTTGGAAGCAGTGGTCAAGGGATGGTACTACCTCAAGAAGACCAGGTTCCAGGCGGCCACGTGGCACTCCTGAGAGGGAAGATCGTCGTATTCGGTGTACGACTGTGGCGCATCGTACTGCGTCTGCGGCAGAAATTCGAGCTGCAGTTGGTACCACAGTGACACAACGAACTGTTAGAAATCGATTACTTCAAGAACAGCTCCGAGCCAGGCGCCCTGTAGCATGCATTCTACTGACTCGAAACCATTGCCGGTTGCGACGCCATTCGTGTCAAGCCAGAGCTCATTGGTGGGCGGAGTGGAGATTTGTTGTGTTTTATCAGAAAAATTATTTGTTTTTATCAAAGTGTCTTTTTTATCAGAAAATACAACAGATCTCCACTCCGTCCTCCAATGAGCTCTGGCCTGACACCAAGGGCGTCGCAAACAGCAATGGCTTGGAGTCAGTAGAATGCACGCTACAGGGCGCCTGGCTCGGAGCTGTCCTTGAAGTAACCGATTTCTAACAGTTCGTTGTGTCACTGTGGTACCAACTGCAGCTCGAATTTCTGCCGCAGACGCAGTACGATGCGCCACAGTCGTACGCCGAATACGGCGATCTTCCCTCTCAGGAGTGCCACGTGGCTGCCTGGAACTTGGTCTTCTTGAGGTAGTACCATCCCTTGACCACTACTTCCAACAATCATGCACAGCGGATAAATTCCAGCCAAGTTTTTCTGCAATATCGCGGAAAGAAAATCCAGCTTCTCGTAGCCCGATTATGCGACCTCGTTCCAACTCGATGAGCTGTTGACAGTGGCTTCTTCGTCTCCTTAAAGACATTCTTAGCTAACATCAACTCAATACGCCACATTTCGAAGCTAAATAATGCCTACGAACTTTATAGCACGCATTTAAAGTAAACCAGATCTGCAAGTTCTGAGTGGCGCTACTAGCGCCACACTTATGCGCGAAATTTCAATCGATGTCATCTTTCATATGTATAAACACGCCTACCAAATTTCGTTTATCTAACACAAGTCTTTCTCGGTGTTGGGATTTTTTTTTCCGCCAGTGTACGTACAGCATATGTACATGGAGTATAAAAATGCTGTTTGATGAAATATATGTGAATTCGGCCAAGTCACTCACAGGAATAATATTAGTTGTCTGAGCGAAGCGAAGGCTAACTCAGCGAAATATTACTGTCCGGACACATTACAGCTACGATGGATATTAACGCCATGTCCTACTAAAAAAAAAGCCTAATAAAAACCTTTCGTCAAGCATAACTCAAAAAAATATTTGTCGGATTTCGTTTCTGATTGCACCAGAAGGTACCAATGAGGGCCACCTACTGAATGCACCTATTATGAAAAATAAGTTCCAAACCGTTTAAAAATTATATTAAAAAAACTGATAAAAAAACACAATTTATCTGCATACGTCACAGAAATTTGGTGTGCGTCACTTTCACCGGTGGATGTTTTCGTAGACAACTGGTTTGAACACATGGAGCAAATAAAAAAAAAATTCGCACGCAGTAATATTGAATAGATCAGTTTCAACCACGTGATCACAAACCTTGCAACAACCCGTGGCAACCAGTTTTGGTGGGCATTGGGCAAACAAATAATATCACAGTACTCCGTACCACGGTGACAGTTTTTAGCCTGTTGTATAAAATCTGGCCTGCTGTATGACATACAATTGTGGATGATTAAAACAAAAGACATGAGTGTTTATTACTCCGGGAGGTTATCTTTCTCTGGATGTCTGTCTGTCTATTTATACAGCATGCAATTTTCTTGTAAAGGATGATATTATTATGCAGTAAAACCTTCATAGCGGACACACCCGATTAGTGGACACCTCTATTTAGCGGGCATTTTTTCGATTACCAACCTTTAAATAACTGTACATTTTTTACTCTCAGTAGCGGACACCTCCAAATAGAGGACATATTCTGCCCTCCCGAGGTGTTCGCTATTCAGAGGTTTTACTGCTAAAATCTCCATAACGGACACACCCGATTAGCGGATACCTCTATGTAGCGGACATTTTTTTTCGATTACCAACACTTAAATAACTGTACATGTTTTACTCTCAGTAGCGGACACCTTCAAATAGAGGACAAATTCTGCATTCTCGACGTGTCCGCTATTCAGAGGTTTTACTGTATATATTATAGATAGTTATTTTACAGGGCCGTTATCAATAAGGATATATGAAACGGATATAAGCTAAATTCGGGATTAGTAGATCCCTGATGATAATGTAATTTTCGGATGTTGTTACAGTCATCCGCAGCATGTTTTTAGAGTTTCCTTCATCTAATGAAACCCTACCTGTCTCACTCCTTTGTCTGTCTGTCTGTCTGTCCGTCTGTCACAGAGCCCGTTCACAGAAACTATATATGTCGGAGACTTGAAAATTTGCATACTTATAGCTGAACACAACACATCAAACGGCAAATAATAAAATTTTGAAAAAGTCTAATATTTAACCCTCTGGGCTCTAACTTGTGTATTTTAAACAATTTTTCTAACTCAGACCCTAATTAAGTTGGAGACATGAAATTTTGCATACTTATAGCAGAACACCTCACATCGAACGACAAATAATAAAATTTTGAAAAAGGTCTAATATTTAACCCTCTGGGCTCAAACTTATGTATTTTAAGCAATTTTTCTAACTCATTCCCTAATAAAAGCTGGAGACTTGAAAGTTTGCATACTTATAGCTGAAGACTTGCGATAAAACGATAAATCATAAAATTTTGAAAAAGTCATATTTAACCCTCCAGTCTCTAATTTCTGTATTTTAAGCAATTTTTCTAACTCAGCCCCTAATTAAGTTGGAGACATGAAATTTTGCATACTTATAACTGAACACTTCACATCAAATGACAAATAATAAAATTTTGAAAAAGTCTAATATTTAACCCTCTGGGGTCTAACTTGTGTATTTTAAGCAATTTTTCTAATTCAGCCCCTAATTAAGTTGGATACATGAAATTTTGCATACTTATAGCTGAGCAGCTCACATCAAACGACAAATAATAAAATTTTCAAAAAGGTCTAATGTTTAACCCCCTGGGCTCTAACTTGTGTATTTTAAGCAATTTTTCTAACTCAGCCCCTAATTAAGTTGGAGACATGAAATTTTGCATACTTATAACTGAACACTTCACATCAAATGACAAATAATAAAATTTTGAAAAAGTCTAATATTTAACCCTCTGGGTTCTAACTTGTGTATTTTAAGCAATTTTTCTAATTCAGCCCCTAATTAAGTTGGATACATGAAATTTTGCATACTTATAGCTGAGCAGCTCACATCAAACGACAACTAATAAAATTTTCAAAAAGGTCTAATGTTTAACCCCCTGGGCTCTAACTTGTGTATTTTAAGCAATTTTTCTAACTCAGCCCCTAATTAAGTTGGAGACATGAAATTTTGCATACTTATAACTGAACACTTCACATCAAATGACAAATAATAAAATTTTGAAAAAGTCTAATATTTAACCCTCTGGGGTCTAACTTGTGTATTTTAAGCAATTTTTCTAATTCAGCCTCTAATTAAGTTGGATACATGAAATTTTGCATACTTATAGCTGAGCAGCTCACATCAAACGACAAATAATAAAATTTTCAAAAAGGTCTAATGTTTAACCCCCTGGGCTCTAACTTGTGTATTTTAAGCAATTTTTCTAACTCAGCCCCTAATTAAGTTGGAGACATGAAAGTTTGCATACTTATAGCTGAACACTTGCGATAACACGATAAATCATAAATTTTTGAAAGACTCATATTTAACCCTCCGGTCTCTAACTTCTGTATTTTAAGCAATTTTTTTAACTCAGCCGCCAATTAAGTTGGAGACATGAAATTTTGCAAACTTATAGCTGAACACCTCACATCAAACGACAAATAATAAAATTTTGAAAAAATCTAATATTTAACCCTCTGCGCTCTAACTTGTGTATTTTAAGCAATTTTCCTAACTCAGCCCCTAATTAAGTTGGAGACATGAAATTTTCCATACTTATAGCTGAAAACCTCACATCAAACGACAAATAATAAAATTTTGAAAAAATCTAATATTTATCCTCTAATATTTTGTCTCGCGCAATTTTTAAATTTAAACAGTTTTGCAATACTATTTTTTGTTCATTTTGCATAATAAGTGTAATGTGACGTAATTTCTTCTATTTCAGACTTCTAACGCATGTTAATGAATTTATTTTACAATATCCTTTCTCTTTTAAAATTCGCATGAAAATATAGTCTTTATGGCGTAATTTCCAATAAGTTCCTGCTTTTTATACCTAATTATTTAATTCTAATTTGAAGGTTTTTTTCTGTTTATAATAGTAACGTGTAAATAATTTTTTTATTTGAAGCAAACATTATTATTTGCGCTGTTTATACAGTTGGCAACAGTTTAAATTAATACCATTTTCTAAAATATGTAAAAAATATCTGTCGAAAGGCTGAATATTTGAATTTAAAATAGAAATAAAACCTCAAAAAATGAGTTACATTAAAAAAACTAATGGAATCTGCACACCGGGATCCTCTATTGAATAAAATGATCTATAAATGATTAAATTCCCATGTATAGTTTTTGTTCCTGTAAAACTTTTTTAATGAAACGATTTTGTCCAACTTTAACATTAAATATCTTTAAAATAATTCTTCGATTTGAAAACTGTATGCATCAGCGTGTTGATCAAATATTTCGCTATAATACCACCGATTTTCATATTTTTTTTATGCAATAGTTTTCTTAATATTAACGAAGAAAGACCTCCGGTCACAAAAAATTCAAAACCGGCGGCGGCGGCGGGGGTGACAGCGTTAGTTGCTTTTTTTAGAATAGAGAGATATATAAAAATGAAAACTTGTCTATCTGTCTGTTTGTAATTCTATAAAAATCCACAATTTGGAAGCCAAAGTTGTGAAAAGATACGTACATGTGTATTAAAACATGGCCGAGGCAACTAAAGTAATCCGGAATCGAAATAATTTATAGTTAATTTTTAATTAACAAAAAAACCACCAATTTAACAGCAATTTCTTATCAAATTTAAACATTTTTCGATATAGCAGTTGCCAACAATTAAAAAACACAATAAAATTATTACTACAACAATTAATTTTCTACTGCAAGATTTCCACGTGAAAAATGAAAAGGAAATAAATAGTTTGCCGAATTTAAAAAAAGGTGAATATTGCGTCATAACTTTTCTATTGCAAGATATTCACGTGAAAAATGAAAATGAAATAAATAGTTTGACGAATTTAAATGAAAGTGAATATAACTTCATAACTTTTCTATTTCAAGGTGTCCACGTGAAAGATGAAAATATTACGTCATATTGGAAATATATAAAGGACGTGGTGGATATAGTATAACGTCATATGAGTGTGAAAAAATGTATTGAAGTATGATAAAAACCTATTTAGGGAAATATTGGCGTATTTTAACATTATTGCTCCATTTATAAATTGAAATAAGTTCATTTATAGCTGTAGTCTTTTGCGTCTGTTATATACATTTATACATTTTTGTATAGCGTTTTCATATGATTCATTCATACAACATTTCGAATGCTTTTTTTAATGTTTGTTTTGTGTTGTATGTTAAATTTTTAAATTGATTTTTCAGAACAAACATCCTTCAAATTCTGGGCAACGCCGGGCACTTTAGTTTGTAACAGATAAATGGCTTTTGTATCTGTACATCTAATGCTAATATTATAAAGCGTTATAATATTATAAAGTGTATAATATTATTAAAGCTTGTACCTTTGTGAGGTGTTATCTCTGAAACTACATAACCAACTTAAAAAATGTTGGTGGCCATCTCTGCTCCGAAAAAAAGACTATTTTATGTCAGTGCAAGAACCTACATCGCTGCAGGAGCAAAAAAGTTCTAAAATTGCGATTTCTGCGATATTGATTGGGTTAGAAACTTTAAATTTGGTGCGGTAGTGACTTTTAAGATGTAAATACTCGTAATGAACGCTCTCTAAAAGGTTCAATTTGACGGATAAACGTAAAAATTTCTAGAAAGGTTCTAAACTATGATTTATTTGGAATACTGAAATTTTCGGGATACTGTTGGGGTTAGAAACTAGAACTTTGGCATAGTAGTAAATAATAAGATGTAAATGCTCGTTGTAGAACGATTTCTAAAAAATCGAAAGACTAAACAAAGCGGAAAAAGATCTAAAGATGATCTAAGTAACGAAGTACATGGAATTGTTAGTAATATAAACATGAAAATTGACATGGCTGTATTTATCATGACGTACATTCTCGCAATAGAACAATTTTTAAAAATGCCGCTATATAAAACAGTGCAGAAACAAAAAACTTTCGAAAATTTTCTATTTCTGTGTTACTGCTGAGCCCAAAATCTTGAAATTTTGCTTCGGGTTAGTTTTAAAATATACAATTGTCTCTATGAATGGTTTCTAAAAAATTTAAAATTTAAAAAGATGAAATTAACGGAAACCGATCTCAATTACCATTAATTTGGAATTATTAGGTATAGCAACTTTAAATATTTCATAATGCTGCTTTTCCTCCGCAAAACATGCAATTTAAATGCACCAAAACTGATAGATACCCACCTAGCATTAAATAAATTGTGTAAATATTGAATAAAGACCTGTATGAAACAGACGTTGCCCGAAAGTACTTGTTAAAGTGTTCCTTCTCTAGGCTTTTCTCTCTCTCGCCAAGGCCACTAACAGAGGGAAGTGCCGTTTTAAATGTGATATGAATTTTTTATTCGATTCATTTTTCTAGACATTTTATCATAAGGTCCTATTCTCAATTATCATTAGTAGATTTTTTATATATTAACTTATTCTGGTGAAGTTTCATAATCGGGTTCATATTGGCGTATGTTAGCTTGGATGATTTGCTGAATAAATATGTATGGATTTATACATTTCTTCAAATGACACTTTGACAGCTCAACAGTTATGCAGACGATATATTCAGACCTTGTGTCATACTTTATGCTGAAATCATTGCCGATTTCTTTTATTTAATACAGGCTAAATACAGCTCAACTTGTGCAGAATATGTTTGAAAACAAAACAATACAGCGTATGTAGTGGCCAGCATACACTCATCATTTAAATCCGATCGAGCATATCTAAAACACACTCTAACGATGTATTCGGTACTTTGATACTCAGATTTTGAGGAGAGAATTCCTTAAATGTTATCGACAACCTCATTGCATCCGTGGAAAACAGATATTGTACAATATTAACTATTCCGGGGGAGCACACACCATATAGAGTATAGTCCATTCTTTTTAAACATCATATATTTGTCATTTACTCAAACTGGTGGGGAGCGTCTGATTATGCTCTTGACATCATTTTATACAGTTAAAATTCCGATATAAGTAATTTAGTGTTTCATTTTCTATTTTACTTTTAATATATTGCGTATTTTCAATTTGATATCCATGCATGGCTGTCTTGAATGGTTTGATTTCTCATTTTTTTTAAAAAGTGTATACGAATTTATATATAAGATTTTGTAATTCTACGATTCGTTTATTTTCATCATTTCAATTTATCGCAGTATATGGAAAATTAAAGATAACATCTCATTTTTTTGCTTCCACATGTTATTATTAAACCTATGTTCTCAGCAATATCGCTCAGACTAATCCCTCTGAGGGAAGTCCTAGTATCATTGATGTGTTTACATGCATGAAGAATTTAGAAAATTTTTGACAAATGAGAGAAGCTCCCAAAATGACACTGTGCTTCCCCCAGATTTAGATGTTAATCGGGCACTGGGCTTCACAAAATAATTCCGATATTTTCCTGATTATTGATGGTAATTCCTGAAATTTTCTTTTGAAATGTGTTATGCGGTTTTTCCTTAGACATGGGTGGGGGTAGTAGAGCTTTAGCCATTGGGTAGGCCATAGATAAACCTACAAGGTAGGACACTTGCATAGAGCGTAATTGTAATGCGATTACGATCGCAGCTCCTTTATTGACAATGGGGAAGAAACTTCTTATCCTTGGGATATTTTGTCATTCAGCTTCTACCTTATTGTGATCTTTCTTTTTTTACTGTTGCATGTTTACGTTTTCAACAGAATCTGAAATGGATTTTTTTTTCTTTTTACGTACATGAAGGGTGAACTGTGTAAGTGCAACAAAAAACAAGCTAAAAAAATCGTCTTGAATGCTATATATCAAACATATACGGTATAATTGGATTTAAAGCTACATAAAGGAATGGTATAACATAAAAAAACCCGAAATACTGCACTCTACAAGCCCCAGAAAATTTCATAAATATTTCCATTTGGTAGGAAAACCTTTATATCCGATGTTTTATTATTTTATGAAGTTTAATGTATTAAAACAATCGTTACAATAATCTTTTAAAATTTACACATTTTCACTTTATCACACAGAAAAAAAAGATTGTTTATAATGTAAATAACGTACAATCAGTTCAATAATATTTACATTGTTAATATACAAGCAATAATAATAAAATTATAAATTACTGATGGGGGAGGGGGGGGGGATTCCTTTTTACAAATTTTTAGAATTATATGAATCTAAAAGTTAAAAAAAGTAGAGAGAGACTGATATTACACTTGATAAAATTTTACTTGATGTGAATAAATTAACACAATACCTACATTTTATATTTTACAATTCAGTCTCATAAATTTACATGTCTACGTTTTGAACAGAACCTTCTAGGGTTTTTCTTTTATATTATTATAATTTTTACTACTATTTTACGAAACTGAATTACATTTCTGAATAATTTTAGCCTGTGGATAATTAAACTGGTGTTTGGAATTCCAACAATGATTGGCTATTGTACAGTTCTCACATGTAATTCAGTTTTGGATCTCGACTTTTACGAAGCTCACCTTATTTATAAACATACTTCTTCCTCAGTGAATGATATGACCAGCACCCCTTTTCTCTCACCTGTGTGCAGGGATCCTGTGTAGTGACTCCTTTTTTTCAGTTGTTTCTGGTCCATTATATCATTTCTTTAAGATATATAAACTCTTGTTTTCGCCTTTTCAATCAGTTCATAAGCCAGTACTCGGGGTTATAACCGAGGGGTTCTTAGAAGCCATTTTAATTCTCTCTTTTTTCCTCCTTACTGAGAAAAGGGATCCGAGAATCCTCGAAAAGATCGTGTGGGATTTTTTTCGTGTTGTGTTTGTACGTATTTGTGCGTTAAATCGTTGTTAAAGATTTTAGCTTTTGTATTTCTAGAGGTGTTGGAATTTATTTCAAAATCTATGCTTCATGCATGATTTTTCACTCTTGTTTTAAAATGGAAAATCTAAGTATCCACGCCTGTAGATATTTAAATATGATGTGTATGGATGTAGAAGGAGAGAGATACACATGTATGAGACAGTGAATTGAAAACTTTTTATAAAATATGAATCTTTATTATTCCCATAACGAAGAGAGCTTTCGTAATTAATTTACAACCAGCAGAGGCATCTAAATATTCACAATAGGCTTTTGACAAATAAATTAGTTATTTAAACAACTGTACAATTTGATACTAATTCTCATAAAAAAAGTCCTTTGTATAAATTTTCTAGTTAAAAATTTCAAGCGGACCATGTTTCAACCAATTATCACACAATGATTGCTAATACACTGAAATTTCATTTTTCAGAAGTTATTATTTAATTTTTTATTAGCTTCAGAATTAATTATAATTAATTCTTAAAATGCATTATAAATAAATATTTTTGAAATGAAAGTAATGGAAAAAATTTTTAGATTTATGATTGTCTAAAATTTACAAAATAAATAACTTGCAACAGTAATTTCAGTTACCAAAAAACAATTCAAATAATTTAGATTCACACTAGCTTGTCTCTAGTTGCATTTTGCAAAATTTTCATGAAAAAGGTAATTTTTTTTTCTGGGATTATTAATGAAATATAAATATACATTTGATTATGTTACTCCATTTTCAGTAAATATTAATTATAAAAAACTATAAATCTATTTTAGACGCTTAATTTAATTTGTCACATATTAAAAGATATATTAATTAAGTAAAAAATAAAAAAGAGTATGATGTGAAAAAATCTTTTATATAAGTTTTAAAGATTGTAATATAAAGTTTGAAAATGAATGAGTTTCGATGAAAATCGAATGCTCAAAGTTGGCAGAAAAATAGAACACACTTATGCATATTTGGAGGCGATTCCTTTTTTTCAGGGGGATCAGGCTAAATGTGTATGTCTTGGCTCACATTTAAACCATTATGATTTTCAAGTAGGATACTTGTGTTAAATTAGATTAAAATACGTTAAAATAATTTATAAAATTTCAAATGTATTCATTTAAACTAGGGATGAGAATTTGACTACACGGGAACTTCCATCGGTCATATTCATCTATTAAATGTACATTAAAACTTGCAGTTTTTAATAGTTCATGTGGCACTGACCATACACAAAAATTTGACATTAGTTTATAACATGTCCGGGAATATAAACCCTAATACTGCGTATTTAGCGGTAGTCTACGGAATGGTGATTCCACAAAACTGTGCCTATAGTCTCTTGGATCGACTGGTAAATCAAAATAACCAGATCTTCTTCGTTCTTCGTTCGGAGGTGGATGATAAGTAGGTCTAGAACCAGGATATGGTTCTACAAACCTTGATGGGAAAGCTCTTTCCTGTCTAATGTCCACAGCGCTAGCCTGGCGCTGTCTAGGATACATTTCGTGTGGGGAAGACTGTCTCTCTGGCGATCGGAATTGTCTGACACCGACCGGGGAAGAAGAAACGGGACGCGATTCGCGATAAAAGTCCACCATATCTCTCTCTCTCATGTGGGACGGTGAATGTCTGTCTAAATAGCGATCGTAGTTTCCCGAGAACCTCTGTGCTGGACTATGGTGGTCGATTATTACATCCTGTGGAGGAGGTCTTTCACCAAATATTTGTCGCGGCAACTCCTTGTACTTGGGACGGGGATCAATTACAGGCTCTGGGGCAGGGCTCGCTTTCGTAGGCCTTGGAGAAACTGGATCAATTACAGCAGCAGGATAGGAAACTGGCCGAGGTTCTCGATGGGCTTTCTTTTCTAAAGGATTACTATGTCTCCTATAAACTACGTCGAAATTTTTATAATGCTCAGGAGGAGGGGAACGATCTTCCACATCATCTTCCGCAGCTATTCGATATGAATGATCGTAAGGGTCAGATCGTCTGGCATTGGCAACTATCTTGACTGGTGTTCGGTTATGATGTAATGGCTCTGGTTGAGGAAGAGGAGGCGAAACTGCTCTACGTTCAAATTTATCGACTATGCCTCGGACACCTCTATGGTGCCTAGGGTACCGGAGATCATCTTCTTCGTCTGGCGAAGAACGACTCCTTCGATCCCTGGGCTGCGGTGCCCCACCAGAATTGAACCTCAGAGGGCGGCGCCATTCATAAGAAGGAACAACTTCATCTTCCTCATCATCATAATCTTCGTCCTCATCGGGTATGTCAGCTGGCCAGTCTTCCTCGTCATCCGAGCTCGTATCTGGATCGATTTCTTTACTTTCGAAATCCGGGTGAGAGGAAACTTCTTGTATAGCCGAGCTGAGAGCTTCATCGGATCCAATACCACTACTTGACTTATTACTTGACTTGCCTCCAGATGATTTTGCACTAGTCGAGTCTTGAGCCTTTGGAGGCGATTTGCCTCCGTGGACTGCTAGTGGCGGTGGCGTTTTCGTAAGGCCTACTAAATTGTAATTGGTACTACGTCGGGCATCGATTCCTTCTAATTTTCCTTGTCGTCGACTCACAGTGTCGTAATCCTTAGGAGGCAGAAGGATTGGACAGCTGTTGGGATTGTTGAGGCGTTCTCTGAGTTCAGCTGCAAGAGAGTCGTACAAGTTGGCTATGTGCTCTTTTCGGACGCCCACGTCTCGTTCGGAAGAACCTATAAAGATAAAAGAAAACAATGTAAAATAAAAATCAAACATTCATTATACATTTCAAAATTAACTTGATACTTTAATTATGAAAATAACAAAATTCATTGAAATTGTTGCATTTAAAATTATATTTAATGAACATAATATAAAAATAACAGTTTAGGACTCTACTTGAGAATGTTAGATTAGAAGGAAGTTTTAAACATACTATCCGAAGAATTTGAAATTAAATAGACAAAACTGGCAAGACGGAATGACAGGGAACGGAAAAAATTTTGTTTTAGGTAGGATTCCATATTCCATTATGTAAAGGGTCCGTTTTAACAAGTATTGCTGTTTAGGGAAGTATTCTTGTTAGTGTAAAAGTTTTTCAACATAAATATGTATTCAAGTGATAGATATAAAAATACTTTAACGTATTTTGATAAACCTCACTGCATATGCATAAGTATTGTCAGATAAACTTATATTACATTAAAAAAAATACCCCGCTAATTCAAATGAAGAATCGTAGATAATTCTAAATATGAACTTATTATAAAACTAAAAGTTATACAAAATAAATAATTAATGAAGTCATATCTATATATAACATCAAGCAAATATTTGAAAGATGATGACTCGAAAAATTGATAAATTATTATTCTGATTTATTCAAATTTTTTTTATAAATTTCTTTTAACTATAATCCTGGGCGTATAACATATTGCGTTACTGCGATTCATATATTATTTTATTGCTATACAAACATTTTTCCTTCCTTTTACTGCTGTAAAAGTCTAATGTAAATTAAAAGTATTTCGTTACTGAGGAAGGTAAATATCCCCAAGGAGAAAAAAAAAACACTTCTCCTTTCTAGTATTTTTGTAAAACACTTTTGAAATACTTTTAATATTTTAGTTCTCGGTACTTTATTTGGGATATCACTTCATAAAAAATATGAAAATAATTACTTTCGAAAAATATGAATTTAGCAATTATTTATGCATTTTATTTCTGATAATGCACTTAATTAAGACATTCTTTTAATGTAAACATCATAGTGATATTATATAAAATTTGTATAAAGTCTAAAATTGCTATCAAAAGTCTAAAATTGCTATCAAAAGTCTAAAATTGCTATCCAGTTATCTGAATTTTAATAATTAAAAATTTTTATTGAAAAAAAAATCACCATGTCTTTTCACATTGTTAGATTGAGGCATTTGCCAATGCAGTCCATTCCTTAAAATTATCAATCTATAATTATAATTTTCTTTTCAGAATTAATTTATAATAACTTTTATTAAAATTATTTTACGTAAAACGTAAAACCATCATTAGATCAATGATTTCTAAAAATGACGTAAGCCAGGATGCAAGATTTTTCAGGAAATTATAAAATCTATGCTACACACAATGGTAGATATTTTAAGAACTTTTCTTTGCTCACTATATTTCTGAAATATTTAAATAGGTTTGACGGTTATGATAAATTTATTTTCTAAGAATTAAAAGAAAAACCCATTTTGGACTTACATTCTTTCTGTAGTGAATGGAATTTAATGCTCTACAAATGATACAATAAATATAAAAAAAGCAATTTAACAAATTACAATGACCATTTGGAAAATGATTTTTTCAAAGACTAAAATTTAAGACATAAAAAATCGCACGGAGTTGATCATACATTACGTACGCCATGGATTAAATATTAACATTCCTGGACCCATCATGAACAAATTTTAAAAGAAATTTCAGTTTTACAATTTTCGGTACTGTAAATTTTTAAACTTCTACGGAGCTGGTCATATATTACGTACGCCATGGTTTAAACATTAATATTCCTGGACCAATTTTAAATGAAATTTCATACATTACATACGCCATGGATTACATTTTTCGATACTGTAAATTTTTAAACTTCTACCGAGCTGGTCATACATTACGTACGCCATGGAGAGCTGGTCATACATTACGTACGCCATGGATTAAACATTAATATTCCTGGACCAATTTTAAATGAAATTTCATTCTTAAACTTCTAAACATCCCACAATATTACTTTTTACACCGTCGTATAGAGAAAAAAATGTACTTTTAAATGCAATTTGTTTGAAAGCTGTATCTCAATTTGTTTCTGAGTTATTATTATTATTTTTTTGTAGTTTTTATTACTTTTTTGTCATAGTAGCAACAGAAGTAATCCATCTCTGTTGAAAGTAAAGGGAAAATACAGATTACTGTATATACCAATCAGAAAAAGAATAAAATGCGGATTCAACTAATAAGAAGCTTCAGATATGTTTTTGATTTTCTACCCTGACAGAGGACAATAACCATTTTCCCAAATAGTTAATAAATATTAATCATATTTTTATCAGGTATTTAGAAAAAAATAAATATATATCATTTAGGTCTGCATCTAAACATTTAAATACTCGCGGAAATTCACACAGCAAAACTTTCTGTGCGGTGTAGTTTGTAAACATAATATATTTTTACATTTATAAAAAAATAAATTAATATTTTATAAAATTCATTTTACGTCTAGTACAATATTATAAAAAATCCTTAACATAGGAATATGTGACCATATTTTCGAACAGTGTGCTTTTTTTAAATATCAAATGGTGTTCAAAATATCCCTGCGCGAGTAATTAAGTATTGTGAATTGATATTAAGTTCATAGGTACCAAATATTAATTTCCGAATAGTAATATTCGTTTGATTAAATCCCAGAATTCTGCGATTAAATAAGACGAAAGTTGCAATACTATCAATAGTGGTATTTAAAGTGTGTAATTTTCGGCACCTATTCATTAACCCATCTACTGACGGCACTTATAAGTACCATTAAAATAATTTGTTATAAAATTCATTTAATACATCGATTAGTTGTAATACAGTTTAGAATGAGTTATAGATAAATTACTTTATCTTGTTTCAAAAGTATTATTGGTTACCCAAAACAAAATTTTTTTAAAAAGGATGATTTATTTTGCCTTTGCATCTTTTCAGCTTTCTTGACGTTGGTGGGGGGGGGGGGGGGGATTTCTCACTTCGGAAATATTTCTATTGTAAGAACATTATATTTGTACATTTCCTAATTCTACAAAATACTAAGAAAAATATTTAAAATAAAAGATTTGAGTGGGGCTATAAATATTGCAAAAAATCCCCATAAATTCAATTTTAATTAATCCTTCTAAATTTTTCTAAAATCCTTCTAAAATTTATTAAATGATTATGTAAATCTCCTAATGTAGTTTAAACAATTCACGAAAAATGCTTTAGAAGATAAAAATTTCATGAATTCATAATTCAGTACATAAACGGTTAAGACATTACAGTCATATTCATCATTCTGTTCAATCTCATTTTCTTCTTGTGTTATTGGACATTCGAATATATTTTGATACTGTCATTAATGTTGTTTTTGTAATAAAAGACAATTTTCAGCACAATTGGTTAAATAAGCCTATTATCTACACGTGTATACTTTCAAGTGGGTTCTACTTTCAAGAATACATTTGGGAGAAAAATAAAAATAAAAATGTATATTTCAAAAAAAAAAAAAAAAAAAAAGTGTATTTATGTAGTGTCTGAAACCATTGATTTACTTTAACTTACGCACTTCTTTTTTTCCTTTGATAAATTACATAAGTAATGTAAAAACATAATATTAAATGAATTTACGAAAATTGTAATTTTCAAAATAAAATAAAATAATTTAATTTAGATAATTATATGTATAATTTTAAAGGAATCATTTCTTAACCCGCTGAGGGGCGGTGGGATATATTTTATCCCACCTACGATTAATGAAGTTTTGCACCAGGAAAATTTTATTAAATTTTACTTTTCTAACTTTGGTGGAAAAAGTGAATTGCTTCTCCTTATTTTGCAATAAATCTTGTTGCAGATTCCGGTGTGAATCCGACATTACAGAAACACAATTACTTGCCCCTCAAGGGGTTAAACAAACTTGTTTATTTCGTTAAATAATACGTATAATGTTAGAGAAAAAGCAGTTTTAACAATGCTGAAATATCTAGGCATTTTTAGTGCTGTTCAAAACACACACACACACAGAAGATGCGACTTTTTATTGTTTTTCTTTGAAATTAGAGAATGTAAATTTATTTTTTTAAAAAAAGTTTAGCTTCATAGCAGTTTTACACAAAATTAATTTAAACCTTGTGTCTTAAAAAAAGATTTTGTTAAACACTATTTGTATATATGTATGCAAAATTAACACCTTGTAATAATATACTAATTTTTATTGCTAAACGGCTAATCAGGCATTTCAGTATAAAATTTCAACCTAAAGATTTTTCATAAGACGGGCTTTTCTAGTATGCACTGAAAATAATTTTGAAGATAAGGAATTAGATAATATTCGCAGAATGGCACATAATAATGGTTTTAAAGTTCAACTTATTAATAAATTAATCGTGGATATTGCCAATAATAAGAAATCCTGAACATAAATTTGATTCACAAAAATACAAACTTTATACTATTCAATATTTTCCAAGCTTTTTTTGAGAAATGAAAATACATACAGTCTTAAGCGTTTCAATATCAGCTTAGTATACAAACCACCTTCGAAATTAAAGAATATCATTTGCACTAAAATAGACCCAATTAATTTTGAGAATTACTCAAGTGTTTATACCATTTATTAGAGCAGTATCAAGGAGAAACCATCCAAATAAATTTCGTAAGATAATTTTTCCCTCCAGTCTTTACGATTCATTATAAGAGAAACCATTAGAGATTGCAACACGCAAAAATTCAATATGTAACGATGCGGCATCATTTAACTTACCAAAACTATGGCTCGAGTTACTCAATGATTACGAAAATAAAAATAAACATCTAAAGTAAAGAAAACTAGAGAACAGGAATTCTGCTTTTTCAGAATTTAGTGTCGCCCCCGGCATTTCCATTACTTCCTTTTCTTCTGATGGACTGATGGCTTCTATTATTATGAAACAGTCATTATAAATAAAGTGTTAGATGAAAAAAAATGGCCATAATTTTTTTTTATTATTATGGCCATTCCCTCCCCCCCCATTCAGACCACAAAATCAGAGTTCTAACTTTTTACGGCTGCTCTTTCATCTTTACCTAATACTTAATTTATAATGGCTGTTTCATAATAATAGAAGCTACCAGTCCATCAGAAGAAAATAACTCGGTTAAACGGGACTCTACTGTAGTACAAAACATATTTCAATTTTAAGATTTAAAGCACGCGTTTTATTTCATGTAAAATGACGTCATTCGCATCCACTTAAGAATTCCACATTTACGATCTACTCTTAAACATCTACAGTAAAGCGTGCATAGCACATCACTATCGCGAAATAATGCACAAATGCAGCAAAAAGACGCCGTCATTCAAGAAATTCTACAAAAAAACGGCTATCTAATGATTCATAGATACTTAAAATTAAATATAGTCTATAATAGCTCCATTGTTTTAACACAAATCATTCGTTTATATTTTTTTTTCAATATTGCGCGTATTTAAATTACATTTTCTTTCGGTTGTTATGAGAAAATGGCACCAAAAATATATAATTACTATTTTAGAACTATTTTTCATTTACTTTCTACAGAAATGGAGTGCTTCCGTTGCCAATGTTAAGCAAATGGCTCTAAAAACTACAAAAAAATTAATATTTCAAAAATAAACGGAGATACAGTTTTCAAACAAATTGCATTTAAAAGTACTTTTTTTTCCCAATACGACGGTATAAAAATCGAAAATGTGCGATGCTTAGAAGTTTAAAAAATTGCTATAGAGTATTATTTAATCGTACTGCTTTGTTTTATGGCTGGCTTCTGTAAGGTAACGTTATTTTTTGGAATACACAAAATAAGCTGGGAGAAAGAATTAGCATACCGTACGGGGGGCTAAAAAATAACGTGCATATTATGAAAGAGCACGTGAAAATTTGAATGATGGCGTTTCATAGACCATGCAGTTTTTGAATGTTTCTATTTATTTGTTTTGAAAATGACTCGGATAGAGTCGAAACATGTAAACAGTTGAATAAACCTATTTTTACTGTTTTTGAAGTTTTAATCTACGCCTTTTAGCAAAAGCTAGTATACTGTTTGTATAAAAGATTGAAAAAAACTCATTAAAAAGTACTAGAAATACAATCCAAGTTTAAAATTGTGTATATGAGATTGCAACCCGAACTACTAGATTCTTTGTAGTTCTTTAAGTTAGAAAACCACTTGCTAAGAAATTAAGAATGTAATAAATTAATTTTCCAATTCTTTAACATTTTTTGTAAATTTTATTTGAATAATGAATTTTTGGCGAAAGCTAGCCTGCGAGTTGTGTCATTTTATAAACTTAGTGAAATATCGAGTAATAACACTTACTGACTATGTAAAAATTGATTAATTTTCTGGATTCTCAGGATTATTTCTCGCCAAGATTGTCAAGAAGTGCGATTTTGTGTGTTTTGCACGCGCTTGAATTGTATAATTAAGTTGCAAAAAAATTATCTTAAGCTGCTTATTTTATTCTAAATTTCTTTTACTTTTTAAAGTACACATGAACTGTGAAAGCATGTGATTAGTGGATATTTAATAATTTTTAGAGTAAATAAATAGTTCAATATTTAAATTTTGAGGTTAATTTGTTATTTCATAATATACATTTGTCAACATTGACTAACATGTTTTAACTGAGAGTAACTATTTAATATTTAAATGCAGAGCTATAAAGTGATACGAAAAGAAAAATCTTTTAAGTTATGTCTGTTGAAATTAGTTCTGTCAGAAGTTAATTTTAAACGGTAAAGTAGAATTTCTAAAATAACCTAAATTTTAATCCAAGCTTTTAAATAAAGTATTTAAATGCAGTAAAAGTTGAAATTTGGATCAATCTAAACTAAGTTCGGAATATCTATCTATATTATAAAGGACAAACGTGTCCGTGAGTAATGATGACGGCGGCAACAGCAGACGATTAAATTTAACTTTTATTGCAATTTTTTAAACTTCTAAATATGGCACATTTTCAATTTTTACATCCTCGAATAGGAAAAAATGCACTTTCAAATGCAATTTGTTTGAAAACAATATTGCAATTTATTCGAAAACTGTCGACATTTACTCAATTTTTATTGATTTTTACTTAATTTTAAAGCATGATTTTTTCCCCCAATCTATTTCTATAGCGTGCAGACGATTACGAAAGATAAATTCGTTTCCATTTAAATTAATATAAGTAGCTCATCATTTGGTTCCAGCATATATTCCATAATTAAATTAAAACATTCGTCAATCAATAAATAAAACAATAAATATAATTAAAACACAAATTTAAGACAAGTAATCGAATTTCATGCTTAATCCACTGAAATGAACAGAATCATAAAGGCTGATTGCAAATAGCGGTCTTTAGCATTTTTTCGGCTGTTAACTCCTGAGGAGAGGCCAGTATGAAAATATCGCTTTTAATCAGCGGTAGAATTGATCAAAATAAAGTCACTGGTCCCAAGGACCAGTAAACATCAGAGTTTACTGGTCCGCAGACATCGTCACTCCGTTACTGGCTTGCTACATAAAATTATATTAAGTACCTTTAACCCTTTGAGTTACACCCCCCCCCCTCCTCTCCTCCTCTGAGAATATAAACCAAACTTCCTTTCAGTTACCCAAAATTTTCGGCATAATAAAATGTAAAATTATAATTTGCTAAAAATTAAATAAATAGTATATAAACAAAAACTGAAATTATTAATTATGTATTTTATTTTCGATTATTTATTTCAACTGACTAAGTTTTTATGGAAATTTTATGTTTATTGTAATGTTTTGTTGCAGTTTTCTCAGGGATGGGAAAATTTACGTTTACCTGTCAGAGAGGGAAAAAAGTTACTGGTCCTTCGGACCACTAAATTTTTTTAAATTAGTGGTCCGATTGAATTTTTAGTGGTCTCGGACTAGCGGGCCACCAAGGATTTCGAACGCTGTTTTTAATGCGTTTCAAAACTTTATTTGAACGCAATATTGCTATTTTTCATATAAATATGATTTTTAGCATTCTAATATCTAAAATAATTTTTGGGGAACCAGGAAAAATCCGGGTGAATCAATCCATTTTTCATTACTTAAAAAGTCTAGAACTAATTAATCAATTTTAAGGAATCTTACGGTAATTGAAAAGCCTATAATTAAGGTTTATAAATGACATTTATGGTTTCACACTGAAGTTTATCCAATTCCAATATCTAAAATAGTTTTGGGGAAATCAGAGCGAAACCGGGTGAAATACTCACTCTTTCATTTGTCGAAAATTCGAGGACAAATTGATCAATTTTAAGGAAACTTTGCGATGACTGAAAACCCTAATTAAGATTTATGAATGATAATTCTGTTTACAATCTGCATTTTGTCGCATTTCAACATCCGAAACGTATTTTGAGAAAACAGTGAAAAACCTGGAGAATCAGTCAAACTCGAAAGATCTTATAAAATTAAAATGCATCAGAAAAGGTTGATACTCAGCTAAGTAAATAATAATACTAATAATGAATTAAATTGTTTACTTTTTTAAAGGTTGTTTCTTCTTTACGCCGTGGAGCGGATATACGAAGGGGAACAAGATGATAGACTAAAAGATTAATAATAACAATAAATAAATATGCGTGTAATTGGATCTTAAATATTTGGAACCGTAACTGATACTAATGTGAAATAAATTAGATTTAATTAATAGACATACCGAAACTTCAGAAAGATAAGTAAAGGCCTTGCGTTCTATCGAGTATAACGAGTTTTGCATAAAACCTTTTAAATAAATAATCTTAATTTATTCCTAGATTTATCCTTCATTTTCTCTTGTTTTTAAAGATCTATTGTCTGTGAAACTGTAAATACTATGATATTTCTTAACAAGTTAGCCTTGTAAAAATATTTTTTCTTCCAATAAAAGAATTTCTTTTAAAATGTAGAACAGTATAGTTTTAAAGAATTTAAATAGGTAAATTTTGTTTCGCTTGAAATAGTTTCGGAGATTATTATTTTTAAAGACTTTTTCGTTGAAGTTATTATTTGTTTCATCCGAGAATTTAACCCAAATAAGTTTAAAAAACATACTTTTGGAGTTAAGCAAATCATGATTGCAATAAATTTTTTATTGCAGTCATGTAATTCTCTATTTTTTATTTCTTTACACTATATGTTCGGAAAGTAAAATGGAAAAAATTACTTTCATACGAAAAAAAAAGTACTACAGTTACCACTTTCTTTTAAAATTGAAACATACTACATAAGGGAACGTTCACTGTCACTCTTGTGGCCATTAGAGCAATTTTTCATAAATACTTCCAATTATTTTATTAGAAAATACAATTTAGATAAAAATTGATGGAACCATTTAAATACCATTGTGCTTTACTCACATAAAATGTATCTAATTTGTGATAAAAGTATTTTACTTGTCTATATAATAAATCAAAATTCTGTCGGTCACAAGAGTAACAAAATTTTGATTTAATATATAGACAAGTAAAATGCTTTTTGTTACAAATTAGATATATGTTACGTGAGTGGAACACAATGGTTATATCAGCTGGTTATATCAATTTTTATCTAAATTATATTTTATAATAAAATAATTGGAAGTATTTATGAAAAATTGCTCTGATGATCACAAGAGTAACGAATGGACGTTCCTATAAGCAAAGTTAATGGTAGTTTAACTTTTGTTTTGAGTTTAGCAATTTTATTTTTCCGAATTGTGCACGCTCATTTATTCAACAATTTCTCTTGAAATCTGCTATATGTGATATTAGATTTTATTCATCAACAAAACTATTTTAAGTACATATGGTTATTTAAGCATGCCATGCACGCTCGTTTTTAATACAATTGTAATTTTGTATAAAAAAAAGTAATAATAGGTTGAGGTTCTCATTTTTGAGTAGAAATTTTTTTCTTAATAGTGTGCGTTCCTCACTCTTGTATGCCAGCTCTTACCTACGGCGGAGGTTCGGAACAAACGCTATGCAGTTATGACCAGAAGAAAGATGCATTGTCGTTCCAGATCATCCTCGGAAGTTGCTGGACCGTATCTACGGTTCCGACTGACCACTCCTTCCAGGTTTGTGTGTGTGATGCAGCGAGACGATGTGACCTCCACAAGACAGTGACAAAAAAAGGAAAGAAGCAATGAGTCATCGACTCGATCATGCGTTGTAGGAAACATCCTCAGAAAGTTTCGAAGAAAACGAGGTGCAAAACGCACTATATATTTAAAAGATTGTTGGCAATTACAGTTAATTCCGATAATTTTTTTCTCGTTCAACAGTTGTTTTTCTACGTTCAACACATGTAATTGCACATAACTTTCGGCTGTCTGATAATAGAAAGGTAATTGAAAAAGAAAAGAACAACAACAGAAAAAACAAAACAAAACAAAAAAAAAAAAAAACCCAGCGTAGACTAATGGAATTTCTCAATTCCATTTCTTGTAATATTTACTGTTTAGGCATGTTTTGCTTACTTATATCATTTTAACTTGATAGTCGGAATCCAAGAAACTCAAATATAGATCAAGAAAGAGTGTTGCCATTTAAAAGATGAAAGTCGGTACAATTTTTAATATATAAACGTCCCCTGTTTCAAAAATTGTATTAATATTTGGAAAGTAATCACAATTCTCAAATGTTTCCTCTTATATACCACTGCAGCAATTTGGTAATAACTTGTGAAGCTATACGCTACACCCCATATAGTGCCACACCCTTGCGAGTGTACATACTTTATCTAGGAGAGATACATACAAAATTTAAATTTTTTATCATCTATAGTTTCCTTAAAAATGTAAAACTCAAATTGCTATAAAATTTCAGTGCGTTATTGAAGCAGAGAAAATATTTTCCCATTTTAAATATTATTTTAGATGCTTGTTGTTTGGAATATATGTAAAATATTCAGGGTGATAACTCGTCTATCACAATGATATAACAGTCAAAAGACTTTTACCAGGGTTTGTACGGATCAGTGAATTTCTAAACCAGGAAATTCTTTGGTACCAGTATTTTCTTATAGAAAATCTCTCCTTAAATAAAGCGAAATTTCGCGCGTTCAACCTAAATTTATTTTTCTGTAAAACAATACTGATATTTTACCAGGAAAATTCCCTGAAACATAGGAACCCTGTGTTACATTCTATTAGCTAAGTGAGGATGCACACTGAATTCCAAATTCTAGTGCCGAGAAAGCTATCAATAAATTACAAAAAATGAAAAGAATCTTGTTGACCGAATTTATTTACGTGCCAGAAAGAACTAAGATCAACATTCTTTTTAATTTAAAAATTACCTCTATGTTTTAATACTTTCTGATCTCCATACTTAACACTCTATATTTAATATATTAACTCAATATTTATATTTATATTTGAATGCATACTTTCATGCAATCATCCTACATAAATTTGTTTGCATATGATTTTGATCTTATTTATAGATCAAAATCAAATACTACATGTTTTGATTAGGCAAGTATTTAGGCAAGGATTAGGAAGATTAGGCAAGTATGTACATATTACACGCTATAGTTGAAAATCTCCGAGTAATAAAAGTGTACGAAAGAACTATAAAAATTGTTCACAAAGTGCTCAGAATATAAAAATGACCCGCACGTAAAAAATGGTCGAGAAGTACTTCATTATTAGACAGAAATTTCATTTTTATTAAAAAAAATATATACATATATAAATAAAATGTTTAAAAAATATATATGTATATAAATATAGGTAGAAAAAAACATATTTCAATTTTAAGACTTACAACACACGCATTTATTTATATAAAATGACGCCATTCGCACAAGCTGAAGAATCATTATTCCTTCCTTTACGATCCATCTTAAACAACATCTACAGTAAAGTATGCATAGGCCGTCACTATCGCTGAATAATACACAAATCCAGCAAAAAGCGATGTCGTCATTCAAGAAACTCAGAAAAAAAATCGGCTATCTAATGATTCATGTGTTTTCATTTGTTTGTAACTTTAATATATATACTTAAAATTAAATATAGTTTATAATAGCTCCGTGTTTTATCAGAAATCATTCATTTATATTTTTTCAAAATAGCACGTATTTTATTTACATTTTTTTTCTGTTGTTATGGGAAAATGGCAACAAAAAATATAATTACTATTTTTCAACTATTTTTCCTTTACTTTCTACAAAAATGGAGTAATTCAGTTGCCAACATTAAACAAATGCCGCTAAAATCTACAAAAAATTACTATCTCAAAAATAAATTGAGATGCAGTTTTCAAACAAATTGCATTTAAAAGTACTTTTTTTCCCTATACGACGGTGTGAAAACTGAAAATGTGCGGTGTTTAGAAGTTTAAAAAATTGTAGTTGAGATTATTGGTATTTAACCGTACATCTGCTTTGTTTTACAGATGGCTTATCTAACGTAACGTTATTTTTTAGAGACGACACTTTAATTGCTGTCCGAAAAAAATAGCACCCTGGAGGCTAAAAATGCGGCTTTAAAATACACAGAGGATCAAAGCAAACGAGAAAAATCTTGGTGTCCACGTGACTGTAGTTTGAAAACACTAATTTTGGATGATGAAATTTATGTACCTAAAGATCCAACAGATACATCAACATCAGTACCAAAACATTTTCATGCTTCTACCTAAAAAGAAGTTGATTATACACTGCTCAAAACAATTAAAGGATATTTGAAGTTTTATATAAAATAAAGATATAAACGAAATTTTTTTTGCCGAAAATAGAAGAAGAGAATCACAAATGCAAATTTTTCTGGTTTTCAAACTGTGGAGTATGCAAATTTTGAGTTCGACGTCAAAAACGTCGCTTCAGCGGCAGCGAATGAAATTTGACTTTCAACTGGATAAAAGAGAATGAAGACAAGGATGATCGGCATTCAGTGATTGCTTTGTTTCGATGAGTACGATGTCTCAGCGAAGTCATTTGACAGATTCAGAAGCTTTGAGAATTGTTGGTAGGTTAGAAGGGGGCCAAACTCAAGCCGAAGCAGCCCAAGCCATTGGAGTGTCACAAAGTGTCATTTCCAGGATCTGGAACCGTTTTTTGGAGAGTGGATGTGCAGGCCGAAGATCAGGGCAAGTCGTAGACGGGCAACAACGCCCAATGAAGATTGGTATTTAGCGTTAACAGCTCTGAGACACCGAACCATGAACGCTACTCTTCTCCAACAACACCTTCGCTCGGCTACAGGCACCACGATTTCAACTCAGACTGTCCGAAACCGGCTCCATGCTGTAGGTCTGTATGCTCGCCGACCGATGGTATGTGTTAGATTAACATCAAGGCATCGTCGCGACCGCAGGGAGTGTGCAACCGAGCATGTCAACTGGAGGAGAAATGAATGGAGCAATATTCTGTTTTCTGACGAGTCCCGTTTTTTTGTGCATCCGGATAATAGGCGTATTTTCATCTGGAGGGACCGTGGCAGTAGGAATAATCCTGCGTTCGTGCACGAAAGTGTCAGATTTGGCGGTGGAGGAGTGTTGGTGTATGGTGGCATCTCCATTGACGGGCGCACTGACCTCTACATCATTCGAGATGGAACTCTGACTGGTCGCCGATATAGGGATGAGATCCTCAGACCTATTGTAGTCCCTTACGCTGCAGCAATCGGAGATAACTTCATTTTAATGGACGATAACTGCAGGCCACATCGTGCAAACCTGGTGGAGGATTTCCTTTTCGAGGAAGGAATCGTTCGAATGGAATGGCCAGCGTGTTCTCCAGACGTGAATCTAATCGAGCACGTTTGGGACGCTCTAAGAAGACGAGTTTCTGGCCGCCAACAACCCCCACAAACTCTCCAAGAACTGGAAAGAGCTCTTCTGGAAGAGTGGGGCAGGAATACCCCAACTCGTCATTAATAGCCTCATTGAGTCCATGCCTCAAAGGTGTTCAACGTTGCTGGCCGCCCGTGGAAACCATACCCCCTACTGAAAATGATTTTCTTTGAAGAAAACACCTTTTCTTATTCTTTTTTTCTCATATGCACAAATTGCGTTTTTTTCCTTTAGTACACAAATGCGCAATAAAATGCCTTTTTTTTTCTGTCAAACATGTGTAATTTATTCTCATATAACCTACTATGTCTGTCGACCATGTATCAATCAGCTAAACAGTTTACCAGATACAAAATCCACCTAAAACTGCAATATCCTTTGTTTTGAGCAGTGTAGTTATAAAGTCAATCACAAGCAAAAATTTGCCAAAAATTTTAGTTTGGCAAGCCTTGGATCAATGTAACAAAAAAAACGGACTAAAACACGGAGATTCTACTGGAAATCGAGGCGCCAGAACTATTTCCGTGTTTTAACGGAAATTTCCCACCATAAATTTCAGAAATCCGTATTTTTATGGATGTTTTTCCCCATAAATTCCAGAAAATTTTCCGTTTTTCAGGAATTTATAGGGGAAAATTTCCGTTAAAATACGGAAATAGTACTGGCGTCTCGATTGCCAAGAATCTCCGTTTTTTAGTCCGTTTTTTTTTAGGGTTTCGTACATCTGACTAAACCCTATTCGTCTCGCTCCTCTGTCTGTCTGTCCGTCACAGAGCCCGTTCTCAGAAACTATACATGTTGGAGACTTGAAATTTTGCATACTTATAGATGAACACCACACATCATACGACAAATCATAAAATTTTGAAAAAGTTGTACATTTAACCCTTTGGGCTCCCACATGTGTATTTTAAACAATTCTTTCTACGTGAGTCCCTAATTAGGTTGCAGGCGTGAAATTTGGCATACTTATAGCTGAACACCTCACAGCAAACGACAAATCATAAAATTTTGAAAAAGTCGTACATTTAACCCTTTGGGCTCCCACATGTGTATTTTAAACAATTCTTTCTGTGAGCCTCTAATTAGGTTGGAGGCGTGAAATTTTGCATACTTATAGCTGAATACCTCATATCAAACGACAAATCATGAATTTTGAAAAAGTCATACATTTAACACTTTGGGCTCCCACATGTGTATTTTAAACAATTCTTTCTATGTGAGCCTCTAATTATGTTGGAGGCGTGAAATTTTACATACTTATAGCTGAACACCTCACATCAAACGAGAAACTATAAAATTTTGAAAAAGTCGTATATTTAACCCTTTGGGCTCCCACATGTGTATTTTAAACAATTCTTTATAACTGAGCCCCTAATTAGGTTGGAGGCGTGAAATTTTGCATACTTATAGCTGAATACGTCACATCAAACGACAAATCATAACATTTTGAAAAAGTCGTACATTTAACCCTTTGGGGTCCCACATGTGTATTTTAAACTATTGCTTCTAAGTGAACCCTAATTAGGTTGGAGGCGTGAAATTTTGCATACTTATAGCTGAACACCTCAAATCAAATGACAAACCATAGAATTTTGAAAAAGTCGTACATTTAACCCTTTGGGCTCCTACATGTGTATTTTGAACAATTCTTTCTAAGCGAGACCCTAATTAGGTTGGAGGCGTGGAATTTTGCATACTTATAGCTGAACACCATCTTGCGACAAATCATAAAAATTTGAAAAAGTCGTACATTTAACCCTTTCGGCTCCCACATGCGTATTTTAAGCAATTCTTTCTAACTGAGCCCCTTATTAAATTGGAGATTTGAAATTTTGCATACTTACAGCAGAACACTTGAGGCCAGGCGACAAATCAAAAATCTTGAAAAAGTCTTATGTTTAACCCTTTGAGCTACCACATATGTATTTTAAGCAATTCTTTCTAAGAGAGCCCCTAATTAAGTTGGAGACATGAATTTTTGCATACGTATAGTTGAATAAGTCAGACCACAGGACAAATCATAAAATTTTCAAAAAGTCTTATATTATTTATCCCTTCGTGCTCTAACTTGTATATTTTAAGTAATTTTTCTAACCTCCGCCCTTTTCACCCGGGGAGCACTTTTCCAACTTTCGCCGACATTCCTTTGGCCATTCTTTCATATTATGCACCATAACCTTACATATTTTAGTTCCACTTTTTACCGCCAGTGGCGCCTACTTATCTCGGGTGTTATGGGCCCAATCCCTTCGACTAATATATATACGGATAGTATGTAAAACGGAGTTTCGTTCGGATAGAGGTTTGTTTGAAATAGAGTGCGGCCTTGGTTGCGAAATTCAGAACTAAGAGATTTTTCAAAAGGATAAAGTGTTTTGAAAGGAATTTTAAACGAAACCCTCTGTGCGATCCGTGATCACACTTACCCACTTGTTTACAGTGATGATGCTGGAAGTGTATCAGAACCATTTAACTGTGTAGGTTCTTTGAACGCTAAAATTTATCACGTATACATAAAAAAAAATATACTTTTTAATAAGAAGCATTATGAAAATGGTGAAATAATTTTTTGGCCAGATATAGCCTCCTCACAATTATGCAAATATGCTACTGAGTATCTGGAATCTGAAAATACTGAATTCATAGAATAATCTAAATGCGCACCGAAAGATCCGAAAGTTAGAGAGATAGGAAAATTTTGGCATTTTGTAAGAAGGAATGTAGCAAACGGGAAAAGTTTCTAAAACACTTACGCCGAATATGATAAAGAATAAGCAGTAGCACGTGAACTTGGAAAAAAAGTTATGGATCATGATCGTAAAGTTCTTCGCTCAATAGCTGATAAAGGTATAGAAGATTCGAGTTCCGTTTAAATGTAGTTTTGCAATAGAGATCATTTGTTAAAATGCATTGTATTTTAGTTTATAAAGGCAAATATCTTTTATTTGCAAAATCAATTAATTTAGTAATTATACTTATTGTTCAAACCTTATTTTAGTCAAAGAATCGCCTTTTTTATTAAAAAGTTTTGACAAAATTCAAATATAGTGTGTTTTTACATTTAAATTTTTAATTACTGAACAATACAATTTATAGAAAGCAACAAGTTTCAAAAGTGATTTTATCGAAATTGCTGGATATGTCCTGAAGTGTAGCGTACTCCTATTATTATTATTATTATTAATTATTATTATTATTACAGTAGACTCCCTCATATCCGCACTGCTTGGGACCAGAGATTGTGCGGATTTTAGAATTTTGCGGATTCCTGATCATTGATTTGTTTACATTTTTAAAACATAATTTGAATGTTATAATGCAATTGAAATTATAATGAATACTTACAATATAACAGAATATTAAAATAATTAAATAATAAACTAAAATAATAAAAAATAAGATGATTTTAAAAATGATTAAATTATTATAAATAAATGTCAAGTAAATAATTAATAATGTATAATTAAATATGCACCATAAAGATACATTTTTCTTGAAATTTTCAATGCAACTTGCCCCATAAAGGTACCCAAAAAGTACTAATTCACATCAAAATCATTAAAATAAGAAAGTTTTACTTTTAGCCAGACTTAATAACCAAAAAAGCTTGATTAATACATAAAGATATTTGATAAAAAGATTGTGATTACCAAAAATATTAGCAATATCTTGATTTTTTACAGAAATAAATTTTTACTTCCTTCAAGAAAAAGCATGAATTCAGTCATATTAATGAGAATTGTATTTGAAATATGTACAGAATGATATAAAAATAAGAAAGTCTCTAATTTTGACCTTTTTTTGATGTCCCTACATCTGAACTGAATGTTTTATTGTTTATAACTGCGATGATGTGCGGATTTTAGGCGTTTGTGGATTTGAGGGATACTACTGTGCTATTATTATTATTATTATTATTTAAGCACCAGATGGATATCATTGTGCAAGATACAAAAACGGTAAGCACATCAGCAGCATATTTTAGACTCATAAAACTATCTTGATAAGAAATGGATAGAATTTGAAATTATACAGACGGTGTTTACGCATAGTGGAAACGATTTTGACAACAACAACAAAATACATAAATTAAAAGAATTATTTTTTAATATGTTCTATCTGGTACCCTTTGTTCTGGACTATCATATTGCAGCGGGATTTCCAAGATAGTAGGGCTATTTGGAATTGGTATTTAGTGGAAGTTGAATTTTGTTCCATTCCTCCACCACCCATTTCCAGAGTTCGCTCAACGTAGTTGGTCGACGTTTCGCAAGATCTTGTTTCAATAGTCCAAAGGCACAGGAATCCATTGACGAAACATCTGGGTACTTGGATGGAATGGGATTAAACGGTATACATTTAATTCTAGTTTTTCTTGTCAGTTTTTCGAGAAATGCGACTGTACTTTTGGATGTATGGTTGCTCGCTTTATCCTGGTGGAATTCAACACTTTTAACGCCCGTAGGATAAAGTTTTGGAATTTCTTCATAAAAAATAGGAATTAGAACAGTTTTTTTTTTAAAAATAAGCAGCTGACATTTTTCTTTGATTTTTAATTTTGCGTTGTAAGATATTCCTGCAATCACCATAAATCCTTTAGAGAAACTTTCTTTGTGCAATGTTTAAACCAAACTTTTGCGTTACCCTCTGTAAAATATTAACATGCTAAATGAAATTTAATTATTTTTAATAAATTTATCATTCATTAAATATACCTGTAAAGTTAATAGCTAACTATAATAGTTTGACCGCAATATTCTTGAATTTAGCACAATGATCATAAACATTGAATTAAATACGAAGTGTATGAAAAAAATAAGCAGTAGATTGTTAGAAGCTAAATCAGCTCAACAAAAAAAAGAAACAACAAAAAAAGAAATGCTCCTTTGATATACAAGAATTTTCACTATGATTCTGATAAAAAAAATATCGTAGCATAGAAATTTATTGATGAATTTGTTAAGGATTCATTTATCTGGATGAAAAAACTTTCATCAACCAAAGTCTATCCATCGAAAGTGTCAGTTAATTTAAAAAAAAAAAAAAAAAATAAAAAATAAATAGACGATTTAAAACGAATTCAGGGTAGCATTCTGGAAGAGCTTATACCATTTTATCAAAGTATATTTAGCTGGCCAACTACCAATATTGAAGATAATCCAATTGAGAATGATGAAGAATATGATATTAAAACACAACGATATTAAACCATAACGATATTAAAACATACAAATGTTCCTATATAACGCTTATCTTCCTTAATTTTGATTAAAAATATGTTTAATAAGAACTGTTTTGTTCAAATTAAATACAACTTAACCTCGTTTCTTGCTAAAACTAGATAGAACAGTTTTCCTGTTCTTCTTCTTTTTATTATTCATAAATTATAATAAATATTCGATATTTACAAACTTTGATATTCATACTTTATAATCAGACTAAAAAAATCCATAAAAGTTCGTTTACTTGTGAATAATACAGTTTTTTTTTTTTTTAATTTCTGAAAAGTTCTGATTCTGTGACTTATGTGGTTTTTAAAATGACCGATTCAATTCTGTTTCAAATTAAAAATGTTTATTCGTATTATGTTTTCAAAAAGCATTCTCAATTGCAGTGTGTTGGTAATATAAATAACATTGTTTTTAATCACACATTTGTTTTCAAAAATTCACTCGTGAGGAAATAATAATAATAATAATTTTACTAAAGTATGTCATAAGTACTATTTAGTCGTTTTGCTTTCTTTTCTAGTTCAAAGCAACAGAAATAAATTTACATTCGTGGGAAGTAGGACGATAAAAAAAGAAAAGAAAATTCAATAAAATTTATACAAGGACATGTCTTAAAAATTAAAAAATAAACAAAATGAAAAGAAAATAAACGGGTTTTTGTATAGAATAAGGAAATTAAGTCTCAAAAACCTTAAACAAATTTCAAAGTTCTATAAAATTATTGAGGCATAAGATACTGGAAAATGTGTCATGCTTTATGAAATCTTATTTATTTAATTTTTGTACGCATTTGTAATACTTTTCAACATATTTGAAAAATGTTTATGAATTCGGTTTCTCTGCCTATCTGTCTGTCGTTTGTGCGTGCTCTAACACACGTAAAGTTACTTTCAGCTGTAATATCACAAGTTCTCTGAATTTCATAGACACAAGCTAACCTGTTGCACTTCAGTTGCGAATTTTTGTTTCAGCTTAATTTTAATAATTTTAGCCACAAAATCACCCAAACTTCAAAATATGTTTCTCAATATTGACACAATCCTCAAATAATTTTAACTCTTAATATAAATTAAAATGATTTATAGCGATGACAGCATATTTTTCAAGATAGAGTAGTAAAAATTTGAGATAAATATGGCATGGAAAATCGAAAGATAACAAATTGTAATTTGTATTGAGATCTTTCAAGCTCGTATTAAAATAAACTCTCTATACTCTCTAATACTCTAGAAAAAGTTACTATAACAGGAGTGTACAAAAAATTATAAACAAGGAACTATGGTGTAGGGGAAGATCGGGTAGCCCAGGCCACTATCAGATTTAAACAATCACGCACACATACATAAACAACGCACACCTTAAAACAAACACAGTGCCGCGCTTATACGTATGCCAATGATTCGCATACGTATAAGCGCGGCGCTTTGCGTCTCGAGCGGGCAACAAGTGACGAGTGTTTATTTACCTATGCGAAGATTTTTGTGTGCGCCGTTTACTTTTTGAATTCAATTATTGCATATTAAATGTCAACATCATCTTTTATTAATTATCTTTTACGGCGATTGTTGTAGTTTATAAGTCAGGTTTTTTTTGTCGTTGCATTTGTAGTGTAAAGATCTGAACTATATCAGATTCGCCATATAGAAAGAACTAATGCTTTTCTAAAACAGAGTAAAAATATGTTAAAGTCCAGTAAGACGCACGGCAAGATGAAGTAAAATACTCAGTCACCATCAATCTTGGACATTTGACAATCGGTGACAGTTTGCTAATGCAAAAAAAAAAAAAAAAAAAACAGGCGGAACTCTTGTGAACTTTAGCGTGAGAAAATATCTCTCAGACCTTCTCACATGAACAGATGTTTAGAGAGTGCGTGTGCAAAAAGAGGAGTTTCTTAAGGTGTCCATTCAGGGGAGAGCAAAAAAGATCCCTGGGAGGTTCTAAAAAAGAACGGACAGTTAGTGGCTGAGAAACTCACTATTGTTTTTAGAGGAAGATAATGGAGATATATAGACGAGAGGAAGATGAGGAGGAGATTAGATTTTGGCTGGAGTTGGAAGAGCGACTTTTGGAGTGGAAGATTTTGAAGGCCGAAAGGGCCGGACTTTACGATCTCCCTAATACCGGGGAATGATACCCGAATCAGCGGCGACAGGTCACCAGGGTGCCGTCGCGGAAAAAGGAGATCTTTATCTCGGAGACAAGACCAGCGTTTTCCGTTCAAGGGACGCAATGCCTGTGGACTTAATAGACTAGCTGCCACCTTCTCATAGACACTATTTCTGATACATAAACTTTGGTTCAACAAAATTTACATTGTTGTGTACATAGCGACTTATCATTACTCCAGAATATCTTTTATTGTATAAAATAAATTTCATGTTATCATATTCTAAGAGAATATAAATTGCTAAACCTTCGAAGTTAACCCCCTCGATCATCGCTACCGCCTTCTTAGGACACGGCACAGTAGTTTTTATTTTGATAAATATAAGTAGTTAATCGAGACGGGCGGGTGGTATCGGACACAATTTCGTCCGGTACTCTCGGACACTTTTTGGGTAAAGATAATGTCTTGTTAGTTGTTAATTTAATAGCTACTATAGCTACAACACTGTAAAAAAAAAAAAAAAAATAAATAAATAAAAAAATCTGTAATTCTACAGATGTAAAGTCACAGAAATCTGTATGCTTACTAAAATTTCAACTGTACACTTTACAAAAAAAAAAATGTAAATCTACAAAACTAGTTTTTGTAAAGCTACAGAAATCTGTAGCTTTACAAAAGAATATTATAAGTTACAATAATCTTACTGAAATTTTATCTGTAACCCGAGTTGCAGTTACATAAAAAGTTCTAGGCATCCGAGTTTCCTAAAAAATTCTTAGTAACCTTACAGATTTTTTGATTTACAAAAATGTATCTGTTGCATGAATTATTGTTGTTACCGCCACATAAAAAGTTCTAGGAATCCCAGTATCCTAGAAAAGTTTTAGTAACTTTACAGATTTTTTTTTACAGTGATTCCATAAAAAGAAGGCTACAACCAACAAAAGCGATTCGGCAACGGCAGTCAAGAAAAAAAAAAAATTGGAAACAAAGAAGAGCAGTCAGAGTTTGACAAAGAGCCTGGAAACAGAATGCATCATTTGTGGTGAATTTTTGTAGAAGACTGGATACAATGTTATAAATGTAAAGACTGGGCGCATGAAGCAGGCGCGGATATCGATCCTTCGCAGCCTTACTAGTATTGAGACATGTGTAAGGCCAAAGATCGTCTTGGTCACTGTTAATTATGTATGTCCGGGGCTACCCGCCAAAAAGTATTTGTCTAAAATTACAGAATTACAGTCGGACCTATATTTAACGAACCTCTATTTTCCGAATTTCTCTATTTTGCGAACTTTTCCTGGGAACCAAGAAAATTTTGCAAATTTCTTCGTAAAATAACCTCCAAATAGCGAAGTGCATTCTCTATTTAACGAACTTTTTCTTGTGATCTGAATATTTTTTTCTCCCCATTTCTCAAAATATTTCTGGACATTTCAAACTTATTCTTTCTTTAAACACATTTTATGATGTTCAATGGCCTTGAACTGGTTTTAAAAGGCGCCTTCTTTGTCAGCAGTGAGAATTAGACTATAATCCCTGAGAGTAACTTAAAAAAATGTGGATACAGATGAGAAAAAAAAGAAGAAATTAACCATGATGTGCTGATTGATGATTGTATTTCACTTAATTCTGAAATTGAGACCTCGGAAATCCTATTCGAATTGGATATTTTCGACAGTGTGAAAAATAAAAACAATACAGCAATGAATTGCGATGAAGACGAATATGATGATGATAGAAATGATCATGATGCAGGAATTAACAAAACTTCGTATGATGAAATCCTAAAATCATTTGAAACAATCGGACGCGGATTATAGTTAGAAGAAAATACGCATGAAGGGGGTTTTGGTGCATTGCAAAGATCCGAGACGTATTATGAGAGAAGCACTTTTTAAAAGAAAAAACTCAGACAAAATTAACAGAGTTTTTCAAAAATTAAATTTAAGGACGCATATGTTAATGTATGGTTAAAATTATTTGTTATAATAAATGTCATTAAAATTCGTTAATTTTAATGTAAAACTATTTACTTTAAACAGAAAATACAGTGTATTGCCGGACAATGTTTTGTTTTCCTTACAGATTTCAAAGATTTAAACACATAGAAAAAATAAATTGATGATGGATATTGGTGGATAAAATAAATAAAACAAATCGATAAAATTTATATAAAAAAAATGTGATTAATTACTTTTAGTAAAAATATTTAGTGTTTATGAATTTAAAATCTGCTTTAAGTAGTTTAAAGTATTTTAAAAGGTGAATCTCTATTTAACGAATTTTCCATATAACGAACTTTTTTACTGGATTTAGCGACTTCGTTAAATAGAGGTTCGACTGTATTGTAAACCTTGATTCCAGCTAAGATAAAGAAACTATCCTATTGTTACTTAACTAGAAATATAAGAGATACGTTGTATTTAATTTCTATTTTCAAAATAAAAGTTTAATTCTGTTCATTTCTAAAATTTCATGAGTTCAATTTATTTGTCTGGAGCTACTCGACCTTCCCCTGAATAGCTTTACTGTGCTACTTTTAGAACTGAAATATTAAGACTATCGATCAGATTTTTTCCCTACTTACATTCAAATTGAAAACTATTTCACAGTCGCAAACATAACGATTATCATAATAGGAAACTTAAGGTATCGATATTAAAATGGCCGTTTTGGCCATTTTTGTAGTTGCCTACATTAAAATGCCGTAATAATACATTTAAAGGCCGTAGTAATGGCCGTTTTGGTGAAATTTCGTTTTATTTGAAAGGGCAATCTTTTACGATTCCAAACCTGTTTTAATTTTATTCCTAACATTAGTAGAAGAGGAGTTTAATAAACGGGATTTAATAAACAATTTAATAAACAGGAAGCAATAAGTCAAAGCGGGCGTAGGAACGCCAGGAGAAATGTAAACAATGTTTTTATGCATGATTTTCTTAGGTCTTTTACATAAAAAAAAAACTCTAATAAACCTTAATTGACGCTTCTAGATAAATTTTATAAATAAGAAATAATTTAGATAAGAAATCTTTAAATGCGATTTTTGGAAAATCAATTTTTCTATTATTTCCATGTACCATAAACTTCATTAGATAAAATATTTTTAAAATATGGCAATGAAATTTTCTCAGAATGCTTCCCACATTACTTCACTATGTTCTGAACTAGAATTTAAGCACTCTGTGATAATGTATAATGTAATTATTTTATAGTTACTCGAATATAAAAAAGGTACAGGGTGTTTATAAAGTCCCGGATCCATTTTGATGTTTAATAACTCATAAAATAATGAAGATATAAACAAACTTATGGCATTTATTGATGGAATAACTCATATATTTTCCTTTTCAGGTTTGAATATCTTTACTTTTGTAAATATCGTCTGCACGTGTGGTTAATTTCAGATAATTTTATTTTCCAGTCTAAATATCTGTACTTTTTCGTCTGCTTATTAATTGCATTTTTCTCTCTGTTGTTTTTGGCAACTATTGCAATGTTATGTTTACTTTTGATGTGTTTGTTCTATGTTACTTTTGTATGTGATGTTTTATTCGAGCGGATATTAAGGAGAATGCATACACCACAAGAGAAAGCACGGATTTTATGGTGGTTCATAGAAACAAAATCGATAGTGCAAGCACAGAGAAATTGCAGAAGAGACGGTCTCATCAGTCGTATACTTAGACATGTTGGAAAACTTCGTATTTCCACAACTAGAAGAGCTTCAGTCACATGTTATTTTGCAACAAGATGGTGCACCACCTCATTGGGGTACCATCGTTCGTACTTCTTTGAATGACCATTTTCCAGGAAGATGGATTGGGCGAGGAGGTCCAATTCCTTGGCCACCCAGATCACATGATATAACGCCGCTGGACTTTTTCCTTTGGGGATTTGTAAAGGACAATGTTTACAGGAGGAGAGTGTCGAACATTGATGACTTAAAAGCCAGAATTACAACCGCAATAGCCTCTGTGGATGCCGACATGCTTGCCGCTACCTGGCGTGAGATTGACTATCGACTTGATATTCTCCGTGCGACGAAGGGGGCACACGTGGAAGTTCATTGACAAGGAACATGAAACTTTTTGAGTCTATCTAACCATTTATGTTATTAATTTTAATCTATCTTTATTATTTTATGAGTTATTAAACATCAAAATGGGTCCGGGACTTTATAAACACCCTGTACTAATTTAAAAAAATTTTTTTTGACATATTTTGAAATATTTCAGTTAATTTTAAAGCTATTATAAACTTCTTAGTTCCGTGCATAGGTTAGTGTAATAGTGGTATGTAGTGAAAAGGAAATTGAAATTTATATTTAGTTGAATTGAGTGCATGCTGTCTGGTGTACTAAACATTAAATTTTGCTAAAGAAAATACTGCAAAAGACCCCAATTTTGTAAAATGTTCGGAAGATATTGTTAGGATTTTGTTTTTTCATCATTCTGTGTTACAATTGAACTAAAAATATGTGTATTTATTCAATATTGTACACTTTTAAAAATAGCGCTTTAAACGTAAACAGATCTTAGTATTTATAAATTTAAATTAAGGAATCTTTCATAATCTAAATGGTGTCTTATAATTGTGGTAACAAGGGTTTAAAAAACAAAATAAATAAATAAATAAATAAAAAGAAAAAAGGAAGGAAGAAATATTGACCACTCTGTCACTAAAAATGTTTATTTTGTGCTTTATTTAAATAATATTTATCCAGTGTTATGACATAAGTTTGAATGGGTTAGATCTTTGATTACACATTACACATATAAATAAAGTAATTTTTCTTCCCAGGCCAGATTACTAAATAAATTGGTTTCATGGCGTTCTAGAAAAAAAAAAATAAATAAATAAAAAAAAAATAAACCAGAAAAACCCCGCTGAGTAATTATGCTTAATTGATTGAGACGTTAGTTTGCGGCGTTAATTTATGTCAGAAAGTGACACCAAAAAGAATCAAAGCAAAAATGCAACGATGCGCTTGTTTTAACTTACAGTTTTAAAAACAATAGGTGAATAAGTTCTTGTTTAATTAACTAATATGACCTGACACTTTAGGAGCTCATTGTATCAGGTGCATAGACAGCCGCTTAAAGATCTGACACTTCAGATTACAATCCAATCATGATGGTTTATAGTGATAAAAGAGTAATAACTGCATGAATACTAATATCTTGCAGTTGACAGGATCTTATAAATTAATTTATAGGCCATATACAACTACATTTAAAATTTAAAGTGACAGATGCTTTGTTTTAAATATTTCCTTCTTAATATTGTAACAAAAAATTATTAAATTACAACCCAATCATGATGGTCTATAGGGATAAAAGAGTAATAACTGCAATACTAATATTTTTCAGTTGACAGCGATCTTATAAGTTAATTTATAGGCTGTATAGAATTACATTTAAAATATACACTGTAAAAAAAAATCTGTAAAGTTACTAAAATTTTTCTAGGAAACGAAGTTTCCTAGAACTTTTTGTGTAACGGCATCAACAATAATTCATGTATATGATGCTCTTTTGTATCGTAAATCAAAAAATCTGCATGGTTACTAAGAATTTTTTAGGAAACTGGGATGCCAGGAACTTTTTATAAAACTTCAACCCGATTTATGTAGCTTTACAGAAGCTAGTTTTGTAGATTTACATCTTTTTTTTTTGTACAGTTGACAAATAAAATTGTAGTTAGCATACAGATTTCTGTAATTTTACATCTGTAGAATAACAGAACTTTTTTTTTTTTTTACCATGTAGAGCGGCACATTTTTCGCTTTAAATATTTTCTTCTAAATATGTGGACAAAACATTACAATCGAATAAGTTTACAATCGAATCATGATAATCTATAGGGATAAAAAAGTAATAACTGCATGAATACTAGTGTTTTTCAGTTGAAATATCTTATAAGTTAATTTATAGGCTATAAAGAATTACATTTAAAATATAGAGAGACAAGGTTTTCGCTTTAAATATTTCCTTCTAAATATTTTAGCAAAAAAATATTAGAATACAATCCAGTCATGATAGTGTATAGGAATAAAGGAGCAATAACTGAATTAATACTAACAGTTTTCTTTTAACAGAGCTTCGCAATTAATTATAGGTCATATAAAATTTACATTATAAATATAAAGATGAACATTCCGCGCTTTAACCCTTTAATGCATGATTTTTGAGTCTATTTTGGTTAATTATCCACAAGAAAAATAGTGAAAAAAACTATTTATATTCCTGTTGGACATAATGTCACTCCTGAATTCAGAACAAAAAATTATAATTTTAAATTATATACTTACTTTAAAGTGTTTAAACTACACAATAACAACTATTCAATGATATAATAATTTTTATAACGCTTTTAATAGTTCGCAGAATTAATTATGACTACCTCATAAAGATAGCAAAAAAATGCCAGTCGAGTCCATTGCAAGCAGTATCAACAAAAGATGTTAAGACCTACCCGTCAAAGCAAATCAGAACAAAAACAGACTTAACAACCTTAAATGCATCTCATTAAACGTAAATGACACATAATAGTTCACCAAAAAAGAAATAGAAAGCGCCAAATGGCAAAAAAAGGTCGTGTAACTCCTGAGTTACACTATGCATTTAAGGGTTAAACAATGTCTTCTTAACATTTTTATTGAAATACTTATTTTTGAAACTTTAATAAATCCCACTTTTAAGTGTTCAATCATTTACAAGTTTAGGTATTTTTCCACAGTCTTTAACAGTTAATAATTTTTTAGGAAAGTTTCTCATCAATTTCTGAGGTCTCGTTTTTTCCTTTATGATTCATTGAAGAAGGCAATAATAGTATCCCAAGAACAAAAAACGTCATAATTTAAATCTAAGTTGCCGCAAAATATTATCGCAATGAGCATCACTTTTGCTTTGGATTTGACATGACGCGATTTCTTTGGTCGAAGAGAGGACGTTGTGTGCCATTCTGATGACTGCATCTTTATTTCTGGGCAGGGCCGAAACTAGGGGGGCGGGGGCGGGAAGAGGGAGCATGTGCCCCGGGCGCCAGAACTAAGGGGCGTCAAATTAAGGATTATACCTTTGGAATGGATCATTTTCTTCTGATGAACTGATGGCTTCCATTATTATGAAACAGCCGTTATAAACGAAGTGTTAGGTGAAGATGAAAGAGCAGTCGTAAAAAGTCAGAACTCTGATTTTCTGGTCAGAATGGGGGAAAAAAATTATGGCCATTTTTTTTTTCCCATTCTGACCAGAAAATCAGAGTTCGAACTTTTTACGCCTGCTTTTCCATCTTCACCTAACACTTCATTTATAATCGCTGTTTCATAATAATAAAAGTCATCCGTCCATCAGAAGAAAATAACTTGGTTTTAAAGCGGAAACTCGGTTAAGCGGGACTCGGATAATCAGGACTCTACTGCATATTTCATTTTTAAAACAATCTTTAGAATATTTTTGTTGGTGTTCAGAGGGGGAATCATGGATCCTCCATTGTAGATTACGTAGTTCAGTATTACATATTTTATGATTACATATTTTAAATTTTAAAATAAGTCGGCTATTAGAAAATTAGTAAAATTATCTTTGTAAATATACTTTTCGGAAGATAGGGGAGGGGGGGGGGCGCCAAAATCCATATTTGCCCCGGGTGCAAAAAAGGCTAGTTTCGGCCCTGAATGAGCATCACTTTTGTTTTGGATTTGACATTACGTGATTTCTTTAATCGAAGAGAGGACGTTGGGTGCCATTCTGATGACTGCATCCTTGTCTCTGTGTCGTAAGCGTACACCCAGGTCTTGTCACTAGTAACGATTGTATCAAGAAACGTCGCTCGGGTCCTCTGCGCTTTTTTTTTAAACATTCGGCCGCAGTCAATTTCCGAGTTTCCAATTTATCCGTGTTAAGCAGCAGCGGGGCAAACCATGGAGGAAAGAGATAGATGGAGATGTAGTATGCCGTAAAAACTGTTTGAAATATGATGAGCGTTATCGCTCAAACTTAAATGCTCTCATTAGGCCCAAACAAAACAAGCATCTGGAACAGGGACCGAATTCTTTGCCATCATCCGTGCATTTTTTTTTCTCTAAATGAAAGTGATTTGCTTATTTTTAAGTATTCTAAAGCAGTATTCCATTGTATTATGAACTAAAAACTGTATTACTAAAAGTTTTCTTTTTTTCGTGAAAGAATGTGCTTGTGTTTGGGCCTACTGTAGCGGATTTTAGGGTTACTTTTTTGGCGTCGCCCCCAGCTACCTTACTGCATTTCCATCTATCTCTTTCTTCCATGGGGACAAACTTTTCACTGACATGTTTCATTTTCAAATCATCTGACAAGACTGCGGGTATGAATCCATGAGAGATCCCCACTTGTTATGCCAACTGATCGATGGTCACTCTTCTGTCTGATCTGATTAACTGTTTCCTTTGTTCGACCATTCCTTCGTTTCTGAAGGTTGAAGGTCTCCCACTGCGGGTATCGTTTTCCAGCGATTCCTGTCCACCCCAAAATCTTGAAAACCACTCGTAAACGGCTGTTTTCTTTAAAGGATAGTCACCATAAACTATTTGTAAGGCTAACAAAGTCTCTGAAGCAGATTTCCCCAATATGCACATGAACTTGATGTTCGTCCTTTGCTCGAACTTCGACATCGCGCCAACTAATCACCACACACTCCTATCTTCAACTACACCGCCGTCACACAGCCTGTTATGAGTTCCGGTAGTAAAAAAATATAGTGATAATAAACTAATAGATTAATTATATTGTGGTATTAAAGAGTTACAACGGAATTATGTGAACTTTTTGACTGCCCTTTATGTATATAATTATATATATAAACCTTTTTGAAAATAATACAACTATTAAAACAGAAGATAATCGATATATTATAAACTAACCAATAACAAGGATTCGATAGAAAGGGTAAACGCACTATTTCTAAAAGTTCTGATTAAATAAATAAAAAAATAAATTTATATATATATATATATATATATAATTTTATTTATTTTGATACACTTTAAAACGTTTTAATGGACTTTACCCATGTGACGTCAAAGTAGGTATATAAAAGGAAAACATAAATAAGCGTGCAGAATTTTTTAACGCTGCTTCCCCTTCGTCCAATAAACAGTAATTTCGGAGGCTATATACCTACAGAGGCGTGGCTTTTGCCATTCCTGGGTAAAATCCATTTGGAAATGATTTGTTAATCATGAATTATTTTTGAATATATATATATATATATACGTGTGTGTGTGTGAGAGAGAGAGAGAATATGTATGCATGTGTATATGTAATATGCACGCAACAATATATAAAAACAAAATTTGAATCTTATGAACTCAATGTTTACAACAGGTTGATATTGGCTTGGAATAACAAGTTTAAAACAACAATAAAACATCTCTTTTTCTATTGGTAAGGAACTCTGTCCTACAGTTTTTCATAAATCTTTAGGCTCTTGTGAAACTTTTCATAAAAGCAAAGCTATTGTACCTAAAGTTCTATGTTTGTGAATGTTCAAAGCAACATAACTGAAATGCTTTAAAGGAATAATCTTAAATAAAATTTCTGTTTGACAAAAACTTTTATTTTAAAAGAAGAAAGTGTTTTACTCGATTTACCTGATGGAAACAAACTAATTATTTCTGTATTTTTACTCATTAAATACAATGCCTGACAAATAAAATATTTCCTTTGTTCTACTTCAAGTCCCGCGATACATAAATGCATTTTGATGTTTAAATTATTCTTCGTATTTCTCTTCTCCCAACGATAAGAACTTCCAGGAGCTGGAGTAATGTAATATGCAACAACACAAAATTGTGAAATTTCTGGAAACATTCAAAACGGTCAATGCTCGTTTCCTCAGAAGTAGTGTTCTTAACTGTTATACGTTTCCGGTGTCTCATGTTTATTAAACAATGCAAATCAAACTTTCACGGTAGTAAATTCAGGCACGAAGGAGCCATAAACCCGAAGTTGAATGCAGGATATGGAAATTCGTTCTCGGTCATAAGGCGGCTCAAAAGAAAGCGTACACGGTTTCATGCCATAATCTAAGCGCAAAATATCCGAGAGTTGTCTAACAAAATAACATAGTTCTTCCTGTTAAAGATACTTATATATTTTTTTTCTATTTTCATATATTTCTTAAACTATTCAGTGTGAATATTAATGGAAAATTAAATATGTAGGAAGGAAGTGAAAATATAAACGAAACAAAAGTAATAATGTTTTATTTATATTTTATTTTCAGTTTCAGTTCAAAATACAGTAGTTCCAAGGTGATTTTAACCCTTTAGTGCGCAGCTTTGCATATATGCAAACAACACTGTTTTGAATGTAATAGATAGTTTTATTCGTATATGAATAATTCACACCAGAAAATTAAAATAGCAATACTTGCCTTAATTAATAACAGACATTCCGTATTTAAATAAAGCGTAATTAACAATTGAAACTTTCTGGTGTAAAGTCAGATTCTCTGAACTGCGTAATTTCTAGAACGTATTCTATCATGGGAATTAAAGGGTTAAGTTTCACTTAAAGACAAAATAAAGATATTCAGTTATTTAAATTTATGCTATTTTTGAATATATTTTTTCCCAGATTGAATGTTCATGCAAATAATTGGGTAGATATTAATACAACATCTCCCCTCTCTCCTTTATTCCGGACCTTGCCTTGTGTATTTCAAGAGTATGACATTCTTCTCAAGATTTTAATAGTCTACATTGTATTCTTTTTCGGGCTTTGCCTTTGTGCTATTAACCAAACAGATTACAAGTGTTGTTAGAGGACGTTTCAATGCATAAGAAAAACCATACTCGGGGTGAAACCAATTTAACATACGGATTCCATCTTTTTTACTGTCTTCTATTTTGGTAAAAATTATCTTTGAAGTGACATAGCTTCACAATACTTATTGATGAGCAAAAATGTTCTAAAATACACAACTTGAATTGACGATGTATTTTTTTTTTTTTTTTTTTTTATCATTGAACTGTGCTAGATTACTTAACTTTTTTATTATATTTGTATCTTCCCTTGTAAAAAAAGGTATGCATGCATTGCGATGTTTCTTACTTTAAAATTATAGGCGCATAAAACAGATCACGCTTTCAGTATCAACTAATTTTTTTATTGCTACACTTGTTAAAAGGTTGTCTTAAAAAAAACTGAGTATAGTCCTTCTCACGCAGTAAAAGTAAAAGTAGAATATATGTCTATAGATTTTTTATTTTTCATTTTAGTGTTTAAGCAATTAAACAGTTCTGCTGAAGGAGATTTGTAAGGGGTTTCTAAGGTCATATATACAGTATGCCCACTAAAGTCCCTTGTCACCCTCTTAACTTCGGAACGGCTGCTGCTATATTCTTAACGTCTTCGTTCCCTGGGTCCACATATGTAGACCTCAATTCTTTCCCTTTTTATTAATGATACACGAACATAATTACAATTTCGATCTTAGAATGATATGCTTCGATATCTAAGATTCGAAATAATCCAAATAGACTAAAAATCTTGTTCTGAAGTCAAAGTGGACAAGAAATAATTCAGTAATAATCAATAATACTGCATTAATACTCAGTAACGAAGAGGTTACAGTGGCGTCTAGGTATAGAAAAGTAGCCATGCGCTACTGAATGAAACTGCCTACGACACCACCTGGTGGGAATCAGCGGAGTTAGCATTCCTATCTCGAAAACGGAAAGAGATAGGGAAAAAAAGGGATTTACAAGATTGTACGAAGATTAGTACGAAAAGACACCTTGTGAACATTAATGCAAAGAATAGAATGGTAAAAACACGCATTTGTTTTTTCGTGATTTTCTATACTATGTTGTGACAAAACGTTCTTAGAAAGAAAAAAAAAAACCCTAGTTATAACAATATACCTTTATTTGAGATGTCAAAACTTCTCACTGTCAGCTGCAATGCAAATTTGGATACACATTTGTCCGAAAGATAATCATTTCTTCTTCCGTTCAAGTGTCGTGACGTCACAGTGTAGGAAATCACGAAAAAACAAATGCGAGTTTCAACTGTTCTATTCTTCGCATTAATGTCCACAAGGTGTCTTTTCGTACTAAATCATTGATGCTCTAACCTTTGTAAATCACTTTTTTTTCCTATTTCTTTCCATTTTCGAGATATGAATGCTAACTCCGCTGATTCCCACCAGGTGGCGCCGTAAGCGGTTTCATTCCGTAGCGCATGGCTACTTTACTATACCTAGACACCACTTTTATGAATATAGCAGGAGCCGTTCCGAAGTTAAGAGGGTGGCAAGGGACTTTAGTGGGCATACAGTATATATAACCTCACATAGATAATAGATAACTTATAAGGTCATATTCCCGGGTTATTATCATGATGCATTGCAAATGGTTTTCCAAGCACTTAAAGAGCTGAAGTTCACAATATCGTGAATACTTTATCAGCAAATTTCTCAGGCAGATATGAGAGGTACCGTTAAACTGGGAATTGAGTCTACTTTTCGAATATGAATGCAATTTTTAAATTAGGGGTCGCCTTCATATTAAAAATTGTGCCACCTGAATTTTCAAATGGTAACACTCACTTTTAATGCCATATTTGTGTTCCTTCGATCATTATATTCCAAAAATAAGGCATAGTTTATTTATATTTTTCAAAAAATATTTGTAGAGTTAGAAGAAGACAGAGTTTGAGGATGCTAATGATAAATCTACGTGACAAACTTTAATTTACATTTTCACACTAAAATTATCCGATCTAATTTTTTTTTCTGTGAAATGCAATGAGTAGACGCAAACATATTCCATTCATTTTTTCTATTCAAAAACATATTTATAATTATGAAAGATATTATTAAATTCATATCAGAAATATACAAATGAAAACCTATTTTACTTTTTACTTAAAATGAACAACAAAATGATTGTCTAAAACATGGGTGTGCAAGCTTACAAATCCAATCATTATTTTTCGACGGTATCAAAGCATAAACAGAAAACAAAATCTTAGAAAGTAGCCGGAAAATTTTTAAGAATTTTTCTTTCATTTAAAGTGAGATTATATTATATTTAAAAGTTCCAAAAATTGTGAGTTCCAGTTTTTTTTTTTTTTTAGCATATAAATTTTATTTTTCGAAATTTATGGATAAACCTCTGATACATTTTCTTTTATTACTGTATAGTGTATAAATATTTAAGAAAAAAAAGTATACAAACTATACCTTTTTCTGGGTTGCTTTCATCCAAGAAACTCAAAGACTCAAAAATGTCATTTTTAATATTTACGTAACTCCTATTGCAAAATGGGCCCCACCAGTGGCTGAGAGGTTCTGCTCTCGAAGCTGGTAGACGGGAGGTGCTGGGTTCGATCCCAATCGCGCCCGTCGGCCTAATCGTTCGGAGTTTTCGTGGTTTTCTTCGAGCCATGGTTTACCATGCGTAAATACGGGTTAGGTTAGGATACGGGTTAGGTGGGGGTCTTAGAAAGACCCCCACGAAGGGCGCTCCCCCTTGGGCCTATATCCCTAGTGTAGATAATCGGCCGTCAACAATCAACCAACCAACCTATTGCAAAATGTGCACTTATATTCGGTAAGATGACACAATTTCATTCGAATGATACGCATATGTCCTCTCAAATCTGACTGCGACAATTTTGTGATGAAACGGCATAGGTTGGTGGTAGTGTTTGCTTTTCCCTAGGATTTTATGTAATTTGTCTTTTATCATGCTGAATATATATATATATATTATAAATGTTTATGATGTGTTGGACAATTTTAATATTCTGCAAATTTTATATTTCACTTTATTTACATTAAAAAAAAAATATTTTAACACGTGCATGGAAAAAGGATCAAATCGCTTACCTGCAAGAAAAGTGACACATCTCGCAAAAATTCATTTTGTGTCTTATTCCACTAATAGCTCTGTCATAGGTGTGTCTTGCAACACAAGCAGTTTCATAAGTTTAGTTATACGGAAAATGTCTTTATTACGCTGTATGTCCATTTGTGACCACAAAAGAGGGGTGGATTGTGTGCAGAGGTAAAATTACCCAACCCTCCAAACCTCATCCCACGTCTTCATTCTTAAGGGTTTTATGCTTTTATGCACGTTTTCATTCCTGCATGCAGAGCTAAGTGCTGTAATTTCATCTTATAGTAAAATAATGCAAATTTTCTTTTTCCTCTCCTGTGAAATTTACTTTTCTCGAGATGTATCACTTTTCTTGCGGGTGAGCAAAATGATAGATCTTAGAAATCTAGTTCCATGTTCAGAAACATTATCTTAATACCAAACGGAGTGTGTTTTCTTTTTTAATCCCATCTTAACGATTTAAGAATCTTTTATCTAATTTAGTTATTTTCGACAATATTTGTACGTCTGTTATATACAGCCAAAGAATATTATCAAAATATAAGACAACTTAATGCGTAGCAATAAAATTGGTGGATTCTGAAAATTGAATATTTCAAATAGGTGGAACATATATTCAACGTGCTTAGAGTTGATTATTTTTTAACACTAGAACTACCAAGATCGTCATTTTGACGGTTTTCAAATTTCATGCTTAAAATTTTTATATAATTTATGTATTGCGCTAGAATTTTATGATACGACTTTTAATGAAATATAAGAATAGTTAAATATTCCTATTCAATTTCCACTTACCCACTTTAATTTCCATAATCAGTATGACCTATACCTATTTATACCAAGGCCCGCCAAAATGACGACTTTGGCAATTTGAAAGTTGAATGATCCAACGGGTTCGGCAGCCATTATAACGGGATCTATTTTGCTCCGAGTACGATTCAGTTTAGAACTGAACGGTCAGACTGATAAATGTAATCAGGACGCAATCATTATCAGTTGTATTTCTAAGGTGATAAAGTTCTTGGTAAAAAGTGCAATCTGTGCAAAGTGTAATCTGTAAAAAGCCCAATCTCGGAAAATAGTATGAACATATTTTTATAAAAAATTAAAATTTATTTTTGTAAATTCTAGGCAACAATGAAACGATTTCCAGGAAGCAAAAAATTATTCGAAGAATTCAAAGAACTCATTATTATAAATGAAGACTGTTCGGACACTAATTCAAATAATAATAATTTGGACATAATTTGCGTGGAAAATAAAACTGATTTTTCAGACTCTGGAGAAGCTGAAGATGAAATTGAAGTACGAGATATTGAAGAAAGTCAAGAAAATGAATATGAAAGTGAAGATGATGAATATGAAAGTGAAGATTCAGGGAGTGAAGATGAAATTCCCCAAAAGAGCCAGAAACGCAGAAAGCGATTGCGAATAAGTTCAGGTACTCAATCGGATAGCCAAACAGAAACTGAAAGAAGACAGAAGAAAGACATTGCTTTTGACGGTACTGAATGGGAAGAATTAGGGAATGGTTGTGTTGGTGGACTCCTAGCATATACTATATTCAAGGATACTTCAGGCCCAATTGGTTATGCGAAGCGAAACATTATTCTTGGTAATGTTAGCAGTGAATTTAGACTTATAATTGGTAATCGAATGATGAATCACATAAAAACTTGCACTGAGCTCGAGGCCAGGAATGTTTTACAGAAGGACGATTGGAAAATTACTATTGAAGAATTATATGCGTTTGTAGCTATTTTGTATGCTCGAGGAGCCTACGACGCGAGAAATTTGAAATTATCCTATTTGTGGTCAGAAAAATGGGGACCTTCTTTCTTTCACGAAACTATGAGTAGAAACAGATTTTCAGAAATTATGAGATTCATTCGTTTCGATAAAAAAAAAGCGAGAGGAGTCATTGCTTACGAACTGACAAATTTGGATTAGCTTCCGAAATGGGGAAGTCTTTTATTGATAACAGCCAAGCTTGTTACAAACGAGATCAGACTATAAGCGTTGATGAACAACTGTTTCCCACAAAGGCAAGATGCAGATTTCTGCAATATATTGCCCAATAAACCGTAAAAATTCGGAATTAAGTTTTGGCTAGCTGTAGACGTGCGAAGTCTTATAAATGGCTTTCCCTATTTAGGCAAAGATGAAATTAGACCATCAGGAGCACCTTTGAATGAATTTGTAGTTTTGAATCTTGTAAAAAACCATGTAAATTGTGGGAGAAATATAACAACGGATATATATATATATATTTTTTTACAAGTATACAACTTGCAAAGAAGGTACTGGCAAAAAAGCAAAAAAAAAAAAAAAAAAAAAAAAACAAGTCTTGTTGGAACTATGCGAGCAAATAAAAGACAATTGCCGAAAATAGCTAAAGTTAGAAAAGATATCATGGATCTTTTCTCCCCAAAACTCTACAAATCAAATGATATTGTTCTAACAATTTAGAAAAGTAAGCTTCGTAAAAAAGTACTACTTCTTAGCTCAAAACATAAATCCGTAAAAATTGCTTCTAATCGAAAACAAATTCCTGCAACTGTGTCGTTTTACAATGAGACTAAGTTTGGAGTAGATGTAGTTGACCAAATGGCCCGCAAATATAACGTAAAAGCAGGGTCACGTAGATGGCCATTGCAGGTATTTTATAATATTTTTGATTTGGCAGCAATCAACGCGTAGATTTTATATAAAAAGACTTGTGATGAAAATATAACTAGAAGACAATTTTTATTTCAATTATCCGAAGAGCTCTCCAGTGAATATAGGTGCCGCAGAAAAGAAGCCTCCTCCCAAAAACAAGAACGGAAAGCAATGGATTGTACTCCAGAAAACTAAAAAAGTGTCCTTATGAACGCAAATCTTGCCAAATTCGATTGTGTAACAAAAACAGAGCGATTTATACCTGCAGTGTATGTAACAAATATGTTTGTGGCAAGTGTTCATCATAACATGTACTTGTAAAACATGTGCCTCAGTTATTTGATACATATCAAATGTGCTACACTATAAATTCAAATAGAAACTGTTTTTGTTTTTTTTTGTTTTTTATTAATAATTAATGAATTATTCTATTAAATGTTGTTTTTGTTAAATTATATTCTCTTATTTACATTAACTAAGTCAAAAGTTACAATGAAAGCCATGATCAAAAATCCGTCAATTTGACGAGTGCGGTAAAACTAGGTTATATTTAACATCAGTAGTTCTAGTGTGAATATCACTATTTCCGAACAGTGAAATTAAATCTTCCTAATAGTGATAATAAATAAAAGGGAAAGATAATAAATCTTTCCATTATCTAATAGATGCATCCTGTTTTTTATTGCATAAACATTGTTATTTCGACTAGATATTATTATTATTATTATTATTATTATTATTATTATTAATGATAATAATTATTATTTTTATCACTGACTTAGCATTATTTCATTTCTATTTTTCCTTTAAGAAAAGGTATTCGGCGTGGAATTTTTAAAAATCTATAATTTACTTTTTTATGTTCTAGGGACAATGTCAACAAAATAGCATCAGAAGCAGTTAATAGGTTCCAAAAAGCACTTTATTTATTTTAATTTTTTAAATACATTATGAAAATTTAAGATGGCACATAAAAAGTGTACCGGTTTGTAAATTATTGTAAAATCACCATGTATGAGAGATTAATACGGTGAACTGCCATTAGTATGGGCTTCCAGGTTAGATTTTTTGTCCGCAATAACCGAAGTTCACAATGTAATATTTGAATGGTTTAAAATAATCTCTTTCGTTGAATAAATTGAATTCAGCTATTGGCAAAAATTGATAGGTTACTAACTGAATGCTTCAATAAACAACTTTTTCTCTTATTTAGTAATTTTAGTTAAAAAGCAAGTTAGTGACAATTTGTTAATACCTACAAAAGAATAAATTACTGAGGACAAAGAGATTTTCGTAGTTTGAGATCCCCCAGAAAATTGGCGTGTGGGGGGGGGGGGGGGGGGGGGGTGACGGCTTTTTCCGGAGGGTTATTTTTCTTTTTTGTCAAATTGAAAAAATTTTAAATTTCCTTTATAAAGTAATCTATTCAAAATTTTATAACAGCTACATCCTGATACTTTTATTTATATATTTTTTCATGTAATAAGGATGGATCTATTTAGGAAGAACTTGACTCCTTTAAAGGACCCTTCACAATTTTTTCACCTGATAACGTATGACTTTTCATAAAATTATTTCTCTTAAAAATAGACATTTAAGAATTTTTTTCAATCGCCAAACTGAATCCTTCACAAACGTAATGATTTAAAAATAAAACTACCTGTTTTATAATAGCTGAAATCACCAATGAATTTATTAACTCAGCTGTATATACGTACGAAGGACCTTTTTAAAAATGTCTATATAAGACACTAATTTATAATAATAATTTCTAATTCACAAAATTCTGATTAGATTTTTTACAAGTACATACAAAAGTTTACAATTTTGCAAAAACAGGATCGTGTGAAAAGAAAATCAGAGCAGATACCTGGTAACATAATTAAATGTAACTTCTCTTGTTATGAAAATTCATGTGCAAAATTATTCAACAATATGATAATTAATGAAAATGGTAAGGATAACAATTTAATATAAAATTTGAAACATGTATTTTATTTATTGGCTTATCTGTAATTTTCACTATTATTAGAAAAAATTCTTTTTTAATAACATGCAATTGAAATTATTTATGCTTTTCTTTCTTTTCTTTAAATATAGATTCTTAGAGTTATCTAACTGTACTTTTTAAAAATATAAATCCATACATAAAAACTTTGCAAATAAAGTGTAGGCAATTTTCTGTAGGCAAAAAACTACAGTATTGTTTAAAATTTATAAGATTTCTTTTGTTGTTATTTCTTAAGTTAGCTCTACTTCCTTTCAACACATACATGTTATATTACAAACAAGCGCGTTAAATTAAGCAAGAAAAACTGCTTTTAAAAGCTACAGTCAAAATTCTGAGATTGAAAGGCTAAACTTTTAAGATTAGTTTGTTTTCTCTTTTTTTGTAATACATTCATGTAAAGGGAAAACGTTTTGTAGTTTGCATAAATTTGAACAAAATTTTAATCATTTTATATTTTTAAAGAAAATATAAGTTATTTTGGAGAAACACTTGTGAGAAATCAATTTCTTCTGAACAAAAACGGTTTTTTCCGCCATTTCAAAATTTCCAGAAATTTTACATCTCTAGTCGTAGTTACATAATTTCACTTTAATTAAAGTAATCTCTTACCTTTCTTTGAATTACTTGAGCAAATGATCTTTTTTATGACATCATTTTTTAATTTTGCGACGCACTCGAAAATTTGGTCTGTCTGTCAATAGCAATTTTTGAACCTCTCACGTTTTTGGTAGAAAACTGATATTTCTGGATTTCTCAATAACCAAAATTAAATCGTGACAAAGAAAAAAAAAGTAAACACCCTACTAACTCTGCAACTAATTATATTAGAAGAAAGTTACTGGTACCAAACTGGGAATAAAGTCTACTTTTGAATGATGTCTGTAAAATTTGACCAAACTTTGTTTTTTCAATGGCAACACCCAATTTTAACAATATATTTTACATCTTCTGTTCAAACTATGCCTAGAAACGAAATTTCAAGTCATTTGGATGATAAGTTTTTGAATTATAAACATTCAAAATTTAGAGCTACTAGTGTTAAGTTACATTTTAATATTTTTAATAATATCTCCTGAAATTATAATCCTAATGTGATAATTTTGTGTGTGGTTATAATAAGAAAAAACGCAAATATAAATACCTTGAATTTGCAATTTTTATAATTTTATAATATGAATTACGAAATTAATATTCCAAAAAGTATGAATTGCAACCTGCAATTTTTTTGATACATTTATATTTATTATGTCCTGCTTCATGCGAATCCTCCATTTCAAATTTTTCTTCCTAGTAGTTTTCGAATTATGATTAAAAAACTTTAAAATGATTGTTTAAGGGGCCGTCTATGATGCGTAGAAAAGTATAATTTGTAAATATATATATTTTACTCATTTTATTAAAACATTTGGGCCTGGGCTGACAATAGTCGAAACATATTAAGTGAGTGAAATGGTCATATTGGCAAGAAATAATACATTAACAGAAGTGACATAGTCATTCTGTAGCATTTCCACAATCGAGTTCCGAGATTCAATTTAAATAGCCCCTAAAATAGGCTCATTTTAAAATAATTACTTTCCTTGAAACTAATCGTACGAATATCATGAATTTTTTTATTTCGGTTAATTAAAGGGTGTAAAATTTATTTATGGTGTCAAAATTAGGTGTATTATTATAGAAAAAAAAAAAACAAAGTTTGGGCTCGTTTTGATATGTAGATGACCCCCTGAGAAAATTTTATATACATCATTTAAAAGTAGACTTTATTTCCAATCGTTTGGTAACAGTAACTTTCTTCTACAGTAATTTGTTGCAGAGTTAGTAGGAGGTGTTTACTTTTTTTTGCACGACTGTACATCAAAGTTGCTTTTAGGAAGGAAAAAAAAAAGGTATATATTATTCATAGTTTCTTATTTTACACTGGTTTCCTATGTTCATATCTCGTTCATCTTTAGAATTTCACCATTTGTTCCTATATTTGTGATTTCATCTTTATTATGTATATATATATATATATATATATGTATATATATATATACACACACATCTGCTGGATTCGTTTGTGAAAAAATAGTCGGCATTATTCTATTAGTGGTACGCTTTAAACGATGTCTTCAAGATTAATTAAAAACAGGAATTGTTGGGGGAAACAAAATTGTCCTCATTGACCGGAGATACGTCTTAAGCGGAGATGTATTAACAGAGTCCACTGTATGTATAACAAAGCATTGTAGCGCAGTAATTCCAAGATTTCGAGAAATGAAGAAAAGTGTTTAAAAAATAAGAAATAAAATCTGCTGAAAAACACAGTAACTGCAAATCGACATGATTTTGTAAACTCGTAAAAAAAAAAAAAAAAAAAAAAAAAAAAAAAAAAAAACTTGTACAGTAATTGTAAAACGCCAAAAAATCCATAATAAGAATATAATAAAACGACAACACAAATGTTCTTTGGAAAAAAATTATACATATTGGCTTCATTAATAATTAAATGATTATTAATTTTATGTGTATTATTTCATTCAAACATTTTGTTAATATTGCACATCTGTTACTTTTATATTTACAATTAGCAAAGTTATTAGGGATTGTGAAAATTAAAAAATACAAAATGTGGAACATATATAAACAAAATCATTTGGACCACATATTATTATTTTTCTGTGAGCTAGATTATATTGCAGTCCAATTTTTCCTTTTCGAAACTGTTACCAGTGTGGAATACATTAAAATCTCGTTTATTTTACGATTAACAAAGTTTATATTTTATTTATTTATTTTATTTTAATTTTTTTCTTTCTTTTGTTGCAAAGAAAACATCAAACGAAAAGCATCTGAAATAATTATTACTTCAAAAAAAAAAAAAAAAAAAAAAAAGCAAAATGTTTTTACTTAAAAAAGTAATAAATTGAAAATCTCGGACGAATTGCAAACGGCACGTCAGAAAAAATACCGGTTTATAAATTATATTCAGTTACCTTAAAATTGGGTCAGAAATGCCCATTGGAAACTTCGAAAGTGGTGCGCAACCGGTGTTTGCACCACATTCGGCGAGCTTGTAGACCTAGTTTCGGGCTTTTGTTTTCATTGCAGACTATTCCTTTGAGTAATATCGAAACACACGGCAATAATTGCCCACATCGATGTCGCCTCCCGACCTATTTATGGGCCAAGTTCCGCAAAAGAAGCAAACTTTTGCGGCAATAGGTCGGCCCAGTGTTTCCGATTTCGTACTGAATTCTGGTCGAAGTTGGAATTTTCCTTGATCACTACGCGATCAGAGAAGAGAATGTCAAAACTTTTTCAGAGATGTCAACGTGTAATTATAATACTATAATTATAAAGAATGGATAATTGAGCTCATAACATTTTGAAAGCAGTTTCTTCATACGTATATCATATAACTATATTATCACATATTTATATCATTTATCACTTCTTTAATAGGGTATTATAATGTCAAAATCAATAAAATACCAAGTAAATAAATAATATAGGATTAAATTGAAACCAAAAAATATTTTAAATAGCCTCATTGCAAAAGCTCGATATCTGCAGTTTCTTGAAATTAAATGTTAAAAATTAAGGAATTTTAGCTTCCTTTAAAAGTTTAAGTAATAACTAAATTACCCAATGCCTAACATTTCAAAAACAAATCAAGCTTTTTTCCTGACTATGTTTCATGTTTCACAGGAGATTACAATGTCAAAAATGGTAATATACTTAACAAATAATAAATAATTAAACCGAAAGGAAAAATTAACTTAAATACTTACATTGAACTCTCTTTTTAATACAGATTTTTAAATTAAATTGTTAAAAAATCAAGAACTTTAAAACGTTTAAAAGTTTAGATCTATAAAAGAAATTGTAATTTTAATTAAAACATTATCCTACTCATAACATTTAAATAAGAAATATTTTCTCTGAGTACATAGAGATTCATAATGTCAAAATCATGAAACACTTAGGTAAATAGCAGAAGATAAAAATTAAGGAAAAACTTTTATACATTACGAAAACTTTTTTCAAAACTTTGTACTGTTTATGAATTCTGCTTGTTTGTCTGTCGGTCTGCCGCCTGTCCGTGCTCCAATCCATATAAACAGACTCGGATTTCCATATAATTGATACACGTTATTGAGGTTTACTACAGTGCGTTACGTACTGAAGATAAAGTTTGTAGCATTTATAGTTTATAGACGGGGACACTCAAAAGATTTGCGTTACATTACAGTACATGGGGGGGGGGGGAATCATTTACAGTGCATTTTAACAATGTTACACTTTCTTAAGCAGATTGAAAGGATACATAACACTGAGGTAACTACAAGATGCTGATTACAGAATAAGGTGTGCATAACATTCATCGTTCATTTACGGGGACACACTAAATAATTCGGTTATAGTATTTTCTATGAAGAATAATTGCTGGAAAAGCGGTGTCAGATGTGGTGCTTTTTTTCATGTATAAGTAATTTTTTGCATATTAATTTTTTGTGTTTAATTTCTACCGAATATTAAAGATGTGAATTATCACTTTGCTAACTAAGTGTAAACCAACAGAGTGAAAAATGTCCAAGCCGGGAATCGAACCCGGCCCCCTGGAATAGCCCTCCAGTGCTCTACCGTTTAAGCCACGAGGACGATGCCCAGTTTGGCATCTCTCACTCACATAAGTCGGTAAGTCTGCTACCGCAGCTATTAGATGGAATAGTCTTCATGATCACACAATCTTTGCGGCGTAACATGAGATGCAAATGAACCCAGCATCGGTGAATATACAATTTTAATTTTTTCATTCTGTTGGTTTACGCTTAGTTAGCGAAGTGATAATTCACATCTTTAATATTCAATAATTTAAAGCGTAATTTTACTGCTGAGAAATAGTTGAAGAATTAATTAAAATTGTATATTCACCGATGCTGGATTCATTTGCGTCTCATGTTACGCCGCAAAGATTGTGTGCTCATGAAGACTATTCCATCTAATAGCTGCGGTAGCAGACTTACCGACTTATGCGAGTGAGAGATGCCAAGTTGGGCATTGTCCTCGTCGCTTAAATGGTAGAACACTGGAGTGCTAGTCCAGGGGTCCGGGTTCGATTCCCGGCTTGAACATTTTTCACTCTGCTGGTTTACGCTTAGTTAGCAAAGTGATAATTCATATCTTTAATATTCAATAATTTCAAGCGTAATTTCACTGTTGAGAAGTAGTTGAAGAATTAATTAAAATTAATTTCTATCCTTCGTATACAGGGTTGCACGAACGATATTGAATACATTTCCGTTTATTGACAGAAATAGTTGAAGAGGAATTTTCAACTGTGCTATGCGTTTCCTAACTGAACTAAATTTTAGCATATTACGGAGTATATATGGGACATTCTCACAATCTTTTGACTTTCATCCCCCTGAATAATAATTTTTATTTTAGTATATTTTCTTGTGTTTTTTTTATTTCATATATTAGGGAACATCCCATTGCATGATTGCATAACAATATTAACGAGATAAATAAGTTTTGGACGATGTTGGGGGTCCAAATACCAGGAAAACTCCTATACCGTCCCGTGTCCTTGATGAGGATTTTTAAGTTTGGAGTTGTCTGTATAAAATTGTTTCAATAAAAGTAATTCGGTGTAATTTTTTTCCGAAACTGGGACAATTGTTTTATATAAATATGTATCAAAAAATTAACCTGCACACATTTTTACGGTTGATATTATTTTTTTAACTCTGTCCCTGGGTTTTTCATACTTACCGTCCCTCTTGCTAAACTTATACAGAAAATCACTTCAGATGCAGCCACAGAATTTTTTTCAAGTTTTTTCTCATGCAGAAGTATGCTAGAGAAAGAATGTCTAAAATTCTTTGACAGGAAATTTACTGCAGAATTTAAATATCAATTTCAGGATCGTGGCTTTATTGGTAGTCTTACCGTCCCCAAGGTTTATTCCTGCACTTTTCGAGGTAAATTAATTTTTTTTTTAAATTTAATCCAATGTAAATAACTGTTTCTAAAAATCAATGAACATTGGACTACCACTTAGTTTTAACATGATTTGCCTAAAATAGGTGGTAATGTTCCTTACCGTCCGTTTTTTTCTCATTTCGTACCTTTTTTCTTATACCATCCCCTTTTTTTACCTTACCGTCCCTTCTTTAACACCCCTTTAAGACAACGTCATACCAAAATTTTGTACTAAAAATACTACATTGTTATTATTTCTTATTTGAATGTCCTGTGGGTACTATGCAAATTCATTATAAGTAAAAATTGAGAAGAAAATAAAAAGTTTTAGTGGTAAAATGGTAAGGAAATTAAACTCTCAAGTTTAACTTAAACCTCAGTTAAATAAAAAAAATTTCGCTGCTGACCATTTTTTTCTTTATTTTGAATCATTAAGGCTATCAGATTAAAATGTTATTTTAGCAAGTTTAATTTCACCAGATTTTTATTCCCGAAAGTCAAAAGATTGTGAGAACGCCCCATATACAAATCCACAGGATATATACAGGGCTGCACAAAAGAGGTTATTTTCTCGACTATTGATGCATCCGGCATGCCACAGTTGGACAACCCTGTTCTAGAGTAATAAACTTTCAGTCATTTATCCCCTCCGCATCGAGCGGTCCGCATAATATGTGCAAAATCCTGCAATTTGAGTACCAGTATTTTTTAATAGAAAATTTCGCCTTATGTTGTCCTAGAATATCAGCGATTAATCCCTTCGTCACCAGCGTCAAGTATACAGGACGCATAACGTGTTCAGAATCCTTAATTATTCCTAGCAGTAATTTTTAATTATAAATTTTACCTTATTGCACCGATACATATCTGCAATTAAATTTTACAAAAATTTTTATTTTAAAAATCCGGTGATAAAAGATTAAAAGTCCTGTAAAAGTCGACATCGTACCTTTGAAAACAAGAATGTTGTTTACTAATCGGTAAAATCCGAGAAATTAACAAATTATTTTGACTTCAGTTTTTTGACAAAGAGAATAAAGTTTAAGGATAATGTGTTGTGGTTTGGTGGAAATTTTCCGCATGTGCTCTTTAATGTACTTTTCATATAACTATTCATGGTATTACTTCTATTCAGATTTGTAGCTTTTTGTTTGTTTGTTTTATAATCTCATGCTAAAAGAATTTAACATATTCCTGTATTTTTTTATTTATATTTTTAAATCTAGAATGACATTTAAAATCTTAATAGATTTTAAGAGTTAATAGATTTAATGTATTTTAATAATCTTAATAGATCTTAATTTATCTAAAATCTCGAAAATAAAAAAATACATGTAGGTTTTTGGGTAACATATATTAATTCACGTACGCACAAAATCTGGAGCAAAAAATGCATATATTTAAAAAGTTAATAGTAGAAGTTTAAAAAAAATATATTTTTTACGTGGTAAAAACTACCACGTATCCGGAAAAAGTGGTATTCAAATTCCCTGACCCGAATCAACCCTGTATATGTTAAAATGAGCTTTTTATCTCTAGAACTTACTTATAATTCCCCATAGACATACAGTACAATTGTACATTTTATCATGGAACTAAAAATTAAAGAAATGTGTCCAAGTAAAAATATTTAATTGTACTTTTTAAGACAGCTCCGGACTCAAAAACAATGCCCTGTTTGTTCATTATCTTCATTTATTTGACTAAGGTTTCATACATACAAAGTATTTATTTCTGTAGTTAGAAAATGAAAATGCTGTTAATTACGTATTTAAGAATGCGCGTGATTTGGAAACTTTTGCCGTGATTTGTAAATTGGATCAATTTGCTGTTCTAGACAAAAGTAGAACGATCAGAACAGGTGAAGTCCAAGGGGCCTGATCAAAAACATCATTGGGAAAATCCATGCGATAACAGACTAAGGATATGACCTCAAAAGCGCAAGCAAAATCGGAACAGAAAATCTTCAATTTGTTTTTATTTTAAATAAATATTTTCTAGATCAATGTTAATTAACTTCTTGACACTGTTACTGTAATGTGAATTTGTTAATAAATAATATTTTTATAATTACATTATTAAAATGTCGATATCGAAACAACACTTTTATCGATATTAAGGTTAACTTTTCATATCTGACCTCAGCAGTTGTGGTTTTCTTTATAAATGTTTAGCTACAATGCCTTTCTTCTAAGTAAAAGTATATGAGTAGATTCTTTACCCCTTACTTCGAGAAGAAGCGAAGATTGCCGTGCCCTTATTTTCGAAAATGTTATTGAAAAAATGCTCTTGCTTTCTGCAGCCGAAGATATTCTGAAGCCTTTTGTGTGTGTGTGTGTTCTTATATTAATAATTTCAGTAATTCATAGACGTGCCACAATCATAAAAAAAAGAATGTTTTGAGTATCAACTATCTTTCATCCCCCCTCCTCCAAAGAAAATACTGCATACGCTCATGAATCAAGTCGCTTTCTCAAATAAATTATTGAAAAGGATGGATGGTAGATCCCCCTCCTCCCTAAATCTTATTACAAATCTTCATCGAATCTAATTTAGTTTTGAAAATATATAATAAATTTATTTAATAATAATTATATTTCCACTTAAGAGAAATAATCATATGCAGGCTTTTAAAATTGAATTATTTTTATTGCGTGTTAAACAGTTGATGTGATAAATTACAGCATCCATAAAATAAGATAATGTAATACCCAACAGTTTAATAAATCAACAAGAAACAAAATATTTAACAAAATTAAATAAATTACAATTCATTATTAGTTAATAATATTAAAACATTTAAAATTTATATTAATACATCAAAAGGTTTTTTTTTTTTTTTTAAAAGATTGTTGTAAGTTTGTGAATTACTCAAGTTTTTTAATTTAAGAACACACACACACATAAAAAAAGAAAGAAAAAATAAAAATAAATTAGCAACTCGATTTTGCTTTTTGTTTTACACAAAACTGCTCTCAATGAAGAACTAAATTAAAAACCAAATATATAAATCACACTGTCTATGACTTTTGATATATTTTTCTCATTTTTCATTGCCTTTATCGTTCAGTAGCTTCATCGCCCCGAGTCCACCCCTTTCCGATTTTCGGTGTCTTTAATTTGTGTAATTTGCCTTTTAAATTTGTCCGGTTTCAATTTTTGAATTTTTTTTTTTCATTCTGGCTTTCGCTAAAATGTCTTATACTCGGGACGTGGCTGGGGACCTAAGAATCTTGCTCCCGCAAAAGAGTCGGACTAGAGTAGAAGAATAAAGGTCTGCGGACGAAGATGGGCCGCTCGCCGCGGCGGTTGATAATTTTAAGATAATTTTAAAATACATTTGAATACAGCTACAAAAACTAGTCAAACTCGGGGACTAAAATTTTTTGTGTCTGTTAAATTTATTGGTGCCTTTGTAAATAAAAAGTAAAATAGTTGATATTGTGCATTAACCTTTTAACTACGGATCGGGGCACATAACACAAGGCAATAGTCCCAGTGAGCAATTTTTTTATTCTACTTGTAGCACTTTTAAAAAAAAATAATCTCTGCAGTACTAGGATATTTGTAAGATAAATCTACCGCAAAGAAACATTTTTGTAAATTGTGAGATGATTGAATATAAAAGTTGGTTAATTTAAGGGTACACACACAATAAATAACTAACTACCGGGTGTCCCAAAAATGACTGATGGATTTTAAAATTCAATAACTTCCAAACGGTGACAGATATTAAAAAAATTCTTGCAGGAGGGTTATATACGATGTCAGGAGTTTTGTACTGTGATTCTTGATTTTAGTTTGAATTTCAAACAATAGATGGCACTGAGAGCAATAGGTGCTCAGTCCAGACTCGATTTTCGGTACTTCGGGATCCATTCAATACATTTTAATCTTCTTTTTTCGCATGGAAGAAGAGAGAGGTCGAAAAATCGAACCTGGATTTAGCGGTTGTTGTTTGCAGCGCCATCTATCGATGCTTTTTGTAACTAAAACTGAGAATCACAGCATAAAAACTTCTGACATCTTACATAACACTCCTGCAAGAATTTGTTTATATCTGTCACCGTTTGCAAGTTATTGAATTTTAAAATCCATCAGTCATTTTTGGGACACCCGGTAAATAAATAAATAAAATAAAAAGATTCAGCAACTCAATTTTTTATACATACAAAACTGCTCTCAATGAATGACTAAATTAAAAATCAAATATATAAACAACACTGTCTGTGATTTTTGATATATTTTTCTCATTTTTTATTGCCTTTAATACATTTTAGAATAGCTACAAAAACTAGTCAAACTCGGGGACTAAAATATTTTGTGTATGTTAAATTTATTGCTGTCTTTGTAAATAAGAAGTAAAATATCTGATATCGTGCATTAACCCTTTGGCCACGGGTAGAGACATATAATACAAGGTAATAGTCCCAGTGAATTATTTTTTTTATTCTATTCGAACCACTTTTTTGAAAAATAATCTCTGCCACACTATGATATTTGTAAGATAAATTTATCATATAGGAACATTTTTGTAACTTGTGGGACGATTGAATATAAAAATATTCACCAGTTTTGGCCCGTAATCAAAGTGTTATTCTGCATCTCAAAGGGTAAAATTTTCTTTATCATTAACAGGGTTCGTTGATATCAATGGATATGTATAATGATATGTATCTTGATATTTATCCGATATTTACTTTTTAAATATCAAGATTTTTGATATTTTCCATATTTTCATATACTTGATGTTTATTTTCAAAATATCAAGATGTTTGATATTTTATATATTTGATATTTATTTTCAAAATATTACTGTGCAAGATAATTTTGATATTTTCTGTCAAAACAAGTTTGTAAATGAAATTTTCAACTGTTATTCGTTGTGTCATTCTGCAGATAAAGAACTTTTGCCTGTGGTAATGATTCTTTTTTTTTTTTTTTAGCAGAGAAAAAAAAAAAAAAACAAATATCTTTCCCAAGCTTTGTTTGAAGCTTTTATTTTTAAATGGAGAACTGATAGTTATGTGCGACAATTAATTGAGAACAGACAATGAAAGATAAACAATCTAATTTAGAAAATCAGTTGTGTACAGCTTCATTACAAAAGAATTTTTTCTGATTTTGGTTTAGTTGAGTCTAAACTGCACAACATGTTCGGGAATAAAAAATAAGACAAGCTTACATTTATGTTAAAATTAAAAAAACCATTTTGTTTTATAAACTTCTGATTTCTTGATACTGAATTCTATAAGGTTTTTCTTTTTTTTTTTTTATGATTATTATAAGAGCACAAAGCAAATTGTTTCTGTTTCCAATTAGTTGACCTCCAATTTTGTTCTAAGTGAAAAAGAAAGGAAAAGAGAAATGCATTTTTAGAATACTGTTTAAGTTTTCATGTTAAGTTTCTAATTTATATTATGCTTGAAAATATTTATTGTCAACAGTGAGCTGACTATTTTGAAAATATAGGCTATATATCAAAATATAGGATTTTTGAGATTTTCGAAAATAGCATGATATTTCCGAACCATGATCATTAACTGAATCGTGAACTTCAAAAAGAGTTAACCATTCCTGAAATCCAGGAAATAAAGAAAAGTGAGCACGTTTCTATTGACAAGCTAGGGGAAAAAATGCGTTAGAATAACGCATTTTCCCTTTGAAATAACAAAACAATATATGAAATTTCTTATTCTTCATAGGTAGGATGTTAATTTTAGAGTCGAATTATGTTAAAATATAAAAACGACTGTAATTCTATGATGCGAATTCACGATTGAATTGTTTTATTACATGATTGTTAGATTAAAAGTATAATTCCTTTATGAGGTGGGTGATTTCATAAGGCACAAAATTTAAATCATTTTATAAACTAGCGTTTGTCTGATTTTTTATAATAATAATAATAATAAAATAAATGATTTAATATAATCAGTTTTGTGTGATATGAATAACGATATTCAATTTGCTTTACATAATTTTTGACAAATATGTGCAATAATTTAATTACGCTGCATCTCTATTAATAAAATAATTCTTATTATCAATATTTATTCTCTTATATTAGGTCTACCGGAAAGTTCTGTCCGATAATGTTATTTCACGTCTATTTTTTTAAAATTCGGATTTCTTCATTGGCACCACTGTTTTGAAATGGTAAATCATCCATTATTTTCATATTTCACGCTAAGGGGGAAAACAAGGGGAAATTTACCATTTCAAAAAAGTGGTGCCAATGAAGAAATCTGAATTTTAAAAAGTAGGCGTGAAATAACATTATCAGGCAGAACTCTCCGGTAGACCTAATATATTCCTTTATGTTAGATATGAATTCCTGACAAAAATTATATTCATATTAATTTGATTTCTTGTCTGATTTCTTTTTCTTTCTCTTTTTTCCCGTTTTCTAATAAAAAAGATAAAACGCTAATGTTTATGTATACAATCATCTTTGAACGTCACAAGTAACGTATCATTTGTTCACCCGAATTTTCAGAATATTGACAAACAGTGCAATTGTTTGATTTAGAAAATCATTGTTCACATCAGATATCGTGGTTGTTTACGACAACTCAACCACGGGAAGCACAGATACCACTATTTTCGAATTGTAATATTCGTCTTACTTAATGATAAAAAATTGTACTATTAAATAAGGTGAAGATTAATATTCGTAAATAGTGTAGCTCTGCAGACGGCGGTTAAGTTGTTGGAAACCCTTGCGATACAGCATATACAACACGTGGCATCTTTGAGTGTAAAGTTTTTCTTTTTATAATTCATATTTTTAATATTTTTTTTTTCTTTACTGGTTTACCAACTTAAATATAAATTCCTTTATGATAGCGGTGATTTCGTAAGAAGCATAATTAAATGCATTCAAAATTCTTATCTGATTTTTTTAAAAACCCGTTTTATAATAAAAAAGAAAAATGATAACGCTAATATACTAATCAGCTTTGTATGACATGAGTAACGCATTATTCAGTTTGTCCAACCTCATTTTTTGAATATTTGACAAATGTGTACAATTGTTTGATTTAGAAAATCATAGTTTCGCTCTATTACCCAACCAGAAAAAATCCCTTTTATCGGCGAAGAATAATTTTGCTGAACTTTCTCACGATTCTAATTTAGAAATAATTATGTTATTAAATAAATCAACTGGAAATGGCCACTTTGAAATGGTTTGAAGGAAATGAATAGTACTACAGGAAAACGAAAAACGATCAAAGTTTTGCGCTCTTAAAACTGTGGAGAAAAAAGTAACGTACGTTTACTAAGAAAAATGTTTACATGTGTATTAGGTAGCTTTCTTTACAAAAAGCTACCTATTGCAGCCGTTCGGAGGAAAGCGATTTCAAAAAATTTCGGTATATTTTCATCGATCATGACCCCCAGACCCCGAAACCACCCTCCGTTCAAAATTGATATATATATATATATATATATATATATATATATATATATCAATATATATATATATATATATATATATATATATCAATATATATATATATATATATATATCTGACCTATGTCACACTGTAACTCTCGTATTTATGAACCGATTTGGATGTAATTCGGTGTGTACTTAGTACATACCAATGTCTCGACCGAGTTCGTTGGCCAGCTTCATCCGCCATTTTGTTTCAAAATGGCGGCCATTTAAAAATTTTTAAAAAATTTAAAATTTGAAATGTGGTACCAAAAAATTGAAAATGGAAAAATATTTTTTTCTTATGTATTTGACCATTATACAAATACTCCGTAGCAGTTTTTGTTTTGTCTATATCATAAAAAATGGCTGAGTTATAGCATTTTGAATTTCTAGCGAAGCTGACATTTTGAAACGTCCTGAATTTTGTCACGCGATAAAAGGCGTATTTATGAACCGATTTGGATGTAACTTCGTTTATACATAGTACAGACCAATGTCTCGAGCAAGTTCGTTGGCCAGCTTCATCCGCCATCTTGTTTAAAAATGGCGGCCATTTAAAATTTTAAGAAAAATTTTAATTTGAAATGTGGTACCAAAAAATTTCAAATTGAAAAAATATTTTTTTCTTATGTGTTTGACCTTGATAAAAAGATTCGGGAGCAGTTTTTGTTTCGTCTATATCTTAAAAAATGGCTGAGTTATAGCATTTTGAATTTCTAGCGTGGCTGATATTTTGAAACGTCCTGATTTTTGCCACGTGATAACAGACGTATTTATGAACCGATTTGGATGTCCCTTGGTGTGTACATAGTACATACAAATAACTCAACCGAATTCGTTGGCCAGCTTCATCCGCCATCTTGTTTCAAAATGGCGGCCATTTAAAAAATTTTTTAAAAAATTAAATTTAAAATGAAATACTAAAAAATTGGAAAATGAAAAAGATTTTTTTCGTATGTGTTTGACCTTAATACAAAGATTCCGGAACAGGTTTTGTTTCGTCTATATCTAAAAAAATGGCTGAGTTATAACATTTTGAATTTCTATTGTGGCTGACATTTTAAAACGACCTGATTTTTGTCACGCGATAACAGGCGTATTTATGAACCGATTTGAATGTAACTTGGTCTGTACATAGTATACCAATGTCTCGACCGAGTTCGTTGGCCAGCTTCATTCGCCATCTTGTTTCAAAAGGGTTGCCATTTAAAAAACAATGTAATTTAAAATTTAAAATGAGGTATTAAAAAATTGAAAATGAAAAAGATTTTTTTATGTGTTTGGCCTTGATACAAAGATTCTGGAGCAGTTTTTGTTTCTGAAAATTTGTTCTTTTGTTTATATCTTAAAAAGTGGTTGAATTATAGCACTTTGAATTTCTATCATGGCTAACACTTTGAAACGATCTTGTATTTGTCACGCGATACCACACGTATTCACCTATTTCGATGGAAGAAGGCATGTGGATTGTATACATCAATATCTCGACCAAGTTCGCTGGCCAGCTTCATCAGCCATCTTGTTTCAAAATGGCGGCCATTAAATACAAAAATATATATTTAAAGTGAGATGCAAAAAAATTAGAAATTGAAAAAGTTTCTTTCTTAAGTATTTGACCTTGATATAAGGATTCAGGAGCATTTTTTGTTTGTCTTTATCTTAAAAAATGGCTCAGATATAGCAGTTTCAATTTCTAACGTGGGTGACATTTTGAAAAATCTGATTTTTTGCCTGCGACAGCACTCGTATATATCAACCGATTCCGATGTGAGTGAGCATGTGCACAGCAATTACTAAGGTTTCGACCAAGTTCACTGGTTAGCCTCATCCACCATGTTGTCTTAAAATGGCAGGCACTTTAAGAAATCGCCGAATTTGGCAGCCAAATATAAGTTACTTTAAATAAAAGCAGCTTGGATACAGCTGACTAATTTCGCGAAATTCTCATTCATAATGATTTAGTATTGATAAAAATTAGTATTGAATCTCCTACATTCGGTTTCCACTTAATTGAGCTTCGTGTATTTGAATAATATAAGTTGGCTTTTTTAAAATAAGGAATATGAAAGCTACCTCTTCCTCCCGGCACTGGCCGGAAGGACTTTTTTTTTTTTAGTTATTTTACATTCTTTGATATATTTTTTTCATTTTCTTTCTGTTATATATAAAAATAAATTGATATGGAATAATGATTATACAGTAGAACTTCCATAATAGAGACTCCCAAATATCGAACACCTTTATTTAGTAAACACCCTATTCAATCACAACACGTACATTTATATACTTTTACCTCTGGAAAGCGGACAAACCCCGCAGAGGTTTTCGCTACTAAGAGGTTTTACTGTATTACGATTTCAGTAAAAGGACAGTAACATCTCCTTATTAAAATCAGTTTATTATTATATTAGTTATTTTTTTTTTTAACATACTTACATTTAAAATTACCTTTATGACTTCTCACAAAGCAAAGACCATGGTGATCTGTGGAACCACCAATTAGAGTCACAAGAGTCTCATGTGAAGAATAAAAGACATCACATATATCATTTCACCGGGCTGTGCCAATTTGTTACAACACACTGACGTCATATTAAGTGTACCCCTATTTCTTACACGTTGTTAATGCCAGTTTCCTTTGCTCATTCACAATTTTAACTTTTGTGTACAAAAATTAGAATATTTTGTTTGTCCTTATTTATGGACAGGAGTGTACACTGGCCTCCAAAAGTTAAGGTACAGGGGCTGGATGCTTTCGATTGCACACATTTTGTCGAATATCTACAAAAATTATTGGCGAATTGTTCTTGAACTTCTGGGATGAAAAGAACATGTTTGATTTCATATTTTATGGTGAAGATTTAGTCGGGCTGACAATTAGGGGCTAATAATAAATTTAATAATAAAATAGTATTTGCGATCAGCTATGCAACTGAAAATGCTGGAAATGGTTTGTCACTGCGTTAAATGACTATTTGGGTCCTGTTCAACGTTTGCGTGCATTTGTGTAAGCATAGCACTCATATTCGTGAAGATGTTATTGTGCCTGTGGAAAATTCAAAAGTTTTTTGCTTATAGCATACAGAGTTTTCAATCAAATTTAACACAACTTTCCAAAAACTTGCCAAAGAATAGTAGCAACAGTATACTGCAATTAAAACATGAATATATTGAATATTTGATGAGATATGGGCATTTTTATAAGATAATTTTTAACTGCGCATGCGTGGAAGATCCTAAAATTTTTATTATATAATTTGGTAGTCAGCTATTTAGGGCAACTTATATAAAATATCCAGTCAAATAGCGTGAAAATTCACAAAGATAGGGTCAATATAGTGAGTTGCTTCCTAAAAATAGCTTTATTATAAGGGATTTTCCACAACTTTTCAATCAGCTCACTATATCTTTCTAAGTTTTCACAACATTTGACTGGACTTTTTATAGAAGTTGCCCCAAAATACTGACGACCAAATTATGAAATAAAATTTTTGAAATCTTCCGTGCATGCGCAGTTAAAAATTATCTCATAAAAACGCCCATATCTCATCAAATATTCAATATATTCATATTTTAATTGCAGTATACTGTTGCTACTATTCTTTGGCAAGTTTTCGGAAAGCTGTGTGAAATTTGGTAGAAAACTCTGTATGCTATAAGCAAAAAACTTTTGAATTTTTCACAGACACAATAACATCTTCACGAATATGAGTGCTATGCTACAAATGCACGCAAACGTTGAACAGGACCCAAATAGTCATTTAACGCAATGTCAAACCATTTCCAGCATTTTCTGTTGCATAGCTGATTGCAAATATTATTTTATTATTAAATTTATTATTAGCCCCCTAATTGTCGGCCCGACTAAATCTTCACCAAGAAATATGAAATCAAACATGTTCTTTTCATCCCAGAAGTTCAAGAACAATTCGCCAATAATTTTTGTAGATATTCGACAAAACGTGTGCAATCGAAAGCATCCAGTCCCTGTACCTTAACTTTTGGGGGCCAGTGTATTTTCTATGATCGCTGATATGCAAAAGTTCTAAAAGGAAGGGATGTGTATTTATTTACGGAATACGAAGTTCACTTCATTGTAGAAGTTGTATTATATGACATAGAGTGTATCATCTGGCTTAGATAAATGTTATGAAATAGAAAATTTTCGGTTGCTATTTTAGCAAAACCTGAAAGAGTTATTGTGAATATTCTACCACACTAGTGTTCCTTACTTCCCATTTTTTAAAAATCACAAACACGTTATTTTATAATTTATTTATGTTTGTATTATTTTGCTCGTCTTGTAATCCTTTTGGGTGTTTCTGAAATTCTTTTGAAATTTTTTGAAATTTTCAAAAATTTGCCGAATTACCTTCAGATATTTTCTGGCTCAGATTTAGTTCAAAATTATGCAAAAGTTATAAAGATAAGAGCATGTGCAGTAATTTTTTTTATTGTATATACATATATCTTGAAATACTTGAAGTTCATTCTGTTGCAGAAGCTGTATCGTGTAACACAGAACGCATCATGCTACTTTTAAATAGAGGAATTAAAAGATTAATGTACCGGAATAGCACGTCAGCAAATTGCCGTAGAAGGATTCAACTTTGCTAATTATAGTATTTGCAGATTTCTGGCTAATAGCTTTGCATGATGCACGAATGAACCTGCCAAGTAACGCCATATTATTAATTCTACAATGCACAATTTTTTATTTTCCTGCGAAAAAAATACATGTATTTTCATTCAGGATCTAGATCGTTGAGATTTTTTTTTAATTATAAATAAGTCACTTAATTTAAATTCACTTCTATATCTATTTTTGTATTCGTTCTGTTAGGAATTATGATTATCATTACTTATTTACCAATATATATATATATATATATATATATATATATATATACAAATTTAGAGATTGCGATCAATGATATACAGAACTGTCGCAGGAAAAATACAAAACATGAGTTTAAAAAATCCACACTAATTCTATTATAATATGAATAAAAAACTTAACAATTAATTAACAAATGGAACAGAGATATAAGATGATGATAGAAATTTAAGAAACCACAGCAACATGTGGATGTCAAATCGGCAAGTCGGCAGGACACCACCATGTCGCGAATAATGTATTATTTCATATATAGACTGGCAAATTTGCTAAGAATAGTCTACATTGCCGATATAATGCATTGGAATAATAAAATAGAAAGAAAAACAAGAAAATCAGAGAAATATGGAAATTTGTACTCACATACCAGAAAACCATTTGGATGCACACTAAATGTGCTAGACCTTCAGCTAGTGAACTAATAAAATTTGCTGTTAGTTTATATATATAAAGATGCTAACAATTTCAACATGTAACAATATTTTTTACATTTGAAATTCAGCAAAAATAGTTTTATTTGAATTTTCATATGCAAGCATTATTTAATTTAGCTTAATGGGGGAGGATGCCAGTTATTGGTTTCAGTCATTTCATTTCACCAGTCTCCGACAGAGGTGCTAATTATTGGTATAATATTAAAGAAAGTGGAAATCTATTATTTGAACTACTAACACCCCCCCCCCCCCATAATAATACACTAAATATATCTTGCAATCAACAACATTAAAATTCAAGTTGTTTTACAAGGGCTTGACACCATTTGTCAGTTACTGGTTCATAAATGTCACTTATTGGATATCTGCATTACTAATAATTTAAAACATGAAAAATTGACACATGCATCTGTAATATGATATCATATATAAATAAGGTTTGAGTATATTGTTTTTATAATAAAGATTAAAGTATTTTTAAAACATAAATTCCTTGAAATATAAAAAAAATATATTTTTTTCAGTCTTTGCAAATAAAGTGTCAGACATTGTTTCTCATTGTACCATTTATTGGTTCTCAAAATAAGGTTGAGGGTCACACTGTAAAATATTTGCAGCAAAGTAACAAGTCTATCTACCGTTTTTATAGAACACGAGTACATAACAATAAATTAACTGTATTCTGACCATAATATAGACAATAATATGGTCAAAAAACAGTTAAATTACGGTTATATAACCGTTTACTATAAAAACGGTCGATGGACCTGTTACTTTGCTGCAATTTTTTTACAGTGCAGTTACTGTAGTTACTAACCATATTCATGAAAAAAAAAATTAATTTTTCGTAATACAGTTTATAATTTTTGAGAATTTTGCCTAAAGTAATTTTTTAATGTATCTCTACTATTCTATCAAAAAGAAAAATAAGTATAAAAGGGATTTAAAATTTTGTAATAGTGATTTCAACAACAAAGATTCCTTAAGGTGTCAATTAATAGGGGTTTCACCCTATTAGTATTTATGTTTGTTTTATTTTTTTCTTGTTGATTCTTCTGGTTGAGTTTTTCTAACATTTTCTGAAGTCTTAGCCCATTTATACCTGAATTTTTGTTTTCTCAAATTTGTTGGTAAAATGCCTTTAAAATGTTGCAAAATGAGCTGAAAATAAAAAAAATACGCTAAAATATTTTTGTATTTATTCAATAAAATGTAAACGTACTAAATATGGGAACATCTATATGTGTAGAAATGCATAATAATATGTTTTGTCTAAATTTATGCAAATTAAGCTTTTAAACCGTATATTATATACTACAATTAGTATTTCTAAGAACTATTAAAAAAATATATTTATTTCCTTACAGAGACTAATAACATTATAAGTATTAGTAATAATAAATTAAGAATAATCGTATTTGAGGCTAGAAAACAATTTATTTCAAAATCTTCTTGAAAAGGACTTTCGATAAATAACTGTCCCCTAAATGGCTAATAGAAATAGGTACCCATTTCCGCCTAGCGCCCTATATTTTATTCGTTACAAACATGCATAAAAAATGGACTTGAACATATAATTTCGAAATTAAAAAAAATATGTATTTCAAAGAAGTCCACAAGCTAAGATTATGACTTATTTATTTGGATCCTTGATACAAAAAACACAAATAAACTTGGTTTTTACATTTCGCTATCTTGAAAAATGAAAAATCTATAAACACCGAAAAAAGGCCTTCATTTAAGCAAATAAATATAAATCTTGCGCTGTCATCTCTCGGTAATAGATAAGGACATTTATAGGCAATTATGTCATACAATTTTCATGTTATAAAGAAGAAGAAAATTATAAATATTTATTGCAATTCGAAACGTCCCAAAATGGGACGCTAGGCATAAATGGGTTAAAATTTGTCTCGCATTCGCTCTCAGATTAAGTTCGCAGGTATGTGAAAGTTCTACGGAAAAGAACGGAATGCATACTAGTATAAGAATTTTTGTTATATTTACAAATATCTTGCGCTACACGACGACCTCTCTGCTGTAGAAGCTGTATCACATAACATAGAACTTATCGTGTGACTTCTAAATGGAGGAATAAGAGGATTAATCTCTTGGAATAGCACGTCAGCAAAATGCCGTAAGGGGTTTAACTTTGCTAATTACTGTACTATTTGCAGATTTCTGGCTACTAGCTTTGCTTGATGCGTGAATGAACCTGTCAAGTGACAAAATAGTAGCCACAAGTCTCGACTGGCAAGGTCAGAGTCTGCATTCGGGCGCATGCAATATCCACTGAGACCTGATATGCAAGGTCATAAATAGATAAAGATAAATATGTTTTTATCTGTCGAAGGAAAAACTTTTTTATGAAACCGTGAAATTGCAAAAAGAGAATTAAATATTTAAAGAGCGCGTTGAACTCATCCTATGTTCTCAGTTATTATACGGTTTAGTTCAAATAGATAGTGTTATCTATGTTTTATGCTTGAAAAAAATTTAAACCCTGAGCCACTTGTTTTCCAAAACACATCATTTAAGTGAAAACTACTTATAAATTATCATAAATAGACAGGAAGAACTCGTCGTAGAAATAATTGGAATGATAAGAGAATTACGAAAGTGAAAAATGAGAGAAAAATAACGATCGTGTTTCCGCGGTGCAGAGAAATTCTAATATACTGTGCTACTATAATTTTAACACAATTATTCTAATTGGTAAATAAATCATACGAGATGTTAATTTCCAACTGGGTGAAAAATACTATTATTTGAGGGAACTATGCTCGCCGGTTGTCAACCCAGGTAACTTAAATGGTACAGCATTGGTAATGTATCCTAAGGATCATGGCCGGAACTAAGGGGAGGGGGGCAGAGGGGGCATGTGTCCCGGGCACCAGAGCCAAGGGGCGCCAAGTGAAAGATTATACCTTTGGAATCGATCATTTTCTTCTGATGCACTGATGGATTTCATTATTATGAAATAGCCATTATAAATGAAGTGTTAGGTGAAGATGAAAGAGCAGTCGTAAAAAGTTTGAACTCTGATTTTCTGGTCAGAATGGAAAAAAAATGGCCATAATTAAAAAAAAAAAAAAAAAAAAAAAAAAAAAATGGCCATTTTTTCCCCCGTTCTGACCAAAAAATCAGAGTTCAAACTTTTTACGACTGTTCTTTCATCCTCACCTAACACTTCATTTATAATGGCTGTTTCATAATAATGAAATCCATCAGTGCATCAGAAGAAAATAACTCGGTTAAAGCGGAAACTCGGTTAAGCGGGACTCGGATAATTGGAACTCTACTGTATAAGCAAACACTGTAAATAGCCGGTAATACATGCGAATTATTTTATGTGAACGAACTATGATTGCAATAAACGTCACATTCAATTTACGTAGTTCAGTATTACATGTTTTATGATTACATAATTTAAATTTTAAAGTAAGTCGGCCATTAGAAAATTAGTTAAATTCTCTTTGTAAATATACTTAGAAGAAGAAAGGGGGGGGGGGGCGCCAAAATTCATGTTTGCCCCGGGCGCAAAAAAGGCTAGTTTCCGCCCTGCTAAGGATCTGGGCTCGATTCCCGGCTTGGGCATTTTTTCGCTCCGTCAGAAATATTTAATTCGTATGGGTGAAAAATGTTTGGGCCAGGATCGAACCAGGGATCTTTTGGCTGAAGCTGACAAGGTTCTTTCCATCTGAACTATCCCGGACAAATCTGAAGGACCTAATTCACCCAGCTAACCTTATTGATCATAGCATCTGGTCTGATATACGAATCATCTCAACAGAATAAATCGCAGATAATAGAACTCCAGTAAAATGAACTAATAACTTACATCACGTAATGATTGATTTACCAATTACAATAATTGTGTTAAAATGAATCTAGTGCAATTACGTATTTAGCGTTTACTGGAATTTCATTACCTGAGATTTATTCTGCTGAGCTGATTCATACATCAGACCAGATGCTATGATAAATAAGGTTAGCTGGGTGAATTGGGTCTTCGAGATTCTCCGGGATAGCTCGATTGGTAAGAGCATAGTCAACTTTAGCCAAGAGATCCCTGGTTCGAATCCTGGTCGGGATATTTTTCACCCAGTTGGAAATTTACATATCGTGTACTAAAATAGGTAAGCTATAGATAATTATAAACCACATCAAATAATTTTTACATTTATTAAAAAAATATGTACATCGTTACTTCTTGATATGATTAGTGGTGACGTCCGATTCGCCAAGATTCGGACTGATTAATAAAATTTTAGATCAGGGAGGAGTTGAACATGCAGATTTTAAAATTGAATTACGATATTTTTAATGAAATAAAAAGTTAATTTCAGTGTTTGCAAAATTTAACTACCTACGAAAATAAAAATGTTTTGGTATTTATTACTGATAAAATAAAATGAAGAATTTTGCCGAGCTCCGTTAAAATGAATTTCAAGGAACTTCAAATATCGGTTCACTGTAATGAAATTTCACTATGATGCAATTTTAGATATTCTTTTAAAATCTGCTAAAACTGCTTGGATTCAAGTTGCCGAGTCAAATTAAAATATGAAATAAATATTAATTTTCTAATACTATTAATGACATATTTTAAATTAAGTTTAAACCATTCTTATGAAATATAGGCTTTCTCTTACATTTTTTCGAGTGGATATTTTAAAGAGGACTGCTAAAATTTTCGCCGAAATGAACTTTTTATAATATGCAGTTTCATTATAATGACAATTAAAGGTATTTGGAGGCAGTCTTAAAGCAGAGTATTATTAAATGCATTATTCCTGTGCAGAGTAACTAATAACATTTTCAATCAATCAAAAATAGCATCATAATTCGCAAACAACGCTCAGTTTAATAAGCAAATCAGTATAGTTTTAAATGAAATGACGTAAGGCACTAGACTGATCGAATTTTTCACTTTCTTTTCATTTTTTTTTTTTTTTTTTTTTTTTTTTTTTTTTTAATAATTACATACATGTGTTACATTCTTTTTCATCAATAAATTTAACAACATTTGAATTAATACAATTTCACATTCAAAATAATGGTAGAAGAAAATTTATAAATTAATCTCAAGGTCAGTTTTAGAATTTTACGGAATGAATTTTTCCAGTTAGATCGAAGATTAGATAAAGCATGGAACTCAATGTGCACGTGTAATTAATTGAAGCATAGGCTTTTAAAATATTAACAATGTTTTCAGAGTACACACTTATACAAATTGCTGACAATTATTGCGAACATTAGAGGGAACATATTGAAACGATGATAATAATAATAATAGTAATAATAAAAGCGCGTAACATTTGCTTTTGTAATACTAGAATGCCTCGGGGGAAAAAATCAAGTCTTCATTCAAAGAATGTTTGGGCTATTGAACTGGAATATTATCTTATACACTACTTTATTATTATAATAAAACATTATCAGCAAAATTTTGAGGATAAAAGCATTTATTGTTGAAGAGACACTTTTATTTTTAATACTGTTCGAGTCAAGAAAAAATATTTAGAAAAAAAAGTTATTTTAAAGATTTCTTTTAGAGATAATCAAATTTACAATTAAGATTTGTGGTATCTGATACTTTTTAAGAATAATAATAAAAAAAAATAGAAGAAGAAGAAGAAGAAGAAAAATGTATTTTGTTTTACGCAAAACAATTCATTAAATAAAAACGTCGAAAAATCTCAATATAGTTAAAATTATTACAAAAAGTAACATGTGGTTTTTAGAAAAGAACATTTCGAGTCATATCGCGCGTAGTATTTCTGAAATTTATATAATTTGTATGAAATTTTGTATTTATAATATGAGTACAGTTTAGTTTAGAAGAAGCTATTTTTATTTACTTCCATCAATATGATTTTATCTTATGATGCAAGTAAGAAGCAAAAAGAAATCCACAAAAATAAGAAAAACAATCTCTGAAGATTGGGATAAATAGATCGATGTTTATGATAAGCTTTTAAACAAATGAGCACATTATTCATTAAAAAGTGCAAAAATATGATTTTTCTTTAGAAAAATATATTTTTCTATTCGTTGGTGGGAAGTTATTTTAAAGATATATTATTCTTCTATGCAGAAAATATTGAGTATGTCTTTTTTAATCAAAGGTAAAGGTTAGAAAACGCAAAATGTATGATTTTCAAGAAAAATTACAGTATCTTTTTCATAAAGTAACAATTATTTAGGAAAAAAACTGTTACATTTGCTATAATTATATACAAATACGCAATAAATGGCTTGCAAACGTTTAACAGCGATATTTTTAAGGGCATGTTTTGTTTAATAAATAATACAAATTTCATTTTTATAGATAAATAAATTATACATACTATAATTTAAATTTAGATTTACTTAAAAAAAAGAAAAAAAAAACACCTCTGAAGATTGTGATAGTATTTTTTAGTCTAATGTGCATCGAATCTCGGACAGGAAGTAAAATAATATCATAAATATCATGATATTTTCGAAAATATAATAAATATCCGATATTTTCAAACTAGTTAACTTACTGCTGATTATAAATATTTTCAGAGTTAGTATAAATTAGAAAAAAAAATTACATGTAACATGAAAACTTATTAAACACTATTCTAAATGTCTTTTTCTTTCTCTTTTCACTTACACAACAAATTTGAAGATCAAGTAATTAAAAACACAAACGATTTGCTTTTTGAATTCATGAAAAAAACAAACTATTGGATCCTGTATTAAGTATAAAATCAAATTTATCTTTCATAAGACAAAATTTTAAATACAAAATAATTACTTTTTATTGAAATTTTTAAATACAAATGTAAGTTTGTTTGCTTTATTCATTGCCTATTAACATGCTGTGCAGTTTAAACTGAACAACAATCAGACCAGAAAAGATTCTTTTTAATAAAGGTGTAAATAACTGTTATCTTAGTTAGACAGTTTATCTTTCAATGGGTGTTCTAAGCTGATATTGCCTCTCATGATTATTTGTTCTGGAATTAAAAATTCAGCCTCAAAAGTATAGCTTGGAAAGTTTGTATTTTTTTAAGAGGGAGAGGGAGGGGGTAGAAAAATCCTTGCCAGCAGAAAATTTAGCAACAGAACGACACAAAAATTCACTTGCACCTGTTTTTTCTGAAAATATCAAAAATATCATAATCATATTTTGAAAATAAATATCAAATATATGAAAATATCCAAAATATCAAAAAACATGATATTTTGAAAATAGATATCGGATTTATATCACGATACATATCACGATATATATCAATTGATATATATTACCCCGACTGTGAATATTCGAAATCCCAAACATAATTTCCGAAAATATTCTAGTTCTTTTCATTGTTCTATTTGTGCGTTTGTAAAACAAATTTGGGTTAATCTGCCTTATGAGAGATTTTAGTTGACCTCTTCTTGTGCAAGTCAAGTCAATTCATAAAAGATGATCCTTTTGAGACAATTTTGAATTATTTCCCGCTCCCGTCCCAAAACAAGCGGAATGTCGTGCTTGTTCCGGCAACTTAATGTAAAAACCAACAAAGGATTAGCAGCTTCGCGCAGCCTTCAATCAAGAAAGATCATGCATTCCAAGGGACTACGCCACACTACGATTTCTGAAGCGTAATAACTCAAAATTCAAAATTTCTTTTGCAATTTAAAAACCTCTATTAGCTTTGCGGGTATTTATGTGAACTCTTAGATCAGTCAAATTAAGTATTAATATTAAAATTAAGTGTTATTTATAATCAGTAAGAGATTTCTAAATTAAATCTATAAACCAGAGTAGAAGTCGGAAATGCAACAAAATTAATAGGGATAGTCTCTAATTTTGAAAAGATTGTAATTAAATATTTCCCTATGTCCTTACATTGAAAATATAATTAGCGGCTATATAAAAACTAGAAGTTGTTTGATCATGATGATGGCATAATTAAATTTATGATAAAAATCTCTCCCCTCCAAAAAGAAAAAAGAAATGCGAGACGGGATTCATGTTCCATAAGTAACATTATAATAAGTAGTCCAATCTATAATTTACATTAAGAGACTGTAACTATCTATGTCGCTAGCTAAAGTTGTATTTTTTTTAATCATAATGAACATTGATTCTGGAACCGGAACAAAAAAAAAAAAAAAAAAAAAAAAAAAGGGAAAATCGTATAAGTATACGGAATTCTGGCTGACCAAATACAATATTAGCAATAAAAATTCATTTCTTTCCATTGTTCTATTTATATGCTTGTAAAAAATGTGGGTTAAATCTGTCTTATGGAAGACCCTGCTTGATCCCTTCTTGTACAAGTTAGCCAATTCATAAAGATGATCTTGCTGAGACAATTTTGACTTGTTCCCCTCTTTTAGCCTTGTCCCAAAACAAGCGGAATGATGCTATCCTACACCGATAACATCCTGTAATAACCTTGTCCCGGTAAGCAGAAGGTCGGGAAAAATGCATAATACGCTTAATAAAGAGAGACATGTAATTTAGGAACTAACTTAAAATGTAGATTTCCAACGAGCATTCAACCTTGACCGTATCCGATGTAATTATGGAGATAATCTGTAGCTATTTTGTAAGGCAGATACAGTTATTAACTTATTAAACATTGTCTCTTTTTAGTTATAACGTGGATGCATTTATTTTATAGGTTTCAGAAACGTTTATATTTAAATTAATATCGTAAAATTTACATGTTTATTACAGTTTTTAGTGAAAATCAACTTCACATGTTTGCCTTTAGTAAATGAAAGATATAATTAGTTTCATAAGAAATTTTTATATATTTTTCATTTACTTCAAAATTAAATGTAACCGAAAAAGTGAGTTCCATCTTAATAAGCGACTGAGTTATTAACGTAAATAAATTAAAAGAACCCACAAACTTAATCAAACAATTTAATTGTAATAATTTATCTTTTGAATTAAATAACATTTAAATACAATTTAATAGCAAATATTTTATGACTGTGTTTTAAATAAATAAATATACAAAGCATTCATCAAAATATTGTATGTTAATGGTTATATCAATGTGAATGATAATATGCAGATAATAGTATAATATTAAATACAAATACGCGTCTTGATTATTAAAGAACTATGTAAAACAAATGATGAATGACAGATATATTATTCACATTTATTTATATTCATAATTTCATAAATCCATTGCTAATTATACTTCATATCATTTTTAAGACAAACGTAAACAATCTAAGTTATGTGAAAAATTTAAAAGAGCTCAGTGATCGTTACATTATGCTTAATTTCTCTGTATCTATCTATCTAAATAAATAAATAACTAAATATATATATATAATTACAATTCATCATCTATTTCCAATTACTAAAATTAAATTAATAAATGTAGCTTCAATACATAACACTTACATTATACAAAATAAAGATGGAACCTTTAACTTGTAATACAAAATCAAGCACAATACCACTAATTCACTAGCACATTGCGGACGATTAATCCATATCATACCTAAAATTAGTCAGACAAATATTATGTATTACAAGTTAAAGGTTTCATCTTTATTTTGTGTAATGCCAGTGTTATGTATTGAAACTAAATTTATTAATTGAATTTTAGTAATAGGAAATAGATTATGAATTGTAATTATATAATGGTTATATATTATCATTCAAATATTTCTATGCTTCTATTGCGCAAGTTATTATGAATGACCACTTTTTGTTATTTTATTTTCATTTAGAATTGAAAGAATTCTTTTTGAAATGCATATTCTTTTATGAGGTACCTTTTATATATTTTATAAATATATATATATATGACGCAAAATTAAGTTGCAAAAATAATAGCATAGTCCCCCTCCCCCCCCTCCCTCCTCCATGTTATTTTTTTTTCAAATATCTATACCATTACTCCAGTCAAATTAGGCAGATTTTGTGCCATAATTGCGAAAGTTTTGAAACTTGGTAATATTATTTAGGAGATTCTACTAATGAACATACTAAAAGTACTGATGGATGGGGGGTTAGCGCGAATGGGGGGAGGCAAAAGAAGGTACCTTTTTTCGGTTTTTGTTAATATCTCGTAATCTATAAGTCCTATTGAAAACTTGCTAATACAAAAAATAAAGACAAATTCTCTACAAAAAAAAAGCTATAAACATTCTCTATAGGCCATAGTTAACGAGATAATCGCATTCAAAAATGAAGAAATTTGCCAAAACTCACACCAGTGACAAAGAGCGGGTGAACGGCACTTACATCGCACCTGCCATCTCAGCTTCCGTAAACGAACGTTAATAAATGTTGTGGTGAGGAGAATGGAACCTTGAACAATAACTTTTAAAAATTACATTTTCTGTTAACATGAAATATACGAAAATGAAAAATGCGTAAAATACAATGATATAAGAATAAACAATATATTCAAGTCCATGATCATTTTGATTAACCCATATTCAATGGGAAATTTCAAAAGATATTGATTTCTTTTTCCATTTCCACTAGGACATCCTCCTCAACAGGTGGTGGACTGTTTGAGCTGTCTCCTTGGCAGTAGTGGCAGGCGGCAGTGCATGTGATTCCTGTTTTTTTTACATCCACATTTTTGCTTACAACCAGTTGTACACTGGATGAGGTTTAGTACTACCTCAGGGGCGTTTGCACAAGGAAATCCATTGGAATATAACTAGAGGATCCTCAGTTTTAGTTGTATCATGATATTTTATTGAATTATGCATACGGTTGAGTGATTGTGCTATACCTTTCCGAGTTAGTTTCCCATCTGAGTAACATTTGCTAGACACCTGAATCATCTTTTTACTCCCGATTTCCAAAGTTTTGAAGCAGGTGATAGTTTCATCTCCAATAACCCAGAAGGTATTGATATAATTATATCTATCTGAGGAAAGGGCGGGCGATTTTCAAACCATGTTGAAAGTTTGGAGATATCCGCAGCATCTCTATTCATCCGAGCTTCACGAAAAGTCTTATGTTGTTCATCAGAAGAAAGAGTTAAACCACAGAATTCTTCCAGGGCGGTACAAATACGAAAGGTAGCTGTGGCGTCCAGAACCCACTTACTCAAAACGCTGTCACTTATTCCTCGTCCATGTGTGAGCCCTCCAGATCATTTCATAGATAGCATTAGTGTTTGCTCAATGTTTATGTCAGACCAAACTCCTATCCAAAACTTGTCGCTGCGTCGAATCGTGAAATAGCTCTGTCGAACAAACTTGTCGTATTCCTTTTTGATCATGACAGATTGAAGGCTCAACATGTCTATAATCTATGTAAAAAAAAGGTATACCAAACAAAAGTTACAGAAGGAAATTAAATTGGCGTTAAGCCACGCTTTTTAAAATGACTTCAAACTCGATTACGGAACATATAATCTATATAACATAATCTATAGTTAAGAAAAATGCCATTTGTTGAAGTTATTGCTCAGGTTTCCATTCACCTGATCACAACATTTATAAATGCTTGTTTAAATTTAAGTTAAGTAGATGCAATGAAAACGCTATTGACCCGCTCTCTGGCACTGGTGTGACTTTTGGCAAACTTCTTCATTTTCGAATGCGATTATCTCGTTAACTATGGCCTATAGAGAAAAATGTTCAAGCCTTTTTTGTAGAGAATTTAGTTGTCTTTACTTTTTGTACTAGCAATTTTTCAACAGGACTTACAGATTACGAGATATTAACAAAAAACCGAAAAAAGGTACCTTCTTTTACCTCCCTCCCTCACGCTCACCCCCATTCATCAGGACTTTTAGTATGTTTATTAGTAGAGCCTTCCAAACAATATTACTAAGTTTCAAAACTTTCGTAATTATTTCTAGAAAAAAAACCTAATTTGACTGGACTACATATGTGAATCATCATTTCGTGTTATGGATTTTGAATTAAAGTTTGAGATGTTATTATTAATACCTAGTCTTCATTCAATATTTGAAAAACACTAATCTAACGTGCATCAATCTATTTATTTGCACTAACATCTTCTTAATCTTGAAACAATGCTCTGTATTCGACAACAACATACCCCCCCCCCCCCCGAAAAAAAAATAAAAATAATTAAATAAATGAATAAATAAAATAAATAAATAAATAACTAGAAAACAGGAATTCTGCTTTTTCAGAATTCAGTGTCGCCCCCGAGGAAAAAAAAAATATATATGTATATCTAAATAATACAAAACATATTTCAAGACTTACAGAATACGCTTTTATTTTATGTAAAATGACGTCATTCACACCCGCTTAAGAATTCCACTTTTACGATCCACTCTTAAACATCTACAGTAAAGTAGACGCAGAACGTCACTATTGCGAAATAATACACAGATATAGCAAAAAGATGCCGTCATTAAAGAGAATCGACCAAAAAAAAAACAAAAAAAAACGCTGTCTAGTGATTCATAGGCCTTCATTTGTTTGTAATATTAATATCGATACTTAAAGTTAAATATAGTTTATAATAGCTCCATGTTTTAACAGAAATCATTCGTTTATATATTTTAAAAATAGCACGTATTTTAATTACATTTCTTTTCGGTTGTTATGAAAAAATGGCAACAAAAATAAATAATTAATATTTTACAACTATTTTTCCTTTACTTTCTACAGAAATGGAGTACTTCCGTTGCCAATATTAAGCAAATAGCTCCAAAAACTACAAAAAAATTAATATTTAAAAAATAAATGGAGATACAGTTTTCAGACAAACTGCATTTAAAAGTACTTCTTTTTCCCAATACGACGGTATAAAAATTGAAAATATGCGATGCTTAGAAGTTTAAAAAATTGCTATAGAGTATTTAAGCGTACTGCTTTTTTTTACGGCTGGCTTCTGTAAGGTAACGTTATTTTTATAAGCTGGGAGAAAGAAATAGCATACCGTACCGAGGGCTAATAAATAATAAAAAAAAGGAAGAAATTAGACAAAAAATGCAAATTAAATTTCCTGTTTAATGCTATGAAAGGATGCATCTACACGTTATGGTGTAAGAGGTGGATTTATGAAGAATACAAGTTTTTACAGTTGGTTTCAAAATATATACAGAATAATAAAATAAAATGCATTAATTACAGGTAAAAATTCAATTTTGATTGAAATCTTTTATTTAAAATAATGTTAGAGTGCTAAACATAAAAAAATAGTATAGCATTAAAATACATAAACAAGTTAATGTCTTATGAAATAAAATCACGAATATTGAGGTTAGCTGTGACGGTTTCAAAAAGCAGAGAAAAAATAAAAACAGGTTTTTCATTGCTTGAACGTGCTGTTTAATGTCTACTGAATTTAGGTTATTGAATTCAAATGCTGTTCAAACGTAAGTTTACGTGAACTAATAATTTAATTTTAATTCAGCATTCTAGTATCTGCAAAATTAATGTAAACCTATATAAGCTTAGTATCCGAAAAATATAAAATCTTGCAATTTATGTTAGTACACCATTTTCACCGGAAAAGGAAATTCAAATTGATAATTATTTGAAGATAAAAGTCTTCGAATATTCTCCATTAGCTGTCATTCTTGTGTTTTTTTACAATTTAAGTATTATGAAAAGTACGTAGAGATATGAGAACATGGTAATTTGATAAAAAAAATGTGAAATAGTAAAAATCTAACCCGTATTATAAACGGGATATTTATTTTCTATTATGTTATTTGAAACTACAGTTTTAGGAAGTATAAAAACAAATTACTCCTATCGTTATTTTATCTTTTAATTAGTAGTAGTGATAATATTAGTAATAGTAATATTACAGACTTTTCTATTTTTAGAGGAAAACCTTTTTTTCTTTTTTAGAACTCGATAAAGTACAGCCGAGCTCGATTATCACGAGGATGAAGGGACCACAGCATAAGCACGTTATAAAATAACAGTATTCTTGCAATAAAATAACTCGTATACAGTGAAACCTCCCTGTGCGACCACCTCCCTGAACGACCATTTTTTCATGGAACGAAATTTATTCCCATAGGCTCAATACTAATTTTATCTCTATTCAGAGACCACCCCAGTTGAACTACATCCATGAGTGACCAATTTCTTTGAAGAAAATGAAACAAATTCCGTTTTTTCCTGGTCGCTTGAGGGCCCCACCAGTGGCTGAGAGGCTTTGCTCTCGAAGCTGGTAGACGGGAAGTGCTGGGTTCGATCCCAATCGCGCCCGTCGGCCTAATCGTTCGGAGTTTTCGTGGTTTTCTTCGAGCCATGGATTTCCATGCGTAAATACGGGTTAGGTTCCTTTAGAAAGACCACCACGAAGGGCACTCCCCCTCGGGCCTATATCCCTAGTGTAGATAATCGGCCGGCAAAATCAACCAACCAACCAACCTGGTCGCTTGAAGTAGGTTTTATTAGAATAATTATTCCGGAGAGCACATTATTCATCAAACTTCTAAACTAAGTTTAGATTTTTTATTTATTCTAGTAACTTTTAAGTGTTTAAACCCCTTTGTGCTTTTTTAGGCAATTAATTTAACTCTGGTGACAAATTAAGGATGACGGTCAATAAACTCCCCTGCCCTATTCTGTTCGGAAATTTTCATAGAAATAGATAAATTAATGAAATCGTCATAATTTGTCCCCCCCCCCCCCAAAAAAAAAAAAATAAAAATAAAAATTGCATTTATTTACTGAACTTCGAAAGGACTTGGGAATAAAAGTTATAACCATAAAACTAAAGCAAACGTCAATGTATTCATTTTTTAAACTCTGCAGTAATTAACTTTTGTTTTGACACTTAAATTTTCATATTTTTTTCCTAATGTGAAAAATAAATTTTAGTAACATTAATTGTTACCCTTTTTCAACAATTAAAATCTAGATTTATCGTAGCGACCAATTTTTATTGGAACGAAACGTGGTCGCTTTAGGGAGGTTTTGCTGTAAATATATAACAAATATGTAACAAATTACCTTATAATAATATAGTAATTTTAAATTGCTAAAAATTGTAAATTAAAACTTTAAAGACAGTAAAAATGGTTTATTGTTCAACTGTTTACATGTTTCTACTCTACCCGAATCATTTTCAAAACAAATAAATAAAAATATTGTAAAATTGCTCACGTACTCTTTCATATTATGCACGTTATCTTTTTATTTTACTTGGATGTTTATTTTGATTTTCGTAACCAATTAATAACTCGAGCCATAATTTTGGTAAGTTAAATGATGCTGCACCGTTACATATTGAATTTTTACTTGTTACATTCTCCATGGTTCCTCTTATACTGGATGGATAGTATTTTGTATAAAATTATAAAATTAGTATAAACCGTATGATTAAAGATTTTTTGTAATGAAACTTAGTAAAATAAACTACAAATTTAGATGAATTGTTTAAAATAAAAGAATGATCACTCTGATAAGAAAATTTTAAGCATTTAAATGAACTAAAATTATTAATGGTATTATTTATATAACGTTCATTTAACCCTCCGTCGGTCGCAATAGGCCTGACAGGCACAGCAAAATTATTTCCATTCTCCTCTCCGTCACTAAAGCGCGAAGGGTTACTTACTTAGAGTGTAATAAACGAGGTTTTTTTCATTCAAATTTGAAATTTTCTCTCTTTGTATATCCTGATGAAGCTCACTGATCACTTTAAGAGAGTTAGAATTGCGTCAATTAATTGCTAATGACGATTTTTAAACAGGTGCCTGTTAGGTGCATTGCGACCAAACTCGGGAGTCCCAGAGTTGAGCCCGACAGCGGGTTAAATAATTTTTTAGCCCCAACTGTGTCACAGAAATCGCAATTTTAGAACGCTTTGTGTTCCTGCATCTTTTAACATTTCGAATTTTTTAGAAACCGTTCTGTGCAAGCACTTACGTCTTAAAAGTAACACAATAACAGTCATTCACACTTCAAGTTTCTAGCCCTAACAGTAGTACTAAATGAATCCTAATTTAGAATGTTTTCTACTCATTTCACTCTTTTAAAACTTTGAGCTTTTTTAGAAACAGTTCATAGCGAGTATTTACAGTTTAAAAGGAACATCACACCAAATTTTAATTTTTTTAGCCCCAGCAGTGTTACAGAAATCGAAATTTTAGAACGTTTTGCGTTCTTGCCCCTTTTAACATTTCGAATTTTTTAGAAACTGTTATGTGCAAACACTTACGTCGTATAAGTAACAGCCATGTCACACTTCAAGTTTCTAACCCTAACAGTTCCAGATGAATCCTAATTTAGAACGATTGTCTTGATTTCACTCTTTTAAGTTTCGAACATTTCTTGGAAATCGTTCATAGCGAGTATTTACATCTTAAAAGTAGCATCACACCAAATTTCAAGTTTATAGCCGCTAAAATATCACAGAAATCGCAATTTTAGAGCGTTTTTTACTCCTGTACCCCATTGGGAGATGTTGTACCGACCTAAAATACAGCCCACGTTGGAGCAACGATGGTCACCAACATTTGGCCACCATTATTTTTGAACTCGAATAGGTAGTTACAGAAATTACTCCTAGAAACAAACGTTATTTCTTTATAATAATAGTATAGATTAAAAGTAGATGCTAATAGTTCCAAAGCTAAATTTAGGAAGAAGTATCAATTAATACACGTAGATTTGGAAACTTGGGAATTGTGATATCTATTTAAATCTGCTGTATAAAGAATAAAACGTTTTCCAAATCCCTTTTTATTATTAATATTATACAAAAATAATTTCTTCATGTATATATATATATATATATATTTCAGCATTTAAATTTTTCCTTTTACAAAACTACTTTAAAAAAAAAAAGGGGGGGGGGGGGTCCAGAAACAGAAAAATTTTGGGTACGGCATTAATAAATAATAACAATTAATAACAATTACTGGTCAATTAAAAAAGCATTAATATTACTTAAATTTAATAGCATTCTGGATAAAAATGAACATTCGGAATTTCTTTACAGATAATCGAACTTCGCTTGCCTGATTACATTTTCTCCACAATACGTGGATTTTATTTATTTATTTTTGATGACTTTGTTTTACAGAACATATAATAATAATTCTAAATTTTATTTAAGGAAATTACAATTATTTTATTATTCAAAAGTAAAATCCTTTAGTATTTAAAAAAAAATAATACTACGCTAATTTTTGGTTCCTCTAAATCTGGCATTTCCTAAGCTATTACACATCTCGATAATAGGTAAAATTTCCTGTGCAAGCAGTCATTAATTCACAGATTTTCAGCTGCTCAAATGGCAGCATTACTTAATCATCAGTTAAAAATGAAAAAAAAAAATTCTAATGGAAGCTGTAACAATATTAGAATAATCATAATAGTTTCAATGTTTTCAACTTTCCCCAAAAAGAAAGCATAGAAAAACGAATGATTTAACGATTGCTTCGTCCTGGATATTCGGATGCAAAATAAAATTGTATCTGCCGAGGAAAATCATTGAATGCACCGAAGCAAGACCAAATGATGCAGTCAAGTTAAATTAAACAGTGAAAAAAGCGGAGTAATGCATTTCTTAATGGTCCTGTACGTTGATATGATAGGAGTACAATCTCTTCAAGATTGCATTTGAGTGCGATACAATGAAAAAATAAATAAATAAAAGAATACAGTTAAATTCTCAAAATGTAAAGGTACGATTTCTTATTTAAATTGTATTAAAATTTGATTTTCAGTTACTTCTCTCAAGTGATTTGGCATGTTCACTCAGTGTCAAATGAACTTTATAAGTGAAAGTTATGATAAAATATGACTTTGAGGTTATTTAAGGTTTTTTGAGAAGGATGTTCCGATGCATTTTCAGGTTCATAAAGAGGGAGATATTAAAATTCAATTTTATATTTGAAATGTAATATTGATTTTGTTTCCTTACATAAAAAAGGAAAAGAACAAAATGAAAATATTTGCTGACGATCAAAATGGTACGACACAAGATAATAATAATATTAATAATAATAATAATAATAATAAAATCCTTGATGAGTTTTACTGTCATAATTAAATGCATTAAATCAGCTAATTATTTTTTGACTTATCAATTGCGGTAAATGACTGAACAATGAGAAAAATCTGTGAATTACAGGAATGATATTATTGCGAATATGATTTGTAATAAAAACTTCTAAGACTAATGAATCGAAATTGTTTTAGGTATAATCAGTGTGGCAAACGCAAATCGGTCAAAAAAAGTCTGATAAATTTAGGAGGTTTCATTACTATTATTTATTTATTTTATTTCTTATAAGCAAATCGTCAATTGCAAGGTGGTTAAAAGGGCGATCTTTAAAGGAATCCAGCTGCAAAAAAAGTTTTGATCATTTGTCTAAATTACTTCCAAGTCTGAAAAAAAAATTTTTTTTGGCGTCACAGGGAATTTCTAATAAGCGCGCATGGATTGATGATTTGCTTTGATGATTTTCTTTCTTTCTTTTTTAATTATGGGAAGAGTGCAAGTTTTGTTTTGAAGATATATTACAGTAGAGCCTCGATTATCTGAAGTAATTGGGACCGGCCCTCTTTCGGAAAATCGAAATTTTCGGAGAATCAAGAATGCTTTAATTTTAAGATTAAGAAGAAATTTATGCAATATTTCTTATTATGGTAACAAGTGCTTAATAAAAATAAAGCAATAGAAAAATAGAAACAAGAATAAATTACCTGAATTTTAATTTTGAAATTAAGTACCTTTGACATATATCACAAGGGTTTGAAAAAATATTTTGTTTGTCGCAGTTTCGATTGCTTTTCCTTTGAAGCTCTATCACGGAGTTTTTTAATTTTATTAGTTCACCAGTATCACAGTCTTTCTGCTGCTCCAGCCATACCAAACCTTTTGCAAAACATTCAATAACTTCAGAATTGCTAATTTGTTCGTTTTCTTCGTTCCACTCCGTACCTTACGGGAGCTCAAGTTAAATTTAAAAGAACGTCAAGAAATGGAACCGAAAATGCTTATATGTACTCCTAGTTCGGGAAGAACCACTTACACACAAGGAAGGAATATGATAGATAAAAAAAAAAGTTTTAAAAATGGATTTCGGTTAACCGAGAGTTTCAGTTAAAAGAGTTTCGGATAAAAGAGGTTCTACTTTATTTTGATTAGCTATTTGCTTAAACGTAAAAAAATAAAATAAAAAAGTCTCACACAGTTAAGTTGTATGAGCGTAATCTTATGAGCAATGCATTAATTCTTAGAAAAATATGCATTTATTTGTAATTCCAACTTAATAAAAATTAAATTATAATTCCTAAAAAGGTAAAATTCAAAAGAGCAGAGTTGTTTAACTATTCCTTTGATGTTTTGTTCACTTTTTTTTTTTTTTTTTTTTTTTTAAGAGAACAACTTTTAAAACTTTTGACATTTAAAAGGTACTTGACCGCTCAATAAAAGCTTTCCCGTAATTTAAACATTAAGGATGTTGTCAAACTTGTCAAAATCAATGTTTTGGAGACATTTTGTCGATCACCTGTCTCTGAGTCAATTGCACATTCTTTTAAGGGACATTGAGAGGAATGAACCGTTTCTCGTGAAATAGCATTGAACTGGAAACAACTTTTATTTGACTGATACTTCAATCACAACGAGACTTTGAAATTTGGAAAAGCCATTTTTAAAACTTTTTACTTTCTTCTATCTTCAATAGAAGAAAGTATTGTAATCGAAATTTTTTCGACGGATTTACACGTTTTAGGGGTCAGAGATTCCAAAAAACATGTTTATAGAAAATGTCTGTCTGTCCGTGTGTCCGTATGTCTGTATGTCCCTGTGTCCGTATGTCGCCATTGTACCATCGAAAACTGTATGAAGTTCTGCATAGAATTGAACCATTTTTTAAAAGTTTGTGGCTATGGCAAGCAGGTTCTCCATTAATTTGGAAAAAATCCGCCGGTAGGGGGCGCTGTAATAGCAGTTTTTTGTGGAATTTTGAATATTGTACCCTCGAAAAGTGTATGAAGTTATGCATAGAATTGAACAAAATTTTTTGCGTATGTTTTTGGCCATAGCAAGAAAGTCCTCCCTGAATTTGGAAAAATTCCGCCGAAAGGGGGCACTATAATAGCAATTTTTGTTATAATTTTTTTTCGAAGTTGGTATAGTATTGAACTAATAAAAATGAAATATTGACATTTTTGTTACAACATTTTGAAATATTAATACATATGAGATAGAAGAAAGTTTTGGGATTGGCACATCCAACTAGTTCTAAGTTACGTTAAAGTGAGGTTCTACTTCTGTAAGTTAAAATTTTCTTTTTTTTTTTTCCTTTCTTTTTTTTCCTCTTATTTCTTTCTCCCCCTCCCCCCTTTTTTCTTTTTCTTTTTTTGCATCTCTTAAGTGTGTAGATTTTTACCCTAAAGCAGTTCATAATATTTAAATTCCTATACATCTTTTTTCTCGTTGAACGTAACGCTATTGCAAAACTTTAAACTTGTTTTTCTCGAAACCATGTTTCTAAAACTAGGTGACCATTTTTCTCGAGATTAAATCTACCGATTTTCTTTATTTTTTTCTAAAAAAAGAAATCTAATCGTTTTTGCTGGAGATTATACTACAGAAAAGAATAATTTTCATTGATTAATTTTTTTTTTCAAGCCCGTAAATGGTGAAAAAATGCAAAAAATTGACCTTTCTATGTTCAAATGACCACAATTTTGTCAAAAATAAACTTTTTAACACTTTCCAACAGAGTTGAAAAGTGTTTATGAATTCGGTTTGTCTGTCGTCTATCCACCTGCTCGTCTGTCCACGCTCTAGCTCCCGTAAATATACTCGGATTTTCATGCAATTGATATACATATTAATGATGTTTACGTGGCATGTTTGGTATTAAATATGAAGAGTTTAGCATTAATAGTTCATTTACAAGGGCACTCAAAAGTATTCCGTAACATAATGGTAAATGGGAAAAAATCGTTTCTGGTGTATTTTAATGATATTAAGCTATTTCAAATGCACTGACTTGGATATAAATTGAATTTCACTACAAAATGATTGCTGTAGAATAGGGTATTCATAGCATTTATCGTTCATTTACAGGGACACACAAAGGAAATCGGTTACAGTTCTGTCTTTGAGCAATAATTGCTGAAAGTGCGTTTTCAATTTCAGTATGCGCTTTTAAATTTAACTAACTTTTGCGAACTTAACTAACTTTTTATGTTACTTGTTGTGTATAAATTCTATACCTTGTATACAGGGATGCACAAAAGAATTCACGTACCATTCTCCTTATTAGCAGAAACTGCTGAAGGAGAATTTTTAAATGTGGTTTGTACTTCCTAACTAAACTAATTTTTTTCATTCGTCTAGTTTATAGATACAAATCTATGTATCATATACAGGGCTTCTCAAAGAATTCGGATAATTTTCCGACTGTAGACGGGAATTGATGAATTTGGGTTTTCAAGTGTGTTAATGGGTTCTCAAATGGTCCAATTAGACACCGTATTTCAACTTCTTACACTGCAAATAGAGGCGTCTTAAATTCAGACACATATGTGACTGAAAAAGAAATTCAGACACTTAAACGTCTGAATATGAAATTTCAGACATCATAAGTGTCTAAATTTAAGGCACTTAAGTGTCTTGCTGTGATCATGGTATAAATGAACTGAGAAAAATGTCTGAATAATGATCATGTGTCTGAAATTAAGACATGTAGAAATTCAGACACTTATATGTCTGAATGTAATACAATTGTATCATACTGTATATATGATGAAACGATGATTGTATATGAGAATCCCAGAGGCCAAGGGATACAAGTGACAAACTTTAGATTTGGAGTAAATTGAATTTAAAGATGAACATCAATAGTATGTGTCTGACTTAAAATATGAAACTGTTCCTAATTTCATAGCGGTCTTTGAACTCTTATTTCAATAACTGTGGAAGAAAAGTGGAGTACAATATATTTTTTAAATTTTAAGTAGAGATTAAGGAGGTTAAGTAATTTATAGAGCTTGAGTAGTTGACCTCTAGAACGCAACAGATAATTAGAAAATCTCTTATATTTTGCGTTTTAGTTTGGCGAACTAGGCAAGGGACTCCAGTCACATCTGTCCAACGTTTCCCCTCCCTACATTTTTTTTTTTTTTTTTCTGAGAGCAATCATAAAACAAATAGCAATATTTCCAGATAGTCTGTGTACTTATCTACGTTTTTTCAATTTTGTGACTTATACCCTTTCGCTTCTGGTGTCCTAATATGCAATTGTATCGCAATATATCTGGCAGCACCATCAGAAAATGCTTTCGAATGGATGAAATGCATTGCCATTTACTAAATTTTGTATTAGTGTAAAAAATAAGCAGCTTGATTTGACCATGAGGACGTCTGCCAAAATTGTAAATGCCCGTTTACTAACTTTCGAACTAAATTATGTTTGGTGCAAAAGTACAAGCTAACGAAACTTTTCACAAAATATAAAGTTTCTCAAAAACTACTTCCACTCATCTGTATACGTAAAGGCCGCTCCCTAAATACAAAGAGATATGATTGCTCTCAGAACAAAATGTATGGAGGGGAAAGGTTTAACAGATGTGCCTGGAGTCCCCTGCCTAGTTCGCCTAACTAAAATGCAAAATATAAACATGAAATAAGTTAAACTAAGAATCTTTTGTCAGAACACCTCGTATAAGAATTTTTATATAAAAGAAATTAAAAAAAAATTAAGAAGTAAGAAGCATTAAATATTCAAAAATAAATTTCTAACAACATTTTTCAAAATGCAGAACATTTCTTTCCTTCTGGTGAAGGGTATTGCCCTTATGAACACCCCTTATCTTCCAATTTAAGATAAATTAAAATATATGAACGTCAAAAGGAAATAATTAAAAATTTACTTCTATTAGTGGTTTAGGAAGGGAGGGGGGGGGGGGGGGGAGGTGTTTCTCTTACAAAAATTTATTAGTTCCTTTTTGTCTTAGTCTTTAATTATGTAATAATTTGGAAGAATAAATTTTATTATTTTTTTTTAAATATAAAGACAATTTAATTCAGTAAATTTCAAAATACAAGGAAGGAAAATGGCCTGCAACCACCCTCCTGTCTGTGATTATGCATAATAAATGTATTATTTAGAAGCGTTATGACAATTTTTTTAATTTATCATATGTTTTTCACCCTCTGCCTGAAAGTATAAAAACTGTAATAATTATATTCAGATAATTTATAAGTGTAAGCATTACGAAAAATGCCAAATAAAGAAAGTAAAATGCTTCTGATTTCTTCTTATACAACGTTCCATTTCCGGCTAATAAAAAAGTTTTAATGAACTTATCATACTGTAAACTGCATGCTGACGTAATGACTGACGTAATGCTGACTCAATCTTTTTCCCCTTTGTCGAATTCGAATTCCGAGTCCAAGTTGCTTTCAAACCTAAACGTTTTCCAGCACTTCACATCTTTAACTGATCCTATTTTTTACTGTGAAAAGTTTTGTTATTATAATTCTACTGTGGCTGCGTCATTTCTGGAAGTGTTATACTTAGAAGTTTCTTGCATTTTGGATTTCTGCGTGAATCATATGTGTTTCAGATACTGATATAAAAACGGAAAAGAAACACTTGAAAATTACATCCAAGAATTCTACAAAGAGCGCGCAACAGAGATAGGATTACTTTTTATTGCTCTTCATGGATAATATAGGGTTATTCATCTCTTCAAAACTTTGTGAATAAGAACTAGCCCCAGACTTACAAACTAGTCCCACGGGTTGTGTTTTCAGAATGGAAAATTTTCATTATTTTAACACAACTAGTAGGATATATGAAGGGGTTTCTTTTAAAGTATTTTGTTGCTCATTCACTATGACAGTTATTTTAAATCAAGTCAAGGATATGGATAACAGTAAGTGGTTTTGATATTTTGTTTATACTACCACATAAAATATTGCATGAAATATAAGTTATGTTTGAATCTGTTTGCGAAAAAACAGCTAATTCTAGAAATATATATTCTTACATTCACGTAATTATGCATGTTACTGTAACTTAAAAATCCTTAAAGATATACATATATATTTCATTTGAAATCAATTTTAATATTGATTCTTAATTATTTTTAGCAAAAAATAAATTTGAAATTTAAAAAGCTAGAGTTATATACATTTACTTTCATAACTAGTTTTGATTAAAATTGCGCTTTTTATCATTTTATTTATCATCACTTACATGAAATATTTAAAAAATGACAATTAGATATTAAAATGTATGTTTAAGGCAAAAGAAGTTTAGAAATTAGAAGTAATTTTTTCAGCATGTTATTTAAAATAGAATATTTATTTATTTTTTTATTTATTATTAAATAAATAGCTCTTGAGATTATCATCTGATGCATAAAAAACTTGTCTATGTAGCAATATAAATTTAAAAGAAGAATTTAATTTTTAAATGATATTAATTTTCTTTTTTTTCTGAAGGGGCGGGGGGAGTTTTTGTGCAATTTTGTAAAGCTGATATTTTAAATCTCTTTCGACATTGCTCTGATTATAATGAGTATTTCGAACTTTTAGAACAGGATAAGACTAGAAACAAAAAATATATATTTATCCGAATACCGTAAAGGCCTTGCCTTCAGTAGTGGACACTATGGGACTGTGGAATTTGTTCGATAATCACTGGTCGGTAAAAAAATTAAAATTTTTCTCCCTGCAAACTAAATATGTAAAGTGTCTAAATATGTTATTGAAAATGCTCCAACACGTGCCATTTTTCCGAGAAACAGTTTTATAATAATAACAAACATGGAAGGATTATTATATTAATTTGCAATGCTAGATAAAATGGAAATCATGAAAGAAATGTTTTGACTGCCTTAGACATCAAAGTGACAAAATATAGCATGGAAATTTTATTTGTTGATACTTGTGTAAAGCATTTTTTTATACCCCCTCCCTTTTTCGTGTCCGAATTTACTATTTGATATCCACTAATATATTTTCATTCCTTATGCCACTGTAAATCTGGTAATCATATTTATACATTTATTTGCGGGTAATTTACCTATTATTATCTATATTTGTATGGTTTAAAAATTTTTCACTCATGTTTTAGCAAGATATAAAATATCTTAATTTTAAATTTAAAAGCAAAACTCTTCTACCAAAAAAAATGATACGTGATACAGTAATTTCGTTACCATATTTTTATTTAGAAGATTAAAAGCTATAAGAATCAACTATTATTTTTTACAGAGAGGATTTTGGTGCCGACCAATGAATCAGACATGTCTGTTTTTTTTTTTTTTTTTAGGTAAAAATAAACAAATGTGCATGCGTTTTGCTTTTAAACAGTTTTTGTTAAATAGAGCTGTCCGGTATTAGGGAATGTCCATTAGTTTCCATAACGAACACTTCCGAATACCGGACATCTCTATTTAGCGAACATAATGCAGGGTTGGATTTTTTGCAGAAGAAGGATTTGATTGAAGTATGGGCAAACTGGGCAGTGCCCCCTACACCCTCCCTACTATTTTGGGGGCCCCGAATTAGATATGCAATTATTGTAAAGTTTATATTTTAAATTTTTTCGATAGTGGGCCGATTATAATAAAAATCTTTAACATTTAAGGCCGACTAAGATTAAAAACTAAAATCTAAATACAGTAAAATTTCTCAATCACATGCACCTCGGCAACGAATGGTGGATAAATTCCCTTGAAACCCCTATTGAGAGGTTTTATTGCATTTAGATATTTTTTTGTTGTTGTTTTAATCGTATTCTACTCTAGAAGTCCAAAATACTGATTATAATGTACATTGTTGAAAAATATTTAAATTATCAGCTTTAAGAAAATTGCATACCAACTTTCAGACCCCCTAAAATCGCACTGTATGGGGGTGGAGGGGGCAAGACCATGGCCAAAAATTTTTCTCGGATTCAACGTGGTCAAACATGGCTGCGTATAATGCTTAAAAAAATGGTTGCAATTAAGACGTTTGAAGTGTCTGAAATTCAGACGTTTGAAGTGTCTGAAAAAATTCAGACATTTTAAAATGTCTGAAAATTGAACACTCCGTTTCAGACACTTAAGTGTCTGAATTTCAGACATTTAAATTTGCAGTGTAAGCGGTGAAGTTTTATTACATTATTCAGAATGTGCTGGAAAGTGTTTCATAACCGATGCTTGACGCATGAGTTTTTCTTTCTTGTTAAACTACATGTTGGTCCAGATAATTTATTGCCCTTTCATAATATGGCGACCCAATTTGTTTCAGATACTTGTGACCGGAGAAAAACAGGTCGCCCGATAGGAAAATTCACAATGCGCACCTGCAGGTATTCCCTGTCGCACAAGATGTATTATTACTGTTATTATTATTATTTTTTTTTACACACAAAAATTATATATATATATATATATCAAGGCCTTATAAACTGTCGGAAATTTTTTTAAATTAATATTAACAGGTCTACAGAAAGAAAATATCAATATAATTATTTATTCTCATAAATATTTCACGTGTTGAAAATTCTCATCGTTCAATTTATTTGAAAATGACTACTTCAGCCCATCCCTTGATTTCTGAATTGCTACGCCACTGGCAAATATTCTGTAAAGCTTTTTCTTTTAAGTAATAAAACTGATGTTTTCAATCTAAAATTATGATAATTATCAACCGGTTTTACAAAATCATACGAGGTCATTTATAGAAAAACAACTAAACAGGAATTTTGCTTTTCAGAATTTAGTGTCGTCCCCGATTATATATATATATATATATAGTACAAAATAAATTCTATTTTTAAAACTTCAAACATACGCTTTTATTTTATATAAAATGACGTCAATCGCATCCGCTGAAGAATTCCACATTTACGACCCAGTTTTAAACAACATCTACAGGAAAGTATTATTTGACGTCACTATTGCAGAATGCTACACAAATACAGCAAAAAGCAATTTCGACCTTTAAAAGAAAAAAAAAAAAATCGGCTATCTAATGATTTATATGCCTTTATGCGTTGGTAACATTAATATAGATACTTAAAATTAAATATAGTTCATAGTAGCTCCATGTTTTATCAGAAGTCATTCATTTATATGTTTTCAAAATTGCACATACTTTAAATATTTTTTTTTTCAGTTTTTATGTGAAAATGGCAACAAAAAGATAATAATCTACTATTTTCCAACTACAGTAGAACCTCTTTTATCCGAAACTCTTTTAACCGAAATAAATTTTTAAAGCTCTTTTTTTTTTTTTTTTTTTCATTATTATCACATTCTTTGTGTGCAAAAAGTCCATTTTGAATTTAAACTATCATATTCCTTGTGTGCAAGTGGTCCTTTCCGAACCACGAGTACATATAAATATTTTCGATTCCTTTTCTTAGAATTCCTTTGAATTTAACTTGAGCTCCCGTAAGCTGCGGAGTGGAACGAACAAAACGAAAGAAGAAAACGAACAAATTAGCAATTCTGAAGCTTTTGAATGTTTTGCAAAAGGTTTGCCTTGGCTGGAGCAGCCGCAAGACTGACACTGGTGAACTAATAATATTTTAAAAACTTCGGGATAGAGCTTCAAAGCAAAGACAATCGAAACTGCGATAAACAAAACATTGTTTCAAACCCTTGTGAAAAATGTAAAAGGTTCTTAATTCCAAAATTAAAATTTAGGTAATTTATTCTTGTTTCTTATTTGCTATTGCTTTATCTTTATTAAGCACTTGTTACCATAATATGAAATAGCGCATATATTTCTTCTTAATCTTAAAATTGAAGCATTCTCGATTATCCGAAAATTTCGATTTTCCGAAAGGGGGTCGATCCCAATTACTTCGGATAATCGAGGTTCTACTGTATTTTTCCTTTACTTTCTACAGAAATGGAGTACGTGAGTTGCCAACTTAAAGATATGGTGTTAAAAACTACAAAAAAATTAATATATCAAAAATAAATTGAGATGCAGTTTTCAAACAAATTGCATTTAAATGTACCCTTTTTACCCTACACGTCGGTATAAAAATTTCAAATGAGCGATGCTTAGAAGCTTAAAAAATTGCAGTCGAGATTATCCGGTACGATGATACATCTGCTTTGTTTTACGGCTGGCTTATATAATGGAACGTTATTTTTTGAAGACGAAATTTTAATTGTTGGGAGAAAGAAAGAGCATACCGAGGGCTAATAACTGAAATGACAATAAACATAATACAACAGGTCCGTAGGTGATGTCTCTTTTCTTTGCAACCGAAAAAAAATCGTAAAAAATCACGTAATTTTTAGGCCAAAGAAGTAGAACTTCCAAGAAACAATCGATTTTCAATGCAGTAATGAATATCGTGCAATGATTATTAGTTACGAATATTTTGTCTTAAAAAATACAGTTAAATAAAATAATTAAAAAATATATATCTTTAATGTTATTACCAGCATTATCATTAATTATGATATTTCTTCTTATTGCTAAATTATTGCTGGTGCTGAAACATATTTCTGATTTAAGCTAAAGATATTTTGTAATTCTTTTTCTACCCATTCATCCGAAAAGTTTCAGAAAATTTTATAAATACAATATGCACGTTATAATCTTTTATCCAAAGATAAAATAAGAATAAAAAAATTTTAAAAATGAGTTGTGAATTGTAAAATAAATAAATAAAATAGTGATAGATTAATATTTTAAAAAAAGGATATATTTCTGTAATCTATTTATTTCAAATTCTGGATGAAAATTGAAAGATCACCTTATAGTTCAGTTTAAAGGCAAGGTGGTTCAAATGATTTGTTAAAGTCTTTTATAATCCCTACTTCTTGCTTAATTAAAGCAAATTTTATTTACATTTTATAATAAAAAAAATACTTTTTTTTTTCTCTAAGGAAAAAAAAAAAAAAGACAGCTGAAAATCGGAAAAATATGCCTAGCAATATTTTATGTAAATACATTTTCTAGATAAAACTGTTATTTATTTTTTCAGAAATCGTTTAATCATTCGCTAGGTTATTTTTATATAAGATTTTCAATTTGTTGAAAATCAAATAACTGAAACAGTTTTGATAGTTATTGTAATAACAATCATAAATATTGAATAAACCAGTTAAATTTATTTTAAAAAGTATGAGATATTACATGCAAATTGAATACTTAATCATGCTTTATTTATGTTGCTCAGTTTAAAATACTGTTCATGCAATGTAGTTGAAAAAAAAAATTAAATACTGGCATAGAAGAGTTATATAAATAAAAAATTAAGTTATGTTAAATTTGAAAGCTAGATAAAAAAAAAAAAAAAAAAAAAAAAAAAAAAAAACTAAGCACTTGATAAACCGGTATTTAAAAATTAACAAAAACGGTTCAAAGCTTATTTAGCTTCGACAAATTGCCAATCAGTTATACTAGATGAAATAAACAGAAACTATACCTAAAAATATTTTTAAAGCGGAAGTTATTGGAATTTTCAGTGCAAACCAACAGTACTTTCTTAAAATCCAACCATGACAAAACATCAAATTCCATTTCATCAGCTGTCTCTTAAAATGTCTTAAATAAAAGATCAACGATAATCTTTCTAGTCAGTGAATCTTTGTTATGTAGCTCAAATACAAATAGTAACTGATGGGCTTCATTCCTCGTGCTTTATCACCGTAGAAGCACGTAACAGATGACCATAACCACTGACTGTGAGACGTCGTCGTGCAAAAACTCTAAATAAAGATCGAATCATAACGTGTTTGACGGAACATCAGCCAAGCAGCAAAATTCTTATGGCATAAATGTTATACAGGCTTGGTTGATTTAATTGTAGACACCCGGCGAATGAATCACTAGCATCATATAATGCGATCATGAGTATGAATCTTTGAGTTCTTCATTGTTGAAAATTATAGAGGAAGACTGTAACACATAAAATCTTATTTTAAAACAATCTTTACGTGCATCAGTAATAAAGAAAGCACGAGGAAATTTCGAAACAACTGTCACTTTCATTGTATTATTATCCAAACAAAACTGCTTTCTAAAAACTTAGAGGGTTATTTTTAACTGGTTAACAATCGACTGATATTCTTTTTAAAACTTAAAGCTCTTCTTAGAATGTTGGACTAAATTTGAAATGGAATCTTTAAAAAATCACGAAGGGATTTTGTGGCTTACAAACATTTCATCAAAAATAATCACATAAAAGACATTTGCTAAAATCCATAATTCCATTACTTTAAAATAAGTCTAATTTGTTCATTCATTCATATGTTTGTCAACAATTTGGTGAGTTACTTTTAACTGGCTAAGAATCTACTGATGCTTCTTTTAAAACTTAAAGCTGTTCTTAGAATGTTGGGCTAAATTTGAAATGAAATCTTTAAAAACCATGGAGGAATTTTGTAGTTTACAAATATTTAATAAAAAATAACCGCATAAAAGACATTTGCTAAAATCCATAATTCCATTACTTGAAAATAAATCTAATTTGTTCATTTGTTCATAATTTGTGAACAACTTAGTGGGTTATTTTTTAACTGACTAACAATCCTCTGATATTCTTTTTAAAACTTAATACTCTTCTTAGAATGTTGGACTAAATTTGAAATGGAATCTTTAAAAACCATGGCGGAATTTTGTAGTTTACAAACATTTAATAAAAATTAACCGCATAAAAGACATTCGCTAAAATCCATAATCCCATTACTTTAAAATAAGTCTAATTTGTTCATTAGTTCATATATTTGTCAACATCTTGGTGGGTTATTTTTAACTGGCTAAGAATCTACTGATATTCTCTTTAAAACTTAATACTCTTCTTAGAGTGTTGGACTAAATTTGAAATAGAACGTTTAAAAATCATGAAAGAATTTTTTGGCTTACAAACATTTCTTCAAAAATATTCGCTTAAAAGACATTTGCTAAAGACATTGCTTAAAGACATAAAAGATATTTGTTGAATTTTATGGATTAAAAACATTTCATCAAAAATAATCGCATCCATGTTTTCATTAATTGAAAATAAGTCTAATTTGTTCATTTTTTCATAATTTGTCCTAAATTTGTTTCCGTAATTCCAATTGTTTCCAATCCATAATTTGTCCTTTGTTCTAAATTTTAAGACATGTGTTGAATTTTATGGCTTACAAACGTTTCATCAAAAATAATCACATTCATGTTTTCATTAATTTAAAATAAGTCTAATTTGTTCATTTGTTCATTATTTGTCAACAACTTACTAGGTTATTTTTAACTGGCTAACAATCCACTGATATTCTTTTTTAAAACTTATAACTCTTCTTAGAATGTTGGACTAAATTTGAAATGGATTCTATAAAAATAATGAAGGAATTTTGTGGCTTACAAACATTTCATCAAAAATAATCTCATAAAAGACATTTTTGGCACAGCATATCCCTAATGAGACTTTGCGCCATTAAACCCCAATCAACCAACAATAAAAAACATTTTCTAAAGCTAAAATCCATGTTTTCATTAATTTAAAATAAGTCTAATTTGCTCATTGAGAATCTGAAGTATAAAAATGTATCCGGAAACAAAAAATAGTTGACACTTTACGAAACTCTAGTGCTTATAGTCGGTTGAGTAACTAGCTCACATCACGTTTTAGCCTCTCAGACATAAAAGAGAACTTTGAAAGGAAATGGCCGAAAAAAATAGATCGTAAAATTGTGATCTAATAGCATATCCTGAGATATGGCGCCATTCAAGTGTCACCTTCTGTCCTTCGAGTCACCGAAGTACTTGACACGAGCACTGAAACACAACTGACCCACTCTCCAAAATAAAGTGAATGTCCATTCAATTTAAACAATATATACAATTTTTCCATTCTCTTTCTGGTTTCTGTTTTTTTTTTTTTTCTTCACGACTTCCTTTGATTTAGAATCCCTTAGTGCAACGACTCCGTAGAATTCCATTTTAAGAAATAGATTCTGGGCTGAGTTCGCCACTAGTGAATAAAATTTGGAAAAGAGAGTGATAACTAAATAAAAAAAAAAACAAAATGGGGAAGGCATATGTGTCATATATATATCTTCTCCAATGTTTAATGCTTCAATGTAACTGAAATATCACTTCAGTGAAATGATTGCTTCTAGTTCAATGCTGTTTCACATTAAACGATGCATTCCATTCTATGTCCCTTAAAGAATGTGCAATCGACCAGCAAACAAGTTATTTGAGAAATGTTTCAAAAACATTGATTTTGATAAGTTTGGCAGCATCATTAGTGTTTAAATTACTTAAAGCTTATGACTGAGTAGTCAAATACCTGTAAGATGTCAAAAAGTTAGCAAAAGTTCTAAGTATTTTTGCCTTAAAAATACTTCAATAAAACTCTTTTAAAAAGTTAACGAATAAGTCATAAATAGATGCATATTTTCTCAAGAATTGCGCGCAAGATAACACTGAACGGAACTATATGAGCTTTAAAAAAAACTCTTAGGCAAATAGACTTATTCGAGATGACTTATTATTAAATAAATCAGGGCTGTTTAACCTTCTGGTTTACTGAGGCCACACAGTGGCCACACATGCACTATACTAATACAAACGATAATAGTTAAAAAAGGTATGAGAACCAAGTGTCGTAGAAAATAATTTTATATCTACTGTCGAAACAAAATATCCTTTTCTTTTCCTTTCTTTTTTTTTCAATAATAAAAAATAACTATTTTATAAACGTCATAAGGTCGGAAACTTTTTTAAAATAGCATAGAGAAACATAATTTTAAGAATATTTACCGAAGGATAAAGATTTTAGGTCAATTAACGAGCTTGATGCAAGATGTAAAAATATAACATAAAACTTGCTTGTCAGTTTCGTGTTTCAAATTACAAAATAACCATTTTGAATATAATGACTTTAAAAATGAGTCTTTTCTTTACGCCTTATATTGTTACGGTTGAAGTTGTCTTAAACCATAAATGTTGTTTCGAAACAAAATTTTGAATTAAGTTTTGTTTAAAATAATACAAATTAACATAACTTTAATATGAGTGAATAAAAATTTTTTGATTTTTTGGGCGGTTTAAAAGGATCTTAATACTTGTCTTAGGTTTCAATATAAAACGTTTCTTCAAAGAGAATAGTGTTTTGTTATAGATGATATATTGGATTATAAAATTTTTAATGAGTAAAAGCAGTATATTGAAAAAATGAATAAAAAATCCATCCTATCTGATTAAACTTTCCAACGAAAGAATGTAGAATAACGGTACTTCTTTCCCCCAGCTTATGTCGAAGTAAAATCTCATAAATAGTTACAAAATTATTAAAAAATTAATTATTTTACTAGGGATAATTAAATAATTAAGAGAGTATCGTAGCACAATACGATAAATATAAATTTTTAAAAAATGTTAAAGTTTAATGAAAATGAACTTTCAAATTATTTAGAGTGTTAAAACTTGGGATTTTAGTACAAAATATTCTACTCTTTTATTAGTTTTCTTCATTTCATATTATTGAGCTTGTTGTTATTGGAATATGTGTTTGTTTCCTTTTTTCGTTTTGAAGAATTATTTCCTGATTTGAAGCTTTTTAAGATAAAATAGTTCGTCTCAGGACATAAACTTCGTGTTTTGTGGTGACATCACGGGAATCACTCGCTGATTAAATTTCTCATAATGTAACATGTATTACTTTATCTTATCAGTTTTAATTGTATGATTACTGATATATCTACTGGTTAAGTGATATATTTACTGGCTGTGCTGATGTTAGAATTATTAAGTATTTCAAAAGTACTTATTCTAATGTTCAAAGAAGAAAAATGAAATCAATAGATACAACGAGGAATAAAATTTCTTCATTTCTTTCCTTTCTTTTTTTTAGTTCTATTATTTGACTAAATTCGTCTTCTAGAAGCTGTGTCTAAATTTGTATTGATATTCTTCCTTTGTCCTTAATATTAATAAACCTGTCATTTATTGTTATATAAGGGCCGAAACTAGCCCTTTTTGCACCCGGGGCAAACATGGATTTTGGCGACCCCCTCTTCCGCAAAGTATATTTACAAAGATAATTTTACTAATTTTCTAATAGCCGACTTATTTTAAAATTTAAAATATGTAATAATAAAATATGTAATACTGAACTATGTAATCTACAATGGCGGATCCACGAGGGATGTCACGGGGGTCATGACCCCCCCACCCCCTCTGAACATCAACAAAAATAGTCTCAAGATCATTTTAAAATGAAATATACAGCAGAGTCCCTATTATCCCAGTCCCGCTTAACCGAGGTTCCGCTTTAACCGAGTTATTTTCTTCTGATGGACTGATGGCTTCCATTATTATGAAACAGCCATCATAAATGAAGTGTTAGGTGAAGATGAAAGAGCAGTCGTAAAAAGTTAGAACTCTGATTTTCTGGTCAGAATGAAAAAAAATGGCCATAATTTTTTTTGAAAAAAAAAAAAATATATATATGACCATTCCCCCCCCCCCCCTCCAAATCCAGTTTTTCCCCCCAAAGTCATCAGTCCATCAGAAGAAAATGATCCATTCCAAAGCTATAATCCTTCATTTGGCGCCCCTTCGTTCTGGCGCCTGGGGCACATGCCCCCTGCCCCCCCCCCCCTTTAGTTTCGGCCCTGAGATAAGAGTTCACTATTAGAAAAACAGACATTTCTCTAAAATCAATCAATAGTTAATATTACGCAGCTGCCAACTTACAGCCTTTTTTTGAGTAAAATAACTTGAATCCGAAATTTTATTTAAAAAATGAAGTCAAATAAGTAATAAATAGAAACAACACCAATTTATCAAATACATTTTCTGGTTTGAAATATATTTGACTTAAAGAAAATGCAAGTTGGCAGCTATGGTATTAGCATGCACTGAACAATTTTAAATAGATTTTCTCAGATTTAGCATATAATGGAATATTTTTCCACAAGGGATAGCTTAATTTAACTATAATTAGATAAAACATGGATTTTTTGTTTTGACCCAGAATAAAACTTCAACCATACATTTTTCTTCCTTTTTTTTGCCAACTGATGTCATAAAATAAAATAAAAACAAAATTGTTCCCAATTTTCATAAGAAACATAAGTTAACTTATGAATGTTAGATTAATTGCCAACTATATAATTATGATTCTTATACACGTCCTAAATAGTTGTTTTTGGAAATGCGTGGAAAGCCTCGAGCCCATATAGAACCTGAATTCATTTTTATCCATCTTGAATGGCTCATTTATATCTTCGTCGTCAAATGAGACATTTAAATGCATGAGGAACCCTGTAGTCGTTCGAGATTTCCACATACAAATGATTTGTAAATCAGAGGATATGCACGCGTTTGTGCTGAATTCTACACTTGTAAAAAAGAACACGTGATAGATATCTTCAAGGTAAAAACTTAGGAATGCAAAGGTGTTGTTACGCATTAAAAATACTGCAAAAGATACTTTTCGAAATAAAGAGAAAAATAAATTACAAAATATTAAGCAGTTTTATAGACGAGCAAAGTTCTTAATGTTTTTTTACTTAAACACAAAGCAATTAAGATCAGAGTAATGATAAAAAATAAGACGAAACAAAAGTATATTTTCCATGAACTGTTAAATACCGTATTTTGCATGCATGCCCTGTTTTTTAATACCAAATTTCTGATAGAGGGGGCGGAATCTAATAAAAAAATAGAAGAAAAAGCAATTGAACAGATTTTTCGCTCTTAAAATCTAATAAGTACTAAAATTGCACAGTTCATAGCGCTTTGCCATATGATTTTGTAAATTTACATACAAAATTGATGCCCAGCGTTTTTAAGCAGAGATCGATAGTCCAGACCTCATATACAAAGTCCTTTAAAATATATACTACACATGTGGTATATCACACGCCCTGTTTTTAAAGTAAATTTTGAGAAGAAAAAAATCGCATGGCATACACGAAATAGTGTCGGTAAATTATTTTTCTGCTACGATGAATACGTGATGTGTACCAATATAACTAAAAACATAAATAATCAAATAAAAATTTAGCATTTCTAATTGTTTTACTGTTTTGAGTACTAATTCCTCTTCACTCAGCATAAGGTATAAAATGGAAGTAAGAAACAGAACCAATAGTACACAAAGTAACGTGTATTGCTACTAGGGTTGTCAGAGCCTCGAATATTTTTAGCTAAAATGTGCCACGCCGAAAAACTAATTTCACAATTTTTTTTATACATATATATAAATCATTCAGGCCCATAACTCATAATTTATTTTAAAGAACTGAAAGAGTGAAACTGTTATAATTAATTTGTTAAAACCACCTGTTAATGTAATTGCGAAAAATTAAAAAGTTTCAGCTCACGGAAATGGAATCAATATTTCAAAAATTCACCGAAAAATATACTAGATGCTAGTTAATTTTTTAAGCACTTTAACTTCCAATTTCGATCACATATTTCGACTTTTAATGATAAATTTGAAACGTGCTGTTCATTTGAACATTACTGTAGTACTGATTTTTACCAATACGTTAAGCAAAAGGAAGAAGCTCTCCAAGAAGAAACATTTTCAGCAAAATGCAATTATGTTTTTTCAACAATACTTACGTGTTTATTATTATTATTTTGACAGCTAAATGGATTTTAGTTTTTAGTTTTTATTCCCATTAAAAGATAATTCCCGTTGAATAATTTAATATAAATAAACATTTTGAAATATTTAAATAATCGTTTAATTTTGTCTCGGTCTTTCTACCCGAATCATGCTTTTTTATTTATTTATTTTTTTACCTTTCAGTAACTCTACTCGCTAGAATTCTAGAATTAGTACAATCAAAGTCTGGCAAGAGAATTACAGGTAAAAGAGAACTGAATTTAATAATATAATATATTTTTTTCCCTTTCTAACCCAAGGTTAAGAATAAAAGAAAACTAAATTTGAATTAAGAAAATACAAAATAGTGAAAACGGCGAAGGAAGACGATGAAACTAATTCGAAAAACAAGTGCAAATTGCACGATAAATTTTTCTTTTTCGGTATATTACTCACCAATGTATCGTTATTGATATTGTTACTTTATTTTTGCCTTATAAATTTGCTTTATTTTAAAGTTAAAGTGACACAGTAAAACAAATTGCACAAGAAGATGCTTTTCCGTTTTGCAAGGCCGATGATTCAGGCTTTCGAAAGAAAACGAACAAAATAGAACTAAGGACACTTAATAGCAGATTAAATAGAATTCTTAATATAACAGAGAAATTTCTTAAGGATAGCTTTTAAGATTTAATATGTTTACTTTAACCCTCTCGCTGCGCATCCTGCGATTTTCACGTTTAACGTAAAAGTAGCAAAATTTGCGCAACCCTCAATTTCCGCGATCTTTTTTTTAATGATCTAATTCTATATTAAAAAAAAAAGAACTCTTTTACAAAAAAACTTTACATAATATAACTCTAAAATATATGTGGATTTGGAATATGTAATAAAATAAAAGCTCAATTTTTAGACCTATTTTGATTAAAAAAAAAAAAAAAAAAAAAAAAAATAGCAGCGAGAGGGTTAACGCATAACTGTTTTTCTCTATATTCAATTACAGTCGTGGAAAAAAAAGTAATCAAACAAATTATCGTAGAAGAAAATTACTGGTACCGAACGATTGGAAATAAAGTCTACTTTTTAATGATGTATATAAAATTTGCCTAGGAAGCCATCTACATATTAAAACGAACCATAACCTTGTTTTTTTCAATAGCAGTACACAATTCTGACAGCATAAATGAACTCTACACCCTTTAATTAGCCTAAAAACAAATTTTTATGCAATTCGTATCATAAGTTTCCGAGAAATTAATTATCTTAAAACAAGCGTATTTTAAGGGCTGTATCCAAATTCACCTTAAGCTCCACTCAAGGAGTCAATGAAAGTCTGTTAGATTACAGGACAGCAGAATAAATTTCAAAATATCTACTCACTTCTATCATAGACGACCCCTTAAACCATCATTTTGCCGTTTTTTAAGCATAATTTGAAAACTACTTGGAAGAAAAATGTGAAATTTTGGATTTCCATAAAGCAGGACTTAATAAATCTAAATCCATCAAAAAAATTGTAGGTTGCAATTCATAATTTTTTCGAATATTAATTCCATAATTCATAGCATAAAATTATAAAAATTGCAAATTCAGCGTATTTATGTTTGGGTATATTAGTATTCTTGCTACAAAAAAAAAAAAAAAAAAAAAAAAAAAAAAAAAAAAAGCACATTAGGAGCAGAATTTCAGGAGATATAATTAAAATTATGAAAATGTAATTTAACATTAGAAGCACTAAATTTCGAATGTTTATAATCCAAAAACTTATCATTCAAATGACTCAAAATGACTTGAAATTTGGTGTCTAGGCATAGTTTGAACCGAAAATTTGAAATATCTCGTTAAAATTGGGTATTGTCATTTAAAAAAAATGAAGTTTTGATTCGTTTTAATAGGTAGATGGCCCCCTAAGACAATTTTATCTCCATCATTTAAAAGTAGACTTTATTTCCAATCGTTCGGTACCAGTAACTTTCGTCTACGATAATTTGTTGAGGAGTTAGTAAGGGGTGTTTACCTATTTTTTTCCACGACTATAGATACCTAATTTGTATAAAGAAAATACAAACTATGGAAAGCAAAGAGGAAGATATAGAAACTTATTCGAAAATCATATATGTTATTTCTGGTGTGAACATCCCCTTTTTATGCTCATAGAAAACGCATAACGACGAATGAGATGTCAAACGAAAAGTTTTTGAACGAACTTTTGACATATTACACTCACATCTTTTAAAAAATATGCTTAATTAAAAATTAATGAAACAATGTATCAGAAAATAATCTCAAAGATTGCTGTGAGAAAGCCTCTGAGGGTATTTGGAAATTATAGGAAACTAAGCCAAAATAACTGCAAAATATGCAAAAAGCATATTATCTCACAATGGTTGGATTATCACACCTTACTGCAAAAACAAAAATGACACAGTAAAACAAATTCCATAAGAAGCAGTTTCCCTGTTTTTTTAAAAGACGATTATTTAAGTATTCCAAGGAAAAATGAAGAAAAGTGAAGAATTGAAGGACACTCACCTCCAGATGAATCCTCTGTGCGGTCTGATCCATCTGTCCTTGTGGACCTTCCGTCTGAGCTTAGACACCTAGATGGTAGTAGTCCTTTTGCGGCTAATCTGTTTTCGATTTCTCTAAATTTTTTCTGGTTTTCGGGTCGATCTATAAGAATTTGGAGTTGTGACCTCAGAGTCGTGGCAGTTTCAACAGAATCGCACCTGTAAGCATGAACGTGCACTGGGCACTTGGTGAGCGGATTGTAAATGAGTAAGATACAACAAACGACGTCGTCGTTTGGTTTTGATTCTTGCATTACACACGTTATGGCATGGTGTGGAATGAAATGTTTTATCTGTTCTGTCTTGCCTTTGTTGTTTTTTCTAGGGACATACTGGATGATTTTGATGCCCTTCGTGCTCACTTGGAGGGTAACCTTCATAGGTTCCAACTCCCTTTCCTTATCTACGAGGTGTTTGAGGACGGGCCTAATATACTCCTCACCTCTAAGCCCCTTGCTTTCTTTAGCACCAAGAAACCATACATAGTAGGATTGCTTTTTGACATCTTTTCGCTTTCCTCCGCGAAATGCCATATTTTTGCTTAGAAATTTGTTGAACAATCTTCGGTTTCAAATTTATTTTAGGAAATGAACACACAAATTACTAAAATATTTGAAAAATTTCCACAGTATTCATTAAATATTTTTTCCATATGATATGATTCTGATTTTTTCTTGTATAAAACTTAACGTACTGATTACAAACATGCAAAATTGTGTAAAACGTATATAATTCTCAGAAAATTATGCATTTATGCTTATATTATGCGTTTGAATTATTTTCAGTAAAAATTTTGTGCGATGGTCCTCGTAGAAAAGTTAGAAACTTTTAAGTGTAAAAAGATGTTCAAAATGCTTCCCTCAACGGCATTGTGGTAATTCACTGCTGACGAACAGCTATTAGAAGATTCTTGGAAAAAATACACGCACAATGTCTTTTTTTTTTTATAATTATTATCTCTAAGCTCGAAATATGGCAGGATGTTTCTGGCAACACTGATTTATGTCAAAGAATGGTAAAAGTCACGCCACGTACTTCAATACACACATTTTCACATTTTTTTTTCTTTTTAAATCTGTCACATTCTTGATAATCCACAAGAAGATATATTAAATAAAAAAATGTGGGAAAACCATAAAATAAAAAAAAAGTATTCCAAATTTGTGAATGGCAGTGTTGAAAATAAGACAACAGGTTGTAAACAAATTGCCGAATAGCAACTCAGCACTAAAACAAGATGAGCTCCTTTGCTCCGGATACTTTTTAAGGTTAAACAGGTTCAGAATCACGGACCACAAAATTATTAATGACACAAGGAAGAATAAAAAGATAGAACACGATGGTGAATATCCCGCATACCGCTGGGTCGCTTGATAAACCCAGAGGCAGAGAACACTTCTTTCAGCGAGGCCTGGTTTTCTAGATTCTGGTGCCGAGAGACGACTTCTGCGTCCAGTCGCTGTTTCAGCGTGGCTCTTTCTAACTCATTTACGAACATTCCTTGTTTCTGTTACCCGCCGTAGGCGACCAATAACCGTCGTCTGTGAGTGGGTTGAGTGGAGTTGCAAGTCGCCTTCTTCATACCGTCAACAGAAGATGGAGCCAGTCTGCGGGAGGAAGTCAAAACAAGACAGGTTAAGAACACATGCAGCATTCTTTGCAATTTATTTATTTATTTCTAATCTATAGCTCAAAAATAGAAAGCTAGGAAGGGTCAGTTAAACGCTAAGGATTTGTTACTTTTTTCCTTAGCTCAGATTCATATTAAGTTGCTATAACTGTAATTAGACTATTCGTTCTCTATAAAAAATAAAATATAATCTTGAAGTATATAATCTTAAAGAAGTTAGTAAGATGGTTATTATACATGAGGGATAAAATTTATTGACAGAAAGTAGTTTTGCTTAATGATTCGTAGAAAACACAATCAGTACTTTTCGGGAAAAACTAATAAGGGGGTATTTCGCAGCTCGAAGGCAGTTATTTAATTTTGTCTTTGTCTAAAAAAAAGAAAAAAAAAGATTATAGATCTGCAAATAACGTGATAGAAAATAATATATTGGTAACACAATTTCGTTATTGTTTTAACATTGTCCTGCTAGGGAAATAAACTTTAACTTCAACTACAAATTAAGGGGAATGCACCTTTAAAATGCCAGAAATTATGGATTTTTTTTACTTTATTTTAAAAAACTATTGCAGAACTATTTATTATTAAATATTATGGATAAAATTTATTGACAGAAAGTAGTTTTGCTTAATGATTCGTAGAAAACAGTCAATATATTTTAAAGAAAAAGTAATAAAGATGAATTTCGTAGCTCGAAGGATGTAGTATTTAATTTTGTCTGAAGTATTTGTACATAAAGTAAATATGCAGAAAATGTGATAAAAAATAATATTTTGGTAGAACAATTTCATTTTGTATTTTAACATTTGCTAGGGAAATGAACTTTAATCCCAATTACATCTTATGAGGCAGGTACCTTAAAAATGTCAAAAGTAATTTTAAAGAAACATTTAAACAATCTCACTTGTTTGAATTTCGAATTTTTTTCTTTTTAAGTAACATATATTGTATTTAAGAGATAAATAAGACATATTTTTTTAAATAAAATTTAATAATTACACATAGTGTAATATTCCATATAACTCAATCAGATAAGGTATTTTTTACTTTGTTACTTAGACAATTTGTGACAAACGAATTGAATATTTCCAACTGAGCGACAAAATGCCCAGACTGGGAATCGAACCCAGATCCTTGGCTTACAAGGCCAATGCTTTACTGTTTAAACTAACTGGGCCGACATCCAACCAGCATATTTCGCTCAGGTAACCTTATTGGTAGTAATATCTGGTCTGTCATGTAGACAGCTCCACAGGATAAACCGCAGGTAAAGGAACTCCATATAAACGATGGATACGTACTAATAGTTCATCTACGTATCCATCGTTTATATGGAGTATATTGGGTTTATATTGGAAATATTCAATTCGTATGATAACTTTACCAATCAGTTTGATTGTGTTAAATTAATAATTAGTAACAAATTACTAGGTTGAGCAAAAAGTTCTGGGAAATTTGTAAAAGTTGCGTTGTTATGCGCTAATTAACAACAAAAGCAACAAGAACTAGTCTTCAAAGTAGAGACTATCATAGTCCACGACTTTTTGCTATCGTTCTGCCAGATTTCGGATTTGACTTCTTCGAATTACTTAAACGATCTGCCCACAGTCGATTTTGTCGTCGTACCAGCACCTTCACCCTCATTAATCTCATCGACGGCTTTGAGAATCGATAGACTTTTACTCCAATAATGCCGGATCAACACATGCAAATTATATTGTTCAATAGGCATTTTGGAGCGGAAATTCCAGAACTCCTATAGATATACCACTAGTACTCCTATATACGATACAAATTCTGGTAACTATTAGAATAAAAATTTCCCAGAACTTTTTGCTCAACCTAATAATATAATCGTGCGTAGTTAATATTAAAACATTAATGCCTAAATAGATGCTTTAATTTCAATTTTATGTAAATTAGGAAGGGAATTTATATTAATATATTTTGAAAACTACGAGCAAAATAAAGAAAATTATAATTCACAATTTATTTATTCTTTCTACAAATTAAAATATGACAGTGTTGATTAAATGTCTTTTTTTTCCACACAATGACTCACTACAGTCCACTTTTATTTTCTAGATTCTTAAAAATTAATAAAAAACATAGTATTCGTTTATTTTCTTAGATGTTTATTTCAAAATGAAACAAAAAATATATATTTTATTAGAGCATTTAAATGCCCACGCTTCATTTGATAGTTTACATAGGCACGTATAAATTTCTTAGAAAAAATAAAACTGCACATTAATTTTCAACACAATTTCGCTAGACACTTATTTGAAACTGCACCTTTATTATATATACAGAGTGTTGCTGAATCCGACCGACAAATTCAGAGTGGTGATAATAGACATCAAGAGGGTGAAAAATTGCCATAGACCATGGGGTCTCAAACCACTTACTTAGTCACAAATACAGTGTTTCATACTAACTGAACTTGCGTTGACGGTAATAATTTCGAGAAAAATAAAAACATCGCAATGAAAATGTAACGATATGTATCTTGTTTTGTGAGAAATGTTATAACATCACGAAAAGTTCTGGGAGACATTTTATGGGCCAAGAAGGCTCGAAATATATATTATTAGCTATTCAATGGATACTTGTCCTTATTTTATAATTTCATCGTATTTTTAAATGAAACTCTAAAATTTCCACTTTAATTTTCCATTTTTAATCAATTAGTGGATATGGCTATTTATCTTCTCCTTTCAATCTTTATTTATTGAACTTTAAATAAATTAAAAGCTCTTATCAAGTTCTGATAAATGATCAGCTGTTTTTCATATTTCAAAAATTAGATCTGATAACAATCACTTACAAAGAATTTTGAAAAAAAAAAATGACTGATAAACACAGTAGTTTTCTTCCTTTAGTTTTTGGATGTAAGGTTCTAACACAAAAAAATAGCGAAAAAAATATTATCAATCCAATTTCATTCACTGTAAAAAAATAAATAAATTCGGAAACTGTATTCTACCCGGTGGGGCCCAACGGTTCTGTTATGTTACCGTATATTTCGTTCAGATATCGCAAATGTTTCAGCATACTTCGGTCAGATATTTGTAAACATTTCCGGATATTTCGGTAGAATATTCGGAAACGTTTCTGCGTGCTTCGGAAATGTTTCTGAATATTTCTGAAATGTTAGTGTATATTTCGGATATGTTAGTGTCTGTTTCTGATAAGTTTGTGTATATTTCGTAAAGGTTTTTGCGCATTTCGGAAACCTTCCTGAATATGTGATTTTTTTTATTTAAGAAAGTAGTACGCTTTTTAAAAAGAATTAATATTATCCGATTGAATTTTTATTGTATAACTAGCTAAAGTACCCCGAGTTGCCGGGATTTTAAGAATGTTTGTTTTGAAAAAAATAATTTCAAAATTAAACATACAGCATATATTTAATATTTGATGGAAAGTTGTTTCCGAGTATTTTGTTATTTAAATAATTTTTTCATGATTAAAGCAAAATAGCAAGTGCAAAAATTCTATGAATTTTATTTTAAAAACATCTGAAATCTTTATTTCAGTTCTTCATTAAGAATGAGCTCTAGGGACCTAAACCTTTATGGAAATTCTAATATACACGCATACAGACACGTATATGTATGGAATAATTTAAAAATGACGAAAACAAATTGAGAGAACCTAAATGTGTTAAAATATGCCAATATTTCCATATTCGGGTTTTTGTCATGTTTCAGTACGTTTTTCAAACTCATATGAAGTTATATATTTACCTGCTGACATCCATTATATTTCCAATATGACGTAATATTCACTTTAAAAAAATTGTCAAACTATTTATTTCATTTTAATTTTTCACGTGTTAATCACGTCAATAAAAAAGTTATGACGTAATAGTCCCTTTTTTTTTTTTTTTTTTAATTCGTTAAACTATTTATTTCATTTTCATTTTTCACGTGGAAATCTTGCAATAGAAAAGTAATTGTTGTGGTAAGAATTTTATTGTGGATTTTAAATGCTGTCGACTGCTATAACGAAAAATGTTTAAATTTGATAGGAAATTGCTGTTAAATTGATGGTTTTTTATTAATTAAAAATTAACTATAAAATATTCCTAGAATTGAAAATTTGAATTGTATATCTATAAATATTTTTTTTAATGCGTTCTCGTGAGCTGCATCCTGTAAATAAATAATTACGAAAATGTTTAATTTCACTACATATAAGTAGATGGATTTTTTTATACCTTTAAATAGTTATTTTTTTGCGTATAGATACACTATTTCAAAATAGTTAATATCTGCGATTCGTTATTTTATTTTCATGAATTGTATACTTATAAATAGATAAGTTTTCTCAAATTATCTCAGCACTTCTCATGTTTTACAAATAAAATAAATATACTTTTAAAGTAATATATTTAGAAGCATGATAATTATAAAACACTATATTAAAAATGTATTTACAAATAGACAAAGCATTTTCAAAAAATATCTATTTATAAGTATTGTAATCAAGAAAATAAATTAAATACCTAACAGACAGTGTTCTCGCTGCCGCTCGTTACTGCGCCAAATCACGACAAAATGTTTCATTTGGCGAGTAAACGGATTATTAGACTCGCCAAATTGAGAGTGCACAATTTTTGCTCGCCTTTTTGTGTGTGTGTGTGTTTCAGTACAGGGGACACTCTTATTTATATTACTGAACGATTGATGTCACTTATGTTCAATCACACCGAACCATTTACATTATTTTTAGAGATATTAACTAACCCAACACCAATTCAATTTAGCGTCAGCCAAATCCACAGTCAGCAAAAATGTCATTTCAGTGTGTGTTAATGTGCATAATAGGCAACGGTATTATTTTGAAATTGCCTTTGAAGTATGGGCGCCAATGAAAAGCCGAAGAATTCTAGAAAGATAGTTTTTGGTACATTTTGTTGTTTATATTTTGAAATTTTCAGAATTCACTAAATGTAATATCTTAAAATCCTGAGTTAACTGGGATTCAAAGTTTTATTTCATAACATTTTATTGAGTTCAATCAGATTTTAATTTTTTTTTTTTTGATTGCGCAAGACATTTAGCATATAGTTATTTTTTTTAGTTTCTGTAGCGGATGATAAAATTTAGATGAATAACTGATCTATATGCAGTTACAAAAACGTAGGTTATTTTAGAACATACTGAAAAAAAAAATGGGGGGCGGGATACATTAAGGGGTTAAAGATCGAATTTTCAATGTTTCACAATGAATTTATTTTGCTATTTTTTTTCATTTGGCCAATGTTTTTTATTTCTTACTAGCAAAATTCCTAACGTTCGTGAAAAGTCAGCGAGAACGCTGCTAACAGATATGAAATACAGGGTGTCCATAATTAAACGACCTTACTTTAAAGTTGTCTACTGACAAAACTAATGTTCACAAAGTTGTGAAAGTCATAATAAAAGGATGGGGATTTGTTTAAGCTAAGCAAAATATAAATAAAAATAGTTCAAAATTTCGCCGCCAGAGGGCGATTTTTAATAAATTACACATTTAGCATTACGATAGTTTAAAAGTTTTATTCACAGGATGTTCATAATTAATCGAGCTTATTTTAAAGTCTACAGACTTCAGATTGTTCAGAATGTTGCGCAATTTTTTGGAGGACATAATAAAAGTATGGGAATATGCTTGAGTGAAAAAAAAAATAGGAGGCCGGTTTTTTTTTTTTTTTTTTTTTTTTAACGAATTACACACTTAGCATACATTTACCACAGTTTAACAAGTTTTGTTATAACCGAACGTGTTCTGCATGAATTTCATCATTTTCAGATACTATCTGGAATCGTAAGATATCATGTTCCAAAGTTGACCGCAGTGTATTCTGAGAAATACTAGGAACATGTCGTGAAATGCTGTTTTTGAAAGAAGGTTATATTAATAAATAAAATTTCTAAACTATCATAATGCTAAGTGTGTAATTTATTAAAAATTGCCCTCTGATGGCGAAATTTTGAACTATTTTTATTTATATTTTTTTTAGCTTAAACAAATTCCCATCCCTTCATTGTGCCTTTCACAAAATTTCACAACTTTATAAACAATAGTTTTGTTCTGTAGACAACTTTAAAGTAGGGTTGTTTAATTATGGACACCCTGTATTTTGAAATAGTATGCTATAATGAGAAGATTAATATATATATATATATTAAAAAGTATAAAAAAAAATCCATCTATTTTGGTAGGGAAATTAAATATTTTCAAAGTATATCTATTTACAGGATGGAACTCACGAAACCGCATTTTAAAAAAAGAATTTTTTATAGGTCTATAAATAAAATTTTCAATAACATCTTTTTACAAATATATTATTCATAAACAAATAGGGTAATATAGTATAAGTGATAGAACGTATAGAATAAGTGAAATCATGATTTTTTTCAGTCACATAAATGGTATATTTCACCATTTCAAAAATTATAAATCGGAACATAAGTTCAAAACGAAAATATGATAAAAACGTATAAACAGTTTCTGTACTTCACTAACACTAGTACTACATTATTATTAGTTAATCAAATATCTAGTATCTTAAAGCTATCATAGATTCATGGACAAAAGTATATATTTCGAACGAATTATTTAACTTTGTATCTACAACAAACGATTAACAGTAACACTGATATTATTATGCAATGAAAGTCAATCGAATAATATTAATTCTTTTAAAAAAGCGTAATACCTTCTTAAATAAAAAATTATGAAACATAAATGCCTAATTTCCTCAAAATATACGTTACATCCCTTCGCTACACCAGAACAATAAAAATCACGACGTATTGGACATGTGCAGAAAATTCGAATATTCAATTCAAATGCTTTACACGGGAATGAGAGCAACGTTTCCGACTTAATCAGTCACTCAAGAGAATTCATAGTTTACACTACATTTTCGGAAACTTTTCCCACTATGACTATAATGTTTCTGATTTTTTTTTTACAATGTTGAGCAAGATATGAGTTCTGTGCATTATGTGAGAAATCTAGTTTTATTTCGAAATTTATTTATCTTTGACTTCTACAGATTTAATATGTCTTTCCTGAAACAATGTGAATATTGTAATTACAGTGAAATCTCGATTTCCAGCTGCTTATAAACTACTGCACATCCGCTCAGTTAACGGCGATCTCCTACAGTCCGTTTTACTGAGATTTCACTGTAAATGCTTGCATGTCTACTGTCATGGATTGCCTTCACCTCTAAAGTTTCTAGTATTATGTTTAAGATAAATTGAGAGATATACATGGCGGATATAAATAAGTTACTCATCATTTTCATCCTCTTTTGAAATTAAACACAGAATCTGTGGGTGAATGCCACTCACTACCAGTCGTAAAGATAGCGAGAGTGTCCAAAATGATGATGATGGGTGTACCATGCTGGATAGTTTCGTTTCAAACTATAGGCTCGAAAACAAAACATCCTTAGGCGATGAAACGGAAAATTTTCCATTTACCTACGCTTCTTCGATCATCATGTGGGAAACAGTGGGGGATTTCGAAATAAAGTAATAAAAAAATGATAACGATGTGAGAATCCTACTCATTTTCTAAACGGCCTTCAGGATCCTAACCCACGTTTGAAGGTTGTCAAAACGGGGAAGTGAAAGGATAATTATGCGCGAACGCGGCATTTTAGCCTACGCGAAACGCAACAGTGGATTGACGAACTAATCCACCATAACACATGTTAGAGAGCTCTATAAATTACTTCATTTATAAGTATGTGAATGAAAAAGAAAACAAAATAATAAATAGAAAAAAAAGTTTGATTTAACTTTCTATTATAGAACTATTTTTTTAATGTTATGATTTACCTTTAATTTACCCTTCTTTCATATATAATCAATCAAGATTAGAGCAAACAACCCAAACTTCCGAATCTTCAAACAATTAGAAACTTTTGATTGTAAATTGACTTAACAGAACATTACAGGCTCGTATTCGATATATCTTCGAGATCAAAAAATGACATTACCGCCGAAGATAACAATGTGAATGCAATATTGTTGTAAAGAAACTAATATTTGCCTTCGTATATATATATATATAAAGTCATTATTGGTTTAGAACCAGGCACAGAATGAGTCAACCAGGAAGAGTTAGTTATCAGTTACAGTGAATTTGGCATAAATTTTCTTTCTGAGACTTACGTTATCAGAAATTAATCAATCAAACAATTAATTAATCAGTATCGAAGAATCTTTCATAAATAAAACTAGATAGTACTCGTCAAGATTTGACGGTAGATAACTTGAATGTTTCAGTAGAAAAATGCTTGAATTTTTAATTAGTTCCTTTTAAATTGTCAATCTAACCTATTCAATGAAGTGAAATAATTTTAAGTTTATAATTTACAACCAATTATGCTTACTTATTTATCAAAAGTTTAACTAAAAATATTGAGTAGAGAATTTATTTTTACTTACTACTATCGGGATATAATCCGACATATTGCAGGAGGGAAAGAAAGGAATATAAAACGCAACATGAAAATTGGACCACTATGGCATCTTTGAGCGCATGCATGTACCGTACGAGGTCGTGTAAGGAAAGTTAGTTTAAGCAATAAATGTGTCTCAGCCAGCAAATATAGAATTTCCAAATAAAAAGGAATGGAGTTTTTTCACATTTGGCGAACTTTCATCGCAGGGGGATATATGGATAGCAATAAATATGTCCTCTGAGGAATTTGAATGTCTGTAAATATATTAGTGAGATTAACAAGTTAGCTATAAAAAGGGAGCATTTTGGTAACACCAATTTCAGATTACATCATAAAAAGGGATTAAGATATTAAGGGGTAAATTTCAGACTACCAGTGTAAAGGCGTTGTTATAAAAATGATATGATAGCTTAGGGAAATCAGGCAACGAATGGTAAAGCAGATTGAGAAAGAAGTCTCCCCTTGGGAATTTTTATACGAGAAGATGATTTTAGGCGGGATTTAGGCAAACAAAAAAGGAAGATATGACAATTTAGAAGTTAGGAGAGGAGATGGAGATGGGTTCTGATTGAAGAAACATCATTTTTGATAACCGGGGATTTTCTCCGGACTCATGCGAAAGAATGCGGGGTTGTTTCCGTGCAGCCGCATATCGATAATTAACCTTTAGCTGATGTTACCAGTCTCACAGACCGCTGTTTTTTCAGTTTTTATAGTTTAACTTGCAACTTTCAGTTTAACTAATAAACACTACCAAAATTTTGTCTCGTTTTGAACTTTAGTTCTATCACTAGAGACATTTGAATAGGTGAATTTCAACTATAAGTCCTGTACAAAAAGTTCAGTACAAAAACACCATCCTATGATTTAATCACGCCTTTTATTCATCTTTCAATGGAGCGGTCCCACAGACCGCTTCACAGTAGTTATGTGACAATTTCTGTCACATCAGTTAAATGTTAATAAATTATAGTGCAGTGGATCATACTTTAAATGACAGTGCCATGAATTGGATTACCAGATGATGCTTTCGACTAAGGAAATTGCGAGGTGAGTGGGATTGTTCTATCGTTCTTTCGAACAAATCAATAAATTTAAATAAAGTTGCATTTTTTAAACACGGAAAAAACTGTTTTGTTGAAATTACTAAATTTTGGTTCATATAGCTCCATCCAAATATTTTGGTTGGAATGACCAAATTTTGGGTGGACTAACCAAAAGATTTGTTGAATTAACAAAATAATTTGGTTAATCTAAACAAAATTAAATCACTCCAACCAAAATATTTGGATAGGCTATATGAACCAAAATTTAGTAATTTCAACCAAACAGTTTTTTCCGTGAATAAATATAAGTAAGGTATCCTTAGTATCCTAATGTTACTATGAGTTTTAATCATAATCTATGTAAATTTGTCGTCGTATTCTTTGATATTAATGTATTTAGTATATATACAAATGGAAACAAATAATTTGAGGCATGTTGTTAATGCCTTTGTCGTTTTTGATTTGTTAATAAATTCTTGTTTCATCTTCAAGTTTCTAGAACTTGTTTATTTAGTAACATCCGACTCTCGAACCTGGGAAACCTAAAGTAAAAGCAACTAAGCACATTCGAGTTGTCGGACCCTACGGTCTCAATTTTATTGAAAAATTTACAATATTTAGTATTTCCTTTTTTTTTTTTTAAACTACAAAAATGTTAAAAGTTTTCATTAACTTTATTTTTATCCGCCCCTTTCTAAAAGCCTAAATCCAAAACTTCAGGCTAGCAGCTAACGATTTATAATATATATTTTTTAATTACTTGAATTTTATTTTACATCTTCATACATTATTTAAATATTGTATGAAGACCATGGATATTAAGGTAATTTCTTTCATAATTCTTATATCAATATTTTTCTTTATTTACGTTTTCTTTTTAATTTTTTATGGAAAAAAATTACAAATTTTTCTTTGTACACACACACACAGATATATTCTTGATAATGGTCAGAAAATATAGCAAAAATTGTAGATCAGCTCAATTTATTTAATTGATAATTACATGGAAAAATAAAATTATTATTAAAAAAAAATAAAGTTCAGTGTTAAATTTTATTTAATTATAAAGTATTAAAAAAATATATATATAAATCATACAACTTTTCCTTTTGAAATAAAATATGAAATTACTGAAATGATTTATCGCCAAAAATATTACAGAAATCATTTTGTCAGGCGTTAGGGTCGAACCCGCGTTCTCTTAAAAAATTCACACCTTTAAGACGCTTTTTCAGTCATCTGAAAAGACCCGCTTATTAATGCTAATCTTATGGAAGAAATTTTTAAAGATATCTCGTTTGCATTTCAGTATTTTAAAACAATTGTTTTTACATTGGCTAGCTGAGATCGATCTGTACAAAGGGCGTTTTATTATTTTTTCGATTTTGTTTACAGATATTTTTAATGAGGACACTTTCATTTTCGGAACCGGTTTCGAAACTGAAAAAAATCTGCAAATAAAATAAAAAAAGGCCCTATGTAGAGATTAATCTCCGCTATCCAATGCAAAAAATAAATAAATAAATAAATAAATAAATAAAATAAATAAAAAATAAATAATAAATAAATAAATAAATCTTTTAAAAATATTAAAATGCAAACGAGGTATCTTAAAAAAAATTCTTCGACTGGATCAGCATTAGCGAGCGAGTCTTTCCAGGTGACTGAAGTAGCCCCTTAAACTGATATCAGGATCTCGTCCCACTTTGCTCTAAAAATTAAAAGTTTCTATATTTAATTTCAGGCATGCGCATATGAATCAATTTTACATTGAACTGAATTTAATATATTAGCTTTTTAATATGTATGATAATACCTTATGGTAACATAACAAATTAAAAAATAAATATGATATGCGTAAGGAAAGCAATATGAAGAAACGTGATATATTCTTAAGCAACCATTTGTAAACCCCAATAAAAACTGGTAAAAATAATGCCTTGTGTTAATAAGTTTAAAATGTGATATGAGCAAGACAAGCAACATGAAGAAAGGTAATGTACTTTAAAGAACGCATTTCTAAATCCCAATAAAATTTGGTTAAACTAATCAATAAAAGATGTATAATATATGTACGAGGGATATATAAAGGATACGAGGATATTTAAAGTTAACTGTTGGGTTAATGTTATTATTCATATTATTGTTTTTAAATCTTCTTTTAACATTGTGGAAAAACCAAGTTTTGTGATAATATTTAAAGATTGAGGTTTTGAAGAATTAAAATTTAACTTCATGCCTGTCGAATTGCAATATTAAATCAAATATATCATGATTAAGTGAAGATGGCAAAAATTGCCACGGAAGCAAGAAAAAATTTAATGAAACATAAATTGGAAAGGTTGATAGGAACTTTTATTTATTTTAAATAATACCCATAGTAGGTAAATAAAAAGAATGAAAAAGAGTAAAAAGGATGAAAGCAGCCTTAAGAAACCTTAAGAAATGTTAGGTATTCATCAATCTGCAAAATAACAAAATAGTGATCAAAACCCCTTAGGAAGGTACATAGACAAATTTCACCAAGAAGAACACAGTGAGATGAAGTCATACTATGTGGCAGTATTGCCAGGTCGAATGAAAAAAAAAAAAGGATGTTTGAAACGGAATTTTTCTCCTGTGCCTTGAATTCTGTCTAAGTAAGTTTGTTTACACATCACAATTTACCAAATACTTTTTTAATAATAATTAAATTTTGTAACATAAAGATATTCTGCATTTTTTAAAACTGATTTTATTTCCCTGTCCTCCCATATATCCCTTGACCCATACTTTCTGATGTTTAAAATCAATCCTTTTTAAAACTTCTTATATAGTACACTTATGTCGCAATTTTATTTTGATAGATTGTATAACGAAATATTATGAAACTTTATTCTAGCTTCAATATTTAAAAAATAAAAAATCATTTTGTAAAAAAAAGGGGTCATCCCTCGCCAGTCTCCCCTATACATAAAAAAAAAAAAAAAAATCATATGAATCGGTGGTGCAGTTTCGGAGTAATCGGTGAACATACACAAAAAATAATAGATATGCGTCAAATTGAGAAACTACTCCTTTTTTTTTTTTTTTTTTTTTTTTTTTTTAATTTTTTGTCTGTTTAAAATCTAGTGATGAATAAACGCAAAGTTTTAAACTAGGTGGAGTAAATGAAAGACATTGATCTTGTCGGAGCCGTAGCGTGACCGAACATGGATAGAATATTTCGTTTGGCTTTTTATGCTTCGGCGGTCGAATTAGAATTCCGATACCTACTTGCGAATCGTAAGAGTCAAGAGGGCCGCGAGATGAAAACCTAGATTTCCGTCATGCTATGTGGGAAAGAAAAGTTATCCTTTCTCGAGAAAAAAGAGGTGGTTGGAAAAGCGACCGTTTTTTCGCCACGAATTGTGCTGTAACAAAATGATCGATGATACATTTATTCCTTAAAGATGCACGAGTAGTTGGATATATACATGTGCAGATTTTAAGGAGATTTTTACAACTTTGACACCCACTAGAACGTGAAATATAAGTGGGAAAGGTTTTTTTTAAATATTTATTTTTTTTAAATAGTCTTTTATCAATTTCATGACCGCAATTCACGATTTTTTTCAAACAAATTCAGTTAGAATGCGTTAATTTGACACGAGTACAAAACGAGATTATGGAAAATTCACCACCTTTTTTTTACGCGTAAAAAGCAGTGCAAACAAGTAATTTTATTACAAATATTTTTTTCTTTTGCTTTGTTTCTTTTTAAATATTTTTCAAATAAATTCAGTTAGAATGCGTTAATTTGGCGTGAGTACAAAACGAGAATATGGAAAATTCACCACCCTTTTTTTACGCGTACAAAGCAGTGCAAACAAGTAAATTTATAATTTTTTTTTTAAATATTTTTAAAATAAATTCAGTTAGAATGCGTTAATTTGGCGTGAGTACAAAACGAGATTATGGAAAATTCACCATCTTTTTTTACGCGTAAAAAGCAGTGCAAACAAGTAAATTTATCAAAAATATTTTTTTTGCTTTGTATTTTTTTAAAAATTTTCAAACAAATTCAGTTAGAATGCGTTAATTTGGCGTGAGTGCAAAACGAGATTATGAAAAATTCACCAGCTTTTTTTATGCGTAGAAAGCAGTGAAAACAAGTTAATTTATTAAAAATACTTTTTTTTGCTTTGTTTCTTTTTAAATATTTTTCAAACAAATTCAGTTAGAATGCGTTAATTTGGCGTGAGTGCAAAACGAGATTATGAAAAATTCACCACCTTTTTTTGCGCGTAGAAAGCAGTGCAAACAAGTAAATTTATTAAAAATAACTTTTTGCTTTGTTTCTTTTTAAATATTTTTCAAACAAATTCAGTTAAAATGCGTTAATTTGGCGTGAGTACAAAACGAGATTACGGAAAATTCACCACCTTTTTTTTTTTTTTTTACGCGTAGAAAGCAGTGCAAGCAAGTAAATTTATTTAAAATATTTTATTTTGCTTTGTTTCTTTTTAAATATCATCAGGAAAGAAAATAAAAAGCTTTGTTTAAACTATCTTTTTAGGATTTTTAAATTGATATCTCAGTGTATAATTAAAATTTAATTTATTTATTAAAGCGTTTATACGATTAAATATTAATTGATAAATGTGTATTTTTTAAAATACATCATACACTCTTTATTTTTATTTATATTTTCTATTTTTAGTGTTTAAAATATTTCGTTCTTGCAGTTTCATAGCCAGCTATCTTATTTTAACAAAAATGGTTTGGCGCATAATTAAACCATTGTTGTTTTAACTTGTATACGATTATAAACATACTGAATAGTTGGCGATTTATCACTTGTCGCGGGCAAACGGACAAATATCTGAAAATTCATGTATTAATTTGAAATTAAGTTCCAAAAATATTAAAATTTTGTATTGTCATCGGAAATACACATGTGATTATAATTTTTATACTCCTAGAATATCAGGAAGTGAGAGAAAAATCGATTACGAAATGGCATTTTTGCATACAAAAACCAAGTTGAGTTAAATAAGCTAACACAAAAAAGCAAAGTTTTGTACATACGCGGTTTTCGTGGCTGTAACTATTTTTTTCACTTGTCAAAAAGAGGATTGTCATAAAAAAAATTATAGATCCCCTGATCATGGAAGAATCTTCAGTTTAAACGTGTATCATTTAAAATTATTTGAATCGGTAAAATCATCACCAATAGATTAAAATCTTGAATAAAATGAGTTTTTCATATAATGCATATAATATTTTTTATTGTAATAACCTCATAATAATTTTTATTCATTTAAAAGATACATTCTGCAAGCTACTCCACGGGTTACAACAGAAAATGGTCATGGAAAAGGGACAAGCGGACCTCGAGGAAAAGAGACTAAGAAAATGCCAGAAAGTGCCAAAGAGTATGTCAATTGAAAAATCTGTATCGCTTGCAGATTTTTATTGACGCACCTAGCCAATCTGTGATGCAAATTAAAATCTTGAATAAAATGAGTTTTTCATTTAATGCATATAATATTTTTTTATTGTAATAGCCTCATAATAATTTTTATTCATTTAAAAGATACATTCTGCAAGCTACTTCTTACAACAGAAACTGGTCATGGAAAAGGGCCAGGCACCTCGAGAAAAAGAGACAAAGAAGAATGCCAGAAAGTTCCAAAGAGTATATGTCCATTGAAAAATCTGTATCACCTGCAAATTTCTATTGACGCGCCTAGCCAATCTGTGATGTATACAAAATCTGGAAATAAAGCAGTTTATTTATTCCTTTCTTTTTTAAATGAACAAATAATTATCCTAAAAAATAAGATAAAGAAAGAAACGACTTGAATTTCTCAACTCGTCTACCCCTAGCCCTTCCTTTTTCAAATTCATTACTCATCTGGGATTTGAACTATAATGGAGATTTCAAATTGGGACCATTATGCCATGATGGCGTGTTCTTTTATCCAGGACTCGAAATGGAAAAATCCACGAACCGGAATGCTATTTCAAAATTATTGTCGACTATTATTATTATTTTTTTAAGTACAGTAAAGTCCCGATTACCCGAGTCCCGCTTAATCGAGTTTCCGCTTTAACCGAGTTATTTACTTCTGATGGACTGATGGCTTCCATTATGATGAAACAGCCATTATAAATTAACTGTTAGGTGAAGTTGAAAGTGCAGTTGCAAAAAGTTAAAAAAAAATTATGGCCATTTTTTCCCCCATTCTGACCAGAAAATCAGAGTTCTAACTTTTTATAACTGCTCTTTCATCTGCACCTAACACTTCATTTATAATGGCTGTTTCATCATAAAGGAAGCCATCAGTCCATTAGAAGAAAATGATCCATTCCAAAGGTATAAGTTCGATTGGAAAAAACAATTTCATTCCCCCTTTTTTCTTAAAAATAACGGAAATGTACATCAAACAAATGTTACTAGCATTATAAAAATGAATGAATTAGGTGAAAATTTATATTTCATCTCCTTAGTGGGTGACGATTTATGTCAAACCGGTTTATAAGAAAGTTTTTTGCTTATCCGAGGTGAGCTTGGTCCCTATTAACTCGGATCATCGAGACTTTACTGTAATAGCAAATTTATATTTAACCGTAGAAAAACCAATTTAAAAAAATGCATTCAAGATTCTAAATAATTAGAAAAAAACGTTACAGAGAGCATAGTAAGGTAAATGTATGAAACTGTAATAATATTTTTTAATAATTCCACGAGCCGGAACAATATTTTCCATACTTTCACGAACCGGAACAATATTCTCCATACTTTCAGGAATCGGAACAATATTTGTCACAATTTCACGAACCAGACCATCGTTCCGGTTTGCCCCAGTACATTTCGAGCCCTGCTTTTATCATTGTGACGTAACGACATAACAATAATATTTATAGCAATTTTGAGATACAAGAGTTACAATATCAAGTGTTTAAGATGTAATATTGTAATCCTTGTATACCGCCTAATACATACCTATGTGTGTGTGAGATAGGATGATGGTTTTTAAAAGAGGAAATTATTCTGGTACATTTTAAGTAACTAAAATTTCTTGGCTAATTGAGCTTTCTAAAGAGATAAAAGATAATATTAAAAATAACTTTATTAGCCGTGGTAGCCTAGGAGAAAGAAAAATATTTCTCCAATGACGTAGGCAGGGTTCATACTCTATTTGAATAACAAAATCCCCTGACTTTTCCAGGGCATATTTCCTACAATTCCCTGACCAAAATTCACGACATTTTTAGAAATACGAATTACAATTCAAGATCTTAATGATTAAACTTACATCTGAAAATTAAAATAACGTAGAAAATTGAAACTAAAAAATCTATATCATTTGGCATTTACAATATATATATATATATATATATATAAACAAGAAAAACTAAAATACAGCTCAGATAGATTCAAAGTAACTTTTTATTTACATAACTGAATTTACACATATTAAACATTTAACTTTTTTTAGACTTCTACTACTATGTCATTTATTTGTGTTGTTTCAGAAGCAGTTTGTTGTGTAAAAGTTTCAATTTTTTGTCTTTAAACATTTTACCTTCAGCTACAGTTTTCTTTTATCTGTTTTTTTTTTTTTTTTTTTTTTTTTTTTTTTTTTTTTGTCTTGCTTTATAATTTTAATTCTTTTTCTTATATAATTATTCATGTTATCTCATCCTAGTTACCTTAACAAGGTTCAACATTTTTTTCGCTTTAGTACCGACTATTTGGTGATAAATTTGTATAGCCAAAACATAAATATAGCAAAAATTCTCCTTCTAAGGGAAAAATCAGAATTTTTTTGCGGAAGCACCGCGAACTCGGGAGAATGTTGACGCATGATAGTGCATTAAAAAAAAAAATCCCTGACTTTTCCAGGTTCTAGACTAAATTTTTAATTTTCCCTGACTTTTTGAGCACTTGTCATTTTCCTTGACAATTCCCTGTTTTCCAGGTTTTCCAGTCGCGTAGGAACCCTGCCAGCGCCTGATTATCCAGGTGAAGGATGTACTTCTCCCCTCTAAAATTTAAGATGGCTCCAAAATGACTGTGAAATTGGTCCTCAAATTCCCAATTTTTTAATTTTGTTGGAAGAGAAAGTTTGCTTAATGCAAGAGAAAATCCGCACACTATTTCAGGAAACTTATTTAACCAGAAAATATGAATATGATTGGTATGATTTTAATCATACAGAATCTTGATGTGTCGGTTAGAAACAACCCGAGTAATTAAGCATACAGTTACATGTATTAAATATATTTGAAGTATTTGCAGAGAGTATAAAAAAGTTGTTTAATGAAATATATGTGAATTCGGCCAAGTCACCACCGGAATAATATTAGTATCATTGATGAGTTTACATACATGAAGAATTTAAATTTTTTTTTGCCAAATGAAAAATGAGAGGGGGTCCCAAAATGATACTGTGCTTCCCCCAGATTCAGATGTTAATCGGGCCCTGCAACGACTTGAATGTTTGCTTCTGTAGAAATTATAATATATTAACGAAGTGTAGTGTATGTTTTCTTCTTTACATTAAAAAAAAAATTGCGCAAATAAATTTTATTGCGCAATTTTTTTTTCGCAAATAAAATTTTATATAATGTTAGTACACGTCATTTTTAAATAAAGTCTAACTCAATTGCTAATGTGCATGATACAGAACACTTTCTTGAAGAACTTCTTGCTGGAATAACATAAATAATGAAAAGTACTTTTAGACCACTGTTCCCTTAAAGGCTAGGATAAAAAGAAGCTTTTTAAAGTTAAACTATTGTGAATTACATTAAATTAAACAAAACCAGATAAGTTTTTTTTCTTCTATTTGAGTAAAAGACATTGTCTTCGCATAATCCTTGTAATCCTTTGTTCTCTTTATTTCTTCCTCTTCGCGAAGAAAGAGATTTACGAAAAAGCGGCTTTCTCCTGCGGATTCCAGCGTAACAAAATGATCCATAATCCGTTTATTAAACAGGCACGAAAAGTTTGATTTACACATGTATAATAATCTCAAGTATGAGATTATGCGCTACCTACACTGTTAAAAGACACCTACTCAAAAATGTGAAACTGAAGCTATTTTGGCAGATTTAAGTACAATATTGTATCTTGAATGTGTGCATGACGTGCTTAAATATAAATAACCACACATACTTCTTAAAAATATATATCTTGTTGTTAAATATAAATATGATCTGGTAGTATTATACTTTATGCAGGAGAGATTGGGGGATAATGAACTGGTGAATTTTATCGTAAAATAAATCAGGATTTTATCAATAATATAGAAGTACCAGCATTACACAAGCAAATGTACTGAAATTTTTTTAATCATTAGTTCCAAAATAAAAATATCCTCACAAAAAAAAAAAAAAAAAAAAAAAAAAAAAAAAAAAAAAAAACCTGTGAACAAAATTGAAAAAGTAAATAATGGCCTTTTTAAAGATCGACTTCGGTTATACAATGAAAAAAATAAAAGTATTGAAATGCAAACGATATTTATAAAAATTTCTCCTGTAGGATTAACATTAGCGAGCGAATGTTTTCGCGTAAAAAATTTATGAATATTTTTCGACGAAATTTTTGATTTCGATGTAATGTCATAAATCGAGGTTTGCACAAAAATTTGGAGAAAATCGGCCTGATGATGGAGTTGTTATAGCAATTTTTTTTAATTCTCGAGATACACGAGGTAGCTGTTGTAAAAAGGAAAAAAAAAAAGAAAAAAAAAACATACTGAATTACCCAGTTGTCAATCCAGGTTTAATTTGCATATTTGTTAATAAGCAAAAAATTTCACGCTTTGTGATATACGTATAACCCGTTGATTAGGCTTCATTAAGAATTTTTTCCCTCCCCCCTCCATGATTTTAAAATTTTTTTGACAAAAAACTTGAAGTGTAATAAAAAAATTACCGCTTTTTGAATTATTAATAAGTATGAGATAGAAGAAAGTTTTGGGATTGGTACATTTGACTAGTTTATTACTTTCTACTTTCTAAAGAAGAAAATATCGTAATCGAGATTTTATCGATTTCCGGTTTTCATCGGATTTTAAACGTTTAAGGGGTCAGGGATCACGAAAAATATGTTTATACTAAATGTCCGTCTGTCCGTTTTGTACCATTGAAAAGTGTATGAAGTAATGCATAGAATTGAACAAAATTTTGTAATTATATTTTTGGCTGTGCCCATCAGGTCCTCCTCGAATTTGGAAATATTCCGCCTGAAGGGGGCGCTGTAACAGCGATTTTTGTGTCATTTTCAATATTGTACCTTCGAAAAGTGTATGAAGTTATGCATAGGATTGAATCAAATTTTTTGTGTATGTTTTTGGCCATGTCAAGAAGATCCTCCCTGAATGTGGAAAATTTCCGCCGTTAGCGGGTGGTGTAATAGCGATTTTTGTGCCCTTTTCAATATTGTATCATCGAAAAGTATATGAAGTTGTGCATAGAATTGAATCAAATTTCATATGTATGTGTTTGGCATTGGCCAGTAGGTGCCACGTGAATTTGGGAACAACCTGACTGAAGGGGGGGGGGGGGCGCTGTAATAGCGATTGTGTCTCGATTTTCATTGTTCTGTTGTACATCGGCTGTTCGTGCAGCGACGGACATTTCGAATCCAGCTATACCGGGGATTCTCAAGCAGCTGATGTACAACAAAATAACAAAAAATATTGATTTTATTAAATATTATGATTGAAATTAACCTTTAACTGATGTGACTAAAATTTGTCACACAACTGATGTGATCCGGTCTCTCAGACCCCCCGAATAAAATGGATAAAAAAAAATAACTCAAATGGTTGAATTTACTCAAATTTTGTCCTAACAATATCGTTGTACTTCTCTTGGGATCATGTGAATTAAATTGCACGAAAAAAGTATTTTATTCATATTATTTAACTTTAGTACAGAAAAGTAAAAAGCTGTAAAAGTGTTTACAGCTGGGAGTCGCGGGGTCTGGGAGACCGCGTGACATCAGTTAACGGTTAACTCGTTTTTACTCCGATTTTTAAAATGAAGCAGAAACTTAAAGAGAAAATCAAAGTTGATGTAGTATTGAACTAATAATATTGAAGTAATAACACTGAAGGATTAAGATGTTTAGCAACTTTTTGGAATATTAACATGTATGAGGAAGAACAAAGTTTTGGGATTGAGACAATCGACTAGTTTCTACTTTAGATCTGGACAGTAGTTTTGAATCGTAAACAATCTTTCTAATGAAGTTTATTATGAAGTGACCTTGCCTCACTTCAGAAATATTTTTTGTTGAAGTTCAGGAGCATGCTTTTCAAATTTTATTCCACACCCTGAAGCCATGCGGTGACACCAAGAAAAATGGGCAATAACAAATTAACTGTTTAGAACAATAGAAGAACATTCATAAACACAGAAAAAAATACCGTAACCGACTGTTCAACTGCAAAAAACATCATCTGAAGAACTCATGTAGCTCTGATAGGGTCTACGCCCGTGTGCAAGATTGTTTAAAGACCCAATCACGATTCACCGTGAGCCAGAATAAATGTGACATCTAATGGATGTCAGATGAAGTTAACATCCCGAAATCCTAAATAGATTGAAAGTTAACGAGATTTCGTAATTGAAAAATATCAAATGAAGTATAGTTAGAACTGACAATGATACACTCGGTTTGATAACAGTATTGTTTTTCTTAGCCTAAGGTACTAGAAGTAATTATGTAAAAATACGTAATGTTATTTTGAGAAGTGTTTGAAGCAATAAAGACAGTGGAAAGAATAGATTTGAGAATATAAGTAAAATATTATAATAGACTAAATGCATGGGTCTTAAATTACTCCTGTACCAATTAATATTTAAAAAACAACAACATTATATACAATAAGATTACAGCAATATATATAATGTGCATTATTTTTTAATGTTATTTTTTATAATGTGAACACACAGCAGTCAATTCTGAAATAGCTTCTAGTAATCGTAGAGAATTTTAATTTCCAGTAAATGTAGGGTAGGACATTCTTTTTCGTTAATGTACACGTAGTCCATTCGCACTCTACCTGTTAATGTTACTTAAAGTTTATTGCAGCGAAAGTAAACTTTATTTTTGAAATTGCGTTCAATGTTTTGGATAAGTACAGAACATTTTACATCTCAAACAAGTCCATGTCACTTAAACAGGGTTGCCACAGCGACTATTTTTTAATTCTATTTCACCCCACTTTTTCAAAACAAAAATCTTTTACTTACGATTTAGCAACATTTGTAATAGAAATGTACTACAAAATGTATTTTAAAAAATAGTGGTGTGAACAGAGTATAAAATAATCACTTGTGGCAGCCCTGCTTCCAATGTGCTTGATTATGATGCAGGGCTGTCACAGGCGACTATTTTTAGATTCTGTTTGCACCACTATTTAAAATAATACATTTTTTAGTATATTTCTCTTGCAAATGATGTCAAAGAATATTTAAAAAAATTTTGTCTTGAAAAGTGGTGCGAAATATAATTAAAAAATAGTCGCCTGTGGCAGCCCTGATGATGAAATAAAATTACAATGCGTGTGTAATTGACTTTTGAATAGTTCGTTTAAATTGCGAAATGCTATGAAAAATAGCTAAGTTTATGAACCTTTATTTTTTCAGGAATTACTGAAATGATTTTAATAACTTCCTTTTTTTTAGATTTTTTTTTTTAAACTTAAACTTAGCTAAATTTCGATCGTTTTATTTTCTGATAAATAAATTCTTTTTTTTTTTTTTTTAAGTAACGTTAATGAAAAAAACATCTAGAATTATAGAGGTGTAACTATTGAAATTTTTTGTTTTATTTCTTGCCGAACGATCAATTTATCATAATTTATTCTGCTCTTAAAAGAATTTAAAAAAAAATGAAATTGCTTCAGTAATTCAGAAGAAAAAGGTACTTTGGTAATTTTGTCAAATTATGTAATAATAATTAACTTGGAGTAATAATTAAATTTTGTAAAATGATTAACTTTGAGTTTCTTTGTCCTTTCCTTAAGTTCGTAATGATAAATTGATTCTTCGCAGCTATTTTTAATCTATGTTTTAAAGGCTTGATCAAAATGATGATTATTAAATCTTAAACATTTCTTCATCTAAATTAAAACAACAAAGTGAAATTTGTGTGTAACGAAAAATGCAATTTTCTCAAAAAGTATGTCACCTAGGGTAATGGCTATAGTTTTCCTTCAAGGTTTAAAAAAACTTCTACCACCCCTAGTTTTTTCATAATTTTACTTTCAGTAGATTCGGAAATAGGGGGAGGGGGGGGGGGGTAGAGAGCATATTTCTGCATTACATTTTCGACGATATCCCTGAAAATATAACACCTAAAATTAAAACAAATGTATTTTTGAGTTCGGCGTTACGCGAGCTTTCACTCGATACCACAAACGATATATATATATACGTATATAACCATTAAATAAACATTACCGACCACCAACAAAAAACTGTGAAATTATGAATAAAATGACATTAACAAATACAGTTCCCACCAACACACTTTACATAGATTCCAAAAACCTAGTAAAAAACCGCAGAAATGGAATTATGGAAATATGTAGAACTTAGATAGAATCATCGGGTCCCAAATGCCTTAAGTTCCACAAATAAAATGTGTGGTTTCATCTTCATATTCGCCATAAATTAGCTAAAGAATATGAATTTAGGACCACACATAAAACCGACAAATAAACCATTGAACAACAATTAAGTTGAAAGTTAAACAAGATTAAAAAGGATAGAGAAAAAAAAATTACCAAAAGAAAATCCATACTGTCATAACATTAGGTATAACAAATACACCCATTATGCATGTATATATATATATATATATATATATATATATATATATAACCAATAATTAAACATAACCTACCACCATCAAAAACCATAATATTATGAATTAAAGCTGTAAGTATATATATAAAAAAAAAAGATAAAATATTTATAAGAATATTATGGAAGAAAAATAAGAAAGTGGACACCGACAAATAATGGAAATGCTTATATATTGAATTACGTTTTCAAGGGCACAGAATTCAATGATATAAGCAAAATGGTTGTTTTCTGTGGGAAATATAAGCTAAAGCTAAAAGTTATTTTCCCCTGTGCCCTAACAACCATTAAAATCAAGTGAATTGATTAAAAATGAAAACAGAATAGAAACAAATAATATGAATTGGAAAAAACAATAAAACCTATTTAAATATTTATAGGATATAAAATGAAATAATAAACACCATACCGATTAATATTTTAGAATAAATCCACGCTCACATGGCACCCATATCGTAAAGATTAAGGTTAATAAAACAGTTAAGAAATCACAGTAATTGATACCATAGGACACAGTTAATACATATTGAAATAAATGTTAAATAACTTTTAATATAATATAAAATAATATAAATAGAAAGTAATTACATAATTAAAATGCACTATTAAATTAATTAAAAACCGTTAAACAATATCGTCAAAATTAAGCTAAAAATTCCCCCTGGTGTAGTAAATTATAACTGAAATGTAGCTGGAAGAAGTAAATCTAGAACTTATCGAAAAAAAAAACACAAATTGTGGTGCTGCCATCTAGTATTACATTTATGATTTAATTGTCAAAAGACTTGCTTCAGTTATACGCAATTGAATGTAACAATTGTTTTATTAACAGCAAAACCAAAAATATCCTTATATATAGATAATTATAAACTGAACATAAACCACACAATGTATTTAAAAAAAAAAAAAAAAAAAAAAAAAAACTATTGTTAATAAAATTTAAAAAGCATGCAAAATATTCTATTAGCAAATTTATTTAATCTACACTAAGAATTTAAATAATTCTAGAACATCGATAAAATATAGCATATAGCTATATGCTATAAAACAGAATAAATTCATTAATAATTAATATAAATAATTATTAAAAATATAAAAATCTTTAATAAAAACTATTATATATAAGATAATTATAAAATGAACAGGAAATAAAAAACATATGGTAGTATAAAGAAGGTGAACTGATACTTAAATTCCAATTACCTAAAAAGCACAAATATAGTGTGTGGATTATTTTATACATCCATAAAAATCCTAAAAGTATGAATGTGGGACATTCAAAAACAATAAACCGATAATAAATTATATAACACTAGGTGAAAATAAATAAATATTAAAATATTAATAAGAATAGAGGAATAATAATAAATATAATTACCCAATTTTAATCCATACAGTATAACTTTATTTATATTAAACATACTTATATGTATATTAATCACTATAAAAATGGCATACTATTAGTAATTAATATGATATTGTCCTTATTAAATTAAAATTTATAACAAATGATTGTAAATAAGAGTAAACAATAATAAAGCTAATAATTAATGAAATACACCAATTACATATAAAATATCAAATCAACATCCTTATAAAATATGTATTAAAAATATAGTAATAATACAAAAGCCCCATTTTTTTTTTTTTTTTTTTTTATGTATAAATTAACCATTGCGTATTATCCAGACAACGCCACCCTCCTCCGTACTCTAACATCTACCCACCCATCCATCCTATAATAATTTTTTTTTTTTTTATGTTATTTTACAATTTTTATTTTTTATAGAGATTTTTTTATTTTATAATTTTTTTGTAATTTTGTTTACGCATGTGTTAATTTGTTTTAAAAGATCATGTAAGAAAAATACTAATTGTATATTAATGAATATATGAATTTTTTTGGAAAACCATGATTTAATGCATCATAAATTAGTTTTTTAATATTATTGTTAATTAGAGGAGAAGAACATAAACATTTTATTCTATATAAATGATTAAGTATTATATTTCGAAATACAGAATGATGTAGACAAGATTTAAAATTTGTAAATGTATTAACTTTGAATTTAAATTCTTTACGTTTGTCATATAAATCTGTGATTGTTTTGTTGTCTTTTATTGTAATTTTAAGATCTAAGAAGTTAATTGTATTGTTAGATAAAAGGTTTTCCGTTAATTCCAAATTAGTGGGATAATCTACTGGAAATGGAGTAATTGCAGAATGATCAGTATCAATTAAAATAATGTCATCAATATAACGATATAAATGTAGATTATTATTAGTAAAATTACGTTCATAATGATATAAGTATAAGTCTGAGAGTAAACTGGATGTACAACCGCCTTGTGGTATACCGACATGCTGTAAATATAAAGTGTTATCTTGCAAGATATAATTATTATAGATAATGAAGTTAGTTAAAGATTTAAAATATGCAATATCAATATTAGATGGTAATTCCAGTTTTTTATAATACTTTTTAAATAATGCATTTATAATTTTATGTAAATCTAATAGGTCTATATTATTAAAAAGATCTTTGAAGTCATATGTTGTTATATTATATACACAATGAAGATTTTTTAAAATATTGACAAGTTGATAGCTATTTTTTATACAATGTGTATTATCATTGTTTGTAGTAAGTACATATAATTGATTAAGAATTTTTAAGAGAAGTTTATTGGCTTTATTATTATATGTATTGCAACCAATAGTTACAGTCCTAAATTTAATTGGAGTTTTATGAAATTTGGGAATAAGAACTAAATATGGATAATTAAAGTTAGTAGATAAAATATTTAATAGTTTATAATAACTTCGAATTTTACGATTATTTACAATTACATTTTCATTAGTTTTTTTAAATGACTTATTAGAAGAAATACAATTTGTAAGAAGTTGGTGATAATAAGATTTACAAATAATAGCATAATTATTAGAAGATTTGTCTACATAAGTAATAACGTAGTTTTTTTGTAATTTAGTAATTTGTTGGAAAATATGCTGTGTATTAATAGAAACCAAATCAGCCATATTATTTTTTAAAGCCATAGTTAATTTTTCAATTACTAATATCTTCCACTGATTAAAATATTCAATAGGCTTATTATAAGAGATAGAAATTTTATAAATAAAAATATCAATATCATGTGTAAACTGTTTGATAATAGATTTAACATTAAATTTAGATGGAAGTCTATATTTAGTACCATAACCCATTAGTTGTTTCAATTTAAAATCATTAACAATATCAAGATTTCCAGTGATAATATGTCCATGATCATTGTTTATGTATTTTTTTAGAGTGGGGTCATTGCAATTACACGGAAAATTACTTGCAGCAGATGTATTTTTTGAAAATGTATTGTAGTTAAAAATCTTTCTACCAATTGTATTAGGATATTTAAAGGTTTTTGAGATATGAAGATTATTAATAGGAAAAAAACAATTTTTATCATTAATTATAGAATTGATATTAATTTTATTAAATATGTGATTTGAAAAAGTAATTAACATTTGAGTATTCATGTTTTGAATTTTATGTTTTTTTTGTAAATTAATATTTAAAAGATTAACCCTAGACATAATGAGGTCAAAATAAATATCTGAGAAATGTTTAGAGAAAGATTTACTTAGAAATACATTTAAATGTTGTACAATTTGTTTCTTTTTAATAGCAAAGATGTGTTTTCGAATTAACAACCAGTTATAATTCTCTAAATATTTTCTTTGAAGATCATTTATATGTTTAGTGATAGATTTTTTGGAAACTACAACTGATGATGAACCCTTTCCTCGTTTATTACGTGTTGTTTTACTATTTAAATTATGATTAAGAGTAGGATAAATTGGAGAATAATCAATATTGTTATTTATAGATGTGAAGACTTTGACAGGTCTGTTAAATACTTCACTGTTAAGTCCATAAGGATAAATTGTGTTGTAATATTTCATAAATGATGATTCCATATAAAGACGTTCTGATTTATTTTTTAGAATTTGAAGAATTTCAATTGTCGTATTTTTAAATTGATGTATATGAAAATGTTGAATTTCAGCTGTAGATTGTATATTTTTTGCTTTGTTATTATTAGAGTCTGAACGATGATGATTGATACGTTTATGAATTGGACCTGATGTTTCACCAATATATTTCATATTAATATATATATATATATCTTATAGTAACTTAATTAGCCCCTCTACATTTTTCCTAAATATATTTGTGAAATAGAGGGCGATTCTGCGTTCTATAGTTTGCGAGAAAAACAGTTGTGACAGACGGGCACAGAGACAGACACACCAGTGATCTTGTAATGGTTCCATTTTTACTTTTTAACTATGGAAAGAATGGAAAAAAGTGTACGAAAAATATAAGTAAATCCATTTACGTGATGACTGAGGACGAAATGAATTCAAATGGATAATTCTGAGAAGCTGCCTATAAATTTCTAGAATACTTAAGAAAATCATAACATTTTAGAAGTTACATGAAATGCTTTCGGAAATTACATAATTTTTAGTTTTCAGCTCTACGTCAGCCAATAGCATTAGATAGAGATTGATCCACTTGATGCCTTCGATACAAATTTAAATGTTTGCTTCAGAAGATAATTCTTAAATTTTTAATATTTAGTTATTTAAATACGAACTTTAAGGAAATAACGAATAATAGAAGAAATGACGAAATAAATAAAAAAAGCTACAAAAGAGATAACAGAGAAAAATAAAATGATATTTTCAAGCGGATGATACGCGTGGATTAACTTCCGGAATATAGACCTGCATATTTCCATTTCTTTTTTTGTAGGAAAAAAAAAAAATAAATGCTCGTTTCACTGAAAAATTACAGCGATGAAAAAGTCATTTGTTGTATTTGTATCATATCTAAAGTGATATTGAAACATGTAATAGAGGGTTAAAAAATCTTTACGTATTCGAAAGTTGAAAAAGGAGGAAAAACTTACACATATATTATAAAATCAACTTAGCAGTATCATGATATGTATTCAAAATAAAATCATTTATTTATTTTTCTGTTTATAACTGGAAAATAAGGAAAACAATTTTTGTATAGTATTGTATACCCCCCCCTTTTTTTTTTTAAATTGCAGCCTTTTAACCTGGTCATCTTTAAAAGAATGTTTTTATTTCATTCGCTGAACATTATTAAGTATTTAATCTAAATGCAGAAAAGGAATTACAGTCTGGGCCCGACTAGCAAGTTTCTGTGCCCAGGGCACTTTCAATTTTTCGTGCCCACTTAGATTGGTTGATTTATTGATACTAGTTTTTTTACACGTTACACACTTATTCGAAAAGTGTCAACTCAAAGAAATTAAGTTTTCCGTTAAATTGAAAAACGTTTCTAGGAATAAAAATAAAAAATATTTTTTGTATTACTTATTGAAATGGACTTTTATACATATATTGATGTATATATTTTGTCATTTCATGGTATTAATGCCATATTAGATGGAATTTTAGATGGAATTATGAAAAATTTCGTCGTCCTTAGAAATTTTGTGCCCAGGACATGGGCTCCGGATGATCTCAAATTCCCCTCACTAATGTTACACTTAAACCTATAGACCTGGAATGTATTTGTATTTTTAAATATTTCCTCGGGAAATTAATATTTTTAACTTCTTTTTTCTGCGTACTCTTCTTAAACGATGTCTTTCTCTCTTTTTTTCTTCGAAATTTATTTCGAAAATACATACTTATTTCGAAAATATATGCTTAATTTAACATTTTGTGTGTTAATATTTTACCAAGTCTGACTGGTTGTAAGATTTTGACACTTCAGATATACTTTATTGTATACATTTTATTGTCAAGTATATATTTTATTGCCGAATTCTTTACTGCGGAAGGCAGTGGGGTCCCCAATATTCGGTTCGTTTGGAAAGATTTTCACTTATGAATATGAAACCATCCAACACTAATTTCAGCTATATTTAAGGTTTTTGTTACGTGTCAGCTACTTTACTAATAAAAATAACATAGGTAAGTAAGGTACAGTCCTGGGGGAAAAAATATACTCCACCACTAATTCTGCCAGAAGTCATCGTATACAAATGTGACTGGTACCAATCGATTAGTAATAATGTCTACTTATTAATTCTATACTTAAATTTTCCTTATGTGGTCATCTAGATATAGAAATTGTGCCAAACTCTAAAATTTTTAATATTAACTCCTAATATATATATATTTAAGGGCTAAAATATATATTTTAAAGGGCTCTTTAAAAATATCCCTTACATGACAAAGAGTCATAATCGCAGAAAAGCGGTATGGTTCTGTTTGTGAAGAAAATGTCATGTTTAAGAGAAATCAAGAATTTTCTTTCATAAAACTATTACATTTCAATACAGTTATGTCGAAATGAATTTCAATAATTTTTCATTCCTCCAATACTGAGTTTGATGCTTTAGGGGCTTAAATATACACTGGCAGAAGGAAAAGTCAATAACTTATTATTTTGACCTAATTATAGCATTTTATTTTAGTGTTATGAATGAAAATGAATGTTTATGGCGTAGTAATTTTGTAGTGGTGAATTCGGTCCGCCGTCCTGCAGTTTAGACGCTTGATCTAAGAAAAATGCGAAATGTGTCAAAATGACATCATATTTGACAAGAATTTTCATTAATAAAACTGAAATATTTAACTACAAATGCGTCTTAAAAACAATATCTGGACTTTTTACTCTGCTGGAACTGAGATTAGGATGTCGAGGTGATTCATGAAGTCCTTAAAATGTTCGCATGCAAAATATTCGATGATAAATATGACGTCAAATTTTATGGGGAATATATCTATTAATAGCGTATTAAACATTAAAATATGAAGAGTACGTGTGAAAAGTTTGCGCCAGTGAAAATGACGTTATGTTTAGCTTCATATATTTATTCATTAATAAAACAAATAACAACAACAAATAAAAGAAAAAAAATGATTTTTCTTTTCATAAAGATAATGATTAGAAAATTGAAGCTTTAACTGATTACTTCATTATTTATCTAGATTAAATGTCACTGATTACTTCATTTTGTAATATACTGTAGATTAGGTGAATGAAATTTACTTTTTCAATAAAGTGGAAAATTAAAATTAATACAAATATTATTATGGTAAATACAGTTTAAAATAATAATTTGTTTTAGTTAAATTAGTCTATGTGGGCTAATTCCTTCATTTGAATTATATTTGTAGATTTCTTATAAGTTCATTCCACAGTTCCTTATTAATTTTTTTTTATCCATTGAATATCGACGGGTGCCACATCGTATATGATTATTTTTTAAGCCTAACACTCCCATTACCCTCCCATAATTCACCTGCTATACAGTGAAAAAAAAAACCGAACTAAATGCTTACAGGGATATTGCCATTATGTATTCATTTTATGTCACTTTCAGTTAATAAATAATAAGCAAGAACTATCCGTATATTCCTTTTCATTTTAGGAACATGAAAAGAATAGACCCCTCTGTTTACAACACTATCATTTCAAAGGTTGATAAGAACACGTAACATTACGATTGCAAAAAAAAATCAACGTTAATCTTTGTAGTGGGCACATAATAATGACTATTTCCAAATAGAGTGCCTACGCTGGTCAATCAACTTTTCAACGGAGCATTAACCTACAGGCGAAGGTGGCCCGGGTCCACACCTCAGTCGACAGTGCCTACTCGAAACTTTTTCTGATTCCGTAAATCTCCATACTATGATGCTATAAGTGGCACGTAATCGAATAAGTGTAGGTAAATGTCCTTTCGACGCTTTTATGGCATTTGCAGAAAATCAAAATACGCTGCACCCATAAGTAAGTGCAATGCCATTCTGAAAAGTGATAGATTAGTCGGCGTGACCTCAGCTCTAACTATCTGTTGTTTTGATTCGATTTGAAGAGTTTAAAAAAAAGAGGGACATTATTGTCTCAGGAAACTTTAAAATTTTATGTCTGGTTTATTGCGCAGCTTGCAGCAGCGCCAACTTTTCAAAAATACCAGATGGGCTCAAAATTTTTTGAGTGAAATAACATATATTTTTTCCTCCTTAGTGTGTATGAGTGCGGAGTATAGGCGCAGATTCCCAAATTTTTTAAGGAGCCAGTGGCTCCTAACACCCAAAAATCCAGTCGCCACTTTGGCTGCTAACCAAAATCTAGTGGCTACATTGTGAAACAAACTCATAAAACAATAGTGTTTACAATGGAAAAAATTTAACAAAAAAAACTCAGGAATTCAAAATGAAAAATAGTTTAATTAATGAATACACATGTACAACAAAACACAGACTAATTACAACAAATGTGTATGTGTAATTTAATTTTAAAATTCTGGAAACTTTGATATTAAAAAAGTATAATACAAATGTGGAAAAATCAGAAGATAAAGTTGGATAACATACAACTGAATAAAAAAAACATGTATAAGCTAAGCAGTTATGACAATGGGAAATATTAGGAAAACTTTATTTCTTATTTTGATTTTGTCATATAAAAGTATACATGTAAAAAAAATAAGAATGTGTAAGATTATTTTTCACTATAAAAATCTCGCACTTGCATTTATAGAGCAAGAATATACCTCGCGTTAAGAATTGTTTCATGCGAATTGCTTTTTCTTTTTGTTCTTTTCTCTTCAGAGTTCGGAATCCTCTATCCTCGCAACTCCATGATCCAAAGCCCTTAAATAATCGCATTGGGAACTTTGGAGTGTCTCGTAAAACCGATCTGCAGTAAAGGAGTATTTATTTCAACTGTGGGTTTCGTTCGAAACCTTCGAAGAAATGCTTATGCTTTCGCTGGTGTCCAAAAGTGCCGAGCTTCGCAGCTGCTAAGCTTTGTAGTGGAGTGGACATGCGCAGAATTAGACTCGAACATAATGTTCGGCAAGAAAGCAGTACATCATAGGAGCAGCGTTTACGACGGTAACTGAGATCGCAAAAATTCCCTCACTTTTTATCATGATCATACTTGATCTCGACCAGTGAAAAGAGCAGGTGCTTTTCGATTTGCAAAAGAAAAAAAATATATCAAAATTCTGCGACGGGGATTGGGAACACTGGAAATTGATCTCTGGCGACTAAGATACTGAAAGTTAGTCACCACAGCAGAAAATTTAGTCGTGACGTGGCGGCTGGCAACCGTAAATCTGCACCTATAGTGTGGAGAGAGGGGAGAAGCGAATGACTAAAGATGGTAATTCAAAATTATGTTTTTTTCTAAGCAAATTTTTAAATTATTATAATTTATTTATAATTTTATTCAATTATACTCTTATAGGTTCTTCCTAATAAATACTTTAATATTTATTTTGAATAACATTGGAATTGCTAAGTATTGAAAGTGCACAAAAACTCAATGTCAAGAAAAACATTCATTTTAGTCACCTAAGTGCTTTATCAATTCAAGACATCAAAACAGATGGCAAAATCTGCTGGAAATTTGTTTTCGTGAGAAATTTAACTATACATCTGTTGAAGGGGTTTTAAGTGCTTCTGTAAGATATCCTTGCTATTTTTCCAACAAAACTATTTTGAGAACGTTAATAAAACCAAATATCATTTCGGCAATTAAATAATTAAAAAATGAATTTTGAATGAAATCAATTGAAACTGGGCGGGCGGAGAGATCAAATTATTGGGTGGGCTCACGCTCATGGGCCCATATAAGTTGGCGCCACTGGAAGCTTGCAAAGCAATTGTTTGAATTTAACCCTCCGACTGTCTTGGAAAAGGGCAAAATTGTAATGTTGTTTTCTCTGCATTCTGTTTTAAATGCTAAAAAAAAATATTCTTTGAACATTTCATAAAAAAACTTAATAACGATTATGAATGTAATCCTTGGAAGTACTAATCATTGTTCAATGTATTAAAAATACATTAAATCAATGCAGTGAAACCTGGAGCTTAGTGAACGTATTAACACGGGCTTGTCAGTGAGGGGGTTTTAATGAACCAAGTTACCAAACCAAGAAAATACTTGCAAAATACCAGCAATCATTTACCAAACCAAGATAATACTTGCAAAATACCAGCAATTATTTAGGTTCACCGATCTACAGAGATTTCATTCCCAATAGCATAAGAAAAAATAAAGATCACAATAATATTGTTTATAGAAATTTTATTCTTGCACGTATTTTACATTCATGATATATTTTAATAAAGTATAAGGATAAATTAGGAATATGGAACTTTTGCTATTGAATAAATAACATTTTTATGTTTTGATGCTTTAAGGCTACGATATCAGCGTAAGTACTTTTCCTAATTTCTGTATTGTTTTGCGGCTTTTAATATGGTATATAGACAGAGATAAAAAATTATTTCTGCTTATTTTCCCTTTTACTTACAATTCGTAAAGTGTTATATGAAATAATAATCTTTTCTATTGAATAAATAACATTTTTATGTTTTGATGCTTTAAGGCTACGATATCAGCGTAAGTACTTTTCTGAATTTCTGTATTGTTTTTCGGCTTTTAATATGGTATATAGACAGAGATAAAAAATGATTTCTACTTATTTTCCCTTTTATTTACAATTCGTAAAGTGTTATATGAAATAATAATTTTTGCTACTGAATAAATAACTTTTTTATGTTTTGATGCTTTAAGGCTACGATATCAGCGTAAGTACTTTTTTTAATTTCTGTATTGTTTTCGGCTTTTAATATGGTATATAGACAGAGATAAAAATGATTTCTACTTATTTCCCCTTATTCGTAAAGTGTTATATGAAATAACAATTTTTGGAAAATATACTTTCAAAGACTTAGTGTATCTTATTTGTTTAAAGACCTTGATTAAAACTCTAGAATAATATATTCTATAGATATTTATTACGCTTAATATCAATATATATATATATTTTTTTTTTTAGCTAAATTTTGACGATATTGTTTAACGGTTTTTAATTAATTTAATAGTGCATTTTAATTATGTAATTACTTTCTATTTATATTATTTTATATTATATTAAAGTTATTTAACATTTATTTCAATATGTATTAACTGGATCCTATGGTATCAATTACTGTGATTTCTTAACTGTTTTATTAACCTTAATCTTTACGATATGGGTGCCATGTGAGCGTGGATTTATTCTAAAATATTAATCGGTAATGGTGTTTATTATTTCATTTTAAATCCTACAAATATTTAAATAGGTTTTATTGTTTTTTCCAATTCATATTATTTGTTTCTATTCTGTTTTCATTTTTAATCAATTCACTTGATTTTAATGGTTGTTAGGGCACAGGGGAAAATAACTTTTAGCTTTAGCTTATTTTTCCCACAGAAAACAACCATTTTGCTTATATCATTGAATTCTGTGCCCTTGAAAACGTAATTCAATATATAAGCATTTCCATTATTTGTCGGTGTCCACTTTCTTATTTTTCTTCCATAATAATTCTTATAAATAATTTAATCTTTTTTATATATATATATATATATATACTTACAGCTTTAATTCATAATATTACGGTTTTTGATGGTGGTAGGTTATGTTTAATTATTGGTTATATATATATATATATATATATATATATATTATAATTGTTGTTCAATTTCCCATTCTGGTAGCCTTGAAAATTCAAGAAAAATTTATATTTCTCTTTAGATATTATAAAATATCAAATGTGACAGCGAGAAAAAATTAAATTTTTCCAAATATATCATTTTCAATCGCAAAGAGAGTGATAGAGAAATCTCCAAAATCTCCATATAAATTATATTATTCTATAAATGAAATCCTACCCTTTTTATAATCAATGTATTTTGATGTTTCAGTGATAGGGCATGAAACCGTGTTATACATGCGCCAATCGCTTTAAATATGGAACTTTACTGTGAAATAATTACTTTCTTTCCTCAAACAAAGAATCCCCTTTTCCTGTTTACATCATAAAACTAAATATATATTATATATATATATATATGTGTGTGTGTGTGTCTATTTTTAATCTTTCAAATTATGACAAAATTTCATGTCTGTCATTTCCCCCTTTTATTCAGTTACTTCAAATTATTTCCCGATTTGAAATCCCTACACCAGTATTGTTAATAGCATTACGTATTGAAATATGTACTTCGTCAAAAAGGAATTGATGTATAGCATTTTTTATGTTACATTTCTTCCTGTGAATCTTGAAAGGGAGGATTAACTTTGTCTACAATAAAATCTCTATGCATACTTTCAGCTTCATCGAATAAAAGCCTTCAGACAACCGAATAATCACTTCTACTTTCACTTTGATGTCATGCTCAGGATGCGTTCCACAACAACGATCAAGGAAACCTTCAAAAATCCACAATCAGTTTGTCAGTCAAACGAGGATTACCAAGCCATGTAAATAAATTTAAAGATTACACACGAGTTCCAGTGAAGTAACTTTTAGGTAACTATGCGTCAGTTGCTAAATAATTTCGTTCGCCAGTTGGATTGGTGATGTAAGGAATTTAAAAGCGTTTTTTAATAAGTGTTCATGATTCATTAACGTAGAAAGGCAAAGTAGCAAAAGAGAGGATTTGAAAGTGCCAAAGTACAAGGTAAAAACAGAAAGAAAATCTTCAGCAATTTTGTTCACGGTGACGTGAGAAAATTTCACGGTAAATATACCACAGACAAAGTTTGAATAGAGAAGAACAAATGAAACATTTTCTAAAAAAAGAGATTTTTATAGTCCTACTAAATACTTTACGAGAAAAAAAAAAAAAAATTCGCAAATAAATCGAATATGTAGCTGATTTTCATACTCACGTTTTGTATCGTTTCATCAAATCGTTAAATGTAACTTTTGTTTCTTTGTTTTTGTTGAGTTTCAAACAGTGGCGGCTCGTAACTGGCTTTTTTGGCGAGTTACGTTTCATTTTTAGACGCGTTCCCACAGGCTTTATTTTATGCTTTCGTAAGCACTTTACCACCAGCTTTTGGGATATTTTTCTTCGACCCATTTTAGTATACTAAAATAATGGTAGTAAAGCAAGGTTGGCGAACCTAGGGCACGCGTGCTAATTTTGGCACGTAAGACAATTTCTCAGGCATGCGATAAAATTAAATTTGATAATAGATATACAGATAAAATTAATTTTTTTATATATGTTTTAATTTAATAAAAATTTTCTCCATACGGACAGACTACCGAATATAGTGCAATTATTTTTGCATGAATTGACGCAACGAGACTTTTCTTTTCCTGTGATGCTATGCAGCGTTTGCGACAAGTATTTTGCCTTTTTATATGAATTTAAAATGGTTTTTTCTTTCAAATGAGTTTCATTAGAGAGTCACTCTAATAAAATGGAAAACGGACCCAATTGAGTTATGTATATTTATAAAAAATAACAAAATATGTACCCGATAAAAACATTCTCCATCGAACGAATAACAGCATTACACTCATCAATATATTATAACTAGTGTAAATGCCCGTCCTAGGACGGTGGGTAAAAATTGTGTTTTTCACTTAAAATTTGAAAAATACTGATAAAAATAATTGACAATATGGAAGCGTTTAGATGAGCAAAGTTTGGCTAGTTTGTGTTCTAATAAACGCACTATTAGATTTAAAATACTTCTAGGTAAACCAGGCTTTCCGGCTATTATACCATAACGAAATTAAGATTTCTTAATAAAACAAAAATGCAATAAAACTGAAAAAAAAATAAAGTTGCAGCAAACTTAAAAAAAAAAGTTTGCTGTGCTGCAACTATTGAAATAATACTAATAATTAATATATTTTTTAAATAACACTTTGAAACTGTATTTTTATCGTCCTTCCCCGTCCCTCAAAAAAGAAAATAAATTTTAAAGAAATAAAAGTCTCAGTGTGTTTTAAATCTGCCAATAAAACTTGTAAGCAAAAGACGAAAGGTATTTTTATTCAAGGATAAGTTTTATAAATGCCTTTTAGTGTTTCGTAACCTTAATTTTTTTTATATATCTATGTAGTTTTTTAATTTTTGTAATACAAAGAAGAATCAAACTTAGTTAATGCCTATTTTTAATAACTGTACAAAATGTTTTTTGCTCGAAAAAGATGTTACATTAAAAAATATTCAGACTAAAATTAGCCGCTCCATTTTCAAATTATTTAAGTGAATTCCACTAAATGACTTTAAATATATGCCTTTTTAAACTTTAGTTTTATCAGTCATATAAATGTTTATTTATTCTTATTATTTAAATATTTTTAGTAATATTTAATTTAATATTTTTTTATCAATGTAATTTTGTTTTTTATACAATATTTATTTATATAACTAATTATTATAAAATTAAAGACTGTTATGTGTATTTACATAATATTTTGCAAATAACACACAAACTATATAAAATGTTTAGAGAATGGAAAACTCATATGTTAGCTTTATAGTTTATAATTTTAGTACGTATAGATCTCTTCACAATCAGATTTCCTTTTTTATTTAAATATAAATAATAGTCTAAATGAAAAATAAAAATAAAAATAATGGTCTAAATGCAAAATATAAATAAATATTTTTTTATGCCAAAATAAATATTTAAAATAATATTCATGGTTATTTATATCAATTTCATGCATTCCAATTAAATTATTTTATAATATACGTAAGACTGATATTGTAATTCTGCTGATATTGTAACCCCCCCCCCCTCCCCCGTCCTGCTCGTTTGTTTTGCTATCAAAAATCAATGAAAAATTTCGAAGTCGATCATCTTATTTGAGATGTTGCATTAATAATAAGTCAAAAATTACTAAAATCAGGGATGAGAGCGCTTCGATCCAAATGGGTGATTTTTTTCCGCTAAATTTTAATAGTGTTATTTGCGTTATTAAATCTCATAAATCTGTCCTTAAATATGGCGAGAAATGCCATTAAATTTAATAGTATCATGTAGTCATTTAGGTCTGGACACTCTATTCCCTGTAAAATATAAATTTGCACTTTTTTACTTATTAAAGCACGTACCACATAAATGCAATATTATTTGGAATTGAAATTTCATTAATTTAATGGCTGAATCCAATCTACAGCGAAATTGCATTTTGATTTTTAATATTTTTAAACTATTAATTAGTACTGCATAAATGCAACTGATTTTCTAAACAGTGTCTTGTGAAAAGATCGTGCGCTGCAAAAAATTTTTATGTAAAATTCTGGCATGTTACATTGATGATAGAAATTGTTTGTGAATGTTTGTCACGCGTTGTTAAAAAAGTTCGCCATGCCTGTAGTAAAGTGTTTATGAAAAAAATAAAGCCTGTCATCTGAAAATAGCATGAAACTCCCCAAAAAGCCACTACCGAGCTACTACACTAGTTTCAAATAATCTTGATACAAAGACTGCCGATGGATTCAGGGAATTTCTTCAAAGTGGACCCCCCCCCCCTTCCCCATTATCAAATTTCCCCACCCCCAGCCCCAGCGCTGAAGAACGTCTTCCTACGAAAAAATGGCTGACCATGACGATTAATTTACAATTGTACAGGGTGTTCCAAAATTCGACCAACGAATTAAGAGGTGTGATAGAAGGTATCAAGAGGATGAAAAATTACCATAGAACATGGGGTTACAAACCACTTATTTAGTCACAAATACAGGGCGTTTCATCATAGTTGAACTTGCGTTGACAGTAATAATTTTGAGAAAAATAAAAACATTACAATGAAAATGCAACGATATGTACCTTGTTTTGTGTGAAATGTTATAACGTCACGAAAAGTTCTGGAAAAACTGGGTGCTCAAGCAATCGATGATACCGTATGAACTGGCAATCGCAGTCCAAAATGTGGAGCTTCAAGTGCTGGCGCGCATAATGGAAACTTCTACCATTTTTTTTTTCGAAAATATCACATATACAACAACGGAAAGAATGTCTGTTAAAATTTTTATTATAATATACTTCAGTTTCCTGAAAGTTATTGCCGTCAATACAAATTGAATTAGGGTAGAACTAGAACACCCTGTATTTTTTATTAAATGCGTAGTAACAACCGCATATTCTGTGGTAATTTTTCATCCTCTTGATGCGTTCTATCACCTCTCCTCTTAATTTGTGGGTCGAATTTTGGAACAGCCTATATATAATTTTAAAGACATTTCCCTAATATATTTGAAAAGCATCATTATGTTTCCTCATTATTCCTTTTAACACGTTAATTGAATTTTTAGAAGAAAAGAGAAAAAAAAAATGCAATTTAACAAATTACAACGACCATTTGGAAAATGATTTTTTTCTAAGACTTTTTTCAAATTTAAGACACAAAAAATCGCACGGAGTTGATCATACATTACGTACACCATGGATTACATTTTTTCGGTACTGTAAATTTTTAAACTTCTACGGAGCTGGTTTGTCATTCCTTACGTATGCCATGGATTAAACATTAATATTCCTGGACCAATTTTAAATGAAATTTAATTCTTAAACGTCTAAACATCCCAGAATATTACTTTTTATCCCGTCGTATAGAGAAAAAAAATGTACTTTTAAATACAATTTGTTTGAAAGCTGTATCTCAATTTGTTTCTGAGTTATTATTTTTTTTTTTGTAGTTTTTATTACTTTTTTGTCATAGTAGCAACAGAGGTATTCATCTCTGTTGAAAGTAAAGGAAAAATACAGATTACTGTATAGACCAATTAGAAAACGAATAAAATGCGGATTCAACCAATAAAACGCTTCAACTATGTTTTTGATTTCCTACCCTGACAGAGGACAATAACCATTTTTCCAAATGGATAATAAAGTGAATAACTTTACCAATTCGGAATACGGTAGTTAGTTTTCGAAATATCAGATGCATTAGGGAAGTACAAATGAATCGGCCATTTAAAAAATTCAAAATTTAAGATTTTCCAGGAAATAATAGAAACTGCGCTACACACAAATGCTAGATATTTTTATCAGGTAGTGTACCAGGAAGTGTTTTTCCAAGAGTTCTTCGAAATAAATTTAAGCCGTTCTGTACAATATTATGCGCAATAAGTTTTAAATTAATTGTGTTCCAAGGTAATTGTTTTTCAGTTAATTATTTTACCTTTCAAAAATTGGTAAATTTCATGATGTTAACATGATTTATGCCTATTGGTAACAGCAACTAAATGCATTTTTAATTGTGATTTCAACGAAGTTTTCAATTACTGTTTTTTTACCTTAAATCTTTTTAAAATTATCATAAGTTGAAAATTTAAAAAATTAATTAAAAAAACCCATTTGTCGTATGTTGTTTTAGCGGTCAATGAGGATTAGTCCCCAACAAAGATACAAAAATAAAGATATTATTTATGTTTTTGTTGAGTATTTGATAAAATACATAATAATTTACACCTGCATCTAAACCCTTAAATCCTCGTGCAAATTCACATAAAAATCTTCCCGAGCCGCTTAGTTTGTTCATGATATATTTCTAAATTTCTAGGAAAATTAACGTTTTATAAGATCAAATATAATTACAATGTACTACATTAATGTTAAAAACTGTAACATACGCATATGTGACCATATTTTTGAATAATACGCATTTTTAACATTGATATTTAAACTTGCGATACAATATATGGTGTACATTGTACAAAATACATCATCGCGAGTAATTAAGCGTTAAGGATTGACATTAAGTACATACATAGCAGCCAAAAATTACTGATTTTGAGTGCAACTATTTCCGAATAATAATATTCGTCTTCTTAAATCGTAAGATTCTACTATTAAGTGATACGAAGATTACTATTTGGAAATAGTAGCAGTTAAAATCTGTAATGCTTTGTCACCTATTCATAACCACATAGTCATATTCATCGTCGTATTCGAACACATTTTGTTCTTGTTCTGCTTGTTGGTCATTGGAATATATCTAGGTACTGTCATTGATTAATATTTTGTCATTCATTGGTGTACATTGTGCAAAAAACACCGTGGCGAGTAATTAAGTGTTAAGGATTGACATTAAGTACATAGGTGCCAAAAATTACGGATTTCGAATGCAACTATTTCTGAATAATAACATTCGTCTTTTTAAATCATAGAATTCTGCTGTTAAATGATGCGAAGTTTACTATTCGGAAATAGTAGTAGTTAAAATCTGTAATGCTTGTCACCTATTCATAACCACATAGGCATATTCATCATCCTATTCAGTCGCATTTTGTTCTGGTTCTGGTTGCTGGTCATTGAAATGCCGAGAGAGATCGACCGAAAATTCGGTTTCGGTTTCGTTTTTGGCCCAACATGAGTTTCGCCGAAAATTCGTTTTTGGCGAAAATAATGGCAAAAATTCGGCCGAATCGAAACTATCTGTATTCCAAAAATCTCGTTTCTTTCAACATTACTCATTGATTTGAGTTGTATCGGCTCAAAGACACACTCTTTATTTATTGCTATGAACTTCCCTGTATGTAATTATCAGTCATGACTGACTCAAGACGTGAGTGCAAATTATAAAGCAAGTAATACATATATGACTAAACTTTGAAGATTCTATTCACATGCTCATTAATAGCTGCAGACTTAGAAACTTTTTTGTTTGAAACCGCAGAAGTATTTCGAATGCTCTTTGAGAAAGTTCTATCATTCTGTGCCGTTAATGAATTAATTCCATTTTATTTTATATGAAAATAAAAAGCTATGGTCAGAGGGACAGAGAATCAACTTGGAGCCCCGGAGATAAAATTTTCAAACAGGAGGGGAGGGGGCTATTTCAAAACTTTCTTTGGGAGACGGGAAGGTGGGGGGGGGGGCGAAGTTTTTTGGGAGGAAGTATACAAATATTTATTTAAGTATATACCTTATCTATATTTAAATCTCTACTAAACTAATATTAATTATAAATTATAAAATGATTATTTTTTTATTAAAACATATTCAATGTTAATTTCCTAAAAACGAACTTTTAAGTAGTTTATTTCAATTAATTTAAATGCAAAATATTAAATAACTGGAAAGATGTGTTTATTTAAAACTTAAATATTCATTATTCAATTTATTCTCCATTATTTAACTACATTGTTAATTAATTATTGATAAATGCTAGGATTATTGGTTGTCATAAAGTAATAAAATATAAAAGTTGTTATCGGTATTTATGGTTTGTTTTTGTTTGAAACTTATACATATAGAAAGATATGAGGATGTGAGTTTCAAAACTCGCCTTATCCAGAAAATCAAATTTTGGGAAATCGCGAAAAACCTCTGACTGTGTCCATTGGTTTTCATTGTAAAACAAGATTTTACAATGCCAGAAATATATGATGAACTAGTTTTTTTGCAGATTGTAGTGTTTTTTCGATGCTGGTTCACCAATAGAATAGATTGATAGAGGAAACTCGACTTTTTAAATTTTGGATAAGGCGAGTTTTGAAACTCACGTCCTCATATATATGTATGTTTGTTTCTTAGAAATGTGTTTCTATATCCGTATAATTAATTAACAATTATGTATATTTATGTATTAATGTATTAATAACGTTAAAAAAAATCGGACATTTTCGTTGCGTTTTCGGATGAAAATAGGAAGATTGCCGAAATTCTGTTTCGTTTTCTGTGTTAAAAACCTGTTTTGGTCGATCACTAGTATAAATAAACCTATGCAATTGTTGCCTACACACGTGTGCCTAACTTCAAGGATTCACTTGCACTAAATTTTACTTAACGAATGAAATCAAATAAGTAACGCACAAAAACAAGACATATTTTATTAAATAAATTTTCTAGTTCCAAATGTGTTTCTTTCACTTTAAAAAAAAAATCGTATGGTTGACAGTTATGGCAATGCAAGGAAACAGCAAAAACAATTAAAAAATATCTTTAATATTTTGAACTTTCAAAATAATAATACTTTTAAAAAAATTACAAAAAGAATAAAATTGATTACTTAAAACTAAATTAGTGTTTTCATGTTTATGCTTTGTAAATTACAACATAATATCAATATTTAGTCTCCCGCATTTTTTTTTTAAATCTCATATAAAACAAATATTACATGGTAAATTAATACATTAAGATAAATATTTTAATTTTCGGTGGGTTGATGTTTAATTTTGCATGGAAATGAACAGAAAAAAATTATATACAATATACATTTCGCAGGATATATACTAAAACCTATATTGTGTATGTTGATTTATCCGAACTGTAGTTTTTATCAAACGATCATCGTTGTGTAAAGAACAGTTCTTGTTCAAATTTACATTACATCATCGTTGCTGTGTTTGCTATGACGTAAAGAAAATAAAATGTTTTAATATATTTCCAGTAAAAAGAAATTCCTTTTCACCGGAAAACTTTTCTACAAATAACCTTTTCATCGTTTAATTATATTGATTTTCTCATGAATATTATTAAAAGGTCTAGTACAAAATATTTTACTCATATAATGTAGGAAGGTTTTTTTTTTTTTCCAAAGGCGATAATCTATGAGATTTTCCTTTGGACTGATTGTTATACAATTAAAATTGCAATTATTTTAAGTAGGGGGCTGTTGGTTAAAAAATATTATATGCATGTTTTTTTGTAATGAAAAAAAGGGTCTTTCAAAAGATAATTACATTCCACAACTATGAAACTGCTTGACAATTTTTTTCAAAATATTAAAGCGAATTTCTGATGATTATTTTTTTTCAACTTTACAGAAATCTTCTTTTCCTTATAACTCCCTATGGGCTAATGAAAGACAGAAGTGTTATTTTCTGACTTTATATAAAATAAAAACAAAGATTTAATTTTGAATTTTTTTGAGCTGTCGAAAGTAAAAAAAAAAAAAAAAAAAAAAAAAAAAAACGCAAACTGAATAGTATTTTCCTCATAAATGTTTTGTCTAAAAGGATGGCTTTAATATATGGCCTAATACATTAATTTTATTTCTGTATTGTTAAGGGATTTTATTTTACTTATTTATTTATTAGAAAACTCGGAGCTTCAGAAATTTTATGGCTTACTGATTCAAACTTTACTCTCTTTTCAGTCAGATAACTTGTAAATAAAAAGGTTAAAGATGCAAAAACCTCCTTCTCTTTTTAAGATACAGATGTCTCTTTTAGATCTATATCGTTAATACAATAATAATATCGATAAAGTATTTTTTTAAAGGTTTTTAGGAATATATAAATCCCATATAAATTCCATTTGATTCCATATTTCTCGGTGAAGATTTAATCGGGAGGACAATTAGGGGGCTAATAATAAATTTAATAATAAAATAATATTTGCGATCACCTATGTAACAGAAAATGCTGTAAATGGATTGTCACTGTGTTAAATGACTATTTGGGTCCTGTTCAACATTAGTGTGTATTTGTTTGAGCATAGCACTCATATTCGTGAAGATGTTATTGTGTCTGTGAAAAATTCAAAAGTTTTTTGTTTATAGCATACAAAGTTTTCAACCAAATTTAACACAACTTTCCGAAAACATGACCAAGAATAGTAGCAACAGTATACTGCAATTAAAACATGAATATATTGAATATTGGATAAGATATGGGCATTTTTATGAAATCATTTTTAACTGCGCATGCGTGGAAGATTTCAAAATTTTTATTTCATAATTTAGTAGCCAGCTATTAAGGGCAACTTATATAAAAAGTCCAGTCAAATATCGTGAAAATTCACAGAGATAGGGACGATATAGTGAGCCTTCAAAAAATAACTTTATTATAAGGGATTTTCCACAACTTTTCAATCAGCTCATTATATCTTTATGAGTTTTCACACTATTTCACTGGACTTTTTATAAAAGTTGCCCAGAACAGCTGACTACCAAATTATAAAATAAAAATCTGTAAATCTTCCACGCATGCGCAATTAAAAATTATTTCATAAAAATGCCCATATCTTATCCAATATTCAATATATTCATGTTTTAATTGCAGTATACTGTTGCTACTATTCTGTGTCAAATTTTCGGAAAGTTGTGTTAAATTTGGTTGAAAACTCTGTATGCTATAAACAAAAAACCTTTGAATTTTTCACAGACACAATAACATCTTCACGAATATGAGTGCTATGCTTACACAAATGCACACTAACGTTGAACAGGACCCAAATAGTCATTTAACACAGTGACAAACCATTTACAGCCTTTTCTGTTACATAGGTGATCGCAAATATTATTTTATTGTTAAATTTATTTTTAGCCCTCTAATTGTCCTCCCGATTAAATCTTCATCGAGAAATATGAAATCAAACATGTTCTTTACGTCCCAGAAGTTCAAGAACAATTCGCCAATAATGTTGGTAGATATTCGACAAAACGTGTGCAATCGAAAACATCCGGTCCCTGCAACTTAACTTTTGGAGGCCAGTGTATATCAATTTGAACATATTTGAAACAGTGTAACATCATTAAAATACTGTGCAAACAATTTTTACCCACAGATCGTAATGTAACGGAATTCTTTGGCGTGTCCCTATAAACGAACTATCGCTAATGCTACACACTTCATTTTCAATACCGAACATGCCACAGTGAACATCAGTAATATATATCAAATTCATAGCAATCAGAAGATATTTACGCAAGCTAGAGCACGGACAGACGACAGACATACAAACCGAAGTCATAAGCACTTTTCAACTATGTTGGAAGGTGTTAAGGGGGGGGGGGGGGTCTTCACTCATTTGAAAACGCCCGCTCCGCAATGTCAAACCAATGGGCAGGTTGTTTTCGAATTTCTCGTTTAAATGTGAATATTTTTAAACGATCTTTTTGCATAGGATAACTGAGGTCAATCTTTAATATGGCTGTTTTTTATTTTTTCGATTTTGGTTGCAGATTTTTTTAATAAAGGTACTTTCACTTTCGGAATCGGTTTTGAAACTGAAGGTACCTTTTTTTAAAAAAATCTGCAACCAAAAACGAAAAAGTAAAAAACTGTCATATTAAAGATCAAGCTCAGCTATTCTATAAAAAAAAAAAAAAAAAAAAAAAAAATATCGTTTCAAAATATTCACATTTAAACCAGAAATTCGAAAACAACCTGCTCATTGGTTTAACATTACGGAGCGGGTGTTTTCAAGTATATGAAGACTCTCCTTAAAAAGCATTTCTTATCATTCTAAAAAAAAAAAAAAAAAAAAAGAATAGCCTAAAAAACTTCTTTAATTAACTAAAAGTAATAAAATCATAGAAGTGGAGCTTTCATAAAAAATTGTCAGTTGATAATGGAAGTTCTAAAATTAATAAGATGTTTTCTATTAAATAATGTCTTATATATATTTTAAAACTTGAAATAATAATAACAATAATAATAAAAATGTCTCCTGTTACAGAAAAAACTTAAGATTAATAACTATCATTCTTTTCCACTAGGTTTTTCATCGCGTGAGCGTTGATGAGTTATTTTCTCCTGCAGTCTTCCGTCATTCTTTAATTTCATCAGGCAATTTGGCAACACACCAGAGTGGAGCGGTTAAATAACGGCACTTAACGTAAAGAATGCCCTGGGCGAAGAAGAAATCACAACTGTCATGCAGCCAAGAAATGGATTTCTTGAATGAACCGACGAGACAGGAATTTTCATTTGATACTGGCTTATCTTAAATTCTAACTGTATGTCCTTCTATTTTTAAATATTCATCATTCTTTTTTTTTTTTTTTAATCTTAAAATGTGATTTTTCTGTATCTTTGATTAAAACTTTTATATGCAATTAATTCGCTATAAATTATTTTTAAATTATTTTTTTTAAGTAAAGCGGATTTGCGTCTGTAACATCTATGTTAAATTCATGTGTCTATTTTCTTTGACTAAATATAAATAATAATAAAAACATACATAATAATAATAATAATAAATATATATAAACTTACTTCTAAACATACATAATAATAATAATAATTAATATACATAATTTACAATTCATTTATTATACACAATATATATTTAATCTCTATTAAACTTGTTATTATATATTTATCTAATTCTTTTTAAACTAAAAATAATATAATCTGTAAAAATATGATATCTTTGAATATGATTATCAATTGTGTTATATTCTTTAAAGTTAAATAAAATAAATAAAGATATTTAGCAAAGTAACAGATATTCTTTAAATCAGTTATTCTCAACCTGTATGCCGCAGCACAGTGATGCTCCGTGAGAGGACCTCAGATAAAATTTTCAGTGATGTTAAATCAAAATTTTAAGAATTAACACACGCATAAATACTTTAAAATCCTACATTCCATATTATATGCGGTTACTTTGAAATGAGGTTTAATGTCATAAAACTGCATTATTCGCATGTTTATTTTTCAGTTTGTATACTATTTATAAGAAAATTAGTTGAAACCCGTCGAATTTCGACGAAAGAAACTGTTTACAAAGGAACTGTTACATTGATTTATAATAAGCCTACAGAATTAGTAATTACAATAAAAAATTCATCTTTACGTTGGTTCGTTACCAAAATATTATTTTCATAAGCTTCAACTGTTCAAATTATTGAAAAATTAAATTTTATTCGTATAAATAATCAGCAGCACGTAATCAAGATCAGTAATTATGATGAAGCAATCAATTGAAGCTATTATGCTTGGTATTACGGAAGGAAAAATGGAGCAAATTTATCTGTTTTCTGAATGATGTCGTTTTCCTCATCGGAAGCATTTCGCTTTCGATATTACTTTTTATCATAGAATATTTTCTGTTATATTATTTACATCTACCCTGTATATATAAAATCCTAATTAATCGAATTGAAATGAATTTATGTAACGATTCTATGAAATGACTGATTAAACAACTGATTACGTTTCAGGGCGATTTCTCCTAAAATATGAAATACTTTGCGATAAATTAACACCAAAAATCCGTATTGATCCACAGATTTCAAAACTGGTATTAGAATTTTAAAATTAGGATTAGTTTTCGAAATATTAATTTTTTTCTAATTTTAAATACTTTTTTTCTAACGATGGCAACTCAAATTTTAATCATAACAGATATTTTTTTTCATATTTTAGAAAAGGTTATTTTAAATTAATTTGCCGACGAGTTTGGTCTCCCTTAAATGTATGCTAAGAAATGCATCATGTTACTTTTATTCAGAATTCAATTTGTATTTATTATCATTTTATTTAATACAAAACTTTCATTTAAAATTGAAACCTTTAAAATAAATGGCTTTTACTTCATTCTTTTTTTAAACGAAACGAAAAGAAAAATATTAGACACAGATGTCATATACGCAACTCGGTACCTAATTGGCGCCAAAATGGTGTTATTTTGCCTGACATGGTAACCGGGCTATTGTTGCTCATTTATTAATAAATGGTTATTTAAATTTATTTTCTTTTTATTTACAAAAAATGTTATAAATTGTTTTGTTGTACAGTTATTAATTAATTTTTTTTATTTATTGTTATTTCTTTTTAAAAATAACAGAAAATAATTTAAAAATACATATGTAACAGGTATTTGAAAACGAGGTTTTCGAAAAATTGTCGTAAAAAAAAAAATCACGCCAAACCCGGTACGTATGTGACAATGCAACAAATCATGAGATTTAATTTCCACTTCAAAGCAACGTTTTAATGTTATTACTTCTTCCGTCGACCAATTTCGCCAAATTATACAAATTGACATATTTTTTTATTTTAAATAACACAAGAACAAATAAATTAGTATAACATTAATAAAAATACAAATAAAACGTCGAAATAAAAATAACTTGATGGCGTGAACATGTGTAACTTCCTTAAAGCCAAGTGAATGTGACATTTACGATCAACCATTATTGGCATTTAATCTTATAGTTTGGCGACAGATTTTTGGTCGATGGGATAACTAAGTAGCATCGTTTTAATTTACCACTCGAAAAATAAAAAAATGCTAACTGGCGCGTTAAAAAAAAGCTATTGGCGAGATTTTCACCCGGCTAACATAAAAGTACCAGGAATTCTTTGTGATTATGGCAACTTTTATGTAGTTTTATTGGCAGGAAAATATTGAAAATTATGTCCTGAAAATTGTATTTACACGTGAATATTAAAAGGGAAAGGAAACTTTAAAATAATAAATCCATTAATATGCGTTTAACCCTTTCACGGACAAGCACTTCTATTCGTAAAATCTTGAAATCAGTGAATGGCACCAGAATTTACAAAAAAATTTCGAAATACAAAAATGCTTTTGTTCACTTACTTAATAAAAGGGAAATTTTCATCCCAATATTCTGATGCTAATGTGGCATTTAAGAATTAAAATTAAATGGTCCAAAAATGAACCACCGCCCTTGAAGGGGTTAAAGCAGCAAATTTTAGTAATTGTATTATGTCAATCGTTTTCTAACGCTGTTAAAAAATACCGAGAGACAAAGACTCTGTTTACTTAATTCATTTTATTTTAGCTTCTTTTCAAATGTTTAATTGATCTTCTTTAACCAAACACGAAAACAACCATTGGGTGTCTAACAGCAATTGATTCTACCTTAAATTTTTGCAATCAAAGGGAATTGAATGGAAACCCGTTTACAGGGAGATCGCTACAGGTTTTTTCAGTATCATTCAATCTTCTCTAATCTTTTTAAAACCGATCAGATTAGTGTGCTTTTAGATTCTACAGTGTCTGAACGGGGGTTGGCGAGCGTAGCTTGCAGGGAGCAGAGCCCCCTAGTAGATTATAATATTATAGCTCAATAAATAATCTGTGTTTCTCCGTGATTAGTGTATAATTACACCCAATCCTTTTATTATGGTTAAATTTTATGAAAACCATTATTTTTTTTTCTTTTAAATACGACTCATTTACTGATGAAATCACGTTTCTGATTAGCGGAATGCGATAAAGAAAATAAATTTGTATTATACAAAGAAAAGCTTGACCTGATTGTCACCATTTTAAAGAAATATCATAAAAAAGCTTTTAAAATTAAAAATAAAATTTAAAATTGGAAGTAAATTTAAAAATAGCTGGTACGGGCATATCTAAAAATGAACAGCTTTCATTAAAAAAAAAAAAAAAAAAAAAAAAAAAAAAAAATGTGTTCAGTAGCAAGCTCAGGGCTGATGACTAAAAAAAAACAGCCTGGCCTTTTAGATGATGAAAATGGTGTCACATCTTCAGATAAATTTCTTTCAGGGAAAAATTTATTGGAAATGCAGTAGAAATTATTGTTGTAAAATGATTTAACATTATACGTGCTCGATCTTATAAAGAAAATATTCTAATTAAAAAAAAGAAAAAGTCAATCTCAGTATCTCTTTAAATGTTAATATATTTCAAAGAGAAATATAAAAATATAAGTTTAAGAAATTTTGTAAGTTGCATGGGGTTAAGTGTTCCGTGTAAGTTTAACAATGGAACATTAACTCATCAAACTTATAACTTTTCATAAACTTATATTTTTCTATTTTTCTTTAAAATACATTAACATTTAAAGAGATATCTGAGTTTTACATTTTTAAATGAATTATTTTCTTTATAAAATAAAAGAAAGGAAAACTGTGAAGTAAGAAAGGTTGAGAAAAATTGTTTCAACACATAAACGCCTCTACAATTTAAAAAGCAACTCGAAAATATGAAACATATTAACTTACCTTTTTCTTATCTTTTTTTTTTTTTTTTTTCATATTATTCAGTTTTTAAGTTTTTATCATGAAGTATGACTTTTTTTTCTTTTCCTTCTTTTTCACTTTCTTCTATCTTTACAAGAATTTGATTCATGAAATTTTCACTTCCGGTTTTCGACGGATTTACACGTTTTAGGGGTCAGATAACCCGAAAAACATGTTTTTGCAAAATGTCTGTCTGTATGTAACACAAATTTTGTGGGCGCACTATCTCAAGAACTAATGCACAAAATTTAATGAAAATTTATATTCAGTTAGTCCCTAATACAAATTGATGCTGATTAGTTTTTCGTGTAAATCGCTCAACAGATGGCGCTGCTATGCTGCATTTTTCACGATTTCCGCAATAGCTCTATCTCAAGAACCAATGCACGGATTTTCATCAAACTTCAAATTCAGTTAGTCTTTGACTGATGTTATAACTGATGCTGATTACGTTTTGGTGTAAATCACCCAACAGGTGGCGCTGTTATGCAGGATTTGCACGATTTCTCGAATAGCTCTATCTCAACAACTAATGAACGGATTTTCATCAAACTTCAGATTCAGTTATACTCGCTGTAGGAAAAATTGGCTTTTCAAGGACAAATGTCCTCTTTTCATTATCTCTTCGTTGGCCACTTCTCGACTCTTATTTTGGGTTAGTAACTATGGTAACGAAGGGAAAATGAAAAGGAGACGTTTGTTCTTGAAAAGCCGATTTTTCCTACAGGGAGTATAGTCATTAATATGACTCGGTGCAGATTGCGTGTTGGTGCAAATCGCCAAACAGGTAACGCTTTTGTTCTGCCTTTTTTTACGATTGCCGCAGCAATAGCTTTACCTATAGAACTAATGGCCGAATTTTCATCTAACTTCAGATTTAGTTAGACGTTGACACAAGTTGTTGTTAATTAGGTTTTGGTGTTAATCGCCCAATAGGTGGCGCTGCTATGCTGGAATTTTAACTGTTTTCGCAATAGCTGTATTTCAAAAACTAATGAACGGATTTTCTCCAAACTTCAGATTCAGTCAGACGTTGACATAAGTTATTGCTTATTAGGATTTGGTATAAATCACCGAATAGGTGGCGCTGTTAGGCTGCATTTTGCTGGATTTAGACGATTTCAGCGATAGTCATATCTCAAGAACTAATGGACGGAATTTCATATCTTTAGAATCCTCATGAGATGTATAGATTGCCATTTAATTTTGGCAGTGTGATAGCGAATTTTGAAGTATTATCATTGTATGAGATAGAATGGACTGGTACATCCGCCTAGTTTAATTTTTAATCTTCTTTTAAAAATAGCATTTATATTAATTTCTATATAAGATTATTTTTTTAATATTATTTATATATTTAAGTTTTATGCATTGGCAGCTCTTTTGATATCGCCATATCCAGTAGGGACCTGAATATCGCTCTGTCATTAGTTTCTTGGCTACGAGATTACTATGGGAGATATTAAAATTTTTCATGATTTCATTTATTTTATTTGTAAAAACAGTTTATTATAAAAATAAATAATTAAAATAAAACGTGCACTTTAATGCAACGGTTCTGATAGTTGATTTATAAATGCTCTTACTCCTTTACTCATTTTTTATAGTTTTCTAGAAGAACATTTTTTCAAGTTCATTTGGAATTTTGAAATGAGCTAAGAAAAATAGCGATGTAAAGTCACAGTAACTCTTCCCTTCATTTATTGAATGTTATAGACTATGTCAAAAATATTTTATTGTTTCAAGAATTATTAGAACAGAACTTTCGACAGTTTAGTGATTCCCCCCCCCCCCCCCCCAAAAAAAAACCCATGAAATTTTGTTTACAATTATATTATCCTGACATGAAAATGTTTAATAATCAGTAGGTGCGGGATTTGAATTTATAACAGGGTTGGACGGTATTTACCGTCTGAGGGTTTTTACCGGTTATTACCATGGTTTTTACCGCCTTTAGAAAAACATGTTTTTACCGTGGTTTTTACCACCTTTGAAAAACTTATGAGTTTGACTGTTTTTTGTCACTTTTATGAAAATTTATCTTTCAATTTTTCATTTTCACAGGGGTGAAAGTTTTCCGGGTATTTTATACCACTATTTCCATTCAGCAATATTCACCTAATTTAGTTTCTGATTAGGTAATTAAAAGAATGTTATATGAAAATAGCCGTTTTTAAGGAATATAAAAAGCCCGGAAGACATTCATCCATGTTTACCAGCTACAAGAATTCAAAATTTTACAGATATTATTGCACATTTATCATTATTAAAACCTAATGCTTATTATAACTATCATTATGAGAACATTCACATTCCAATATTTATTATATTTATCTTAATGGAGACTAGTTTACTAATTTTTACTGAAAGGAAATGGAAAATTATAGGTACACTTTTATCATATTTAAAAACCTTAATCTTTTTAATAAAAACCAAATGCTTACAATATTAATTATCACATAATATAGTTTGTACAAATGCTAGTACAGTTTACTAGTCTATACCCTTGAAGCCTTTTAGCATTTTATAAAAGGCTTTGTAGCTTTCTGTACACCCTAGTCTATTTCTTAATTTCCTGTGGATATGTGAAAAGTTCGAAAAAATTAGCTCTATGGTTGAAGAACTATAAGGTATGGAGTGGAGATTCATCATTAAATGTATGAATTCAGGATTCATTTCTTTGTTATTTAGTGTTTTCCACCAAACTTTGGCTATTTCATCTTTTGTTCTAAAGCAGCTTCTTGGAAATGGTTGTCCTTCAACTTTACATGACAAGAGGAGTGAAAGAGAATTTGGCATGAAATCTATGAGCTATTCCCTTTCCATTTCCTTTTGTGTTTCACTTAATAGATCTTGATTTTTGTGCATTGGATCTGTCATTTATGCTAAAAGGTGAAAGGGCTCTAAAGCCAAATCATTTTTTTTTTTGTTTTTTTAACAAGATCTTTGTATGGAATCAGTTCAAAACAATGCACTAATTTCAGCCATTCAGAACAAGCATCTACTCCGACGAATATTTAAGGCTTTGGCTACTTGTAGCTGTTGAAATAGATCCTTCACTTGTTTAATACTAGAAAGACTGAAACTTAGTATATACCTATATTTCCCAAAAGCAGTCAAAATGACTGCATTGTGAAAGAATAACTAATGTATAAAGAAATTTGTTTAAAATTAATTTTTAATATTTTTTATATTATTTACAGTTATATAACAAGTTATTAGTAAGTATTAACTATAAAATAATTTATTCATTATTATTTGTACATTTTATGCAAATGAAAGTGGAAATCTTTTTATGTGTACATCTTCCGCAAAGACACATTTTACATTTTTCACATATATTATTTGTTTTGTTGTTGTGGCAAAGTCGTACTTGACAAATTTTGCATTTGTTAGAATGGGTTGTATTTGATGCTGTTGCAGTTGGTCTTTGTGGGTCTTCATGTTCTGATGAATTTTTCTGTCTTTCAGCTCTGTATTTGGTGGAAAGCTCATCTGATAATTGAAACAAGAACACTTTTCGTTGTATTTGTATTCCTGTCATTTCTTTGTAAAGGATCCAAGCATTTATAGCAGCCAAATCTAAAATATTGAAAAATATTTGCAGGGGCCATCAACGAGAACTAGCTTTTACTGTATATTTTCCGGCCATTTGATCCGCCATATCAACTCCAAATTTTGTGCTGTTATAAAATTGAATAGATTCCGGTAACATTTTTTTATTACTTTTATCAATTTTCACAAATTTATGCTTAGAACTTAGAACAGCTACTCTTTTATTTGGTTTACTTTTATATATTGTAAGAAAACAATTCTCTGATTTATATAGCAGAGTGGAAAAACGAGGCATGTTATCCTCGTTTGTTTGGCTGCTTTGGGTAGTTCTCTTTTGTTTCGCCTAATAGTCCCAACTAGAGTTGTTTGTTTGGCCAGTAATTTTGTCGCTAGTGACATGCTAGTGAAAAAGTTATCGGTCGTGATATTGCTTCCACAGCCTGTATATGGCTCGACAAGTTTCAGAACAACGTGTTCACTGAGAAGCATTGACGATGGTCGTTGTTCATCTTTTCTCAAATAAGGAAAACCATTCAAAACATATTTGCTACTAACATCTGATGCAAGCCAGAATTTGATGCCAAATTTGTTGGGTTTATTAGGCATATATTGCGTAAACCTGCATCTAGCTTTTGACGGAAATAATTGTTCGTCAACTGTTATATTTTGCCCTGGTTGATAGCAAGCTTGACTATTTTCAATGAACTTGTCCCATATTTCCGAAACAAAGGCAAATTTATTTGTTTGTAGGCGCCTACTTCTTCGCACCTACTGTCAAAACGAATAAACCGTAGGATTTGCTTGAACTTTTCTCTGACCATAGTTTTTCTAAAAAATTCGGGACCCCACTTTGCTGACCATAAATAACTCCGTTTTAAATTTTTTGCCTCGTAGGCTCCACGAGCATATAAAATCCCAATAAATGCACGTATTTCTGGTAATGCTGTTATCCAATCGTTCCTCAAAATTCGGCGGCCGTCTTCTTCTGTGCACTTTTTCATGTTTGATAATATAGTTATCTATTATCAACGAGAATGCACTGATGGGATTATCTGCCATAATGTTCCTTTTTGCGTAGCCTGTTGGCCCTTTCACACCCTTGAAAATACAAGTAGATGATAACCTTCCAAGAATACCACCTTTGTCAAATTTTGATCACACAGTGCCATCGGCAGCTGCTTCGGTCTCCTGAAAGGTGTTTTCAGTTTCTCCATTAGAGTCTGAACTGCTTACCACTCTACACCTTATCCTGGGCATATTGATGACACTTTCATTTTATCATTGGTTATCGACTCTTCATCGCTATCTCCAGTGTCAGATGTTTCACTTTGAATATAATCCGCTTCATCTTCAGATGATAGTTCAGAATTTGTTGCATCTGATTCTATATCAGAGCACTCTTCACTTATGTTCGTTAGCTTTTCCAATAACTCACTTCTATTCGACATTTCTTTCATGGCTTTAGGGCGCAAAAGAAAAAGCAAACAACTTGTTGTAACAAGTATCACTGCATAAAGACCCGAATAACAAGTACTACTTTACCTTATTGAGCAACTGCAACTTATCAAGCATACGCTCACATCGATAATTTATCATGTGATGGTAATCGAAAAAAATGACAACTGTTATTTCAATACAGAGCCGAACTGGTCATATAAGAAATTTACTCAATTCAATAATAAGAGTCATTTGATTATTAAAAATTTCCTAAGCAGTCAAAATGACTGCTTTTGGGCAATATAGGTATAACACATATATATATATACCGGAAATGAAGGAGGGGGAGGTAACTACAATTATTAATAAACGCATTTATATGTTGTACAAAAAGTCACAGAATTCTAAGAAATTGTGTCATTATATACATAATTGTTTTTCTAATCGAAATTAAAAAGAGTCAAAATGACTTCCTTGGGCAATCTAGTGTTAAATAAATTAGTCATTCACTAATCTTTGAATTCTAATATCAATATCTTTTTCATGATTTTTGAAATTGTCAAGCAATGAAGGACTATTCTTATAAATGCGGACATACATTCTATATGGTTATTCCATCATAGTTCGCTTGGCAACTGGTGTTTCACTTATCAGATGATGATTTTGGAAATACTTCTGTATATCAACATGTATAGTAATGGATATTGGAGCTTTATTTTCTGCCAGTAAGTTCATCCAATGTGCTGTACATCCATAAACAATCATATTAGAGTACAAATGAAATGGAAACCCTGCTTTGCGAAACCGATATTGAACATCTGTTGTTCTAATTATAGATGGGGAATAGAAAATACGGTAAAATTTATACGATTAAAGTACTATATCAGCAGCTTTAGAGAATTAATTCTTTATTTCCCATCTCTTTATATATGTATATATATATATATATGCATCAGTTACATGAAAATACAGCTTTAATCAATAGTATTTAAATACAGTTTAATGACTAGTAGAGTTTGTTGTATCCTTAGGTTTTTACCACTTTTCCTAGGTTTTTACAGGTAAAAACCTAGTTTTTACCATGTACTGGTAAAAAACAGATTTTACTGGTTAAAAGCAGTTTTTACCGGTAAAAAGCCAACCCTGATTTATAACGAGCAAAAAATTGACGCAATAACCAAAAATTAACCAATTTATAAGAAGACAAAATCTAAACTTTGCCCTGGGCATAAAAATATCTTAAATCAGGTCCAAAAGGTGTACAGTATATTATCATAAAATTTTTCAAAAATATGGCTGAGCGTTACATAACTAACACTTTAGCGAAAAGTCTTTCACCCCAGCGTTGGACAATTGTCCAACACTTGTCCGGGACAAGTGTTTGGCGAGGGTTACTGTTCTTATAAATCAGACAGGGAAAATGTTCAAACCTAAAAGATGTGAGTCAAAAGATTGTGAGAATGCCCCACATGTATTTTAATTGAATGTTACGTATTTCAAACAAAATGAGTGAAAGTTTTTTTTTATTTTAAATGAAATGAATGCATATAACCGATGAAATTGGGAGTAATATTTGGTGATTAATACCCTACGTCCGGCTAACATAAAAGTACCGTTTAATGTTTTATCACAATTTATTTCCCATCCTGTATATACGCTATAAAGTCATTAGTTAATGGTTTATAGGATTAATACTAGCCACAGTCTGTCACAATAGACAATTAAGAAATCGCCGAGAGTAAGTATAGCCTGACAAGTCACCTACTCCCCCTCAAACGTGCTCCACATAGTACTTTTGTATACAGTTCCACTCGACTTCATGAGTGATTCTATTCGGTTGTCCATTAGATCATTGTAATCAAGAACTCTTTGTTATTAATGTCTGGCCGAGAATCTATAACGCGAAGAGATGAAGGGAAAAGGGAGTGGGGACGTCGGTAAAGATGTGATGTAAAACTGTGTCAAGGAAAACTCTAGGAGATCAAGTTTTACAAGCGAAAAACCCGTAAAAATACTTATCGAATGGAATGAGGGCAGGTGAGAACAACTTTAAAACGAGTATGAAAAAAGCTCTAAGTTTCGAAATCGTGAGCTCATGTGAGCATTTAGACAGAAAAGTTGCAAAAGTAACGGATATATGATTTTTCATAATAAAAAGAAAAAAAAAAGAAAGAAAATGCCACAAACAAGTAAAATGACATATTTGATTTGACATTTCAAGTTTTGAATGGAGGTATCATGATTATTTCTAAATTGAATATTGGCAAACTATTTTTAATTAAATATTTTAGGAAGATATTGTTTTACTATGTATAGTCTTGGATTCAGTCAACCGTCTGGAGTTAAATGCACATTCTTTTTAAAAGGTAAATTCCAGATTTTTTATTACAATTTAGAAGAAGCAGCAATGTAACGATTGTAATTTATCTTAATAAGTTATTGAAAGATTTAGAATATGTTTAGAGCAAAAATTTTTATAATTATTGCGCTTATTATAAATTTAATGAATATTTATTGATCTTTCCATATTATGTGATTAACACGAGTTAATAATTAGTTCTGGTGGTTAATATTATTATCAGGCAAATAAAAAAAAAAAAAAAAAAAAAAAAAAAAAAAAAAAAAAAACCTAACATTGGGATAGATCACAAAAAAAAGAAAAGAAAGAAAGAAAGGGAAAGGAAGAAAAGAAAATAAGAGAGAGAGGGAGAGAGACTTGCAGGAGAGACATACATTATGGCGCAATCTTAAACTTTAAGCACAAGATTCTGAAACGCATGTTATATTAATAGTTAAATACATTTCTTTAAGTTTATTTCTTTATTATTATTATTATTATTTAATTTTATTTGGTCTTTTGTTTTGATCAATATTTTGTTCTGTCGTTAGAAATAGAACAAACTATTAACGAATCGATTTCTGATTTATTCATATACATTTTGTCACAATTAAATCACCGAAGTTTACAATTTACAAACAGCATAAAAGTTATTTTACTGACAAGTTAGAAAGCTCATTTTCTAAAAAAATTTAAATATTAATGGAATAAAAATTGCAATTATATTCGAATAAGGATAAGGACTTTTTTTTTAAATTTAATTTTCAAAGAAAACATTCGATTAATATTTACATCTTCATGATAACAGAAAATTATACTATTCTGATAAACTGAAATAATTGTAGTATCATGAATTTTACACGACATTTATATACTTTTAAAGCAGTTTTTATAAATATAAGGGCTTGTTTACTTTTCATCTTTTCTATAACGAGTTGTCAAAATTATTTTTCTAAATTAATTAACTAAACTATCAATTAAGCCCGTAATTTTTCATAAAAGAATTTTCATTATAGACCGGGAGGCTTCTGCACAGGCCATCACCTCATCGAGTTGGCGGCTGAAATTCCAGGATTAGACAGAACTCGATTAGCATATTAAAATGCAACTGGTATGCCAAGTCATATCTTGGTGGAAGCCATCTGCAGACGCGATTTTAGTAATTGATCGGTAGGTTTATCACTGTGTTTTCCTGCACCCAAATGTATGAAAACTTGGAGGACTGGGAGCAGGAAAACACAATGATAAACCTACAAGTCAACCACTAAAATTGAGTTTGTAGTTTCCACCAAGTTATTACTTGGCAAACTAGTTGTATTTTAATATGCGAATCGAGTTAAATCAAGCCGTTTCCCGGTCTATTATTAAATTAATAAAATGTTCCACATACTCCAGGGACGAAACTAGCCTTTTTTGCACCCGGGGCAAACATAGATTTTGGCGCCCCTCCCTTTCTTCTCCAAAGTATATATACATAGTAAATTATTTTCTTCTGAGGACTGATGGCTTCCATTATTATGAAACAGCCATTATAAATGAAGTGTTAGGTGAAGATGAAAGAGTAGTCGTAAAAAGTTAGAACCCTGATTTCTGGTCAGAATGGGAAAAAAATGCCATTATTTTTTTTTTTTTACCTAACGCTTCATTTATAATGTCTGTTTCATCATAATGGAAGCCCTCAGTCCAACAGAAGAAAATGATCCATTCCAAAGGTATAAGTTCGATTGAAAAAAAAAAACTATTTAATACTTTGAGCAGAAAGAAGAGGCTACACCTGCAATTTTCATGACACTAATAGAATTACATAGCTGCCAATGTGTGCGGTTTAGTTACCTCTAAAATTTAATACAAATTTTTGCCATATTTAATCGTTAACAATTGTTAGACTTTTTAAACTGAATTTCCAGAAGCGACAGCCAATTGTTCCCTTGCGACGACATTTCTGTAGCTGTCAACTCATGAAACTTGGCTAAAAATGCTAATTTTGACAACATTTTGTGAATAAATCTTTGCCTTTATAAGAAAATAGGTAACTCTTTATTTTCTTGGTATGTGAACAAAATCGGTAAATTTTATATTTTTATGAATATTAATGCAAATTTTTTGTATTTACAAATGAAAATGATTTCGCGAAAGTTATCAGAAAAGTAGTTAGTTTGGATTTGGGAAATAGCTTTCAATATAAAAAATTCTCATAACGAGATGTGAACCCCTCTCTAAATGCCCCCCCCCCCCCTCTTTGGTTTTGTCAAATATTGATTGATTAAAATCTTAAAAACGTAATCGAAAAAAATTCCGCTTTATACAGGAACCTTATGCCATATCGTCTTTAGATTCTTCTATGCTTTGTCATGTGCCAGAGAGGATTATTTTAACAATACCGTACTAAACATAGATGTGAGAAAAATCGACTAACGAAATCTTCATTTGGCGCCACTTCGTTCTGGCGCCCGGGGCAAATGCCCCCTCTGCCTCACCATTACTTTTGTCCCTGTATTGTGTATTACATGTATTCATATAAATATTGATACAATAAGATAAAATCAGCATATTGTTTATTAATTTTTCTGGCTAAGTAGTTTTATTTTTCTTTCATGAAAATACATGCGTATTGACTTATTCAGATAAAAAATTATAAAAACTTTTTTTAAAGTGAGATGTCATACAATCATATATTCCCACACAAGTAAGGGCTCTTTTATAAAGGTCCCGTGTTAAAAGAGAAATTGACTAAAAATAAACTTTACTTCTTTCAGCATCTGCATAACAAGATGTACTATCCATAATTCTGAAATAATTATCACTCCAATCAAATACACATCGCTGTCTTATCTATGACATGGTCCTTTCCCGGATCATTAGCAACTGAACAAACTGTACTTGGTTGATTAATTCATATACGAATTTTGACAGATTTAGTTCACCAAGTGTTTATCCTTTTTTAAAAGGGGCACATGATTTGTGTATAGTCTATACATTTGAGGTAATTTTAATCGGTTTATCGAGGTTTTTCTGTGATAGTATAATGCTTAGTATCAAAATAATTATACGTGGCCTGAAAAAACATATTTGATGTACGTTTTGTTTAAAAAAAAAAAAAACTTATCAAAAGGGTTTTTTCCTCTTTCGGGAGAGGCTAATCGCATTTTTACGTTATTAATTAACAGGACCAGGGGGTGCAGTTTATACATGGACGCCCGCAAAATAAAATCCAGGGAAGAGCGAGATTTTCGAACAGATGTACTAAAATTGTGTTCGATTTATTTCTGTTAACGTAGAACATAAACATGAAATATATTAAACTAAAAATTTTTGTCACGTGAAGATAATTTTCAAATATAATAATATAAAAAAATATACAGAAATGTAACAAATAACGCATAGTAAGAATCCAAAAATAATCTTGTACGGGCTTTTTTTTTTAAATGAAGATTTAAAGCAATTTATTTATTTTTTTCAGGACGAAGGGATGGGCGTGGCGCTCCGCTCTCCTGAACCGCTCGTTTCAGATAATTTTTTAATACATGATAACTAAATATAAGAAAAACACAAACAAGAATTGTCTTCCACTGAGGGTTAAGTGTGAGGGGAAGCAGAGCCCCCTTATGTAAAATTCTTCGTCCCCTCTTCTCTTAGTGTTTAATTATTTCAAATCATTAAATAAGAATATATATATATTTAACAATGAAAGGAAAAGAAAATTTCGTTAAATCGATTTGAAAATCAATGTAAGGGATGGGCAATTGCCTCCCATCGGCCCCCTTCCCCAAACAGTTGTCTAAGAATCGATATAACTTTTCTTTTAAATGCTTTTAAAATACTATTACTACTACTATTAATATACTACTACTAATAATAATATAATTTTTTCAAATGATGCAATTGAAAATTCAAAGAAGAATTTCAAAATATTCTCTCTTCCATGAAAATCATATTTAACACTGCAACAATGTTTGAATGATTATCCTAAAAAATATTAAGACTAGCTCTATAGAACATGGTATGGAAAATAAAACATTTACATATAACGCTTTATAAAAAAATGCAGATGTCAGCAACAGGATAAGATAATAGGCATCATAGAAAATTCTACACTGTCGAATATAGCCACGATAAATTTCAGTTTAGCACCAAAGCACAGTATCTCATGATCAATCTTTCGTAATCAGGTCCATAAATAATAGGTGTAGTTGAGCAAATGTGGTTGACGCAAGAGTGTTTTTTAAAACATTTCGTAGTATTCACATTTACTTTAAAGGACATTGTAGCTATGATGGCACTGCATGAAAGCAGACTCAATTACGAAAGACAGATTTTCAATTTATGTTGATAGAAAAAACCCTCTGAGACGCTACATTCCATTAAGGCTGCACGCAAAAGGTAATAGGGCTCTCTTTCTCCTACGAAAGCAATAAAAGTGTGAACTGGCCTCTCTTTCCCAACCGTTCTGTGGTTATCAACAAAAGAAAGGGGAGTCTCATCAATGGAAAGAGACAGAGATGGATTCGTCGGAAAGAGCTTCAACCGATTCGGATCCTACAAAGTAATAAAACATGAAAAGTACCGCCTAACCGCATCAAAGACTGCGCCGCTTGTAGGATACGTCTATTTGGACGTTTAAGCTGCGTTTAGAAATGAAAAGCTCTCCCTCTCATTCTAAAGCAATAATATGCGGATTTTAACTAACACGACGGGAGATTCAACAATGGAAAGGAGATAAGATAGTTAGATCGAACTTGAAGGAAGTTCTCCGTCCTGCAGGATGTCCAACAGTTTCCTTGTAAAGCCATTAAAGATGAAATACACCGCGTGACCGCAAGAGAAGACCGCGACACTGAAAGTAGTTCAATGATATGTCTATCTGGACCTTAAGGTTGCTAGCCACTCAACTTCCGAATTCCTCTCGCTAATGCTAAGTCTATGGGCGTGTGATTCATTCGTATTTTTAAAATATCTCCTCGGGAAATCAACATTTTTAACTCCATTTTTGTATGTACTCTTATCAAAAGGTGTTTTTTTTTGTTTTTTTTTCGTAGCTCCTCAAAATATTTCTAAAATATAGGCTTCATTTAATATTTTATGTGTCAGAAGCAAACGAACTGAGAGTCAGATTTTAAAATCGCGTATAAAATTAAGTCCTAATTTTAAAAAGATTCTGACAACTAAGGAAGAAAGAGACATCCTTTAAAAAGAGTACACAGAAAAAATAAGTTAAAAATATTGATTTCCTGGGGAGATATTTTAAATATACGAATGCATCACACGCCCATAGACTTAGCATTAGCGAGGAGAATTGGGAAGTTGAGTGACTAGCAGCCTTTAAGGTTCAAAGTTATCAGTGCCCAAATCTGCCCTCGCTCTCTTGACCATGAGCTCTGAGGTGCTATGTAGCAGGCTTAGCATTATCGAGGAGAGTTCGGAAGTTGAGTCACTAGCGGTTAAAAGTTATCAGTGCCCAAATCTGCTCTCTTGAACATGAGCTTTCCTGAGTGCTATGGCAGTTGTATTGATCAGTTGGTCAGGCTAACGCAAAATCCAAAGTGCTTAGTTTCCATGCAAGGTTGGTATTCATTTTATAGATCCCAAAAGAATAAAAGTTTGAGTGAATGTTGACAAAATCCGGAGGCGAACCTCGTATCTGTAGCGTAATCAGTCAGGTACCGAAAGGTGGCCAACTGAACAGGAAGTCATGGAATTTTGATTAAACCAGGAAATTTCAATGCGATTTTCAAATTGACCACTCACCGCACGATTTCAGGGAAAAGAGACAGATTGCCCCTTACCAAGTTTTACAAAATTTGTAAAAGATGACGCTTTAAAAATGCTTCAAATTATTTACTTGCTTAAATTTATTTGTGAAAGTAATGAACTACTGATTCAATGCTCAGAATAATTAGCTGAAACAAGGAAGATTTTTTTTTTGTTTGATTTTGTTTATGAGTAACTGTCTCATTCTTATAAATTGAACAAAATATCCGCGAAGTTATACCTGATTCATTTCTATAAGTTCTGACACAATCAGACCACTGAAGTGTTTATCCACTTTTCTGACTAAACAGAATTGAAAATGTTTTTTCCTCTAAGCACAATCATTTCGGATTGGAACTTTTTGGTCAATATTTACTTCCTCCACTTTACAATTGACTTTATGTAGGTCATAAGAGATTTATTTTTAAACAGAAACGCGAGGGAAAACATTTCTCTGATCAGACAAGTGCAATAAAATTCTTTTCGTACTTTATGAGAAAAAAAGTAAAAAACTTTTCATTTTTATTTGGCCGAAGTTTGTTTGTGAGTTCGCTGCCAACAATACAAAAAGAGTTAGTCTTTTTTGTAGAAAATTACTCACATTCGCCAGAAAGAAAGAAAAAAAATTCTAATCGAACAAATTTTGCGGTCAGGAGTTAAAATGGAAGATTTTTAATTACGAAATGAAACTTTTTATCTTAAAGTAGATGCTTATGAGGGGAAATGTGATTGCAGTAAATATTTATGTTCTTTTACTGGCAGGGCCTAAATTAGAGGAATGAGGTAAATTATGGGACTCAACTAGTGTTGCCAGGTGTCCCACGTAAATCGGGGCTTCAAATTCTCTGGACACCACTAATTTCTTACAGTTTATTTTGCCATCTTTAATCGCAGATAATTTGCCATTAGATAAGGCGAAGAAAATTACTTTAAAATACTGGTGTCCAGAGCATTTGGAGTCCCGATTTACACGGAACACCTGGCAACACTAGACTCAGTCCCTCTGAAATTTTATAAACTCATATTTATTTAATCGAAAAACTTTGGATTAATTCACATTTAAATGTGAATTCTCTCACATCTCAGGGGTCCCAAGGACTCATAAAATTGAAAAAAAAAAAAAAAAACAGAGACCATTTTCAACATTTAATATCTTAAAATGTATATGATTTTAAAACACAATTTTTATTGGGATGCAAGATATAAGTATGTCTTTTTATGTCATGTACTTAAAAAATTGCAAGATGCAGAATTAGTATTTACAGGGGGGCAAACTGTCAGACATTTGTCAAGCAGAAAATTGGTATAACAGCTTACGCGCAAGATTACAGAATAAAAATTGCAACTAGAATGAAATTTTTTGTGCTTAATTATACTTCAGATTGTAATATTTACCCTGAACCTAAATAAAATTGTATTTAGACCATTTTTATATTTTTTATACGAAGTTGTATTGAGCTAATACCAAATTTGGAAGATTTCAACAGTATAATCCCCTAAAAATATTATTTTGAACAATAAAAAGGAAATTTTAGGTTTAGTTTATACAGACTATAATGAAACATATGTTTTGAAAATTTCTTGAAAAAATATTTAGAAGTTTTTGAGATATCTTGCGCGTTATGCCCCAAAAACGTCATTTGGAGAAAAGTGACTTCAAAGTTTCGATAACGGCTTCAGCTATCGAACTGGTATAATTCAAAAAGCCATAACTTCTGCGTTCTAATGGGAATTTCAAGGAAACAATTATATCAAAATGATCAGAATAGATTGGATTAACATCTAAAAAAATAAAATTTCGAAAGTTTTGAAGCTTTAAGAGTCCCGAGACCCCTTAAGAAACTTTACCTACAATAAACATATTAAAACTGGTATAGTATAGTAAGTATCGTGTATTACAATTAACACTGTATGCACTATACTGAATACGCTAAATTAAAACTGAAAATTGATCTCCTCCAAATCCGAAATATTTTTCTAGCTACAGTATTGAAAGCTAGAAATTTTTCTAAACAAAATAAATTAATCCTATGGTTTTTTTTTAAAGCCAGTTAGCAATTGTTTTTAGTCACTGGAGAAAAAGATTATAACAGATTCGTTTTTAGACAGAAACGTGAGAAAAAATCTTTCTCCGATTAGATAAGTACAATGAGATTATTTTCGTGCTTTATTGAATAAAGAAAAATGTTTTTTATTTTTACGTTGCCGAAGTCTTTTTATGAAGTTGTTGCGAATAATACTATATTAACCAAATTCGCCAGAAAAACAGTTATTGTAATCGAATAAATTTTGCGGTAAAGGAGTTGAAAATTGCATTTATGGGGAATTAATTCAACAGGGAAATTATTTTAAAATTTCTCGCTTGGATTTTAATATTTTTGAATGATTTTTAGGGTTCCGTACTTAAAAAGTAAAAACGGAACCATTATAAGATATCACTCCTGCGTCTGTCTGCCCATTTGTGATAGCCATTTTACTTGTAAACTATGTGACGTGGAAAGTTCAAACAGGAGAAAGTAATAAAGACCATTGACCCACATATTTACAGATTATTAAACATTCACAAATATACGTGGGGAAAATGTAGAGGGACTAATTAAGTTACCTGAAAAAAAAAAAAATCTTTTCTTTGTATATCGTGTGAAAGATTTCGCAACGTTAAACCCAAAAATACGTTTCTTTCAATTTTAGGTATTATATTTTCAGAGATATCGTCGAAAATGTAGTGCAAAAATATGCCCTCCACCCCATCTATTTCCGAATATACTGAAGCTAAAATTAGGACAAAATTAGAGTTAGTATACGTTAATTTAAATCTTCCAGGAAAATTATACGATTACCCTAGATCACATAGTTTTTGAGAAAGGCGCATTTTTCCGTTACACACAATTTTCGATTTACGAGCATTCAGCAAAGGAGCGCTGGAGGTACCTTTCATAGCAGAAGTATAAAAGCATTGTTTATAATGATTTTCGAAAAAAAAATCGTCGGTAATTAACTGAGATATGAAACTTTAAAGACACAGACGGTTTGGACATGCATAATGACAGGGGCGGCGTACTCTATGTACCACCGGCTTTTAAAGCCTAGATAACAACTTTTAATGATATATTTGTGTAATGCAATGTCCAGTAGCAGTATAAAAGCAATAAACGTCAAATTGTTAAAAACAGATTAATTTAATTAGAATTAATCACACAAATACTGTACGATTCGCGACTAGTTTGCATTGAGTACACTGTAAATTGAAATTTCTGAAACGGAGTGTTCAATTTTCAGACATTTTAAAATGTCTTAATTTTTTCAGGCATTTTTTGCGTCTGAATTTCGGACACTTGAAACGCCTTAATCGCAGCCAATTTTTGTCAGCATTATACGTAGCTATATTTGACCACGGTGAATCCTAGAAAAATATTTAGCTGTGGTCCTGTCCCTTCCATCCCACACAGCCTGATTTTGGGGCTTCCAAATTTGGTATGCAATTTTTGTAAAGCTGATAATTTAAATCTTTTACGACATTGTACTGATCACAATAAAAATTTTGAATTTCAGGAGCAGAACAAGATTAAAAACAAAAAGATATTTATCTAAATATTACATTTCTTTTATCTGTTTAGTTTTTAATGTTATTTTACTTTAAAAATTCAAAATATTGATTATAATCAGTACAATTTCGAAATAGATTTAAAACATAAGCTTTACAAAAATTGCACATCAGATTTGTGAGCCCTAAAATCGTAGGGGGACGGGACACTGTCCAGTATGCCCATGTTTTAATCAGGTGCTTTTGCAAAAAAAAAAAAAAAAAACCCTGCATTATTTTTCACTAAATAAAGGTGTCCGGTATTTGGAAGTGTCCGTTGCGGAGGTTAATGAACATTTCCGAAAAGTGGACGCATAATACCTTTTTTAATACACAACGTATACACATATTTTTTAATACACATATTTGTATATTTTTACCTCACAAAAGCAGACATCTCCTATTATCTGAAAAATTCCGCAGTCCCGAAGCGTTCCCTATTGAGGGTTTTTACGGTACATGGATAAATATATATATTTTTTGTAATCTTGTCTTACTCTAAAAGTTCAAAATATTCCTTATACTCAGTGGATAAAAATAAAGATATTATAATATCAGACGTACGAAAATTGCAAAGAAAATCCCCGCCCCCTTCCCCCCAAAAAAGAAAATTCATGCAATTTAAAAACTAGATCTTTTAAAAATTTATATTGGCACATAGGCAATTTTTTTACATAGATCAGATAATCACAAGATCTATTTAACTATCAATACAAAATAATAAATAAATGCTCTAATTTAATAATATTCAGAAAATAATTACTGCTAGTTTCAAAACTTGCCTCAAATATACATTTCAATTGTAGTACATATAAATAAACAAGTTTAGTCATTACAAGTAGTAAACATATGTAATGTATATTTTTTAAATGTGCGGTGCTGTGTCATTGTTTAATTAAAAATGAACTTTGGTGTCTAATTTTATACATTCTGTGGAACATGTATAAATTTTTTTTTTAAACATATTCCTTAGCTTTTATGGAACAACAGGATATAAGTCGTATTTATTTTTTATTCCTGTAAACTTTGTATCTTATGAATATGAGCTACATAACTTTTACATATTTGATAAGAAAAGATTGACCTAGAAAACAGAAAAAAGAAGAAAAGGAAAAGAAATGACAGAATACGTACTGTTTTTAATTGTTTAAAAAATACTTTGAATATAAAAAAGTAGTTATTAATCGCTTAAAAATATATTCATTCCTGTATTATATAAGTAAATATGAACTTTTAAAAATATATACTATATCAGTTTTATCTATAAACTTCATATCAAGCATAAACAACTGGTACTTTTCGGTTAGCCGGGCGCCAGTGTTACATTTACATACATATATATATATATATATACGTATACATACATATATGTATATATACATATATATGCATTTATATATATATATATATATATATATATATATATATATATATATATATACAGGGTGGCCAGCGAATGAGACCCTGATTTCAAAATTAAATATCTCAAAAACAAAGATCAATAGAATTTGTGGTAAACGGTTTGTTTATTAGCTAAGCTGTAAAAATGTTACACAAAAGTTTCAAAATTTAGTTTCAAAAACCGTGAACAGATGGCGCTATAATCGCAATACCTGTAAACTGAGTTTCGAAGTCCAGAACACTAGCGTCTCATTCCTAGACGGCTTCCTAATGGAAGAACGAAAATCGGGAAAGAGCACTTTTTCGTTGGGGTGATGGCAGAAGTGGAGGCATCTGGTCACAGAATTATTGCATCAGCTTCAATTTTAGAGAATTTCAATTAATAAAATTTTCAATAAAAAATTTAGCAATCATTATATAAAAACTTATTAAAATATTTTATTTGGATAATGTGCAGAAGCGGAGACATCTGGTCACAGAATTATTGCATTAGCTTTAATTTTAGAAAATTTCAATTAATAGAATTTTCACTAAAAAGTTTAGAAATCATTATATAAGAACTTATTAAAATATTTTATTAAATTCAATTTTTAATGCCATATAATTATTTAAATCAAAATGCATATATTTAGAAAAATAATTTCGTACTTTTTATTTATTTTTTATATTTTAAATCACGGCATAATATTTTGGTATTATTGTTTATACCTGAATTATTATAAAGAAAAAAGTAATTTTGCACTTTTCATTTATTTTTAAATCACGGCATAATGCTTTGGTTGTAGCACAATACATATATTTCTTTTCTTTGTAAACAAAGTTTTAGAGACAGAAATTATGCATTAAATTATTTCTTTTTTAAAAGGAATTGATGATAAGTCATATCATCAACGTCAAAGCAAAAGTATTTTGGATGCTGCATTCCTTTCCAACACTTCGGATCCTGTCGCTAGAAGCTGCACCATATTTCTGTGCTCGGTGATAAAAAAAATGAAAACGAATTTTTAAAATTAAAATTATTTTTTTTAACTTAATTAAGTTTTTAAAAATAGAAAATTTGTATTTTTTCATTCAAACCAGTCTCTACAATTAAAAAAAAATGATTTATGAATCATTATTATAAATGCTCAATGATTTTTAAAAAAGGGGTTTCTTTTAGCTTAATTAAATTTTAAAACCAGAAGCTTTGGATTTTTTTATTCAATCTTTTTTCACAATTTAAGTAAATATTAAAAAGCAAAGATTTCCATTTTTTTTTCCAAATCTTCCTCTACTTGGATTCGATTCCACGATCTGCCAATTAGGAGAGAAAAGACATACCACAGAGATAGTGGCATCCGGACCGAAGTAGCTTATAACAAAATTTGAAACAAATCTCAGTTCTGTCAACACATGGCTGCACATCACCCAAATAAAATATTTTAATAAGTTCTTATATAATGATTGCGAAATTTTTTATTGAAAATTCTATTAATTGAAATTATCTAAAATTGAAGTTGATCCAATAATTCTGTGACCAGATGTCTCCGCTTCTGCACATAATCCAAATAAAATATTTTAATAAGTTCTTATACAATGATTGCTAATTTTTATTGAAAATTCTATTAATTGAAATTCTCTAAAATTGAAGCTGATACAATAATTCTGTGACCAGATGTCCCCACTTCTGCACATCACCCCAACGAAGAAGTGGTCTTTCCCAATTCTTGCTCTTCCATAGGAAGCCATCTAGGAGTGAAACGCTAGTACTCTGGACTTCAAAACACAATTTATAAGCATTGCGATTGAAGCGCCATCTGTTAGCGGTTTTTGCAACTAATTTTTAAAACTTTTGTATAACATTTTTACAGCTTAGCTAATAAACAAACCGTTTACCGCATAATTCTATTGATCTTAGTTTTTGAGATATTTAATTTTGAAATCAGGGTCTTATTCGCTGGACACCCTGTATATATATATGTGTGTGTGTGTATATGTATGTATATATATACAATATACATATGTATATATAACACTGGCGCCCGGCTAACCGAAAAGTACCAAAAAACTTTTTATTTATGCCTAAATTATCATGTTTAATTTTTTCGTACTAATAATTACTTGTATCAGAAACGTTGCATATGTGACTGCAATAAAAGGAAATTTAATAATTGTTTCTGATATTACTCGCGTTTGAAAATTTAAAATCGTGAACAAAACATAGTAGAAAAAGGCTTACATATAAATAAAAAAAATAATATAGGTACCAATTTAAAAAACTCAAAAAATATTAATGAATACTTTATAAATATACCGTTAAACAATAACAGAAATTGCAATAAATGAACAAAATGTTTCTGCGTTTGTTTTATGTTTAAAAAATCTTACGGTATGATAGTATAAGAAATTCCTATTATATTTTTAGAAATTTGGTAAATGTTAAATCTGAAACTTTGGCTATCAAAATTTACGATTTTCAATAATAAATTAAAACATCAATAAAAAGAATAAATCTTTAAAAAGTTTCAGTTCTGAAATTAAAAACGGTAATATGTAAAGAAAATTTTCACAGTATTAATGCTTCTTTTCAATCTGAAAACTTTTTTAATATCATAATCATAAATGAATATCATATTTAGCTCCAAAATAATAATAATAACAAAAGGTACAATAAGCACTGATGCATATACTCCAAGTGTTTATAATCAGTAAACAGTAAAAAACAGAAGAAACGCAACATAGAATAGACACAGTTTCAAACGGCTTCAATATAATGTTTTTATCTCCCTTTAATGGAACTATGAATCATTCAGCTTTTCAAATCTGTATAAGTTGCACGTTTTGCTTTTGGCCAACGACAAATTAGGATATTTCCGATCACAGGATAGAAAAGGAAGATTAAACTATTTATCACTCATTCGTTTATTCACAGGAACCAAGCGAAATGAATTAAAGCATTGCAATTTAATTATCAAAACAATTATATTCGATACCGTTACATTAAGAAGGTATAACAGACGACAGCTTGTGAAATCAAACTAGTATGTTGTGGCCATCACAAAACTTTCTTCTATACAAATCACACCAATTAAATCATTTAAATAGTACAAGAAATTACATCAATTTGGCACCAATTCATATCAAGTGCATCTGAATTTGAAGTTTGATAAAAATTCGTGCCTTAGTTCTTGAGTTAGAGCTATAGTGGAAATTCTGAAAAATGTAGCATAGCAGCGCCACCTGTTGAGTGATTTACACCAATACATAAACAAAAATAATTGATATCCAGGTATACATGGATTTGAAGTTCGTTGAAAATCCAAGCATTAGTTCTTGAGATAGAGCTACTGTGGAAATCATAAAAAACAGCAATATAGCGTCAGCTATTGAGCGATTTACACCAAACTGTATAAAATGTCAATTCATGCCAAGGACTAACTGATTCTAAAGTTTGATGAAAATTCGTGCTTTAGTTCTTGAGATACACCTATAGTGGAAATTCTGAAAAATACAGCATAGCAGCGCCACCTGTTGAGCGATTTACACCAAAACACAAACAGCACTAATTCATATCAAAGTATACTTGAATCTGAAGTTTGATGAAAATCTAAGCATTAGTAGTTGAGATAGAGCTATTGCGGAGTCGTAAAAAAAGGCAGTATAGCAGCGCCACCTGTTGAGCGATTTACACCAAAATGTACAAAACTTCAATTCATTTCAAGGACTAGATCACCCTAACCTAGGCACCAACCAGAATCTGGCATAGGTGTTATAAACCTAGGCAGGAAATTCCCTTCCATGACTCAGCCAAAGCCACAACCAGGGCAACAGACCCAGAAAAACAGCAGGTATTTACCAAAGAAAAATTAAATATAATGCATAATAAAAAAGTAAGTGCCCCGACACTTACAAAGAAAAACATAATGGTATACAGAAATTTAGGACATTTACAATTTTTGACATATGTCTCAAGCTGTTAAAACAAGGCAAACAGGATTTATAGACAATTTTTTACAATATTGCAATTGTCTTTAAAATAAATTCCTAATCATATATAAAAACTAAAAATATATCCAAGCTTGAATTTAACAGATCAAATATCAGCAATTCTGATACAACTTTGTAGTTTTTAAAATGTTCAAAAACCATAAAAGCCAGTCCACAAAGTTCATAAAGTCATATAATGTTCAGAATTTATACCTTATGAATAAAAAATTTTTATTTAAATCATTGTACATTCTACACAATGTTCTATAGTTAGATCTCGTCAGAAGAACACATCTTAAGTTCCAATCAAGTGTTCTATTGCGTATCACAGGAAAACAGTCCCTTGAAACACGACAACTCTGAAATAAATAATGAGGGGTATCACCACGTTTTCCACATGTACATCTGTCATTCTGTCGTTTACCAATTTTATGTAAATACGCCGGAAACGCTCCGTGGCCACTGATAAAGTATACTACGATTTGAGAATCACACAAAAAATCTCAAGGACATTTCAAGGACTAACTGAATCTGAAGTTTGATGAAAATCCGTTCATTAGTTCTGGAGATTGAGCTATTGCGGAAAGCGTGAAAAAGGCTGCATAGCAGCGCCACCTACTGAGCGATTTACACCAAAAACTAATCAGCACCAATTTATATCAGGGACTAACTGAATATAAATTTTTATTAAATTCCGTGCATTAGTTCTTGAGATAGAGCGTCCACAAAATTTGTGTCACATAAAGACAGACAGACAGATATTTTGTAAAAACATGTTTTTCGGAATCTCTGACCCCTAAAACGTGTAAATCCGTCGAAAACCGAAAGTCGAAAATTTTCACGAATCCAATACTTTCTTCTTGTAAAGATAGAAGAAAGTAAAAATTAACATTAAATTATAAAAAAAGAGATCAACCTTTAAAAACTATTTAATTTATATTCATAAGATACAAACCTACTGGAATAAAAGGTTAAAATTAAATATGACTTGAGCTTTCATTCGATAAATACTCCATAAATACGCATTTCTTTTAATCCAAGCAATGGCGACGCTTAAAATGTGATTATTTCTATTTCATGAAGGAGCCGTAGATGACATGCGCGGAAATCAATGCTCTCATTGGCTGTTCGGAATAGTACAAAAAAGAAATGTTCAACTACTGTTTTAAATAAGACACTTCCTAGATAATTCCAACATATTTCTCGGTTCATTTATACCATGATCATACTAAGACACTTATGTATCTTAAATTAAGACATCTATTGCGTCTGAATTTTCAGATTAAGACACTTAAGCGACTGAAATTCTTTTTCAGTCACATATGTGTCTAAATTTAAGACGCCTCTATTTGCAGTGTAGATCTCTCAATACGCCTCCCGTGTCTTTAAAAGTTAATTAAAAACTTATCTGGAAAAACTCGTCTCAAGGCGGCGTTGCAACTTTGCGACGTCCTTTAGAAGCGTGCTTAGTACAATGCCAAGTTTAAATTTTGAATAAGGGTTTTGTTTTAGCTACACTGTAAAAAGAAAAGATTATTACTACGCCGAATTTAGTTTTATGAAATGCCAAATGAACTGTAAATATGCACAACTTTATTGTCAGTACCGAATTAAGCTCATCATAAACATATTAGGATAAGATTTAAAAAAGAGTTATACAAAATATCAATATTTGATATTATTTAGGCTTAATATCCCTTTGAACTTTTATGGTATACCCATTCCTACTTTTCTAGCATAGACAGCTATACTCAAACCTACGTTGTACAGTTTTTTACAAAGTCTTATTACTCTTTTAGCAACGATGTTTTTTATAATACAGTTAATAATTCATATATCTATTGTACGGAACCCTCTGAGCGCGAGTAATACTCGCACTTGACTGTTTATTTAAACCGTGGAACGGATGTCTCGTTATTTATAATAAGAAATAAAAGATAAAAATAAGCGATTTTGCTTGGGATTTTTCTTAAAAAAAAAAAAAAAAAAAAAAAAAAAAACTTGTTTTTAAAAAAAGTTTTAAATTTCGGAGTTTTAAAATTTTAAAATTCGATTTTACAAATGTGAATTTTAAATAAAACAACTTAATTCTAAGAATTTTTTTTCAGCGTCTGTCAGTTTTTATTTTTAATCACTGGATGAGCAACGTTAGAAAAGCAAGACCACCCTTATCAGAAAAAAAAAAAAAAAAAAATCCTCGCTGGCTCAGCTTACAGGTATGGGTACATTTCGAAGTTATGTACTAATTTCACCAACAAAAACTAAATGAAAATTAGAGATAAACTCAGTTTAACAATTTTATCTGGCCGCTTTTGATAATATTTTAATTTCATTTTTCTGTAAGAACTGGTTTTATCAGAATCATTTTAATACGATATTTTTTTTCTTCAACCGATATGTATTCTTAATTTGTATTTGCTATAAGATTTGGTCCTATCAAAAACTTGTCAATATAAAAGTTGTAGGTAGTATTAAAAAGATTTATAATAAATTTAGTCGGATTTGATATCTTGTGAATTGACGAAGTTATGAATTTTTTTCTTCTTCACCCCCCCCCCCCCTTTTTTTTTTGTTTTCGTTTTTAATTTTTTTTGCGGTAACAGTTGGTCCTATAAAAAACTTGTCAATGTAAATGTTGTAGATAATATTAAGAAGATTTATTATAAATTTAATTAGATTTAATATCTTGAGAAATGACGAAGTTATGAATTTTTTTTCTCCCTAAAACCCTATTTTGTCGCCACTTGAGCCCATTTTTAATTTTATAAAAAAAAAACTGTCATACATAAATTTTTGGTCCTTTTTCTAGAAGTAATAATAACTTTAAACTAATTTGATATGTATTATAATTAAAAAGTTATGGAGTTTTTTGTGTTTTCACAAAGCCCCTGCCTATTTCCACACCATTGGGCCAATTTTCCCCATTTGCAATCCCCGCCGAGATATTAGTCATCTCAATGTTTTTGGTGAATTTGAAGACGATCCGTGCATAATTGGGATTTTTTTCGTGCGTACATAATTTTGTACATACATACATGCATATAATATATATATATAAACTTTTTAGGTGGGGGTGGTTTTGGGTTCCTGTGGTCTATAATGAAAATTTATGAAAGAATTTTTCAAAAGCAGCGCCACGGTAACGACTGCAATAGGTAGTATTTCTTATGAAATCTACCTAAACAAAAATTCTGAACACTTAAAAAAAAAGAGAGAGAGAGAAGCTACAGGTTAGATGAAATTTTTGCTTCTAGAAAATAGCATTGTTAGAAAAAAAATTCCGACACTCTGAGCAATGAGGGAAATAATAAAGTTGTTGGTTTTCAGAGCAAAAATAATTTTACACATATAAATTTTAAGTGTAAAGACAAAAATCAAAAAAATTTTAGCGTCAAGAAGCATCTGTTTTCGATCATTGGAAAATAGTGTTATAACAGATTTCTTGGTGAACAGAAAAGCAAAAAAAAAAAAAAAAAAAAAAAATCTTTATCACCAGAAAAGTTCAACGAGATTCTTTTGGTATTGTATGGGGGAAAAATGACAGTAGATATTTCATTTTTGTTTGTCCGAAGTCCTTTTATGAGTTTTTTGCGAACAATACAAAGACAGTTAGTTCTTTTGTAGAAAATCACCCACATTCGCTAGAAAAGCCTTTATTACAACCAAATAAATTTTGCGGTAAGGAGTTGAAAATAGCACATTATTTATCTTGGGTTGAAAATTTTTTCGCAAGATATAGTGCTTATGAGGAGAAATGACACAGATATAAAAAATATTTTGGTTCAGAATTAACCTAAACAGCTTGTGGAAACGAAAAATGTTTTTACACATATAAAATTTTAAACAAAATAAATCACTCCTATGATTTTTTTAGAGTAAAGTAGATTTACTGGAAAAGTGGCATTAGATTTTGTATAAAAACCACTCGATCGCGGGAGGAAACCCGATTTTTTTTTTTTTTTTTTTTTTTTTTTTTATATCATTAGTTACAGTGCTAATATTTTCGTTTGTAGAAAAAGCATTGTTATAAAAAATTATTCGACACTGCAAGCAAAGAAAAGAAGAAGAAAGTTGTTGATTTTAAGAGTAAAAATTATTTTACACAGATCAATTTTAAGTAAAATACACAGATATCATGATTTTTGTAGGACCCTATAAGCCACTGTAAAACAGCGTTATAACAGATTTATTTTTAAACAGGCATGAGAGGAAAAATATTTCTCAGGTCAGATAGGATTTTTTCTCGTGCTTTGTAGAGAAAAGATAAATGTTTATCATTTTTATTTGCAGCGATCCAAGAAGGTTAGTTCTTTCGTTGAAAATCACCCACATTCACCAGAAAAGCATTTATTCTAATCGAATAAATTTTACGGTAAGGAGTTGAGATTGAAAATTTCACATTATTTGCCCAGGGTTGTGATTTAAAAATAAAATAAAATAAAATATGATATTTATGAGATATAATAGCAAAAATATAAGTAAATGTTCTCTCTGGAAATTTATCTAAATTATTGTCTTCATTACAGACTTTAATAGAAGTTGCTTAATAAATGTACTACAGTCCCGGAAGAGAAGTGATCACCTCCTTACTAAATCTGCTGCGCATCACCCTATAGAAATGTAACTGGTACCAGCCAATTACTAATAACGTTTACTAATTAATGCTATAAGGTTAATTTGTAACAGAATTATTCAATTGGTAAATAAATCGTAACAATTGTAAATTTCCAAGTAGGTGAAAAAAGTCCGGGCTAGGATTCGAACCAGGGATGTATTTGGCTGAAGCCGCCAATACTCTTCCAACTGAGCCATCCCGGACGAATCTGGAGGGCTAATTCACACAGCTAACCTTTAACCCATTCGGGGCCATGGGTGCATATATGCACCTTCAAAACGTACATACAGAATTTGTTTTTGGTACCAGTAAAAAAGAAAAGTAATATTTGCTTTTTTTAATTAGAGGATTTTCGAGATTAATTAAGTAACGATAACTTTTTTTTTTAAACAGTGGTGCCAACCGAATAAAGTTTGTGTAAGAGCAGCCGGTCCCGAAGGTGTTAACGATCACAGAATCTGGTGTGATATCTGAATCAGCTTAATAATAATAAATATATGAATTAATTATAAAATTAAAAAAAATAATAATCTTATATAATTACGCATGCAGCGTTTACTGCAGTGCAAAAAAAAAAAAAAAAAAAAAAAAAAAAAAAAAAAAAAAAAAACCTTCGATTTATTCTGTTGAACTGATTTAGATATCAGACCAGATTCTATGATCGTTAAAGGTTGGTTGTGTAAATTAGGCAGATCACACACTGAACAGACAAGCAGACAAAAGCGTGCAACATGCGACAAATTGTAACGTTCAAACCGATTTCTCCTTTGTTAACAGGGTGAAATGTCTCGACCCACGCTCTTTTATAGCTTGTCTGTTCAGTGTGTAATCTGCCTTAGTCCTCCAGATTCGATGGCTGAATTGGAAGAGCATTGGCGGCTTCAGACAATACATCCCTGGTTCGAATCCTGGTCTGGACTTTTTCACCCACTTAGAAATTTACAATTGTTATAATTAATGGATCATTCTCCCAAAAGTGTACATTTTCAATACAAATTTTTCCCGTAAAAAAATTTTGTTTTTCAAGACAAATGTTATCATTTTTAGAAACTTATCAGTTACTGCAAGTAAAAATCAGCAATGGCCCAAATACATTATATCTATTTTTTTTCAGAAACACTTTATGCTTTACTTTATGCTTACAGTTATGTTTGTGTAGTGAGCCAAAGCATAAAAAAACTATTTATTCTATTAGATATATAACTAAGGAGCAATTCTATATAAGAATATATACTGAATTTATTTGGAATGAATATTAAAAAACACAAAAAATTCATCTTTCATCGGGAGCTTCTTTTCATAACCCATCTTTTATATGTTATTCAATTCTTCTCTTTTAAAGTTTTGAAGCAATCTTTTTGGATTTACAGTCATTGTAAATTCTTGTTAAGCATTTTTCTCTGAAATATACATTTTCAAAATTAAGAGATTCACGGAGGTGAGAAACATGTTCTAAATATTAACCTACATATTTATTTTTTTTTAATTTTTTTTTTTTTTGTTCTTTAAATCACCATCTGTTGATATAATTACATAAACAATATATAAACAAATATCTTAGTGCTGATTTAGTTACTTTGGATTTTCAGTTCAAGGATGTCAGAATCTCCAATAACCATGGTTGCTTTTTTATAACAACATCTAATACCTGACTATAAAAACAAATTTATGACTTATAATTTAACAACAGCAAACATACTGGCTAACTTTTGCATCATGGGAAACAAAATCTGATGACAATGTTTCCATTTTTTAACGTGAAAATGCAACTTAATGTCTGGTCCATGGAAGCGAAAATTTATTGTGTGAAACTCCTTTCCGTACTCAAAAAACAAACAAATATACAAAGAATTACTTTGCTCTTGAGATAATAGTAGCTAGAATAATATTTAACTATTTTGTTTTCAATTAAATAAGTAATCAAACATTTTCCTTAGTAACATTGGGTGTGTGACATGACACGGAGGTGAGATCTCACATACCGTGTACTAAGAAATAAAAAATATAAAGTAAATAAAAAATGTAAGCACAACACATTTAGTCTTCTTTCACTTTCAATAGAAAACATAAATTAATTCAAAAATGTTCATGTCAAATACTGAAAAAGGCTTTGTGACTGGAATGGTACACTTTTTGGAGAATAACCCTAATGCTATACTTAAATTTTGATTACACATCGTCTACTGATAGAAGTTGTAGCAAAATTGATACTTTTCAATTCGAACAAGTAATGTTGATATCAAATTTAGATTATTCGGAACCTCTTTCCTTCGGATACTAAATGAGAAGTCATTCGGTTGAGTTGTTTGGGAGTTAATGCAGGCTTAATGTTTGGAACTCCTGGTGTTAAATTCATTTTAATTGTTGCAAAACAGATTCCGTTGAGTGTTATAAATTGTCAACGCTCAACATTCATAATTCATAAACTATTTGACCGAATGACTTCCGTTTGGTATCCAAAGGTAACATCCGAATATAAGGTCAAAATTATTGATATTGATTTGATTAGATTGAAAAAAGTTACGAAATTTGAAAATTTGGTTACAATTTTTATATGTAGACTTTTTCCCCCTCCCAGGACCATTGTAAATGCTTATTAACAAATATATAGGCTAATGTCAGACGAGCGGTTTTTTGCACGCTTTTTGTTTCAACATGAAAAAGAAATACCTGTGCACAAAACTGATCGTCTGACATTAGCCTGTCTGAAAAGTTAATAGTTAGTGAAATAAAAAATGTGCACCGGATTTATTGAAGTATGGCGGATGTACCAAATCATGCGTCTTGTTTTGTTTACATTTATTGTGTCGCAGTGATTTATCATGGTGCATTCGTAAAAGTGAAGATATGAGGACGTGAGTTTCAAAACTCTCCTTATCCAAAATTTAAAAAAATTGAGTTTTTATATCAATCTAATCTATTGGTGAACCTGCATAGAAAAAACCCTACAATCTGCAAAAAATTAGCTTTATAGTATACTTCTGGCATTGTGAAATCTTGGTTTACAATGAAAACCAATGGAGGCAGTCAGAGGTTTTTTCGCGATTTCCCAAAATTTGATTTTCTGAACAAGGCGAGTTTTGAGGGAAGTTACATAAAGATGCACGTTTTTCTAAAACTGAGACTTAAATACTGGGAGTTATTAATAGCCACAAAAACACTAAAAAAATAGTACATTCTATTTTTTTTAAAAAACAAGAACAAGCGAAAAACAAAAACAAAAAATTTCTCCGAACAGACAAACACAAACACTGTAAAATGAGAGAAATTTTTATTGATCTAGCAAAGTTTTACTAAAATGTAATATAACCTTTTATGATTTATCCACGATTCTGAATAGGTTTCTTTATTTTCAGAAACCGGAGACACCAGCAGATTCTCGAGATTTAAAGAACAATTCTTACGCAAAAGCTTCCTTTGCTGCCCCATTTCCAAAATACTGATAAGAAGAACATTAAACGTTTTCGAGTAGTTTTTACATTTCGTAAATCAGTCTTCCCAACACGAAATATCGGTTTTTTAGATGCTATCAAGTCTTAAATAAATATTTTCAACTGCGTAACAGAATTTATACTTATAAGAGTAACAAAATAAAGTTAAATTTTTTTAAATCAATTTTAATGCTATTAATTTGGCATGTATGTCTGTTGAACACGTTTGTTGGTCATCAAAATGTTTATTAGCGAATTTATAAATCCAAAAAATATATATATATATATATTTCAATAATATATAATAATATCAATAATAAATATAATATATATATATATTTCACGTTAAGAAAACTGAATATTGCACTATAAAAACTACTCGGAAACGTTGCAGATGTTTTTTTTTTTTTGGGGGGGGGGGGGCACCAAAAGAAACTTTTGTGTCAGAAATGCTTCTTTAAATCACAAACATCTATTAGAATATTTCTTAGTTTAAAAGTGCATTTATTAATTTTTAGTTGAATCAAAGTTTTTTTCTAATACAAACTGGCCCTCTAAGTGTTTGGGTCGTAATATTCCGTTCTCTAAGCTCCAGGTTTCTAAGCTCCAAGGAAAAATACTAAAAAAATGTACGCAATTATTTTTTTTTATTATTTAGATAAAATTAGACGTACTAAATATGGGAATATGCATAATATTTGTAATAGTATAATATGCATAATTACATGTTTTGTCTAAATTTATATAAAATAAGATTTATTTGTAAATCTTATTTTATATATATTTATTATTAATAATATTTTAAATTGTATATTATATACCATAATTAATATTATTATGAACTAAAAGATATCCATATTTATTTCTTTACAGAGACTAATAACATTATAAATATTATTAATAATAAAATAAGAATAATCAAATTTGAGGCTTATTTTTTTTTAAATTTCATAATCATCTTTGAAAGAACTTTACATATATAACTGTCCTCTGTATGACTAATAAAAATATGTACCCATTCGTGCATAGCGCTCTATATTTTGTACGTTGTAAAAATTCAGAAAAAATAGGCTTGAGCATATAATTTCACAATTAAAAAAAACATGCATTTCAAAGAAGTCTGCAAGCTGAGATTACGACTTATTTATTTGGATCCTTGATAGAAAAAAACACAAATAAACTCACTTTTTACATTTCGCCATCTTGAAAACTAAAAAATCTATAAACTCGGAAAAAAGCCTTCATTTAAGCAAATAAATATCCATCTTAGGCTGCCATATTTCGTTAACAGATAAAAACATTTATAGATATTTATCTCACACAGTTTTCATGTTATAAAGAAGAAGAAAATTATAAATCTATCAAAATTCGAACCGTTCCAAAAATGTCACACTAGGCATAAATGGGTTAAGAGACCTTTCTTTGTTGTTCTCATGGTAAAGTATGTCTAAAATAAATATTTATTTTATTTTAAGCGGTAAAATATCATTCACAACTCGACAGCCTCACTACGATTTCTACATTTTAAATATAAAATTTATTTTTCTTAGAAATATTTTGACAACAAAAGTAAAGACAGACCTTTCAAGAAGAGTATACAGAAAAAAAAAGTTACAAATTTTAGTTTTCTATTGGGAAATTTGAAAAATACGACTGTATTGCAAGTCCACAAGATTAACATTGGAGAAGTGGATTAGCGGTCTTACTAATAACGAATCGTCTAAATAAAAGAACTAATAGAGAGAGAGAGAGAGAGAGAGAGGGGGGGGGATACCTAAATTCAATAAGTGTTTGTTTGAACTTGTACACCTTTCTAGATCCTGAGCGGTTTGGGTGAACCCGGCCCGAATTCGATTTCAAGTCAACCCGAACCCGAAATGGAAGAAAGTTAGCCATATTTTAATACAAAAAAAAAAAAAAAAAAAAAAAAAAAAAAAAAGAGAGAGAGAGAGAGAGAGAAATAATCTACAAATACATCTCTAATAGTTTGGTTCGAGGTTCGTTATTTCGAAAAATTCCATATGAATTCGACATTTGTTTTATTCGAGTTTCGTATAAATTAGAGGCATTGGTGTGATTAGGGGCCCGCTAGCGGAGGAAGCCAGCTACTGTACTTAGTAATTTTCAAATAGTACACAATTTTTTTCATTTAAAAAAACATTCTAGATTGCTCGTTAGTTTTTTTCTCCAGAAAAGTCGGGTCCGTACCTAACCCGAAGGTCAAATGCCAACCCGAAACCGATCTGAACACGAAAAAATTAAAGAAAATCAGACACGTAATGAAAAAGTTAACGTCGAACCGGATCGGGTCAGGTTCGGGTAACATCGGATTGCCCGACCCGATGTAGGACTCTAATGTACATCCTTGCTAGTGTATTTAATTCACTGCACTCATTTAACAGTAGTTAACTTATTTTACACTTCATTTTACCTGAAACGATTCTGTGCAGGTTTTCGTTTCCGCAAATTAATAATCATGAAAAATCAGTATTAGGAATTTTAGGTAAAATGCAACGTGTTCGTCCAATTCACATTATAAGCAGCAGGTGGAAAGATGAATCTACACGATTCCATAAAAGGAGCTATTGACGGTTCATTGGTTTTCGTGACCCGCAGAGGTTCTGGCGGAAAAAAAACAATTGTATATGTTAAAAAAGAAAAGATCCGGTGGCTATTCGTGATTTTACATTTCTTTCTTCTCTAAAAAAAAATAACTGAAAACAAAATGGTTGCCTTTAAGGGGTGTCATTAGTTTTAAACCTTCAAAAAATTGACTTTTTGTTTTTCATATTTTTAAATATATATACAAGTCTGAGTCAAACAAAAAGCATGAAAATATTCAAAGTAGAACAGGATTAGTCTGTAATCTATAATGTGCGGACTCCGGTATTTTTAACATTCCGTATGACTTTGCTACTGGCGCGCACAATAATAAATAAAAATGTCTGCATACAAATCCCGTCTTTTGCACACATATATCTACACTGTAAAATTTGTTGTAGCATATATATAAATAAATAAAAAGCAACTAAGAATTAAAAATACCAACACTTTTACAAAACAAATAAACATATTTAATATCTGACTTAATAATTATATTTAAAATATGAAAACATAAAAAAGCAGCATTTGTATTGCCAAAAAAATATTTGCACACTAGCAATAAAAATAGAACTAGAGGAATTATTTATAAGTTAGAAACAGTGCTAATATTTAGTATGCATGCCCTTTGCTTCAATTACAGCTTGTAATCATCTGGGCATTGATTCTATTAATTTGTGCCATGTTTCACTGCTGATTTGTAGCCATTCTTCCCTGAGAGCTTGCTTAAGTTCTGATTTGTTAGAAATTTTCTTTTTCCTTATTTTCACATTCAAAATATGCCATAAATTTTTAATAGGATTGAGGTCTGGTGATTGTGGTGGCGTTTTCAATTGATTTTTTACATTATAAAGCAACCATAACCTCGTAATATATGCAGTGTGTTTCGGATCGTTATCCTGTTGGAAATAATATGAATTAAGAACTCCTAATTTCAGAGCACTATTAGATAAATGATCTCGCAATATATTAATATATTGTTTAGCATTCATATGCCTTCAATAAAGGTCATTTCGCCAACTCCGTTAAAAGACATGCATCCCCAAATCATTACATGACCTTCGCCATGTTTTACAGTTGGTTTCAAGTTTTTAATTTGAAGAGAAGTATTTGGCTTTAGCCATACAGTTTTCTTACCACCTGAGCCAAAAATATTGAACTTGCTTTCATCGGAACAAATAACAGTTTTCCAAATCTCTAGTGGTTTGCTGACATAAGCTTTTGCAAATTCAAGTCTTTTCACCCTATTTATTTCACTAATAAATGGTTTTTTTCGAGGGGCTCTTCCTCGAATATTTGCATCATGAAGAATATTTCTAATTGATTGTGGTGTAACTATTGTTCCCGACGTTGAAGCGATTTCAACAGCCAATTATCCAGCACTTAGAAAAGGGTTTTTTGAAGAATCATTTATGATGGCTCTCCTTTGCCTGGTATTTATCTTTCTTGGACGCCCAGTTCGCGGCTTATTTATTGTCGAACCTTTTTCGAACCTTTATTGTCGAATTCTTTTTTCTTCTTAATTACATAACGAACACTAGAAAAGTTTAGATTAAATTTTTCACCTATTCCTCGGTAACTTAATCCAGAATTGTGAAGAAATATAATCTTCTTACGGGTAGCAACAGACAGCACACGTTTTCGACGCCATTAGAACAAAAACTCCCCAGAATCCTTGCTCCAGTTAATATATTACGTGACTTTAAAGTGCGCGGGGCTAATGTACTGCGGGACTGATATGCTAAACATTTGCATAATGTTCACATTTAATGCCTTTTTTAACAGTCAATGCTTCTTGTGCAAATACTTTTTAGGTATGAGAAAATATTAATTTATTTTTTAAAGTGTGTAATATTACTGTTTAAGCAAAATGGGTAGCTATTTTTATTTTCTTCTTATTTAAATAAATGAATAATTAAGAGAATAGTATCAAATTTGCTTTCTATGGTTACTTATGCAAAAAATCGTCTGCGTGCAAATACTTTTTTTGCTCACTGTATATAAAAACCTAATGAAACGAATTTATGAAACGGATTTCATGAAACGACTGAAATGTAAATTTATGAAACGATTCTATGAAACGACTGATTAAACAACTGATTATGTTTAACGGCGATTTCTCCTAAAATACGGAATGCATATGAAATTATTATTGCGATGAAATTAATACCAAAAATTTGTATTGATCCGCAGATCTCAAAACTGGTATTAAAATTTTTAAATTCGAATTAGTTTACGAAATATTAATTTTTTTTTTCTAATTTTATCTACTTTTAAAACCCTTCTAATAGTATATATAAAATTAAATGATTATACTTGCAATCTCTGCCGCTTTGTCTTAGCAATTAAATGACGCAAATTTTATTTTTTGCGATTAGAAAGCGTTTTTCAACGTGTAGTGATTGTAGGTATAATCGATTTATACATATTTATGCAAAAGAAATTAATAACTTGCTAACCTTTTTTTTATTATTACTAGTAACAAAAACGCAGTTTTGAACATGCAAAACTAAAAATAAAATTGAGTCTGTGTTAAAGTACACATTATCAATTTGAGCGTGTTCTAACTTGAATACTTTCATGCGTTTGTAAAACATACATAAAAAAAAAATCAGATTTAAAACTAATAACACTCCTTAGAGGGATACAAAAATCCCGCTCACACACACACAAAAAAAATCAAATATTTAAATTTCTTGACTTACAAAGTCTGATATAGTTTTTAGAACAAAATGGTGTAAACTTCCTATAAATATGATAATTATATCAAAATACATAACTAAACTTTGTGGTTATACAACCCAAGAAGGATCTGGGCCAACAGTCCCCATCTCTGTTTTCTTGACCTTGGGCCCCGAGGTGCTATGCAGCATGCGTCCCGGCCAGGTGGTCAACCTAGCGCGATACCCTCAGTGTTTAGTTCCCAAGCAAGCTTGGTACTCATTTTATCGACCCCAAAGGGATGAAAGGCTGAGTGAACCTTGCCCAGGCGGGAGTCGAACTCTCGACCTGCGGTGCGGCAGACAGGCGTGCTGACCACTACACCATTGGGCTTATCAAAATATGTAACATTTTAAAATTGCACTGTGTGTTGTCGAGTATTCTTTTAAAATTTAAATGGGTTTACTTCAGAATGTATTTATTTTATGATTTTTTAATAATGAAATTGATGTATTTGAATCTTTATGAAAGATTAAAATTACGGGACTTCGTACAACTATTTTCAGTCATATATTCATTAAATTGTTTCAGAATTGTGAGAGAAAAAAAAATGATTGTCGTAGTAAAACTATATATTAGGTCTACCGGAAAGTTCTGTCCGATAATGTTATTTCACGCCTACTTTTAAAAAAATTCTGATTTCTTCATTGGCACAACTTTTCTGAAATGGTAAAATTCCCATTGTTTTCACCTTAATGTGAAATGTGAAAACAATGGGAATTTTACCATTTCAAAAAAGCGGTACCAATGAAAAAAATCTGAAAAAAAAAAATAAATAAATAGGCGTGAAATAACATTATCGGACAGAATTTTCCGGTAGACCCAATATATATAATAATAATAATAATAATAATACATGTTTTAAACAAATATATTCTTAAAAGCTTTTAAAAAAATATATATATATATTATTTATTCTTGTCAGTACTCAAAATGAACAAGAAAGAAAAATCATGCGTTAAGCATAGATTATGAAACACTTGCCAACACTTCCTGAATGCTTTAACAAAACTTCGTTAGTTAGGGAAATAAAGTAAATAAGATGACTAAGTAACCATTTTATAAAACGCATAAAACATTTGAAAAACTGATTTCAGTAGTTACCGTCCATATCCAAATATGTATTTCAAATTCTTTTGAACAGCCTTGTATTTGATCTGTCGGTTGGTATACATTAGGGTGGGTCGAAAAAACCGAAATTTTTATAATCGAAATGTAATAGCGCGGAAAAGTTGCCTTTTGTAATACAGAATAAATTCCTAAAATATTACATCGATCGGTTAATATCTTTTACCGCCGCAAGGGGGCCAAAGTTTCAAAAAATCGCAAAAAACATGTTTTTTTTTTTCATTTTTTTTTAATTATCCAAACATACCAATATAATTCCTAACAGAACGCAATAGCTACATGAAGATATGAGGAATGTCCCAGTAAATGTTCATTATGATGAAATCATATCTTTATTTGCCGCAAAAAGACCATATTTTTTGTAAAAATTTCAAAATTTTCTATTTTTCATTTTTTTTTCCTTCAAAATTTTTCTACATTCTATAATATGTCAAAAATAAATAATTTTACTTTATATCTATTAATATATCATAATTTTTTATAAATATTTGTAATAGACTTGAAAATAAAGTTAATCATTCATTTTTCTTGACGATCGCTTCATCTACTGATGTTTTACTTCATAACAGCCAATTCATGCCACAAAAATTATATAAAATGAACAAAATGTTTTAGTATTTTATTAATTAAAATATAGAGATGTTTAACCGAAAAAGGTTTAATAAACTTAAAATGAAGAAGTATTTAACGTAAATGAATTTTATAATATAAGTTGCTTTCAGATGAAGTCATTATTCCTCGAGAGGCCGAAATTGATCAAATGTGATCCTCCCTCTATTCTAGTAAACAAACTTTATCAGCACTTCAATGACTAATTTCGCGCATCTTTCTAGTGACTGAGTGGGACAAGGAAAGTTTTATAACTTTCCTTGCTGGTATCTTTAATCGAACATTTTAAACTCACCAGCGTTGTTAGTCGATAGAGAAACCATAACAGGTTGTTCCGTTAGTTTTCAGTTTTGCCAGTAGACTAAAGCCATACAATTTTAAGATTTAATGTTGAAGTCTGCTATGATAAAGTGACGGATGGCATTATTCTAGTCCACAGAACTTCGTGCTTTTGCAATTTTCTTCATGGCTGGGGCCTCTTCATATTCTATCATCCCAAAGAGGTTATTTGTATGATTTGCGAAATAGTCATTTCGTGAAAATACAGGAACTATAATCTTTCGTAGATTATCTGTCAAGTAACAAGTTACTAACTATAGCGCACAGATTCTGGAAAACATGAGTGATTCATTTTAATTGTGAACCAACTGATGCAGTACACTTTCAGGATGTACTCAAAGAGTATGACAAGTTAAGAAGAGGGTTTCTTTGTTCCAACGTAGAGTCTCAAAATTCGGATAGCAGTAATGATCCACCTTGAGTGAAATATTTGTCCAGGGACTCAGCAAAAAAGGTCAATTGTATACATGCGTGTTGAAAGAGCTTGCAATATTTCAGACATATACTTCTGGTCAGTAGACAAATCATCTTTATCAACAGCTAGGTGATCAGATTAAACTGGCTTAAATTTTGCAATTGGCAATAATTCGCAAATTACAAGAGATCAAAGAGAGAGTTTGAAAAGATGTCTCAGTGGAAGTTCATTGAAGTGAGGTCAAGGAAGCCAATAAATTGGTTTTTTTAAAAGTTGTTCTCAAGTAATCCTAATATAACACCATCTTTGCATCCTGTTTTGAAGACAGTTCCGTGAAATTCGACTGCAATTATAATTACAGTTTGGATTACATTTTTCTTCAAAAAATCTATAATGTCATTGCATATAGAAGTCGCCTTGCCAGACGATGGGGTCAAACGACGAAAATAATTGAGACCTGGTTCTAGTATCAAAGAGATATGTTCTTCCTTGACTTCGCAAAGATGGAACTTTAACCTGGTAGATATTTCTATCTTTAGGGGCATCAAAGTATAGAGTAAAATGAGTACATTACAAAAAAAAAAAAAAAAAAAAAAAACGAACAAAGTGTAACATGGCCCTCTAGCAGCGAGAAATTAATTTTACGCGCAGGCAGCTGCAGGTGTTTCTATCATTGAGCAAATTTTTTTTAACAGAATTACTGTGATCATGGTTAACAATGTGCATGAAATTAACAACATAAAATGCCTTTCCCAGCCTATAAGAAATGTAAAAAATCGGAAAACATTAAAAAGTTATGAAAATTGAAAAAAATGAAAAACTTTAATTTTTAACATTTTTTAGAAATTTTGGCCCTGTTGCGGCGGTAAAAGCAACGATGTCACAAAAATTAAATGTTAATGTTACATTACTAATACCTTGGCGTGGCTATTACGTTCTATTTGAAATTGAATAGGTATGTTTGAACAATTTAAAAAAAAAATTGCAAAAAGTTTGTTTTTTGCGATTTTTTCGAAATTTGGACCCTTTGCGGCGGTAAAAGATATTAACCAGTCGGTGTAATATTTTACGTATTTTATCTTTTTTAGAAAAGGCAACTTTTCCGCACTATTACGTTTCGATTATAAATATTTCGGTTTTTTCGACCCACCCTAGTATACATACTATATAATGGGAATTTTAGTTTAGCAAAAAAATGCATAACATGTTGAAATTTATCTTTCAGCAATTTATACTAATAGACGTAAACGTACTTGAATACTTTTGTACAGCCCTGTAGTTTACCTAGTACCTTTATTACATGCCACTATTTAGCTAAAATTTAATTCAAACTAAAATACTCTTAAAACTACTGAAATTACATTTCCAGAAATTATCGCCCATGGACGGCCATGTATCCAACTCTTTGCGTGGCCCTGTATATCATTTTATCTATATTCTACAAATATTTCTTAGTAAACGAAATTCAGTTCAGCGTAAAAATGCATAACTCTTGTAAAACCCACCTTTAAACAATTTACGCTCATATTCAGTAACCTTTACGATTTCATTTCTGTAGCCCTGTATATGAACTATAGCATTTATACGCACTTTATAGTATGCATAAATATAGTAAAAAAAGCGCATATCATACTTAAAAATGCATTTCGAGCAATCATTAGTAATATACAGTAATTCGGATACAATATAGTATCTGAAATCTTTTCAAATACACCGCAAACAATTCCCCCAATACCATTATGAACGGAATTCTTTTGTGTGGCCCTGTAAATGAACAATAACTATTCTTTGCACCGCATATTCAACAGAATGCATATTTTAGTGGGTTTCATAAATGAATATTAATTTTACTATGTTTGAAAGAGTGTTAAAGTCCATTAAAAGTCATTTGAAACGATTTTTTCCCATTGGCCGTAATGTAACAGAAAACTTTTGACTGTCCCTGTAAATGAACTAAACATGCTACAAACTTCATTTGAAATAGGGAACGTGCTATGGTAGAAGTCACTAACATCCAAAAATTTCAGAAAGATCCGAGCATATTTACGAGAGTTAGAGCGTGGACAGACGGCCAGACAAACCGAAGTCATAAACACTTTTCAACTTTGTTGGAAAGTGTTAAAAATGTATGCTAAAAATGAAGATATATCAGAAAAAATTAAATATAGCTAAAACTATTAATTTTTAATTTTATAAAATAAATTTTATTTTTTTAAACAAATTTACGCTTGAAAAGTAAAAAATATTTGTAAATATACATTTTAAGAAAAAAAGCACACGCAAAAAATATTTATTAATATATATATACATAAACTTTCTGTACAGTTACACTATTGAAACAAATGTATATATATATAACGTTGTGTCTCTGACCACCTTAATAAATGTGTCTAAAATGTTCATTATTTAAAAAAATTGTAGACATATTAAAACTTCTTTTAACACTCTCAATAAATTTCAGGATCCTCCTCTTTTTTATATATTTATTTGAAGCGATTTTAGCTCGTTCCTAGAAAAAAAAAAAAAAAAAAAAAATTTATGAGCGGAAAAAGTCAAATTACTTAAAAATTAATTTTGGCTACAAATTTTGCTTTAAGTATTAGATTATCTAGTTAATTATGTAGTTGCTACAGAGTAAACATATGTTTTGAAGAACTACCAAGTCAATTTTGCGAAGATTGTGATAATTAAAATTAATTTTTTGTTTGGTGTTAACAACAGTTCTTTCCGGTCGATTTAAAAATATTTAAAATTAGCAAGGATGATTCAAATTAGGATTTAACATCGACTTTTGGATTTAAAATTAAAAACTCCTTTATCTTAATTTTTAGTGCGTTGGCATAACGTTCAGTAAGATTGAAAATGTGATTTTATTTTTAAATTATCACATTTGATCATTTAAATTATATTTTGGTTATTAATCTTTTACGCAATCCGTTTTTTAAAGAATGCCTCTTCGAAAAATGCACGCACACGCACATACACATACAGTACATTTATGATAGTACGAATGAATATAAACCATTATTAAATGAAAAAAAATCCCGCTTTATTAATTTTAGCTCATCGTAAAGGTATCAAACGAATTGAAAAATTCGTATCTGAAGGGAAAAAGTGTCCTCCCGCCCTGGACACTTTTCACTCAGATGGAAAAAATTAAATTCCTTTGGAAAAAAAAAAAAATCTTTAAAATGGAGAAAGCTCGAGGAGTACAGTCGTGGTAAAAAAAAAAAAAAAAAAAAAAAAAAAAAGTAAACACGCCTTACTAACTCTGCAAAAAATTATCGTAGAAAAAAGTTACTAGTACCACACGATTGGTAATAAAGTCTACTTTTAAATCATGTGTATAAAATTTACATAGGGGCCATCTACATGTTAAAACGAACCATAACTTTGTTTTTTTTCACTAGCAGTACACAATTCTGACACCATAAATGAACTCTACACCCTTCAATTGGCCTAAAAACAAATTTTTATGCAATTCGTACGACAAGTTTCCGAGAAATTAATTATTTTAAAACGAGCGTATTTTAGGGGCTGTATCCAAATTGAATTTCGGTACTCGATTGTTGACCGAGAGAGCCCCCTTCCTTCTTGATCAAGGCATCTTAAGCGCCACTCAATGCAGTCATTGAAGACGTCTAGATTACATAAGAAATTTCAAAATATATAGTCACTTCTATCTTAAACCATCATTTTGCCGTTTTTTAAGCATAATTTGAAAACTATTTGGAAGAAAAATGTGAAATTTTGGATTTCCATAAAGGGGACTTAATAAATCTAAATCCATCCAAAAAAATTGTAGATTGCAATTCATAATTTTTTCGAATATTAATTTCATGATTCATATTTCATGTCATAAAATTATAAAAATTGCAAATTCAACGTATTTATGTTTGGGTATTTTAGTATTATTGCTACAAAAAAAAAAAAAAAAAAAAAAAAAATAGCACATTAGGAGTATAATTTCAGGAGATATTAATGAAAATATGAAAATGTAATTTAACATTAGAAGCACTAAATTTTGAATGTTTATAATCCAAAACCTTATCATTCAAATGTCTTGAAATTTGGTGTCTAAGGCATACTTTGAGCCGAAGATTTGAAATATCTTGCTAAAATTGGGTATTGCCACTGAAAAAAAAAAGCTTGGGTTCGTTTTAATATATAGATGGTCCCCTAAGCAAATTTTATATACATCATTTAAAAGTAGACTTTATTTCCAATCGTTCGGTACCAGTAACTTTCTTCTATGATAATTTGTTGAAGAGTTAGTAGGGGGTGTTTACTTTTTTTGGCACGACTGTACATTTAGTCAATCTATTAAAATATTAAACTACTTTCTAATTTTACTATACATGATGCAAAACTTGGATATCTCTTCAAAATTAGTGGGCTCTGGACGCGGGGCTGCTGTACCTAGTGCAAAATCGTCCTCTTCTACCGTGGTATATTATATCACTGAAATATAATATGATATTTAAATTAATAAAAACTAAATTTATTCACGAATAGGGCCTGGTTAAAGCAAGGGTCAACTGGGTCGTACCGCTGAGCCCAGTGAATTCGGAGACCCCAAATTTGGTATCCTGTTTTCACAAAGCTCATATTTGAAATCTGTTTTGATAACGTAATCATTATAATCACTATTTGTACTTTTAGAATAAATATGATTAAAAAGAAGAAATATGTTTATCTAAATATGTTTTTATAGATAATATGTGTATTCTAAAAGACACTGGAAATATTTATTTTTTTTAGAAAAAGTATGGGAGGGCGGGAACCTGGGCCTTTCTTTGGCTTGATCGGTCTCTAATCACGAACATTAGCCCTTCCAGGACATGTGTCACGTATTTGCCCCCAAATAGGGTGCGCGTGTTCTTTATTTTTTAGTACCAGAATATTTCACTCGTAATCTTTACTTTGTCTAATCGTAGAACTTTCTAATCAAAGTAACCGAAAAATATAATACATGATTATTGGTATTAAAAATTTAAATGTCGTTAAATGATGTCTGTGTTGAAGGGTTTAATTTCTCATCTCTCAAATAGTTTCTCTCGTATAATAGTCTCTGTCTAACAGTTTTAAGAAAAACATGATATCTAATTGATTTCAAACAAACATAGAAATAACGTGTGTTTATGACAAAGCAAATATTTCTTAACTTCATTACGCCCTTAAAATCCCACTTCAGAAACCAAGAAACGCCTTTATTTTTTAACATCCTCCTTCAGTTGTTTGGGTATCGCAGCTAAATAACTTACAATGTATGTTAAGGGCTGTTAAACAGCACAATTTTCTTCCAGAAGTCATTTCTCCACAACCCTGAATCTCCCTTTTGTTTTCAGGTCCCAAACCACACAATCTAAGAGCAGACAACCTATTGTTCCGCTTCGGAAATGGTTTTGCTTCACTTCATTTCACGGAGGGAAACACCCTTAACAAGTGTGGGGCCCAAGAAAAGGGGATTCTCATCTAAGGCTAACTTTGATTTGATTTTTTTTATTTTTTTTATATATATACAATTTTTTTTTTTTTGCTATGTTATTTCAAAAAAATTATTTTAAAAATGCACCAAACTTGCATAAAGTTTTAAAATATTAACCCTTGGACAAAAGTATTCAGCATGCCATATTTTTAATATATTTAAGTAATAGATACAAATGCTTTACGACATACGATTACGAACTTCTTTTTTCAGTTTGTAAAAAAAACAGTGAAAGAACAAATCAACTTTTAATTACCCTTTTATTTAAACCTTTTGCTTTAAAAAAAATTGTTGCTTAACACATTACTAAACTGCTTTTTATTTATTTATTTATTTTATTTTATTTTTTTTTTTACTGGAAGTTTCGTTGTTATGTTATGGAAGTTTACTGAAAATCGTAAACATTAGAATAATTCTTGCAGAACTTCATCTTCAACGAAAATAATAAAGCAAAATATTTTTTTATATTAAAAGAATTTAAATTACAACGATAATAATAATAATAATAATAATTTATATGTAAATTTCTATTATTTTAATTTATATCATATATTAATAAAATTTAAGGCATTAAAAGGTGAAGTATTGATAAAGGATAAATAAAAATATTGCGCTGGATATGAAACAAGGCGGTAAAATATTTACACAAACAAGCAAACTATTTGCATTTAATTTATATTAAATTTTTCATATTTTAAATTTAAAAGATTTAAGGAAAGAAGAAATGTTTGAAAAAAAAACTCACCTGAAATTAGAACGTTAAATAAAATTAATAGATTAAATAATGAAACAAGTGGTGTGACCTAATGATTTTAATACATGATAACCACATTTTTAAAGCAATTTATTGTATATAAATGATAAAATAAACTAATTTTCTTTGTTTTATTTTGTTTTTGTTTTTTTTTTTAAGAAAAGGATTTTTATGTATGTGGATGCAAGGTAAATGTTGAATCTGTTTCCTTTAATTTTTAAATCACAGTGTAATTTTATTATTTTCGACAGCCTACTTTTACATAAAGTTTTTAGAATAATATTTTAATTTAAATATGTTTTCAAATGTAAACCAGCTTTAGTAATTTTAGAATTCTTCATTGTATTTAAGGAACTCTCAGATTTACATTCATTACAGATAAATAAGGAAGCGAGCTCTTAACTGGAACACTGGTGAATTGCTTAACTAACCGTTTTTAAAAAGTGAAATTTGGATTATTTCTTCTTTTCATGCATAATTTTGTTCTTTGCCGCAAAGCAACCGGAACTCGTGGATACCCTGAAGATAATTCAACTGTTGCCAAATTAGATTATATAAATTTAGAATCGTTCAGGTAGCGATAATAACTGTTATTTAACATGCAATAAACAATATGAAGTACGCTGCTCAGCTGAATCCGTTAGACGCCTATTCTTTTTTCTGTTTTGTTTAAAAAATATGCTGCAAAGTTATAAACTCGATGATTCGCGCGATGTTTTGGTTCACTGAATTTAAAAAGCGTTCTAAACACGTGTAAGTTTTCATTTAACCATTAAAACGTTATCATTAACTACACAAAACTGAAAGTCTAAAAGTTGAAGGATCTTTCTTACTGTAGAATAACAGACATAAGCGATATTGTTAAGGTTGTAAAACTATTTAAATAACATTTAATCTATAGGGAATCTTCTGTTGGCATTATTCTTAGAAAAGTCCAAACATCGGAATTTTAATGGTTTCTTTTGAAATCTAATGGATTTTTAGCAAAACATTTTGAAGCAGTTCTGTCTACTTTAAAAGATGTTTATTCAGTTTTGGGTGCTTGCAGCGGAATATAAATTTATGCTGGATTTCAAACCTATGATTAGAAAATAAATTTAGTTAGTCCCACGTTTAGCTATAATGTAGAATAACAGGCATTAGCGATATTGTTAAAGTTGCAAATAATGTATTGTACTTAAATAACGCTCAATTTAACATTTAGGGAAATTTATGTAGGCAAACATACAGACTCTAACTAAAGACTAAACAGTGGAATTTAAATGGTTTCTTTTGAAACAACTTTCTAAATTTTATTTAATTTTGTTTGATTATTAATTTATTTTGGTAAAAGACACCGAAGCAGTTTTTACTGTTTTAAAAGCTGATTTGCCGAATTGTACTACTAAAATATGCATCACAGAATTAATTCTTGTATTAGATTTTGGAAAAATACTTAGAAAATAAATTTAGCGCCCTTAAATTATTTACGAAAAATGTAACAGCGATAGCAACGTAATGAAATTTTTGTAAGCGCCTTCGCTGCCGCTGCCAGCTTAAAAATAGTCCAGTATATTTTTCAGATCATTTTTTTAAGACACAATTCAAAAAACGTCTATCGCCAATGATGCGTATAGCCAATGTGAGAAGGCGTTAAGATTAATTGAGTTGAATTAAAGAAAAATGGTTTAAAAAAAATGTTTTGAAGAAAGACACAAAAATAAATGAAGTAGAAAATAATAAACTACGTAGTCATATACACAGTAGTATACACACTTATAACGAAGCTCTTAAAACTTTTAGAATGTTAACTTTAATATCAATAAGATATCGCTGTAAATTCATGAAGATTTAAATATATATATATATATCATATTATTCATTTTTTTTCTTTTTTAATGTGATTTTATCGTAAAGTAGTTTGTCGCCTTTAAGTTAAGACACAACACCCAATATATAAAGCCTATTTCTGTAAGAAAACATGTAATTAATTAGAATAAATATTTTGTTGAAGATGTGTTACATTTTTTTGTGGAATAAAGAAGAAATGAGTTAAAAGAAACTTCAAAATAAATGCCGTTCCAATCGGTGACTATTATTTATTTCTCTTATTTTTGTGCTTAAAGAAGACCTTTAGCATTCAAGGACTTAATTGTACATTGTATTATTTAAAAAATGGACATTGCAAATAACCTAAATTCCAACAGGAGATTAGCGTATCCCAAAGACTACACAGCGTAAATTAAAATACAATAAGCTTTGTTATATAGGAAGAAAAATAAAATTGAATCAAACAGAAAAATAAATATTGTTGGATGAAATTTTCTATTGTACTGCCAATGGTTTGATCGTTATTTTGATTAAAATAAGTCTATGTGCATAAGGTAAATAGGCATAATTTAATATTTAAAGCACCAGAGATTTTTGTAATGTAAAGTTTTTCTATTACGTTTATGTGCAAGCATAGATTTATACCGACTTACGGGTGTTTATGCAAAACTATATTTACTATTTAACCATAAAACCTTTATCTGATTCAAGTTAACAAATAAGTAGAATTCAAAAGAAATGGAAAACCAGAAAAATTTTACCAGTTATATCTATTACATATATTGAAAGACGCTGTATGTAACTATAAATGTATGCTACAAGATATGTGAAAGTATGTAAGATGTAAGTGTGCGCAGTAGGGAGAGTATTTATTAAGGGAATAGCGTATTAGTGTGGAGTATGCAGCATGAAGATAATTTAAATGTTAAAATTACTAGGGGATACAACCCGCGCTACCCGAGTTACAGAACATCGGTGAAAACCATTTTTTTTCTTACTTTAATAGATTTTTTACCATTTAATATATTTTTCCACACTGCCCATTAACCCATTTTCGGCCAGAGGTGCGTAAACGCACCATTTCAATAAATATTTTTTTATTAACATTGTGACGAATATTTTTCACTAATTTTATTTTTCTGATATTTTTAAGGGTTCTGGAGATATCTATAAAATATCAGTAATTCAATTGAAGTAAACACTCTGTGTTGAGAAATTTTCAAAATACGCTAGTCTTTTAAAATTGAAACGGTTATTGACAAATTCGACTTTTTGAAAATGTATAATTATTCCACTTGAGATTAATCATATGTTTTTATAATGGATTAAAGTTGAAATTTCTGTAAATAAATCAATAATAAGACAAATGTCATAAAAATTAAAAAATATATATTAATTTTAAATTTAATGGTGCATTAGCGCACCATTGCCCGAATGCATGAAAATGCTGAATGCATTTTATTTCGCAAATAAAATATTATTTTTGATGCACGAAACTCTTTTTTTGGCTTAATGAATGTAATTTAAGCCTATTTCAATGAAAATAATTCCACATTTTATAAAATTTCTATGCTTGGCCTAAAATGGGTTAACAACATCAAAAAACATTTTTTATGTAAAAAATATCAATAATGTATTCAAATAGTTTTGGAATTTACTAAAAGCGACAATTTCGTTTTTGCCGCATGCCAAGAATTAATAGCCGAAGAAATCGCCAAAAATTTCGCTACTTACTGCAGACCTTTTGATTATTTCAGTGGTTTACGAGCGACATGTCTGATAAATTTGCGTTTTATTTTATTTGTTTATTCATTAAGTTTTAATTTCATTATAGAATATTAGACGGAAACAAATGGTGAACGATTTATATTGTTTTAAGTGCAAACAGGTTAAATTTTCGTCATCGGGCTGAACGGGATAGAGATAGATTTAAAAATAATTCATGCTTGAAAATTATTTAAAAAACAATAAACAATCATATAAACTTAGGTGCAGTTTTCAATCAAATTATATTTGAAAGTTCGTTTTTTCCCTATGCAGCGGTGTAAAAATTGAAATTGTTCGATTACATATATGTTAAATTTGTGTTTTATTTTATTTTATATTATTTATTTATTTATTTATGAAGTTGTAATTTCGTTATGGAAAATTAGCCAGGGACAAATGATGAACTATTTATATTGTTTTGAGTGGAAGTGGAGTATCATTCGTGCGTAATGGAGCCGTAATACAGTGGAGATAGATTTAAAAATTTGTGCTTGAAAATTATTTTAAAAACAACAATAATTGAGTAAATTGCAATATAGTTTTCAAACAAATTGCACTTAAAAGTATTTTTTTTTCTTATACGACGGTGTAAAAATTGAAAATGTGCAATGTTTAGAAGTTTAAAAAACTGCAGTAGCGAAAATTGCAAAACAGAATTTTAATCCTCAACTATTGCCAACCTCAAAATGACGTCAGCGTTACACACAGAGATATATTTTCCCTTTATAATATAAGTATGGCAATAAAGCAGTTTCTTTTTAATTATTACATTATTATTATTTATTTTTTTAAAGAATCCTATATTCTTTAAGAGAGTAAACGATAATTATTTAGCCGTTATTCAATATTTTATATTTGTTATTTAATTTTCAGGTGCCTGCCAAAATATTAATCCCACAGTAGCCTGTTGGATTCATATTTCATATACGGGCAATTCCACAGAAAATTATCATTTTTATTTATTTTTTTTTTTTTTTTTTTGGGGGGGGAGGGGGGGGGTGTTAGAATAAATTTATAATATGTTTAATTTAAAGCTATGATTGGAAAACTTGATATTTTTATATTCTATAATAAAATCCTAATAAAAAGGCATTGTAAATTACTGTTTACAAACTAAGTTAAATACCATTATTGTCTTTGTAAAGTCATAATGTTACGTCAGTTACACATAAAAGTTTCATCAGTTACACATAAAAGTTTCATCAGTTACACGCCTAAATGCCATTTTTTTTATTATTCAGAAATTAATTAAACAAATTACTGTTATAATTTGGCATTACTTAGTGTTGTTGAGAACATTAAATCACTTTTTTAACGGGATAGTTTTGATAACTTTTACACTTCAATGAAGTAAAAAAAAAAATTGTATATTTTATGTTACGTCAGTTACAGAATTTTGAATTGCAATTTTTGGGACTAAAAGAGAGATTGAAATTATCTGCAGGTATTTGGGTATTAAGTCCTTAATAAGAAATATTTTAAATTGTAAAAATTTGTTCAAGCTTTATTAGTAAATTTTCTACATAGTTTTGAAAACAAAATCCGATGATCAAATATTACGTCAGTTACGATGGAATTGCCCATACTTAAGTTAATGAAAGCATGTTCAACATATACAATTATTTTCTGTTGTTAGTCATCGTTTTAAAAAATATAAATGAAATTTAATATTTTGTCAATATTCTTCTTTAAAATAAACTTATTGGGAACTATAGATTTGTATGTTGGATATATATATATATATATATATATATATATATATATATATATATATATATATATATAACCCTTAAATAGACACACACACACATATATATATAAAGAGAGATTTCAGCATAAATAAACTACACGTGTATGTTCGTTTGTATGTGTATGTTTTATTTTTATTTATTTATTATTTAATGTAACCGAAAAATAGTTTAAAAAAGAATAAAAATCATGGTTTTAAACGTTAAAATAGAATTTTAAAAAATGCCTATGCTTGTCTTTTTTCATCCAAGTAATTATTTTCCTTGTTATAAACTTTTTAGTTTTTTGTTAAATGAACTCGTAAAGTTAAAAAATATATATTTGCTTAGTTATTTTTTTCAATCTAGAAATACTAATGCCAGGTTTTTATTTTAAAATAAATATTATTCTCTGAATAGATATTCAAAACCAGTTATTTGAAATAAGTAAATAGAAATAATATTAAAATAATTTGATAAATTCATTACTAAAAATGAAATTAAAAAATAGTTTAAATAAGAATAATAATTGTGAGTTTGAACATGAGAAGCGAAATGTTTTCCGCTGTTTCTATTTAAATTGAAAATTGTTTTACATTTTTATGTTTATATGTTCAATCAAATTATTTCACTTTCGTATTAGTAGCTTTTTGAAATGTTTTTAAATGAACTCAAAATGCTCTAAAGATATTTGTTTAGTTATTTTTTCAATCAAAAAACTATTATAAAATTTTTATTTTGTAATAAAACCATTCATATGCTATGTATTTTCTGAACTGATATTTTAAAAAATTGGTAAATTTGAAATAAATTAAATTAAACAATGCTAAAATTATTTCGTAAAGATTTCAAATTTTCAAATTTTTAGAACCATTCTCAAAGACTCTTTAAAAACACACAAGATCTGTACCTAAGTTACTCAACACAAAATCTTCTCATAAATATTGAACTTTATTCTGTTGGTAATGATACATTCTCTTTTAATTTGCATATGTCTTTGTGTGTTTAATTTTAAAATATCTCTAAAGATAGTTTAAATAGTAATAATAATAATAATAATAAATAAATTAATGTGTTTGTGTTTGTGTGAGAGGGGGGAGAGAAGAGGAAGCTAATATGGAAAAATTGCATTGATGCATATTTTGCATATAAATACAATGCTAAAAAGGGTGTAAAAAATAACGTTTTAAAAAAATATATATCAGAATTTAAAAAAAAATTAAATTATATTAAAAAATTAAATCAGATTTTCATTTTTTCTCTCACGTGATTGCTTTTTTTAAGATACTGAATAACTAGAAAGTTGCAGATTTCCAAAACAATTAAATATCATATTAGATGACATTAAAGAGCATAATATATATTATTATGCTTTAATTCAAATTAATTAAAATTAAAATTAGTAATAAAAAATATAACACTGCAAATATGCAGTTTCATTAATTGATAGCACTAATATTATTATAGCTCTTCTTGTACTTGGTAAAATTTATGTAATGACATAAATTTAAATTTACACACATGTATGTGTATGCTAATGAAAAAATTATGAAAATTAATTACATTTGTTAATTTATGCATACACAAAGAGTAAATATAATCATAAGAATGACTGGTCTTATGAGCATTATTATCAAGTCAGTGTGCATTGTTGACACTGGATAAAAATAATAAAAAAATTAGTTGCCTTTTTTCATTCCTAACTGCTTTATTTGCTGTGTATCAGTGGCATAGCATTAGGGTGCATTGGATCATTTTACTACCAGTATTATTATATATTAAATTTGGCTTTATTTAATCGTTGAACGTTACACTATTAAGGGGTGAGTGACACAAAAATCTTAAAATTTTATTAAAAAAAACAAAAAAAAAAAAAAAAACACTTTTATTGCATTAAAAAATTCTCTCTCTTGTTCTGCTTAAAATGACGTCTAAATCATGTTTCTATCTTAATTGGAACATTAAATATTAATTTTTTCGGTTTGGTTTGTTTTCAAAATCTAGCTTTCAAACAATGGTTGTCATGAAACGACTTCTTGTGAAAATGCGCTTTTCTTTATGATGGGGTTTCCCCCCCATTTCTCGTATTTAAATTCTTATAAGTCAAGAAACGTTAAAGATAAATGGTTCAAACTTGAAAGATGTCTTTTTCAATTGTTTTATTTAAGTTTTGATTCAGCAAATTTGAAAGAAATATTTACTTTTGAAAATATGATATATATATTTTTTTAAGTTACACCATTTTTTTTATTTTTACTTTAAATATTTTTTATTTTTATTTAAATAAATATTTTTAATATGCTAAATTTTTAAATGCTGAATCAAAATTAAAACTTATATATTTCTGTTTATTTAAATGAAAAAAAAATGAAATTCTACAAATAATATTTCGATTTATAGCGATTTTAAATTACCCCACTTTTTAAATAAATTTTAAATGTATTTATTTTTTAATTATGAAAAGTTTTATCATGCGATTTTGTTTACAAATGATATCGTTAACCTTCACACTAAATTTCAAAATTTTAATTCAATAAATAAAAATTCTTTTAAAATGTGTCCCGGACCCCCTTAAATAAGGTCAAATTTAGTATATAATAATACAGGTAGTAAAGGGATCCAATGCCCTCTGATGCTACACCACTGTTATGTATGAGTCTAAAGTAGGAAACATTCTTTCAACTTCTACTGAAGTAGCTCTTGCTTTGTAAAACTAATTACAATTTTTTTTTTTCTCCTATAAATTCTTTCAGAATTGCTGTTGAGCAGATATCAGATTCTTCTTTTCTCATTTACATCTTTTTTGTTTTTACATATTTATTTGTAAAAATAGAATGAGAAAATACGAGAATTATTCCTTTCCTAGACAAATACCGTGTTTACTCGCGTAATAGTCGCCCTCGCGTAAAAATCGCACCCCCTTTTTGAAGCAGAAAAAATCGTCAAAATATTTTCTTGGCATAAATTGAATGGATGAAAAAATGATGAAAGGTTGGGTTCGCAATGTTTTGAAAAAAAAGTCTGGAGCATTGCTCAGAAAACTAACCATGCTGGTACTCGATAGCTTCAGAGGACATCTTATTGATGATGTGAAGAAGGAACTTTCAGAAGGCAAAGGAGACTTTAATAACAAGCGATATAATTTCAAAAAGTTTTAAGAAGACAGTTATCTCCAATGCTTTGGACGGAAGCAAAGATGACATTTTATGGAATGACAGAGATTCTTCATACACCGATTCCCATTACAATAGTGATACTGATACCTTCAGTGAAAGTGATTTATTATGAGAATTTTTTGTGAAAATTTTCACAAAGATTATTTGTAAATTTTGTGTCTATAAAACTATTACCATAAAAAGGAAAAGGGTATTCAATAACCAGCACATAATCTGGCAATATTTAGTAAGTTACTAATTGTATTATAATGTGTTTTTTTTTAAGCCAGTAATGTTTTTGCATTAGAGTGTACAATATTGTGTAGTGGATTTCTCCGCATAATAGTCGCACCTAGACTTTCACAAAGAAAAATTGGCAAAAAAAGTGCGACTATTACGCGATTAAACACGGTATATTATACTTTTGTATTATTATAGCTATTTATTAATTTTTATTAAGATTTCAAAATGCTCCTTGTGCTTTCATTTACAAAAACTTTTTTCACTTTACGACTTAAAAGAACATTCACCATTTAAAAATGTGTTAATCCGACAAACAAATATTTTAAAAATTTATAATAGTTCAAAAATTGGCATGAAACTGAATTTTCATTAACAAATTGCATGGTATACATTAATACGTTACAAGTACTGAATTTTCATTAACAAATTACGTTGTATATATTAATACTTTACAAGTATTTTATTAATACTTTACTAATAATTTGAGGAGAATAATTTAAATCAACATTCCAAAACGGATGGGGAGATTTGTTGTAGCGTGTATAAAGATTGTATCTTAGACATATTGAGAATTTCGACGAAAAAATAAAGGCATGCAGCATTTTAAAGATGTGCACACTGTAAAAAATTTGTTTTGGAAAGTTGTAGAGTGTGCCAAGCGTTTATTTTAGACGTATTGAGAATTTCGAACAAAAAATAAAAGCATGGCCCCTTTTAAAGATGTACGCACTGTAAAAAATTTGTTAAAAAAAAAAAAAAAAAAAAAAAAAAGAATCATTTGTAAGACATTACGATACATAATTTTGATTACTTACCTTTAAGAATTATGAAAACATACTTTTTGTCAAGTATATGGAAATATATATATATATATTTAAATTTTAACAAATTAAAACACAAAAACAAAAATTCACGTTTTTGATCGATTTTTGCTCATTTTAAAATCCACCGTCCTCTAAAAAGCATCGCAGAAGATGTCAACAATATAATATACATGCAGCGTTCGTAACATTTGTTTCAATGTATCAAACGGCGGCACGGTAAATTTAAGCTCTTGAATTCTTCTAACATAGCGAACGCCCACTCATAAAAGTCCGGTTTTTGTTTTTCCAGAAAACAGTAAATACTAGTAACTCCAGAAAAAACTCTCATTCTGCAGCTTAAATGAATACAAATATATAATAATGCATCTTTTTAGGTTTTTCCTCAGATAAATGCATTCGTGCAGACAAAAACATAGCATGTTTGCATGATTTATCTTTATTTATTTATTTTTATTAACTTAGCTGCGGAAGATTTCAAGGTCACTCAAAAATGTTACGCAATACTGCCGTGCATGATCAATTAGTGCAAAATGATATGAAATGAATGATTATTTTTATTATTATACTGTCAATTTTCAATGCAATAACTGTAATACTAATAAAATAAAAACAATAAGCGATAAATTTCCGTTAAAAATTCAAGCCGTTTTAAAAGTTTTATTCTTTTTGAATATTTAATGAAATTATCTTGTCATCATCATTATTATTGTTTTATCAACTTTTATTAAGAGAAATGTAGTAATAAAATAATAAAAATATTTATGAAAATTTTCGTAACAATTCATTAAAATTTAAAATATTTTTGACAGTATTATGCTTTAATCTTTTTCATTATGTAATGAAAAAAATCACATATTATCATTTATATGTAGTACATACATCAGAATATAACAGAATATTTGCTATTATTATTATTATTATTTTATGAATTTTCATATTTGCAATAATAAGATTTAAAAAAAAGTATTTTTCAGCGATATAGAAATTTTAATGAAAATTTTAGAATGAATATATTTTCTTTTTTTTTTTTTTTGAATGAAAATATCTCAATTGCTATTTCGCATTTAATACATACGCCATAATATATATTTGCGTGTTTTATTAATTTATAATCAAAATCTTTTCATGGCAGAATTGTAAACAAAACTATTAACAAAAAATATCGTTAGTACTCGTTAGTATCGTTAATAATTTCTTATATTTTGGATTCGCTGGGAAATGATTTAGTTATTTTTTAATTAAAATAATTGTAATAATAGAATAACAAATAAAAAGCATTAATGTTATATGTGATTGTAAAATATTTGATGAAATTTTTCATATGAAATCATTAAAAATCAAGCACCTTTTTACAACATTATGTTTTTTTTTTTTGTTAAACTTCGCTTGTTTATTAAATGAAACTGTCTTATATCATAGTTTATATTCAATACACAAAAGGTAACATAATCTATTGTTTGACTTTTCCATTCATTTATAACTAAAATATTTTCATGGTAATTTTCTTAGAAAGAAAAGTAAAAAGAGAGAAAAAGAAGCATAATAAAAGAGAATTTATTGAATTGAGTACATTCCATATTTCTTCTTCTTAATTTAATTCTTTCATAAAATGTTTCGATTATTTTAATTTATTTTTTAAATGAAAATTTTATCATTTCCCATGGCAACTTTGCTGTTTATATATTAGTCCGTAAAAATTCAAAACGTCCGTTTAAAAGATAATTAAAAACTGATAAACTTAATAAACACTTAAAAAAATTATAAATGTTAAACAAAAGCTATAAAGAATTGAAAATAAAAGTAAATAGAATTAAATAAATAACGTAATTAAACTGCTGTTTTTATAATTAAAAATGTTCAAGCGTAAATAAACAAATAAATAGCAAAAGGAAAATAATTAAGTTTCAATAAAATAAAAATAATACGTTGCCCAAATAATAAAATATTTAAATGTATTAAAAAAATCTTTCTATTACGTCTATTTAAAAAAAAGGTCCTGAGAAATAATTTTTTTTTTTCAAAACAAACATTTATTCTATAGAAAAAAAATTTCAAAACACACCGCTTCTTATTTTTAGAAACCAAAACTTACGCATCCGAATGTTTTTGTATCCGGTTTGAAGAGAGAAAAATCCTCATCCGTGATTTTAAAGCACTTTCCTTTATCTCTTTTGTATCTCGTTATTCACAAACACACTGCAAAGAAATTTCTCCCGAAAAAGTCAGTAAAAACTCACCACTATTTCTCTTTTCACAAAATAAAAAAAAATTCCTTCCATCTTGTTTATAGTATATTCCTCCGTCGCTTCCTTACAACAGACTCCATGGAACGCGAAACTGACATTCGCTGCCACGAAGCAAGCAGGTGGTTGGACGCATGCGCAAGCATTAGCCGCACTACCTGTACCTGGAAAATGGCGATTCAAAAAGGATCTCTGACCCGCTAAGCAAAGCTTTGACCGCGAAGAATAACATTTGATTTCGGCTCTTTTATATAATATATGTGAGAAAAAAAATTAAACTCTAATAAAATTATACATAAAAATTTATATAAGTAAGTTATATCTCCTTAATATTAAAGAGAAATAAATAAAAATAGATTTCTGTTTTGGGATCTTTCTCCGTAAAATGAAAAAATAAATAAATAAATAAATAAATAAAATAATAATAATAATAAAATAAATAAATAAATTTAAAAAAAAGTGAAAAAAAAAAATACTTTCATAATAATCAGTAATCTACCGATATCACTTTTAAAAATAATAACCATTAAAAAAAGAAAAAATATATATTAAAAGTCAAAGGTAAAATCTTTTCTCGTATAATAAATTCAAAAGTCTGTTAATTTTGTTTGAAATGTATGATCTATTTTAGATAATATTAAGTAGAACGTCTTCATTTTGACCGATAAAATCCGCTGCAGAATGTATAATCATTTGGTAGAGATCTAAAAAGTCATTGTTTAAAAGATGCGTTTCAAACGTTAAGATACCTGCTGAGATTAGCCCTATGATATATCATTCTTTAGTGCTCTAAGAATAAATGAAAGTTTGCGAAACAATTTATAGCAAGTATAGGCGCCGGCAAAAGGTTGCAAGACAAGTCGCCGTCGGGATTTTGAAAGTTTATATATTTTTTTACTTTTTATGATTTTGAAAGAAATTTATATATATAAAAAATCTGCATATTACTTAAGATAATTAATTATTAAAAATTAAAATTATTGAGGGAAAAGGGATTTTAATAGATTTCAGATAATCCGGTGCTCTGTTATCAGGGCTCGGCTTAGACTATCTAAGGGCCTTGGCCTTACCAGCAAGCATCATTCTGGAAGTCTCCATTCCATCTATTCATAGAAATTGTCCGTGAATTGTGCTTAAGTGACTAGTAATAAATTTCATATATTATATACGTATATACATAAATTTTGTACCTGGTACTATTCACATCTGTATACAGGGTGTCACAAGAAAGACACAGCTTTAAGTAAAATACTAGTTAGAAAATTAGAAGGAAACTAGTAGAAAAAATATGAATTGGTTGACAGGAGTATGCTAGCAAACTTTCCCTTTACTTATTTATGTATTTCATAACACGTCTAAAAGAAAAATGCCCCAAATTAGTGATTATAAATAGTTTTAACTTCTCTCGTTAAGAAGAAAACGTTAATAATGAATTTCTCTTAAAAACAACGGACTACTAAGTTGTAATGAAATTTTAATCGTTAGTTTTTTTAATTATTAAGTTGTTTTAATGAAATTTTAAGCATTAGTTTTCTAATTATTAAGTTGTTCTAATGAAATTTTAATCATTAGTTTTCTAATGATATAACTCGTTTTTTTTTTTTTTCCCCTGTGGGACGTGGGGAGGCGTGAGGTAAGTGAAGCAGCGAGTGGAAGGAAAGGAGCGAAATCCCTTCCTAAATCTTTGAAAATGTTTTGCGTCAAAAAGACTTTTGATAACTTTTGACCACTTATAATCATTCGGCACCCTCTTAACGGAAATCCTGATTGCTTCCTCAAATGGAGGGCCCGGGAAAGATGCCCACATGTCCCTGTATTTGTTAAGCCCTGTCTTTTATCCGGCACATTCGGTTAACTGAGGTAAAACCCTTTCATCAAAATCATTTCCTAAAGATCTTTCATCATTCATATTCAGAGTGCTTCTGATTGTATTTCGAAATTACGGACGATTATGAATTATAAAAAAAAGTTTTAAACGTGGCGAAAAATGCTAATAAACAATTTTAAAAAATGCTATTAATCTGTTCCAATACAATGTACATTTTATTAAATAATATAGGACTAGCCGCCATTGGCGACCAGTTTGGTCTCCCTTAAATGTATACTAAGCATTGTATTTTACTTTTATTCATAATTTAATTTACTTGCTCAATTCTTTGCTAAATCGGAAGATTCTGATACAGAAATCATGAACTCTTTATTTTTATGTTAGCCGGGTGCAGGTGATAAATCGCCAAACGTTGTTTTCGTCGTATTTTTTCGTATTTCATTAATTTAATTTAAAATGTAATACTTTCACTTGTTTTATTTAAAATACATAAATTTAATTTAAAACTGAAATATTTAAAATTTATGACTCTCAATTATTTCTTAAAAAAAGAAAAGAAAAATAATAAATGATACCATAAAACATAGCATTTATTTCAACATCAAAGCTTTGTTTTAATTTTCCGCGCGAAAAATTGTTTATTACAGCCGCATGAACTGGACTATTATAATACTGATGACATGATGGCGATGGAACAATATTTGGCGATTTATCATTTGCGCCCGGCTGATATTAAATTACCAAATTGGTTGCTTGGCATACAAAAAGCGAAGCGTTCAACCCGGAACTGTTGATGACAGTCACATGACTTAGGCTATTATTATAGAGATGGTCATTTGAATTTGATTAAAATTTTTTTAAAATCCGGAAGAGTTTTCACCAACAAACACCTATACATTATCCTCCTTGGCTGTTAAAATGGTTTGAAAACTAGGAAGAAAATACAGTAAACTTTGTCTAAGGCGGAATCGATCGGGACCGAGAAAATTTTCAGTAGTAGACAATATTCGGCCTTAGACAAATTTAATTCTATGTCTATGGATTTGCAGGAACTTGAAAATCTTTCCGAGTTAGACAGATTTCCGTCTTACGCAGAGTTTACTGTAGATGTAATGCTCTTATTACGTAGTATCCGTAATCTTGTTGAAAACAAACTGCAATTAAAGAGAAAACAAAAATGTAACAATATTTTTTTTTCTTGAAATTTCTTTTTTTTTATTTATAGCAAGAAATTAAAGAATTTTCGTCTGAAATTTGCCTTAATTTTATTTATAATAATGCTAATAACAGCTGTTTGTTTTACCATTGGTACTTTATTTATTAGGATTTTAATTATATTTTAACGTTTGTTTGATTAAAAATATGCATTTGATTGAGTCCTCCCTATTATCCAATTATTTTGAGAGATTTTGTTCTCTAAATTGTTAGAAAAGGAGTGCTGGGTTTGAATCTATGTTGTCTTCGTCGGCCCAACCGTTCAGAATTTTCTATGTTTTTGTTTTCTTCTTTTTCGAAACTTGCGTAAATACTGGTTAGTTTCTATTAGGAAAATCCCCATGGATGTCACCCCCTACATACCCGCACCTTCGACTTGTATCTTTTGCGCAGATAATCGGCTGCAACAAACAATAATATCGACACATACCTGGTTTCGTGAATGTCGAAAAATCGAGATCATACTTTATACTTATTATAACTACGGGATCCAACCTGGGACTTCCAGGTTACACAATGTATTTTTTTAATTGAAGATTCTAACAGTTTTTTTTTACATCTAACGGGCTACTTCACTCCTGCGAAGACGCACGCTGTTAACCCTTTATGTACTGAATTATGAATTTATGAAAATTTTATCTTCTAAAGCATTTTTCGTGATTTGTTTGAATTACATTAGAAGATTTATGTAATCATTTAATAATTTTTAGAAGGATTGAAAGATTTAGAAGGATTGAAGGATTTAGAAGGATTAATTAAATTTGAATTTATAGAGATTTTGTGCAATATTTAAAACCCCACTCAAATCTTTTATTTTAAATACTTTTCTTAGTATTTTGTAGAATTAGGAAATGTACAAATATAATGTTCTTACAATAGAAATATAGAAATATTTCCAAATTGAAAAATCCCCCCCCCCTCCCAACGCCAATAAAGCTGAAAAGATGCAAATGCAAAAGAAATCCTCCGTTTAAAAATATTTTTGTTTTGTGTAAGCAATAATGCTTATGGAACAAGATAAAGTATAATGTATCTATAACTCATTCTAAACTGTATTACAACTAATCGATGTATTAAATAAATTTTAACAATGAACAAGTTATTTTAATGGTACTTATAAGCACCAGTCAGTAGATAAAGGGTTAATCCTACGAGAACGTTCTTTTGAACTATCTCGTTTGCATCTATGTATTTTTAAACAATATTCTTTGCATTGAATAGCTGAGGTGATTCATAAATTAACTGCAAGCGAAATCGAAAAATTTTAAAAAAAGGCCTTCGTAGAGATCAACCTCAGCTAACCCATGCAAAAGAAAATATTTAAAAATAGTGAAATGCAAACGAGATATCTTAAAAGAACGGCTTCCATAGGAATAACACTGACGTGCGAGTGCTTTCGCGTGAGTGAATAAGTAGCTCTATAATATATATACATATATTAAATTGTCCACTAACAACAACAAAAAGAACTTTAATTGAAAAACGTGAATTATGCATTCGAATAAATTTTTCAAATTTATTACAAGCTATACTTTCGTATTAACCGCATGTCAGAAGTTAATAGCCAAATTTTCGCTACTTACAGCGACTTTTTTGGTTTTGATCATATTAGGGGTTTAAGCGTGTAACTCGATTACGTATCTGTTAAATTTTTGTTTTATTTATTTATTGACAACGTTTTAATTTCGTTATGGAATATTAGCCGGATAAAAATGCTGAACTATTTACATTGTTTTATGTAATCTTTCGTAATCGGGCTGCACGCGATACAGATACTTATAAAGAAGATCCTGCTTGGAAGTTGTTTTAAAGACCATAAAAAATCAGTAAATTCAGCATTAAAAAAAACGAAAATTAATTTGCATTGAAATTTGAAATTGAAAGAGCATCTTTTTTCCTTTTCGACTGTGTATAAAAATTGAAATTGTGCCATGTTTAGAAGTTAAAGAAATTGCTGTAAAATTGAATTTTTTTTGGTCAGGTATTGTATCGTCAATTTGAGATGCTTTTGCCCTGTAATATAGATACTGAAAACAGATCTTTTTAAAAGCGATTTGAGTAGACCTCTAAATATTTCACAAAACCTCTATAAATACCGGTTTAGTTTATAAATTTTAATAGACGAAATCGTTCTGAAATCTATTAGTAAACCCGTTCTTCGCAAGGAGAGGCTGGGGAAAAAAGAGTACTCATCAGCAGGACTTAATTTGCGCCGGAGCCCACCGGAGCTCAGCTCCTGTATTTCTCTGTTTTTAGTAAATATTTAAATATTGATCATAATTTACAGGAGCTCATAAATACAGGGCTGCGGAACCCAGTGCAATAGCGTTTCCGAAAAACCGAAGCCTAAATTATCCTTTCCTTTCCTTCACATCTCCACGCTTTTGCTTTATTTATTTTTTTTAATTATTATTATTTAATAATTTTTTTTAATTATTATTATTTTTTTAATAATTATTATTTTTTTATCAAAACACTTATATGTGACGTAATGTTTTGCACACGTAAGAGATGGAAATGAAACGGTCTCGATTTTTATATCAGATTTTGAGCTTGGTCTGGTTCAAGCTCAATCTGTCTTACATTCAAAATTTTATTTATTCATGTATAAAAATGTGCATAGAAAAATCCATATATAGAAAAAAAAATTCCGCCTTCAAAAGTACGTGTTATATTCAATTTCAAATCATTTTAAGGCTATTTTGGTCAAAATGAAGGAAAAACAGAAATTGCGTTTTTCTATTTTAGTGATATTTGCAAATTTATGACATTGATGTGTTGTTATTGTAATAGAAAGCAGTGTTTACTCTTTTTCTCTAAAAGCCTCGAATCTTTCCGATAACGGTGTCAAATTTTTAATGTAATCTGATTTTCAGGGACTCACTACAAAAGATTGTTATGTGGAAGGAATCGATTATAGCTTAAGATATGCATCTTTTATGGGAAATTGAAAAATATTTTTCTTCAGCATATAAATATTAATTTCTGTAAATTTCATTAATTTTTTTTCATAGAAAATGCATAGCTGCAAACTATACCTTTTCTTGTATTAACTCTATTTCCGAATCATAATCCTTACATTTTATCGCAGAATTCTGCAATTATTTAACATTAAAATTAGGCAAAGATTACTGTTGGGAAGGAGTAATAACTAAAAAGTGGAATACTTGACAGCTAAGTGTATGCTGATATATATATTTAAAATTTTTATTTTGCTACAGGAAAAACAATGCTTTAAATTTTGCAAATAATGTATGAAAAATAAATATATAGATTGGAGTGATAGGGAAGGGGGTAACGGTACAGTTGTTAGTACCGGCAGTACCGCAGAATATTAGGTCTCCCGTACTTTTTTTTGTTAGAAATTAAGGAGGGCTGATCACTCAGCTTCGGAATTCTCCTCCGTAATGTTGAGTCAATGGACTTTTGATGTATTCGAATATTTAAAATATCTTCTCGGGAAATTCATATTTTTAAAATCTCTTTTCCTTGTACTCTTCTTAAAGGATGTCTCTTTTAGGTAGATTTCGTATGAAATACTACCTATTACATTCTCCCCAATGTTGGAATTTCTGAAATTTTTTTGCAAATCTACACCGATCATGACCCCTAGAACCCAAAACCACCCTCAGTAAAAAACTTTATCTATCTATCTATCTATCTATATATATATCACTTTCTTCTGGACACGATAACTTCCACAATTCTGCACAAATCTCTTCCAAACTGATACATAAAATCAAGTGGCATAAAATCTCGCCCATGTTCGTTAATGGGCAAAATCGGACAAAGGGGATGGAAATAGGGAGGGGTTTTGTGAAAAACGAAAAATCTCCATAACTTCTTAAATTTTGTACATATCAAATCAGTTTAAAGTTTTTATTACTTCTAAAAATAGGGCAAAAAATTTATGTATCACAGATTTTTGATAAAGTTAAAAATGGGCTCAAGGGGCGCAAAAAATAGGGTTTTTGGGAGAAAAAAATTCATAACTTCGTCAATTCTTAAGATATCAAATCCAGTTAATTTTATTATAAAGCTACTTAATATTATCTATAACTTTTATATTCACAATTTTTGATAGGACCAATTCGTACCGAAAAAAAAAAAATTAAAAACGAAAAAAAAAAAAAAAGGGGGGGGGGGGAGGTTGAAGATGAAAAAAATCCATAACTCCGTCAATTCGCAAGATATAAAATCCCCGTAAATTTATCATATATCTCCTTAATATTGTCTGAAACATTTATATCGACAAGTTTTTGATAGGACCAATTCTTACAGCAAAAACAAATTAAAAATACATAGCAGTTGAAGAAAAAAATCATCTTATTAAGGGTGTATTCAAATCCAAACTGCTTATATTCTTACTCATTTTTAAATTCATTTTTGCTCTCAAACGCATCCAATTGGCAGATTCTCTTATTCAGGAACTATATAATGTACCATAATGATCGATTTTTTCATAGAGGCAGAATATATTTCAAAAAATGATGTCAAAGTGGGCATTTTGAACAGAATTTCCCGAAGCGATTGTGTTAGAAACGAAAAATATTGTCCTACTGAGAAAATAATTGTTTATAAATCAAGTTTTAATTAATTGAACGAAAAATAAAAACGCAGGTCGCTTATAAATCTCTTCAAAAATCACGTCAGCAAGTTTAATTTTTTTTTTTTTTTTTATTAATCTGAAAATGTGCCATAAAATTTAGAGTTGTTGAGCATGGAAAAGTATTTTTTTTTTAAATACCGCCTTAACATGAGTCTGATAAAACCAGCTATTATATAAGAATGAAATAAAAGCTCGTCAAAAGCGGCCAGATGAAATTGTTAAAGCGGGTTTATCTCTAATCATGATTTCGTTTTTGTTGGTAAAATTAGTATACTTAACTTCGAAATCTACCTCCGCCTGTAAGCAGGGATTTTTTTTCTTAGTTTTAAAAATATTTCTAAAATCTATCTGAATTTAATATTTTGTGTGTTAAAAGCGGGCGAACTGTGAGTAAGATTTTAACACTTCATATAAAATTAAGTTTATACTTTAGAAATATTTTAAGAACTAAGAAAAAAAGAGACTTTTAGGAAGCGTACACAAAAAATAGAAGTTAAAAATATTTGTTTTCCGTAGAGATATATTAAGTATACAAATGCATCCAATGCCCACAGACTTTACATTAGTGAGGGGAAATCGGAAGCTGAGTGACCAGCCTCCTTAAGCCCTGCTCATCTGACCTATACAGTGAAAGACGCAACACTTCCATCGACGACTATGACATACAGTGGCTCCCAAAAGTGTTCGTACACTTAAAAAGTTTTAGTCAAAAGGGAGTATCCTGGAATTGAATTCGAATATGAAGTCCAATATTGTTCCATATCATCTCTGTGTTATTCTAAATAATATCCAGCATTTTATTTAAATATTGACTGATTTTCTTTTTATATAAAAATGAAAACGGAAGGATGTAGAGAAAGAACACTCCACAAAAGTCTTCGTACACAGAAACATTTTCGGATAAATTCATAATTAAAATTATCGCCCGTCGTTTTATTTTTATTTTTGTCTTGTGATGGCATTTAAGAAATCGTTTGGCTTTCATTTTTGCTTGCTTTCTTCGTAATATTCTATTTATTATTTAAAAATGGCTCGTAGTCGTAAAGAAACGACTAAAAGCATTCGGAAATGGATTATCTTTCATCATAGTAGCCGTAAATCAGTTCGGAATATTTCTAAATTAGTTTATTCATCCCATTCTACGGTGTAGTATGTGATAAAACGCTTTAAAGAAGAAAATCGGACCGGAAACAATGTAATAATAGATCCTCCGTCAAATTTTAAGCAACGTGATCAAAGATTTATAATTAGAAAAATTGTAAAAAATCCTCGATTAAATACTATAATAGTTGCTACAGAATTTAATGAAACATTTACTACTTAAATTTCACCTGAAACTTGTCCACGAGGGCTGAGATCAGCTGGATTAAATGGGTGTTCTGCCCGTAGAAATTTTTTTGTTAGTGCGAAAAAGAGAAAGCTTAAGCTTTTCTTCACAAAATCAATGTTAAATAAACCCGAGTCGTATTGGAATAATGTCTTATTTGTCAATGGAAACTAATTTAACATTATTGGTTCCGATGAGCGTATAATTATGTGGAGAAGAAAAAATGAAGAACTTAATCCCATGAACTTAATTGGAACAGTTAAGCATGACGGTGGAGGTGTCCGTTTGTGGGGGTTCATGGCAGCATGATGACTAGGTAATTTGATATTTATTGATGGCATAATGAAAAATAAACCCCAATCGTATTGAAATAATGTCTTATTTGTCAATGAAAGCTAATATCTGAGCCATTTTTTAAGATAAAGACAAACAAAAAATGCTCCTGAATCCTTATATCAAGGTCAAATACTTAAGAAAGAAACCTTTTTCAATTTCTAATTTTTTTGCACCTCACTTTAAATATATATATATTTTTTTAATTTAATGGCCGCCATTTTGAAACAAGATGGCTGATGAAGCTGGCCAGCGAACTTGGTCGAGATATTGATGTATACTATCCACATGCCTTCTTCCATCGAAATAGGCGAATACGTGTGGTATCGCGAGACAAATACAAGATCGTTTCAAAGTGTTAGCCATGATAGAAATTCAAAGTGCTATAATTCAACCACTTTTTAAGATATAAACAAAAGAACAAATTTTCAGAAACAAAAACTGCTCCAGAATCTTTGTATCAAGGACAAACACATAAAAAAAAATCTTTTTCATTTTCCAATTTTTTAATACCTCATTTTAAATTTTAAATTACATTTTTTTTAAATGGCAACCCTTTTGAAACAAGATGGCGAATGAAGCTGGCCAACGAACTCGGTCGAGACATTGGTATGTACTATGTACAGACCAAGTTACATTAAAATCGGTTCATAAATACGCCTGTTATCGCGTGACAAAAATCAGGTCGTTTTAAAATGTCAGCCACAACAGAAATTCAAAATGTTATAACTCAGCCATTTTTTTGGATATAGACAAAACAAAACCTGTTCCGGAATCTTTGTATCAAGGTCAAACACATACGAAAAAACTCTTTTTCATTTTTCAATTTTTTGGTATCTCATTTTAAATTTAATTTTTTTTAAAATTTTTTAAATGGCCGCCATTTTGAAACAAGATGGCGGATGAAGCTGGCCGACGAACTCGGTTGAGTTATTTGTATGTACTATGTACACACCAAGGTACATCCAAATCGGTTCATAAATACGTCTGTTATCACGTGGCAAAAATCAGGGCGTTTCAAAATGTCAGCCACACTAGAAATTCAAAATGCTATAACTCAGCCATTTTTAAGGTATAGACGAAACAAAAACTGCTCCCGAATCTTTTTATCGAGGTCAAACACATAATAAAAAAATATTTTTTCAATTTTCAATTTTTTGGTACCACATTTCAAATTTAAATTTTTCTTAAAATTTTAAATGGCCGCCATTTTTAAACAAAATGGCGGATGAAGCTGGCCAACGAACTCGGTCGAGACATTGGTCTGTACTATGTATAAACGAAGTTACATCCAAATCGGTTCATAAATATGCGTTTTATCGCGTGACAAACTTCAGGACGTTTCAAAATGTCAGCTTCGCTAGAAATTCAAAATGCTATAACTCAGCCATTTTTTAAGATATAGACGAAACAAAAACTGCTACGGAGTCTTTGTATAAAGGTCAAATACATAAGAAAAAAATATTTTTCCATTTTCAATTTTTTGGTACCACATTTCAAATTTTAAATTTTTTTTAAATTTTTAAATGGCCGCCATTTTGAAACAAAATGGCGGATGAAGCTGGCCAACGAACTCGGTCGAGACATTAGTATGTACTATGTACACACCGAATTATATCCAAATCGGTTCATAAACACGAGAGTTACAGTGTGACATAGTTCAGATATATATATATATATATTGATATATATATATATATATATATATATATATATATATATATATATATATATAACCAATAATTAAACATAACCTACCACCATCAAAAACCGTAATATTATGAATTAAAGCTGTAAGTATATATATAAAAAAAAAGATTAAATTATTTATAAGAATTATTATGGAAGAAAAATAAGAAAGTGGACACCGACAAATAATGGAAATGCTTATATATTGAATTACGTTTTCAAGGGCACAGAATTCAATGATATAAGCAAAATGGTTGTTTTCTGTGGGAAAAATAAGCTAAAGCTAAAATTAATTTTCCCCTGTGCCCTAACAACCATTAAAATCAAGTGAATTGATTAAAAATGAAAACAGAATAGAAACAAATAATATGAATTGGAAAAAACAATAAAACCTATTTAAATATTTTTAGGAAATAAAATGAAATAATAAACACCATACCGATTAATATTTTAGAATAAATCCACGCTCACATGGCACCCATATCGTAAAGATTAAGGTTAATAAAACAGTTAAGAAATCACAGTAATTGATACCATAGGATGCAGTTAATACATATTGAAATAAATGTTAAATAACTTTTAATATAATATAAATAGAAAGTAATTACATAATTAAAATGCACTATTAAATTAATTAAAAACCGTTAAACAATATCGTCAAAATTTAGCTAAAAATTCCCTCTCGTGTAGTAAATTATAACTGAAATGTAGCTGGAAGAAGTAAATCTAGAACTTATCGAAAAAAAAAACACAAATTGTGGTGCTGCCATCTAGTATTACATTTATGATTTAATTGTCAAAAGACTTGCTTCAGTTGTAAGCAATTGAATGTAACAATTGTTTTATTAACAGCAAAACCAAAAATATCCTTATATATAGATAATTATAAACTGAATATAAACCACACAATGTATTTAAAAAAAAAAAAAAAAAAAAAAAAACTATTGTTAATAAAATTTAAAAAGCATACAAAATATTGTATTAGCAAAGTTATTTAAACTACTCTAAGAATTTAAATAATTTTAGAACATCGATAAAATATAGCATATAGCTATATGCTATAAAACAGAATAAATTCATTAATAATTAATATAAATAATTATTAAAAATATAAAAATCTTTAATAAAAACTATTATATATAAGATAATTATAAAATGAACAGGAAATAAAAAACATATGGTAGTATAAAGAAGGTGAACTGATACTTAAATTCCAATTACCTAAAAAGCACAAATATAGTGTGTGGATTTTTTTATACATCCATAAAAATCCCAAAAGTATGAATGTGGGACATTCAAAAACAATAAACCGATAATAAATTATATAACACTAGGTGAAAATAAATAAATATTAAAATATTAATAAGAATAGAGGAATAATAATAAATATAATTACCCAATTTTAATCCATACAGTATAACTTTATTTATATTAAATATACTTATATGTATATTAATCACTATAAAAATGGCATACTATTAGTAATTAATATGATATTGTCCTTATTAAATTAAAATTTATAACAAATGATTGTAAATAAGATTAAACAATAATAAAGCTAATAATTAATGAAATTCACCAATTACATATAAAATATCAAATCAACATCCTTATAAAATACGTATTAAAAATATAGTAATAATACAAAAGCCCCATTTTTTTTTATATATATATATATAAATTAACCATTGCGTATTATCCAGACAACACCACCCTCCTCCGTACTCTAACATCTACCCACCCATCCATCCTATAATAATTTTTTTATGTTATTTTACAATTTTTATTTTTTATAGAGATTTTTTTATTTTATAATTTTTTTGTAATTTTGTTTACGCATGTGTTAATTTGTTTTAAAAGATCATGTAAGAAAAATACTAATTGTATATTAATGAATATATGAATTTTTTTGGAAAACCATGATTTAATGCATCATAAATTAGTTTTTTAATATTATTGTTAATTAGAGGAGAAGAACATAAACATTTTATTCTATATAAATGATTAAGTATTATATTTCGAAATACAGAATGATGTAGACAAGATTTAAAATTTGTAAATGTATTAACTTTGAATTTAAATTCTTTACGTTTGTCATATAAATCTGTGATTGTTTTGTTGTCTTTTATTGTAATTTTAAGATCTAAGAAGTTAATTGTATTGTTAGATAAAAGGTTTTCCGTTAATTCCAAATTAGTGGGATAATCTACTGGAAATGGAGTAATTGCAGAATGATCAGTATCAATTAAAATTATGTCATCAATATAACGATATAAATGTAGATTATTATTAGTAAAATTACGTTCATAATGATATAAGTATAAGTCTGTATATATATATATATATAAATTTTGAACGGAGGGTGGTTTCGGGGTCTGGGGGTCATGATCGATGAAAATATACCAAAATTTTTTGAAATCGCTTTCCTCCGAACGGCTGCAATAGGTAGCTTTTTGTAAAGAAAGCTACCTAAAACAGTAATGATCGACGAATGGATGAACATTGATGCAGAAATTACACAAAGAAACTAGTGAAATCTATTCCCAGACGTTTAAAAGCTGTTGTGGATTCTAAAGGATATCTTAATTCTATAGGATATCCTAATTCTATAGGATATCCTAATAACTAATTTAACGAAATGTTACAATATTTATTAATATATAGAGATTTTTTTAAAGTGTACGAATGTTTGAAAGACTTTTGTGAGGTAACTTTTTTGTTATTTTTTGATTATTTATTGCTTCAAAAGAAAGTTTTACTATGTTTTAAAAATATTTTATGTAGTTTTGTTACGAATAAGTTATATATATTATTGTTAAATACACATTTTGAAATATTAATTTTAATTAATGGATAGAGCACTATATCATTGAAATTTGTGTCAATCAAACACTTTTGGGAGCCACTGTATGTAAAAGTATATCGGAAAGTTTATCGATTAAAATGAAACATATTACATCGATTGTTTATAGGAGGTGTAACTTTTTTCAGCCTAGTCTAAGATTAAAGTCCCACCTCACAAAGGTAATTTTTTTTTTAAACTTTCATGGATAAAGAAGCAGTGAAACTATTAAAAAGTTTAAATGCTGAAAGTTCGTCATTGAAATTGAGTCATTTAAAAAAGAAAATGTGAGTTTTCACACATGGACTTGAAGCATTTAACTTACGACTGCACGAAAATGAAACATTTTCCGACTACGGAGCTTTTGCTTGTAAAAGGCCGAAAAAAGGGTGTTTTTTAGCAATTATTTTGGGCGATAGAAATGACGTTTTTAACTCCGTTTTTTTTTTTTAACCATTTGGAAAAATGGTTATTGTCCTCGTCAGGGTAGGAAATCAAAAGCATATCTGAAGTTTTTTATAGGTTGAATCCGCATTTTATTCGTTTTCTGATTGGTCTATACAGTAATCTGTATTTCCCTTTACTTTCAACAACATAGATACTTCTGTTGCCACTATGACAAAAAAGTAATAAAAACTACAAAAAAAATAATAATAATAACTCAGAAACAAATTGAGATACAGCTTTCAAACAAATTGCATTTAAAAGTACATTTTTTTTTATCTGTACGACGGTGTAAAAAGTAATATTGTGGGATGTTTAGAAGTTTAAGAATGAAATTTCATTTAAAATGGGTCGTCAGATTTCTACGATGGAAAAGCCTTTTCCCGAACAGCCAATGAAATGCTTGGATAATACACTGCTCAAAACAATTAAAGGATATTTGAAGTTTTATATAAAATAAAGATATAAACGAAATTTTTTTTGCCGAAAATAGAAGAAGAGAATCACAAATGCAAATTTTTCTGGTTTTCAAACTGTGGAGTATGCAAATTTTGAGTTCGACGTCAAAAACGTCGCTTCAGCGGCAGCGAATGAAATTTGACTTTCAACTGGATAAAAGAGAATGAAGACAAGTATGATCGGCATTCAGTGATTGCTTTGTTTCGATGAGTACGATGTCTCAGCGAAGTCATTTGACAGATTCAGAAGCTTTGAGAATTGTTGGTAGGTTAGAAGGGGGCCAAACTCAAGCCGAAGTAGCGCAAGCCATTGGAGAGTCACAAAGTGTCATTTCCAGGATCTGGAACCGTTTTTTGGAGAGTGGATGTGCAGGCCGAAGACCAGGGCAAGGTCGTAGACGGGCAACAACGCCCAATGAAGATCGGTATTTAGCGTTAACAGCTCGGAGACACCGAACCATGAACGCTACTTTTCTCCAACAACACCTTCGCTCGGCTACAGGCACCACGATTTGAACTCAGACTGTCCGAAACCGGCTCCATGCTGTAGGTCTGTATGCTCGCCGACCGATGGTATGTGTTAGATTAACATCAAGGCATCGTCGCGACCGCAGGGAGTGGGCAACCGATCATGTCAACTGGAGGCGAAATGAATGGAGCAATATTCTGTTTTCTGAAGAGTCCCGTTTTTCTGTGCATCCGGATAATAGGCGTATTTTCATCTGGAGGGACCATGGCAGTAGGAATAATCCTGCGTTCGTGCACGAAAGTGTCAGATTTGGCGGTGGAGGAGTGTTGGTGTATGGTGGCATCTCCATTGACGGGCGCACTGACCTCTACATCATTCGAGATGGAGCTCTGACTGGTCGCCGATATAGGGATGAGATCCTCAGACCTATTGTAGTCCCTTACGCTGCAGCAATCGGAGATAACTTCATTTTAATGGACGATAACTGCAGGCCACATTGTGCAAACCTGGTGGAGGATTTCCTTTTCGAGGAAGGAATCGTTCGAATGGAATGGCCAGCGTGTTCTCCAGACATGAATCCAATCGAGCACGTTTGGGACGCTCTAGGAAGACGAGTTTCTGGCCGCCAACAACCCCCACAAACTCTCCAAGAACTGGAAAGAGCTCTTCTGGAAGAGTGGGGCAGAATACCCCAACTCGTCATTAATAGCCTCATTGAGTCCATGCCTCAAAGGTGTTCAACGTTGCTGGCCGCCCGTGGAAACCATACCCCCTACTGAAAATGATTTTCTTTGAAAAAAACATCTTTTCTTATTCTTTTTTTCTCATATGCACAAATTGTGTTTTTTTCCTTTAGAACACAAATGCGCAATAAAATGCATTTTTTTCTGCCAAACATGTGTAATTTAATCTCATATAACCTACTATGTCTGTCGACCATGTATCAATCAGCTAAACAGTTTACCAGATACAAAATCCACCTAAAACTGCAATATCCTTTAATTGTTTTGAGCAGTGTACGTAAGTTTCCGGTGGATAATACGTAAGTGTTAGGAAATCTGACGGGTCGTAGGCGATTTTTGTCGCTTGCAATTTTTACGTGTAATAACAGTATTAATATTTAATTCATGGCGTACGTAATGTATGACCAACTCCGTGCGATTTTTTATGTCTTAAATTTTAATCTTTGAAAAAATCATTTTCCAAATGGTCGTTGTAATTTGTTAAATTGCTTTTTTTTTCGGTGTTATTCATTGTCATTTGAAGAACATTAAAAAAACTAAGTTTGTACAAACTTAATAAATAATATTTTTAGTTATTTTTTATTTATTTTGAAAGTTATCTATTAAAGTTGAATTTTAATAAATATAGCCTTGTCTTTACTTCTTATAATTTTATCAGAATTGCTGTTAAATTGCTAAACAGAGAATAATTGATAAAAATAGAAATGAATTTTTATCTATCTTGATGACTAATTTAAATAGAGGAAGCTGGTAAAGCAAGGCTCATTTAATTGACATAATAAATTATGCTTTAATTTCTTTGATAACAAGCATATCAGTCACGTGTCTGATTTGAAATCAGTCAGAGCTGAGGTTAAATTTAAGCTTCAGTTGTGTTTGCTCTGGAATAATTTCATTCTCTCGTAACCATCTATGAAATTTTCGAAGTGAAGCGAGAGATAAATCCAACCCTCTTACGTTTATTATCCGGATTAAGATATATCCTAGGATTTACTTTATAAAAGGACATTTTTAAAATTTTCACAGATTCTATGTTTTGTATATAGCAAGCAGAACAAAACGTGAATATCAGAAGAAATTGGAAAACTTGAGGATTTCGCAAATTACAATTACAAAAATATTTATGGAAAAATTTACATATTTATAAAGAAAGCAAAAATTAAGCAGAGACAATTAAAAATTAATAATGAATATGAAAATTAAATTAAACCGTTTAAAAAGATGTCAAGTATAAAGGGAAAAGTTATCTTATTGGCAAATTGTATTTGTACATCAAAGTGAATTACTAAGAACTTTTATAATATAAATACTTTTTAATTTTTATTTAAAAATATATATTTTGCCTTTCCGCCACTGGTGCGTCAATAAAATCGGAAGTTGGGAGGGGGGGAGGGGGGGGGGAGGAGATTTGTAATGTTTTTAATTAGTTATCCCTGTATTATTTTTCTTTGATCTTTATCCGTATTCATATTGCAATAAAATGGAAAGCATTTCGAGGGTGGTAAGGAGATGACAACAGTCGCGAAATCACATGTAAAAGAGCTCGTATTGGTGTACTTTTTTCTCGGGAACTAATAAAATGATTTCAATACCTTTTTAAAAAATAATTCTGGTTGTAGATAAACTATAAATTTGATAGTCAGCAAAAAATAAAAAATAAAAATGCAACGTGATTTCTCAAAAAGAAAAAAAAAGTCACATGTAAAACAATTCTGAGATTGAGGTACCTTTTTTAGAGAACCACATAATTGATTTCAATAATTTTTTTATAGATGTGTCAGTCTCTATAAAGTAATCATTCGACAATAAAAAATATAATAAGAGGAATAATAATAATAAGAAGAAGAATTATCATAATAAAAAAAGGAAATAAAATATAAATAAAATAAAATAAAATAGAACAAAATAAAATAAATAAATAAAATATATTATAAAATAAAATAATAAATAAATTAAATAAAATAATTAATAAATGAATAAATTAAATAAAATGAATACATGAAAAATGCAATAGCTTATTTTAATTTTTTAAAAATCCTTGGACTTATTTTGTTTGAAAAGCTCATAATTATGGTATTTTATTATTTTTTTAATTCCTGTCGAAAGCTCAATTTACAGTTTAGCTACTACTAAAACTATTGAAAAGTAGTATTGAAATCGTTTTAGTAGTTTCCGAGATAAAGGAACATCAAATTCAGCTGTATTACATGTAATTTCGTAACTGTTGTCCTCCCCAGGGCTGTAGTGGAGGGTATACGGGGGTATACGCCGTATACCTTCTGGATTTTTTTAAGAAACACCGTATACCCTCTGTTTCGCAAGAAAACTATAGTATATACACTCTAGGGTATACGCTCTGCCTTGAGCGTATACCCTCTGCTTAGAGCGTTTACCCTCTGTTTTTTTTACGACTACACCACTGGTCCTCCCTTTACTAGTTTTTAAGATACAACATGTAGACATGTATATTTAGGCTAAATGAAGCACAACAAATGGAATGAAAGAAAAAGAAATAGAGATTCATATTTAGTAAAATAAATGTATAGATAGTTTCTCAACCCAATAAATTTGTGTTGTTAACAATATTTGTATATACAATACAACACAATAAATTTGTGTTGTTAAGAATATCTGTGTATATAATGCAGTAGTACAATACATTTGTGTTGTTACACAATAATTCTGTTACATTTGTAATAGAAATAATATAGAAAACATACAGAAATAGCGTTGGTGAAACCATCTTTAGTGATTTTTTAAAATTAATTAGAGTTATAACTTGGGTTCTAATTTGATACAGAGTAGCTTTTATTTTCAATCACCGAAAAAATGCCGTTGCATTTATACTAAAATCCTTCCGACATGGAATGGAACCTGAATCCCTTATTAAAGAGAAAATTTTATTCCCGTTTATTGAAAAAGCATTCTTGCAGAAAATAAGGATATCATATTAAGGAAAATTCCTCTATTTAAATGTTTTTTTTTTATTATGTTTTAGTGATTTTTTTTTCTTTTTAACGAATTTACGAACAACTAATTAATTTTTTAGATAAAATGTATTATTTCGCTTAATTTATATAATACTTTTCTTGAAATTACGTCATTTTTTAAAATATTACTTTTATTTTAGAAATATGTATTGTACTTGATACTTCATAGGACGAAAAATAACACCGATTATGGGAAAAGAGATAGTCACTATGGCTATAAAAAAGGGAGGGAGAGAAATTAGAAATAAATTGTCAATTGAAAACCTTAAAGATTTTTCTTATCTGTGGATTTTCTTTGCGCATCATCTGAAAAATGATGCCAGACGTTAAATTAAATTAAAAATACATTTGAAAGTCTTGAAGCAAAAAAGGAGTTTTTTCCATTTTTGCAAATTTTTTTAAGTATTTTTATCAAGCAATCGAACATCTCAAAAATGTGAAAAATGGAGCTAACTCCTTCCTCTCGCAAACCCTTCATTTCTTAATAGCCCAGCGTAGCACGTAAATAAAATGTCCCAATAAGGCAGACTTTTGGTACTGAGCACAGACATAAAACAGTCCCGATTATTTTAAAAAGCATCACATCGTTTTAAAATGCGTTTTATATAATGTCAAAATAGCTGGCATGAGTAAAAAGGTTAAACAATTCCTCCGGAATATCTGTAAATGTTTCTTTCTCACCTACGTATGGTTCGTGCAAGGGAACTTAAATTAAAAAAAACAGTTTTAAATAAGTTTTACGGAAAATAATGATAATATAGTCTTCATTTCGTTTCATTTTATGTTAAGGTTTATTTAGTGTGTAAAACTGTTCTAAGCGGAATCTTCTTAAATATGTAAGATTTTCTTTTTGAAAATTACTTTAAGCCCGCTTGAATTTTTTTAATTAGTAGTAAAAATAACTTCATGTGTGTATAGTTATTCATAAAAAAAGCCAAAAAAGTCGTTTTTTAAAACTAGAAATGCAGATATAGATTATTTGGGAATGTGAGTAATCGTTTTATGTATTTACAGTGACTGCTACATTTTTTAGCGAAACTCGATTTTCTTTTAAACGTGAAAATTAGGTGACAATAATTCGGGCATTAACTTTGAAAAAATATTATTTGAAACAGCTTAAATTGCTCCTCCTGTTATACGCATGTACACAAAGATATATAAAATATGGCTTCATTTATATTCAAAATATGATAAGGCTGCAAAAATATCATTAACGTGATTCTCCCTGTTTTTTAACTACTACCTGTTGAAAAATTTGATTCGTTTTTTTCTCAATATTAATACCGGCACTAGAAAAGGTTCTTGTTTACCCTGAACCTCAAATACTTTTATTCCCAATAACAGTAAACATAAAAAGTTAACTTTTTAATTTCGATTTATTTTGCTATCTATGAATTTTTGTTTATTTTATTGAGAATCTTAATCTTTTTCGTGCAAAATAAAATAAAATAAATAAATAAAATTTTTAAATTCTCAAATTTATTAAATGTATTTAAATCCAGATATTAATAGATTTAATATGCTAAGCACACATACGTATATATATTAGTTAAAACGTCTACAAATAACTTTAGATTTTGATTAAAATCCCCAGAATTTTTTATTCCAGTTTGGTTTACATATACAAATAAAACTGTGCATAGTTTTTTCAAACTAAATATAATTGGAAAAGTTAAAAATAGTTAAGTGCAGATGAAAATTTCATAAAATTTTGAAAAAAATTTTCTTACCTTTATATTCAGATATATAAAATTAGATGCACAATTTTATTTGTATATGTAACCAAACTGGAATAAAAAATACTGGGGATTTAAACTGATATGGGGTGAGGTAGGTACATTTTGAAAGTTCTTGATAACGGTTAAAATATTCAGGAAAATTCCTTATTTTTGTCCAATTTAAAAAAAAAAAATTATTGGGAGAAAAATATATGCCATAATTCATATAGTGCGCCCTTGAATAACTTTTAAGGTGCAATTTAAAAATAAAATAAAAAAATGAGCTTGAAGGTCCCTTATCCCCTTAACCCTTTAGTGGCCAGCTTTGCATATATGCAAAGAACAGTGTTTTGAATTTAATAGATTTTTTTTATTCGTATGTACCTAATTCACACTAGAAAATTAAATTAGCAATATCTGCTTCAATTAATAACAGACATTCCGTATTTAAATAAAACGAAATTAACCATTGAAACTTTCTGGTGTAAAGCCAGGTTCTCCGAACTACATAATTTCTAGAACGTATTCTATCATGGGAATTAAAGGGTTAAATGTTAAGTTTTATAAAAAGAAATACTTATATAAAATAAGGTATTTGGAGACATACTTATTAAAATATTTACTATTTTGCAATATTTTAGCGCAAAACAGCCACACGACAGTAGTTTTTACTTGTATTGCAGATGTGCAACAGAAGAAAAGATTGACGTATTATATGAAAAATATATCTCTGATTTTTTTCATTATTTTTCCTGCGTTATAACCTTTCAGAGAATCATGTATAAGTTTTTCGAAACGAAATAAAAAATCCCGCATTTAAGAGTTAATACAGTGATATGTTCATTACGATTAAGTCTTCCGAAAGTAAAATTTGAATCTGAACACCAAAAGTAAAATATAATAAAGTCTTCTTCAGAAAATAGCTACTTTTTCCTTCATTTCTTTTCTTTTATCTTCATTTTTGCAAATTTTTCCGATAATAAGAGTGGCGATAACAGGTTCTTTGCCCCACACAACCTTTAAATTGCCTTGAGTGGAACGAAAAAGGTAAATTCTTCAATCGTTGGAGAAGATATCAAATATGCCATAAATCCATTAGTTAAAAAAAAAAAAGTGTAGTCACGACATAAACTCATTTCATTGATTGGTTTCGGCAGCTGAAGATTTTTAGGAATCCTCTTTCCGTGCGAGTTTCTAAGTGAACGATTTCTTTCTATTATCTCTTGGAGGTTTTTAATAAAACTGAATTTGAGGAAATGCGAAATATGGAAATTTTATTATAATAAAATAAATCGAATCGTATTATGGGGAAGAAATAATTTTTATTACGAAGCGAGAAAGTTTTATGGGATAAAAAACATACTGGATGATAAGTACCAGCAATAGTTACTTTAAGCGTTAATGAAAGAAAAAAAAAACAACAACAGAAATTGAACATATATTTGTAAATTTTTAATCATGATCTATTAGAACACATGAAACTTATATATTCATGAAATTTTTTTTTAATTTATTTCTGTGCCAGTTTTTATTAAAAACAAATAAAAATTTAGTATTAAAGTTTTGAGTGAAAAAAAAATAGTATATTCTCGAATTTTTAGAGAAGAAATCAAATATGCCATGATATCCTCCGCTATAGTAAAAAAAAAAAAAAAAAAAAAAAAAAAAAAAAAAAAAAAAAAAAGTTGAGTCACGAAATACCCTCATTTTATCGGTTGAGTACTGTTACTAAAGATTTTTGGAAATCACCATTCCGTGGTGGAAAAAAATAAAACTAGATAAATGATTACTACTTTTTGCAACAATTTATCTATTTATATATATATAGATAGACTATTTCACTTCGACGTATCTTAGATGCTTTTAACAAAACTTGATTTGAGGTAGTAGAAAATATAATTTACCAAGTTGGTAACAAATTTGGTACAGTAAAAATAATAGAAGAGTTTTAATGTGAAAAAGAAATTATTTTTATTTGGTGAACGAAAAATTGTGTAAAATACTTGTATCCTTAAAAAAAAATCATCGTGGTTTATTGTTTTGTGACTCTGAAAATTGATTTCCACCAAAGATGATATTCAGATTAAAAGTTACACTAAATGTGCATTCTAGGTGCATTTATCAGCTTTCTGACAACTGTCGTCGACTTCCAATCTCTGGGATTTTTTAAAATCATATTTTCCTGTTTGTGTTCTAATCCTGTGTAGTATCCCGTTCACACCGGATATTTAAGATATCTCAGATCCCCGACCACACTGGAAGACTTCAACAAACTCACATAATAGTAGAAACTTTCTAGGCTAGATACAGCCACTATCACTCCCTCTGATTGGTCGTGGTATTTCGCTTTAAATAATTGGCTGTTGGGAATAGTTTCAACTTTGTTCATGGGCACACTTCCCATTTGTTCAGATCACAGACACAGTGACGTTCAATGAGTTATATTAGAAGAGTTTTGCGTATCCTTCAGATGAGTTATCTAAGATGAGTTTCACTCACCTCTGTCAAAGTCCTATTTGCATCTTCCCTCAATGTTTTACTAGATCTTTTCCCTTTTAACATTTTCCAACGTAGTTGAAAGTGTTTATAAATTCAGTTTGTCTGTGCATGTTCTATTTGTATCAATCATATTTAAAGTGATATTGAAACATGTAATAAAGGGTTAAAAAAAATCTTTAAGTTCTCGAAAGTGGAGAAAGGAGGGCAAACTTTGATAACGGCAGCTACAGATGTTATAATTGTAACTAGTAGTATCATTATATGGATTCATAATAAAATTATTTGCCTATTTTTCTATTTAGAACTGGAAAATAAGGAAAACTTTTTTTTGTATAGAATTGTCCTTCCCCTCCCTGTTTTATCACTTTCCAACATAGTTGAAAAGTGTATATGAATTAGGTTTGGCTGTCCGTCTGTCTGTCCGTGCTCAAACACGCGTAAATATTATCGGATTGCCATTTAATATATATATGTTATTGAGGTTTTCCATGGAATGATCGAAATCGAAAATGAAGTGTGAAGCATTTATAATTTGTTTACATTACAGGATACTCAAAAAATGCCATTACATTATTCTCTATGTAGAAAAATTGTTTCCAGTATATTTTAATGATGTTATACTATTTAAAGCATAATAAAATTGATATGCATTTCTTGGTGTATAACAAGATACTTACTATAGAATAGTGTTGCATGGCATTTACTGATGTATTTGCAGGGGCGCACATAAGAATTTGGCTACATTCTGTATATGAGCAAGAATTGCTGAAAGTGTGTTTTCAGTTGTAGTATTTGTTTTAAAATTTAACTAATTTTTTTTTTCATAATACTTGGTGTATAGAAATTCTATAGATCATATACAGGACTGCACAAAAGAATTCAAATATATTTCCACTTATTGGCAGAAATTGTTAAAGATGAATTTTCAGCTGTGTTATGTGTTTTCTGACTGAACTAAATTTTGGCATACTATGTAACATATATACAAAATATATAGACCCCATACAGGGTTGAGCAAAAGGATTTGGATGTATTTCCGACTATAGATTGTCATTGCTAAAATTGTGTTTTCAAATGAGTTACATGTTTTCCAAATTGTATACTTATACATCATCTTTCACATTATTAAACGGTAAAGTTTTGAAACGGTATTCTGAACGTGTTGGAAAGTGTTTCATAATCGATGCTTCACGTATAATCCCCCCCCCCCCTTGTTCTTTTGTGGTTTGGATCGGAATCCATAACAATTTTTTTAAATCTTTTACTGCCCATTCTTTTCATGTTCTCAAACAATATTAATTATAAAAACATGTATAATAATCACTTATAAACAAATTAAGTTAAATAATGCTATAAAAAGTGATAGAATATCTTTATTAAGACTTACGATCGTTTCATCGCACAATCGGCGACATTTTCAAAATCAATCATAATAGAAAATATTTTCACATAACTAGCAAGTTAATTTATCCATCAAGATTTTATTTACCATTCATAGTCCGAGAATCAATAGAAATATTTTTACGCAACGAGAATATTTGCAATGATTCTGTGTCCCTTGATTTACCTAGAATTTGGAAAGAGATACCAAGTAATTGTAGAAACAATAGTAAAAATTAATCCACACTCGCAAATAGACAAATTAATTTTATTTTATTTTATGCTTTGCAATGTTTTTCAGTATGCTTGATGTCTCGTGACATTGTTTACCATGTTGTTTTTAAATTATGTGAAAATTAATCCACGCTCGCAAATAGCTAATTTAATTTTTATTTTATTTTATGGTTGCAATATTTTCATTATGCTTCATGTCTCGTAACATTGTTTACTATATTATTGTTTTTAAGTTATGTGAAAATATTTTCTATTATGATTGATTTTGAAAATGTCGCCGATTGTGCGATGAAACGATCGTAAGTCTTAATAAAGATATTCTATCACTTTTTATAGCATTATTTAACTTAATTTCAATATTAATTATTTGATATGAATATCTTGAATGATATTAATGTAATCACTCTCTTTACTTATTCATTTCGTACTCTCTGCAATTTGAAATTTTATACGAGGGGATCCATTTCTATTGCCTATTACTTTATCTTATTTGCTGCAATAAGTCTCCATGCCTTTGTCCCATAGAATAAAGTAATTTTTGCAGTTGTATCATCAATATTTAGTTTGAGTCTTCTACAGAATTCATCATTCTACCAAGTTTCATTTAATCGTATAATAGCACCTTCTTCTAATTAAATTCTATTACTAATCTCTAAAGTGTCTCTATCGTTTCCATTAATCTCCACTCACAGATATTTATAGGAATCCAACTACTTTCTCATCTGCTAGTAGTAGACCTGTCCCCTTTTTACCAAATATCTACTACACTATTCGAAATATTTTATATCTAGCATTCTTCTTACATAAATCTTTTAAATGAAGGTCTCTCTCTTTGTATATATTTATTTTAGCATTTATCTTTTATCTTTTTACTTTCTTCTATCTTTACAAGAATCTACAAGAATCAATCTTTATTGTATTGGTGAAAAATTTCGACTTCCGGTTTTCGACGCATTTATACGTTTTAGAAGATCCTGAACCGATTTGACTATTTTTAGAAAACGTCTGTGTGTGAGTCTGTCTGTGTGTGACATAAATTTTGTGGGCGCTCTATCTCAAGAGCTAATGCACAGAATTTAATAAAACTTTAGATTAAGTTAGTCCCTGAGGAAAATTGGTGCTGATTAGTTTTTGGTGTAAATCGCGAACAGGTGGCGCTACTAAGCTGCATTTTTCATGATTTTTGCAATACCTCTATCTCAAAAACTACTGCATGGGCTATTATCAAACTTCAGATTCAGTTAGATGTTGACAGAAGTTGATGCTGATTAAGTTTTGTTGCAAATCGCGCAACAGGTGGCACTCATTTTTCACTATTTCCGCTATAGCTCTGTCTCTAAAACTAATCCACGGATTTTCATCAAACTTCAGTTTTAGTTAGACGTTAACGTAAGTTGTTGCTGATTAGGTTTTAGTGTAAATCCCCCACAGGTGGCACTCATATGCTGCATTTTTCAGGATTTACACTATTAAAACGATAGTCATATCTTAAGAACTAATCCTCGGAATTTCACAGAACTTTATATTATTTTAGACTTTGACATAAGTTGGTGCTGATCACGTTCTCGTGTAAATCACATAACAGGTGGCGCTGTTATGCTGCAATTTTCACGATTTTTGCGATAGCTTTATCTCAAAAACTAATGCACGGAATTTAACCAAACTTCACATTCTGTTGCTCATTCACATAAATAGATCCTTATTAGGCTTGGGTGTATACTGCCCAACATAGCTTTTACGCTCTTTAGGCTGCACTGTAACAAAAATACGGCCAGTTTTCCTGTAGAAATCGAAAAAATAGTTGCTCTTATCGTACCGGAAAAATTTCCGACCCAGCTCGGAATAAAATACGTAAAATACCGTTTTATTGACTATTTCCCCCCTTTTTTTTTACGGATTTTATTCCGAGCTGTGTCGGAAAATTTTCCGATACGATAAGGGCAACTATTTTTCAGATTCCTACAGGAAAACTGGTCGGATTTTTTTTACAGTGTGGGAATTTTGGTTGCAGACATCCAATAGTGCGTGTGCCGAATTTCAATGATTTGTTTGAGAAATGCGATGCTTATATCTCCTTTCTAAATGCACACAACTCAACGAACCTATACCTTTTACATCCTCATGATGGGAATAGATTGTCATTTAATTCTGGCACTATGATAGAGAAATTTGAAGTATTAACGCGTATGAGATAGAAAAAAATCACGAATGAGAGATTGGAGAACATCCGACTAGTTTTACTACTAAATTACTTTTTACAGATCATCTATAATTAAATATCTTATATTTTAATCTATCATGATAACTTTGAAATGTCACCTTCAAAGAGTTTTCGAGATTTTATTCTGAAACTTTAAATGTGTGTCCATTTCTTTAATTGGATTTGCTGGAGCATAAGTTTTACTGTCTTTTTTACCTTTATCTTTACATCGGATGATTTGTTCTGATTTATACTATCTAGGATCATTCCGTGATGACCAAAGTAACATTTACAGTAAATGAAGGCAACTATTTTACATACATAGACAAACTCGTTTAATACGAGCACTTACGAGATCGCGATTAAAACGAGCAATTTGCACCATAAGAAAGGTTCATCGTTTAAACTACACTGTAAAAAAAATCCGACCAGTTTTCCTGTAGGAATCGGAAAAATAGTTGCCCTTATCGTACCGAAAATTTTCCGATCCAGTTCGGAATAAAATCCGTAAAAAAAAGGAAATAGTCAATAAAACGGTATTTTACGGATTTTATTCCGATTTTATGGATTTTATTCCGAGCTGGGTCGGAAATTTTTCCGGTACGATAAGGGCAACTATTTTTTGATTCCTACAGGAAAACTGGTCGTATTTTTTCTTTTTACAGTATATAATAAGCATTCCCCTCTTATTACGATCTAGAATCACGGCTAATACGAGCAAAACATCTGTTCATCAATGTTTCGGAGAATAATAGGGAGGAATTAATAATGGAATCCCTTCACATGACTGCAGGATCCATATCTCGCCAAACTGTTCACCGAATTTCAGTTTCGCAATTCTACCTTTGTGGGATTTTTTTTTTTTTCAAGAATGAAAGCAGAAAGTTCCCAATAAAGTAATCATCCCCCAAAAAGACGCCATTTTGCGTAATTGTGTTGACGTCACACTATTCCCTTCTGAATAATAGAATCCCCCTTCTACACTTACGATTTCTGCTTTATGGTTACATTAGTGAATGCCGTTCATATCCTACTAGACGTTAGTAGCTGGGAAGTTCGGTTCACAAGCACCAATCAAAGACAGCTAATGGTAAAGTTTCGCCAGTAGACACTTTAATACATTTTAATTAGCACGGATTTGGATTTTTGTTTTTAGGCCCTGAGCGTTGGCGAGCCGAGTGTCCCGGCTACTAACATAAGTGTAAAAAAACAAAAGAAACTTTTGGGAAAACCTAATATCTTGGCTTCAAGCTGCTGAAGAAAATTGTTTTACTTATTAGACAACTGGGGACGTTTGAGTTTAATTTTTATCAGCTGTACTGGCTGTTTTTAATTTTATCGTGAACATTGCAAAAGTTTATTAATTTTAATTTAAGGTTTGGTGTTATCTCTGAATGTATTCTTACCGATATGCACTTGAAAATGTTAATTCTTGGCTAATTTCAATTTAGATTAATGTCACCTAAAATATAATTGCTGCTAGCCACTTATTTCATTTTAATGCCTGCTCAATGTAAATATGTAATAATATTTTGAGATGTTTGTGATAAAATAGTTCATATTTTCTAATATACATATCAGCGAAATAGTGAAATCAAGTTGGGGGGATTTTTTTTATTAAAGATATTATAATACAAAGGTAATATAGAAATAAAGATATTAGCCATTATTTCAGAATAAAGTCCTTCCCTTATTTAATGTCAAACATGCCTTGATTAAGTAAAGTAGCGATTACTAGTCAATAAAAGTGATAATTATTTTTAATAACGAATTCCCAAAAATGCAGCATTGCAGAGAAATTTCCCGGTTCTATTCTTTTAAAACGCTGAAGTTTTTAAAAGTTATTATCAACTATTTAACATTTTTTTCAGATTTGTTTAAAAAAAATTTTTTAGTTCCTTCTTTTAGGCTTGTGTTTGTCAAATATTTAATAGACTGTTTGAAAATATTCTAACTGAACTTTGCATCACACATGATTTTAAATTATCATTGATGATTGATTAACAAATCAAAACTAGTATGCTGTGGCCATCACAAAACTTTTTTATATATAAATCACGTCAATTAAATCATTTAAATAGTACAAGAAATTGCATCAATTTAGCACCAATTCATATCAAAGTACATCTGAATTTGAAGTTTGATGGAAATCCGTGCATTAGTTATTGAGATAGAGCTACAGTGGACATTCTGAAAAATGCAGCATAGCAGTGCCACCTGTTGAGCGATTTGCACCAAAACATAAACAGTACTAACTCATATCAAGGTATACCTGAATCTGAAGTTCGTTGAAAATCCAAGTATTAATTCATGAGATAGAGTTATTGCAGAAATCGCAAAAAAAAAACAGAATAACAGCGCTACCTGGGGAGAGATTTACACCAAAATCTATAAAATGTCAATTCATGTCAAGGACTAACTGATTCTAAAGTTTGATGAAAATTCGAGCATTAGTTCTTGAGATACAGCTATAGTGGAAATTCTGAAAAATGCAGTATAGCAGCGCCACCTTTTGAGTGATTTGCACCAAAATATATATAACTTCAATTCATGTCAAGGAATAACTGAATCTGAAGTTTGATGAACATCCGTGCATTAGTTCTGGAGATTGAGCTATTGCGGAAATCGTGAAAAATGCTGCATAGCAGCGCCACCTGTTGAGCGATTTAGACCAAAAACTAACCAGGACAAGTTTATATCAAGGTATAATTGAATATCGAGTTTTATGAAATTCCGTGCATTAGTTCTTGAGATAGAGCGCCCACAAAATTTTTGTCACATGCAGACTCACAGAGTGACAGACAGAGTGACAGAGTGACAGACAGACTCACAGACAGACATTTTCTAAAAACCATCACATCGTGTTCAGGACATTCTAAAACGTATAAATCCGTCGAAAACCGGAAATCGAAAATTTTCACGAATCTAATACTTTCTTCTTGTAAAGATAGAAGAAAGTAAAAAAGTGTGAATATCCATGTTTGCTTATTCTTGACTTAGTTTAAGTTATTTTAGTAGTGAATTAATGGCATTAAATAAAATCCGATATTTACATTTATCGACTCATAGTATTGAAAAAATGTCAGCAATAAACTTAAGAAATATAATCTGAGTACAATGCTAAATTTTTAACAAAAATGTAACTTAAAAAAAATACATTTGGAAAAATTTCAAAAAAATATTTTTTTAAATATTTTCAGCATTATTTTAATAACAAACAAAAAAAAAACTGAATAATTAACTTTGATAGTTAATACTGAGTTCCGTTAAATATGTGAAGTTAAAACAATAAATAAATAAATAATAAATAAAACAATAATAAATAATAAATAAAATACATGTGTCTACAATATACTGTAGGCCAAGATTGCCCAAACTTTTATACCGTACGTTCTTGGCGTACCCCCTGTTTTCTTTTTACTTGTAAGAAATTTATAGCAAGATATGAACAAAGAAAAAAACCCTAATGGATGTAAATGAACATAACTTTTTTTCCATTGAACATAACATTTATACGTAGAAAGTCCTTTGACGTGATGGTGGCACCTTTTTACTCTTGCAAATTTCTCGCGTATTTGTGTGATTTTGCTGACATAGAGCGGTAAGTCATTTTCAACATTTAGTTGTTATAAAATTTCGTTTTTAAAACAATCAATTAGATGAAAAACTTTTTTTACTGATTCATTTAAGCGTCGTATTTTGAGTTCTGAACACAGACTCGCCGAATGCCCTTATGGTGTACGTGTGCAATACTTCGCGAAAGCCTGCTGTAACTTACATTATACTGTAGATATAGCATACTTTTTCTTATTTTATTACAATTTTTAATTTTTATTTGGCCTAACACAAGACACATATATATAAAATAGGGTTTTGCAGTCGTGGTCGAGGTGAATATTACTAAAAAACACACCATACGTGCGTATGGAGTGTTTAAAACGCACCATTTCTTTATTTAACCCTTTGCGCTCGGCGCCTTTTACACACATTTTATTTGATCGGCACCACTTTTTTAAAAGAAGTTTCGTTCAAGTACACAATTTCAAAAATGCTCTGATTAAATAAAGTACATTTTATTTTCCTTTATTACTGGCGCCAAAAACAAATATTGCAAAAGGGTTAACTCAGGAACTTTGTAGATCGCTGTAATCCCCATGCGGTACTCCGTAATCATTTTTCAGCAGCTTCGACACTCATGACCGTTCACAACAGCAGTTATTAGGAGACTGCCTGAATTTAAAGTTCTAAGAGAAGAGCGCCACCAATAGTCAGTTCTAAATTTGACGGTACTTAATAGTTATGATAAGGATTTTAAGTACTTATTTAAAAATAAACATGTCACTCAATTTCTATTTTAGTAAATTGCTTTCAGAATCTTTAATACTCATTAAGATGTTTCTGATGGGCGGGGTTCTAACGATTTGAAGTGCTACTTAAGGCAGATATAGAATTTGATTTAGAAACTAAGGGGGAAAATATTTAATTGCAAAAAGTTAATCTAACAATTTTATAACATACTAGGGGGCTCTGTCCCCTGCAAGCTACGCTCGCCAACCCCCGTTCAGACACCGCAGAATCTAAAAACACGCTAATCTGATCGGTTTTAAAAATATTATAGAAGATTGAATTATACTGAAAAAAGATGTGCAGATCTCCCTGTAAACGGGTATCCATTCAATTCCCTTTGATTGCAAAAAATTCAAGGCCGAATCAGTTGCTGTTAAGACATCCAATGGTTGTTTTCGTGTTTGATTAAAGAGGATCAGTTAAATATTTGAAAAGAAGCTAAAAAAAATGAATTAAGTATACAGAGTCTTTGTCTCCCGGTATTTTAAAACAATCTCTATAACAATAGCCTAAGTCATGTGACTATCATCAACAGTTCCGGGCGAACCACATCGCTTTTTATATTCCTGGTGCCATTTTGGTACTTTAATGTTAGCCAGGTACAGGTGATAAGTCGCCAAATATTATTCTATCGCCATCATTTCATGTATATTATAATAGTCCTAGTCATGTAACTGCCATAAATATATACACTCTGATCCCTTCGCTTTTTATATGAAAGATTGGCCCAGATATCATATACGGCCCCATATTGGCGCGATTTTTTCCGACGCTAATTTGGGGAAAACATCAACAGCATAAACAACAACATCTGGCTTACCAAATCAAGCAAAATAGCGATACTATGGCGCCAGTTAAGTACCCGTTGCGTATATGACATTGGCGTCAGAAAAAAATCGCGCCAATATGGGTCCGTATATGACATCTGGGCCGAAAGTTTTCCCTTTTGATTAAAAAATCAAATTTCCTTTTCGAATAAAACTACATAAAAGTTTCAATGGTCACAAAGAATTTTTGGTACTGTTACGCTAGCCGAGTGCAAATCTCGCCAATAGCTATTTTTCAACTCGCAAGTTAGCATTTTTTTTTTCGAGTGGTAAATTAAAACATTGCTTTGAAGTTGAAATTAAATGTCATCGTTTGTTACATCATTTAATATTTGGCCAGATGTCATATACGCACCGGGTTTGGCGTGATTTTTTTAACGAAAATTTGGCCAAAACCTCGTTTTCGAATACCAGTTACGTATGTATTTTTGGTACTACTTAGTTATCCAGTCGACCAAAAATCTATCACCAAACTATAAGATTAAATGCCAATAATGATTGATCGTAAATGTCACATTCACTTGACTTTAAGCAAGTTACACGTCTTTACGTCATCAAGTGATTTTTAGTACTTTTCGGTTAGCCGGGCGCCAGTGTTACATATACATATATATGTATATATAAATGTATGTATATATACATATACATTTACATATGTTTATGTGTGTATATATACAATATATGTATATGTATACATGTGTATATTTACATATATGTATGTATATATATATGTATATATAACACTGGCGCCCGGCTAACCGAAAAGTACCGATTTTTATTTGTATATTTATTAATGTTATACTATTTTCTTTGTTCATTCGTTATTTAAAATAAAAATTATGTCAATTTGTGTAATTTGGTGAGTGGTTTGGCGATTTATATAATTTGGCGAAATGGGTCGACGGAATAACTAAGTAGTACCGTAATTTTTAATTATTTTATATTATTTTTAAAGGAAAATAACCAAAAAATAATTAACTACAGAACAAAACAATTTATGTAATTAAAAAAAAAAAGAAAATAGAGTAAATAAGCATTTATTATTAAATAAGCAACAATAGTCGGGTTACCATGTCAACCAAAATAATGCCATTTTGGCGCCAATTAGGTACGCGGTGCGTAAAATGACATCTGTGCCTAATATTTTTCTTTTCATTTCGTTTAAAAAAATAAAGAAATGAAAGCCATTTATTTTAAATGCATGTATTATATGCGTATATGTTTGTATTAAATAAAATGATAATGAAATACAAAATCAATTACGAAGAAATGTAACACGATACATTTCTTAGCATACATTTAAGGGAGGCTAAACTTCTCGCCAAATTAGTTTAAAATAGTAACCTTTTCTAAAATCTGAAAAAAAAAAAAAATATCCGTTATGATTAAAATTTGAGTTGCCATCATTAGAAAAATGTATATAAAATTAGAAAAAAATTAATATTTCGAAAACTAATTCGAATTTAAAAATTCTAATACCAGTTTTAAAATCTGCGGATCAATATTGATTTTTGGTGTTAATTTCATCGCAAAGTATTCCATATTTTAGGAGAAATCGCCGTGAAACATAATCAGTTGTTTAATCAGTCGATTCATACTTCCGTTTCATAAATTCGTTTCATTAGGATTTTATATGTATAGGGTAGATATACATATATATATATATATGTATGTATGTATTTTACTTAACCCTAGATCTACCGGGAATTTTATTCAAGTTTTAATAAAACGTTCTACACCAGAATTTTTATTTAAAACTATTTAACTTATTTATTTACCTTATTTTTGTCTGGTTTATATACTTAGTTTATTTTAAAGAAATTTCTGGTTTGAATGAATATTTTGTATGTACCTGTCGGGTCCAATGGACCCGTCTGGTAGACGGAGGGTTAATGTCCTAAAAAGGACTGACTGATTTTAAAGTTTAATAACTCGCAAATGGTGATAGATATTTAAAAAATTCTTGCAGGAGGGTTATGTATGAAGTTTAGAATTTTTTTTTTACCGTCATTCTCGAATTTAGTTCGAATTACAAACAATAGATGGCGCTGCCAGCAATATGCGCTAAATTCAAGCTGGAGTTTTTGGGCTTTGTCCTGGTATATATATACATATATATATATATATCGTGCGTATTTCTTTTCACTAAAACATTCATCATTTATTCTAGAGGGAAATAAAAGAAAATTTAATGCCATATTATTATAAGCTGTTCTTCTGATTAATGCATTTTTAAATTGTAAATGATGTATAGTTTTCAACAAAGGAAAACTCATTGAGACCACTATTAACGACATTATTTATTGTATAAATATACATAAGTTTTACTTACATAAATGCATACAAATTAGAAAAGTTTTTTTCAAATTACATCAATATTTATCATTTATTGAAAAAAAAATATTACAAAAATTATTATTGTTTCTTTTTAATTTCAAAACACGGTAGCCTCATATAACTATGATTAAAATATATTGCTATTTAATATACCGTATAAAATTTATAAATTTTTATTTTATTGCCATATTTAATTTTACTTGATTTGAATTAGGACATAAAAAAAACATAAAAAAATATTATCTTTTAAAACATTTCTTTGAACTGTCTTTAAAGTGTTAAATTAAAAATATTGCGAAAATCAGATTTATTATTCAAGGAAACATAAATGCATTAAATTCTACATATATCGTCACACTCAAATTAGAACACTCATAATTATCATCTTCCGATTTATACTTCTTCCCACTTCTAACCTTTTAAATAGTCCGACCACATCCTGTAAAGTATGAATCTAAATCTCAATGACAAATTTTTACTCACAGCTGGAGACGAGAATTATGCCAAATCGGATCTACTCTACAAAGTATCATGAATTAAGAAGGTTAATTTTGATTTAAATGATTTCAAATGTTAACCATTTGTGTCCTAAAATACGAATAAAGAAAGAATTCTACTTCAATAATTATCACATTTAACATTTTGTAGAAAAATATACTTAATATATATATATATATATATATGTATCAAAAGACACATAATGCACTTTTGTAAAATAGCTGGTATTAAACTTCGGTAAGTCGATTCGAAATTTTTTATTTATTTTGTCTGTTATGATTTGGAATTTTTTTTTTTAAACAAACATCTTCATTTTAATATTAATGTGAAGATAAAAATCAGAAAATTACTAAATGGTGTATATAAAATTAAATTAAAAACTAAATAAACATTAAAATTAAATTAAAACTAATCAATCGTCATATATGATCATCGTCAGGAAAGAGTTTTACCTTACCTTTAACGAACAAAAGCTAAAACGTCCTTGAATTTAAAAAGTTCGTTATGTTTTGAATCATTTTAACACTATAACTAATAGTAAGAAAGAAAATGTGTAGTGGCACCATATTTTCTTTCTTATGATTGGTTAGAGCAGCCCTACTCAAACTGCGGCCGCGGGCCGCATGTGACCCGGCGGTGTTTTATGTGCGATACAAGACACATAATTATTAATCCTTATTTATAAAATTAATTGAGTTGTGCATGTACATAAAAAATACTTAAGACCTTCACAGTTGTTTTACATATTTATTAAGACAAAATTTGTCCTAATATTTATAATTTATTTGAGGACGTGAGTTTCAAAACTCGCCTTATCCAAAAGTCAAATTTTGGGTTAAAAAACCTGTAACTGCGACCCCGTGCATCGAATACGTTTAATTTTTTGTATAGTTATAGGTAATCGCTCTGTGATATCATTGTGTTAAGTTGGAAAATCTACTTTAATTCATTTAATTAATTAATTGGAAAAAGTTTTGGATAAGAAGAGTTTTGTTGCCAACCTATGGATAAGAAGAGTTTTGTTGCCAATCGTCTATCTTACTTGATGAAAGAAATTGATAGTTTCTATTTCCGGTCATCGGATGATAACATTTTGGATTAAAAAGTAAACCTTACGAGAGCAATATGTATAATTAAAATTTAGTATTACGTTTTATTATAAAAAGCAAACTTATCAATAATCAAATAAAACTTATCGTAAATAGCTTATAATTAAAATAACTTTTTTTTAAAGAATGTAATATAATATAATCTGTATAACATATAATATTACGTATATACACCATCTTTTTCTGTTCTGGTTCCTTAGAAATTAATATTTTTTATAAAAAGTAAGCACCTTCATTTCTGACCAGTTTTCATCAAAATGTTTTTTTAACAATCTGTGGACATCCTTAAGTTTCTCTTGCTTCACGGGTACCCCCCCCCCCTTCTTTTAAAAAGTAAGTCCAGTTTTTAGAGGCCTCTAGCACAACTTTTACACTCTGAATTTTGATATTCCAAGAATCTTCCGAAATACACTTCAACAAATTTGAAGATGGTCATGGTTCTTAGTCTTTATATTAGTACCTTATCGTAATACCTTTGAAAGCGTACTGAGATGCACTTAAAAAAATTCAAGGTGAAAATTTTACTTTTCTGTATGTTTCATGGAAGGAAAGAAACCTGGACGGTTTCTTGAAGGAGATGTTTGAGATGTGAACTTCAAAATAAAGTTATCTTATGCAATTATGTCTTTGCTTGAAAAAGAAAAAGCTTGGTGGAAGCGTCATACATCTTCCATTGAGAGAGTTGAATACTCGAGGTTCTCCTTCTGGTGAGTGCACTTTGAGAGGACCGGAAATGCCTTAGGTTTATGCCTGAGAATAAAAATTAAATCTTTTAACACCTTCTGACAGTAAGAAATATAGAAAGCTATTCTCCATTTTGAACTTACGTTTTAATTTTCTTTTGCGTGTATTCTTTACTAGCCCATGTGTTTGTATTTCTTTTTCTCTTCTTCCCACTTCCCCCACAAAATGCAAGAGTTTATTCACAGTCCATTATACATAAGACATGCTGTAAAACTTATTTAATTAGTTTGTATCACTAGAACAGGTAAAAACTTTAAACGAAAAAAATAGCAACAGGTCGCAGAGAAATGAAGGAAAATTACTGTGATAGTAGCTGATAAGCTAGTCGTCCGTTGGTCTTACGCATGCGCAGGGATAAAGCTAGTTTTGTTGCCAACTCCCTAATGGATAAGGCGAGTTTTGAAACCAAATCAATATTTTAAGAACCCAAAAATAAAGGATAAAAATATTTTTTTTACAGATTATATAGTGCGTCTCATAAGTATATGGACAAGCCATTTTTTGAAATAACAGCTCAAAATATGAAGTCATAATCACAAAAAAATAATAAGCATATGGAATCATAATTTATGTTTGCTACAACAACGAAATACAGTGTAGGTTTTACAGAATTTTTGTAAAAAAATTAAATTTAAAATAAGCTGTGCCAAAAATATATGGACAATGAAGAATTGCTTTTATTTCCAGCGTATCAAAAGAAATTGTATTTTCTGCGTTCTGTATATCTGAAGTACCCACGGCGAAATATAAAATCACTGCTCATTCTACAATTATAGAAAAGTGGAAAAATGCCTCGCAACGTTCAATTCTCTGCTGCCGATATAGCTAAAATTTGGCGTTTAAAGACTCAAATGTTAAAATTTCTGATATTGCTAAACACATAAAGAGTAACAGATACGGAATTTGTGAAATTTTATCAAAAAGTGACAATGCGATTGCAAAACAACGTTCAGGTCGACCAAAAAAAGCAAATCTATGACAAGCCAGAGAGATTTTTCGAGCAGTTTCAATCCAAAAGAAGTTTGTTCGTGAAATTTCGAAGACTTTAGCGTTTCCTATTACGAGATCTATTGTTTACCGTTGCATACAGGTATGAAAAATCTATAAATATCACAGAACGTGCGCGGAATCTATGCTGAAAGTGCACCATAGAAATGCACGCGTTCTTTGAACTAAAAAACACACGCCTTGGGAAGATGAATTGTTAAGTGTTTCTTCAGTGACGAAAACAAAACCAATTTGGATAGCCCTAGTGGCTGGGTATACCATCGGCATGATCTGCGACTTGAATCTCGGGTGTTCTTTAGTCGACAACAAGGAGGGGATTATCTCATAATGTGGGGCGCGATTTGTTTCAATGGAACAACGTATATTGATTTTCTTTATGGTCGACAGTGCTCTGAGGATTAATAAAAGGTCCTTAAAAGCAATCTACTTCCATTTGGAAACATTTTAGGAAGGGAAAACTGAAAATCCCAAGAGAACAATGCGTCGATTCACACCTGCCACTCAACAACAGATCGGTTTACGCAGAATCAAGTGACTGTTATAGACTGGCCCAGGGTCGTACTGGCCCACCGGGCAACGAGGCAAATGCCCGGTGCGCCCCTCGTCGGAGTTTTTTTTTTTTTGTTTGTTTGTTTTGTTTAGAACCACGCTTAAAAGTTTCTGAGCGGCAGAAAAAAAATTTATTTGACGTTTTTAAAAACTTATCTACGAATGATACTTTCTAAGGAAACTATTAAGTATTAATCACGTTGTATATGTTATATTTACAGTATATGCTTCCTTTAAGAATTTGCGCCTCAAACTGTTGTCCGCTATAAAGGGATTTCTACACATTGGGCAAGTCAACGACGAAAGAGGTAGAATGTGATCTCAAGAAAAACAAATTTTCATTTTTATTGGACCCATTTTGACACGAGGAGTCTTTTGGTAGTCATAGGTCATGGCGTCCTGGGACCCATTTCTTTTCAGCGCCTCTACGAATGATGTCTTGTAACGAAACTGATATTAAGAATTAATCACGCATTTAGCTAATTTTCTGCCTTTAAGTATTTGGCACCGAATATGGTTGCTCGGTATTTTGGAATTTGTACCTATTGAGCTAATGCAAACGATGAAACATTACTGAATGCCTTAAAAATCGTTTTAATTCAACTTATTGACAGAGGTGGCTTTGGTAGTCATGGCGCCCCGTGGCAATTTTTTTTCCAGTGCCTCTACGAGTGATATCTTGTAAGGAAACTCATATTAAGAATTAATCACGCATTTAGCTAATTTTCTGCCTTTAAGCATTTGGCGCCTCGTATGACTGCCCGGTATTTTGGAATTTCTACCTATTGAGCTAATGCGAACAATGAGACAGGATTGAATGCTTTAAAAATCATTTTAATTCGACCTATTGACAGAGGTGGCTTTGGTAGACATGGCGCCCCGTGCTAATTTTTTCTTCAGCGCCTCTCCGAATAATGTCTTTTAAGGAAACTGATATTAAGAATTAATCACGTATTTAGCGTATGATCTGCATTTAAGTATTTGGCGCCTCGTATGGTTGCCCGGTATTTTGGAATTTCTACCTATTGAGCTAATGCAAACGATGAAACACGATTGAATGCCTCAAAAATCATTTTAATTCGACCTATTGACGGAGGCGACTTTGATAATCATGGCGCCTCGTGCCAAATTTTTTCAGCACCGCTACGAATGACGATTTCCAAAGAAACTAATCTTAAGGCTCCTGTTCCTGCAGGCGAAGACACTTCCCATCTAATGCTAAACCATTTGGGAGGTTATTTTCTATTATCTCGTTTGCATTTCGAGATTTTTAAAGAATTTTTTTTGCATTGGATAGCCGAAGTACATCTCTGCATCGCTCGTTTTTTACTTTTTCGATTTTGGTTGCAGATATTTTTTAAAAAGTTACTTTCACTTTCAAAACCGGTTCCGAAAATATCTGCAACCAAAATCGAAAAAGTGAGAAAGGGGCGATGTAGAGACCGACCTCGGCTATCCAATTCAAAAAAAAAATTATTTAAAAATAACGAAATGCAAAAGAGGTATTAGAAAATACACCCCCCCCCCCTCCCTATAAGTTTAGCATTAGCTCGCGAATGTATTCGTCTGCAGGGGCAGGAGCCTCAAGTACTAATCCCATTTTATGCATTTTGCGCCCTGTGTAACTTCCAGATATTTTAGTATTTCTGCATTTTGTGTAAGTACAAAGGCTAAAAAAAGATTGAAGGTCAGTTTAAGAAAAGAATATTTTAATTTTAAATGGTCACATTGGCAGAGGTGGCTTTCGCAGAGCCCGATCAAGCTGAAGTTGGGCCCAGGGCCTGTTAAAAAGTTGGGCCCCCCTACCTCCCATTCCCGTCGACACTTTCAGAAAAAAAGTAGATTTATTTGATGAGTTGACAAAGTTGTTTGGGTGAAAGTTTCAAGCTTGCAAAAAAAAAAAAAAAAAAAAAAATTAACTTACAAGGATAATCAAGAAAACGAATTACCGTCCACTTTCTCAAATAAGCATTTGTATAATTCACAAACATCTATGATCCACAGTTTATGTTGCAGAATAAATGAGGACGTCTTTTTCAAAACTCGCCTTATCCAAAATCATAAAAATTGTGTTTTCCCTAACAGTCTAGTAATCATTTTAAACTATAATTCTGACATTGTAAAATCCTCGTTTATATTGAAACCAATACACACAGTATGCGTTTTGGCATTTTCCCCAAATCTGATTATCTGGATACGGCAAGTTTTGAAAATTATAGGTACTCTCAAATTGAAAAGGACTTTTACGGAAAAATTATATATGGAGGTTTTTTATTACAGTACGTGGTTTTTCACTTTTTCAAGTAAAAGTGCCTGGTTAAAAGCTTCTAAAAATTTTATTGAGTCATTAAGAATTTTTAAATTTTACGTTTCGTATTTTATGAAACAATATTATTTGAAAAGTATTTGATTAAGGGGGGGGGGGGAATCAGCCACATAATTTGTGGGCCCAGGGCCGAGGCCCCGGAGGCCCGTGCATTAATCAGGCCCTGGGCTTTCGTAATCATGGTGCCCAGAGGCATATTTTTTACAGCATCTAATACACATGATGACGTGAAACAAATATTCAATGTTAAGCATTTCTTGTATTTTCTACTTTTGAGAATTTGGCGCCTCGGTGGTTGCACAGTATTTTGAGATTTATAATTTTTGTGCAACTGTAAACTAAGAAGGAGATGGAGTGTCAATTAAAAAAGAAAAAAACGGATTTTCATTTAAATTATTCTTAAGTACAGTGCTGGCTTTGGTACACGACACCCTAGGAAAGACTTTTTCATTGGATCCACTAGTGGTGTTTTCTGGTGAAAGTATTAGTATTAATACTTTTGTATATTTTTCACTCCTTATACTTTTTAGCGTGAAGGGCAGCTTCCCAGCCTCCCCCACTCTGCAATCCTCTCCAAAGGCATATCTGTCCCTTGGCTTTGATTTTTCGTCTAACATTTTGTCAGAATATACGTATATATGCGCAAGCCTTCCTGACCTGAGATATAGTCTTTAGCCTAGAGTAAGACTGACAGGAGGGTATGTGAACCTACTACAAAGACTTTTTTGCAATTGGTATCTCTTCACATCTTTTATCTATAAAATTAATAGAAAAAAATATTAGAACTGTTAATGGGCGCCCCTAGATTGTGGCTAGCATTTGATAATTATTTAGCCATATTTATTTATTTTGCAAATTTGGCAATTTTTTTATTAAAAAATCCACCTTTATTTCCAAATAGTAATATTCCGCTTTATTTAATTTGTCATTAGATAAGACGAAAATAGTGGTAATTTTTTTAATAAAAAAATGTCAATGGTGGTCTAGCATCAGATTTTTTTAAGGCTGTTCTCAACTGCTCTGCTCAACAAGCGCAAAACGTTTTGACACATTTACAAATTCATTTTTTAACGGAAAGATATAAAATTGGAAGGCCTGACTATGGAAGCGATTTGGAATCGAACTGTGTTTTCCATTTTTTTATTAAAAAAATTACCCATTGAGTTATAAGCGATTTTGATCACGTGACAAAGACTTTTTTACTCTTCCTTGAGTGGTTATTCTTCTTTCGCGCGGAAATTCGGTTCAAAACGCCCATTTTGACAATATTTTCTGAAACATCTATTGCGTTTGCAAAAAAAAAAAAAAAGAAAAAGAAAAAACATTCCCGTTACATTGTTTCTGAACAACAATACCTGCTAGTTTCATGCATTTCCGAACAAAAATGAATTAAAACTTATGTCATAAAGTTGCCCTTTTGTATTTGAGAACAGCCTTAAGTGCGATGTTTTTAGATTTGAAATTTCTTTATGGCTTTTTGTATGTAGTTGAAATTTATAAATTTTGATTTAAAATATATATATATATTATTTATTGGTACACTTAAATCTTATTTGACGTTTCTGTCATTTATTGAGTGTTATGTATATCTTTAAAATATTAGTTTTACGAATTCTTTACTAAAATTGAATAATTTTCTTACTGCTGTCAATTTTTTAAATGTAATGTCTATAATTTTTTACCGACTTCCAACGAAAGAAATCCCCCCCCCTCTTGCTTTTTATTTACAAGAGGGACGCGAAGGGACGCAGACCTTTCTAGTTTATTAAATGTTTAAAAGAACAAGCACATTAATAAATTCAATTTTATGAAGTAAGGCATTGATTTTTAAAGTATTTTAGGCTTTAAATGCATTTAAATACAAACTGAATTGCAGAAAAAGTGATGTTTACTTGCTGTTTCATCTTAATCCCCACTAATGAGATACAGCTGTACCATTAGTTTTACTTGGAATTCTCTTATCGAAAACTGTTGCTTCCCTTCCCACGACCAGCTGAAAGACCGACCTCTCGAAAAGATCTTTGTATACCACATGGATTTTTTTTCTCAAATGACAATTAACAACCACAGTTTGTCATTAGTGATTTAAAAGGGTCCGTTTTAGGGTAAATAAGAGGGGCCATCAATATCAATCGAAACCGACAACTGCTTGCCGTGCAAGCCACTACCTAAGAATATCGTTTATCATTCACATGGGCAATTATTTCCGGATTAGTTCAGAGGACAGAAAAAAAAACACAAGTGTTTTAGACTGAATTCAAACAAGTATATTTTACTCTGGAGTATCTCTTTTTTGAATTCTGATTTTTTATTTTTTGAAGACTAAAAAAAATAACAATATTAAACCATATACAGCCAGGTTTGGAGATCAAACGTCCGATTCAAGAGACTTTTAAGTAATTTCAAATTATTAAGTTTTGACTAATAATATGCTGTTAATTAATTATATGGTATGTTATGTCATGAACTTTTGATAATGAGTTTTCAATATTTTCCAAATATCAATATGCTTCGGATATAAAACTGTGCCTATTGTAGAAAGGGATGAAACATGGGCACCAGCAATGGGCGAGGGGAGGGGAGGGGAATAAGAAGAGGGCAATTACCCTTCTCTGAATTTTCGAATTTAACTAAATCTTTTTCTCTCACGATTTTGAAAAAGTAATAGATTCTTCCTCTCAAATGATTTATAATAAATGAACATTAAGAAAAACAATTAACCAAGGAGTAATCGTCAGAGGTTAATAGTCTGTTTCCTTGAAGCCCCCATAAAAGACCAATTTTAGTTCTGTTTTTCGTCTACGTTTATGCATTAAAAATTATTTCAAATTGCGATTCAGGAAAAAATAAATAAATTGGAAAAAAAAAAGAATAATAAACTATTTCAATTTTTAATTTATAAAGAAGCCGACAGAAGTTTGATTTTTGATATACATCTTGTTGTTACATTTCTGTATTTTTTTAATGGTGGTATGTTTCGAAATTGTCTTAAGTAGAGTTCTTGCCAAGAAAAATAAGTAAGTTTTGTCAGTGTAGTACAAGCATATATCGGTTCCAAAATCTCCCCCCCCCCCCTTGGATTTTGTTCTGTGGGTGCCCATGGGATGAAACCAAATTTACACGAGCTTTTCGGGATATTTTTCTTTCCCCTCTAGTTAAGATACTTATTTTACTGAATAACGGCAATACTGTTTAAAAATGTGTTTAATTTTTATAAAATATTATCTAACATAAATAAAAAATTACAAATTTAAAATTCAACATTTTAACACTTTCCAAAATAATTGAAAAGTGTATGGCTGTCCGAAAACATAAATAAATTCGCATTGTAACGCCACTTATGTGTATGATTTACTATAGGAGGTACCCTTATGAAAATGGAGTGTGTAGCACTTAATAGTTCGTTTACAGAAGAACACAAAAATATTCCGTTGCTTTATGTCCTATGGAAAAAAAATTGTTAGCAGTGTATTTTAATGATGTTACAATACTTCAAACATAGTTAAATTGAAATTTATTAATTTGATACACTACATGGAATACGAATTGAATAATTTTTATCGTTTATTTACAGGGACACACAAAATAATCTAATTGTATTATTATTCTCAGGCTCAGCATAAAGTAATTGTTTGAAACAGCTTTTTAAATTGATACAAGTGACTTTTGCGAAATTGTTTTTTTTTTTCCAGCGACTACAACATTGTATATATCCATATATTATAAAATGGACACCGAAAACAAGTACACTGTCCACACGAAACTCTTGAACAGATGGTCTGATTTTTAGACTTTTTTTCTGGGTGTGAGGAGCGTTCTGTCTCTATAAATGGACATCTTTCAATATCATTAAGTTGTCTGTTTTCACGTGTCTCTCTCTCTCTCTTTTCATTTTTTTTTTTACATTAAAGCTTTAATTTATATAAAAATTGACCAATTTTCACGAAATATTAATACGCTGTTAAGGCAATTCTCAAAAAAATATTTTTCTTCGTTCAACAATGCGAATCTTTTTGACACATTCCCGGAGCCATGAATATCAAAATGATTTGTAATCAATTTTTTTTTTCATTTTTCCGATATATAAATGTCATCCTGAGTTATAAGCGATTGTTCTCTCGTGGCGGCAGATTTTTTCCTTTTCCCGCGCTGTCGCATCCGAAATTCGGTTAAAAACTCCCACTTTGACATATTTTCTGAAAAATTTCTGCTTTTATCAAGAAACGAAAGAAATGCTTACTTACATGGTTCTGGATAAGACCACCTGTCAATTTCATGCGTTTGAAAAAAAAAAAATGAATAATAAAAAAAAAATTGTCAAAAAATATTCAGTTTGGATTTAAAAACAAAATTAAGGCATACAGTACAATTTTATGTTTACAAAATACTCGTCGTTTCGTGTATATATATATATATATATATATACAATTACAAAAATTTTATTATATATGTATATATATATATTTACAGGTACACCTCAGAAAATTTATTTGTGTCATCGTCTACTTAATACCATAATAAGTGATATTGATACTAAACCATGAGATTTACAATTAATGCGAATTACAGTCCTGCATTAGGTCATTTTATCCGACTACACCCGCTATTTAGATCGGATCGGTTCGGATAGGCAATATTTTTTTCGTTGCGCGTTGGGTTGACTCTAATTGTTTAGGGTTGGGTTTTGACTCTTGCGGATAGATTTTGGTAAGCCGTTTATTTATTTATTTTTTTTTTTTCAAACGAATGCCACCAATATTAAACTTTGTATCTCCATATAAATGAGTATATACAGTCGAACCTCGTTATCCCGACACTCTAATGACCAGAAAAATGTGTCGTCATAAGCGGAGTGTCGCGGTAACCAGAGTTGGAGAAAAATATGTTTAAAAAAAGCTTTATTTTTAATTAATTTAAGACAATTTTAAATTCATAACCGGTCTTGCGGTTTTAAGTAATAAAACATTATTATTAAACAAAATAAACATAAAAATAAAATTGAAAAGAATATGATGACTTGTTTTTGTATTGTTACATGCAATATTGATGAATTACGGTTTGCTTATCCCTAGATGTGCATTCTACAATTCTTTTTTCGATATTATACAAGAAAATGTAATCGATATTCATTGTTTCAAAAATGGATGTTAGATAATTTTAGATCGTTTCTGTGCAATGCAATGCTTTGGTTTTAGTCGGATGAAAAATCTCATATAACTACAAGAAAGCGCCGCCTGACCAGAACAAAAAGAACGCGACTTGACTGATACGTCTATCTGGAGCTTAAGTGGGTTATTCACAGTGTGTCGGTTTATTTATTCAGATAAAGGATTTCTCAAAGTAAAATTTCTCATTTATCTCAATGGGTATTTTAGACACTTTTGTGATAAGTTTGGCTATTTCTTACTGCTTAATTTCCATGCTTATATGATGGATTGTGAAAAATGGACAATTTTCCTTAACCATCGGGGTATCCGGAGTTGAAAATTATTCAACGACGTAAAATCCGGAGTTTATTTACATTGAAATTATATACAGAAAATCGGGACTTTGAAAAACTTACGTGATAAGCGGAGTGACGTGAAAACCGGGTGTTGGGATAACGAGGTCCGACTGTATATATGTGTGTGTGCGTGTGAGATATTAAAAATATAATTACAGAGTAATCTATTGTAATTGATTTAAAATATATGCGAATGCATTAAAATATGGGGTTGAAGTGTGTCGGGTTTCGAGTTGGCTTCAAATAGAATTTTCGAGTTTGGGTTAGTATAACGCGAACCGTGCAGGACTCTAATGAGGGTAAGAATATAGGATTGCCATAAAACCCGAAGGTAAGAAAAAATCTTTTCAAAACTGTTTTATTTATTTTATTTTGTTAAAAAGTTATTTTCATGCATATCACAAGTTTATAGCAAGACAAGTTTATGGCCAACAGGCCAACCTTCTTGGGAGCAAATTACACATGAGAGGTAGGACATGTAAAAGGTGTTTCAGGACGAAACTGACAATTTCATAACCCCGAGTCCGTTTAAGTTAGATTTTTTAATGCATTTAGCCTCCAAATAAAGGACACTCCATTTGAAGAAAAGGAATTATCTCATTTAAAATATATAAAATAATCTTGTAGCTGTTATCTTAACTTTTCAAAAAAAATTGTTTAAAATATTTTTAAATAGCAGTCGGCGCCCTTTTGATTAGAAGTTGGCGCCCTTTTGATTAGAAGTTGGCGCCCTTTTTATCCAAGTTGCCACCGCCCTTTTTGTCATGCCAGTACGACCCTGGACTGGCCAGCCAACAGCCCAGACCTAAATCCATATGAAAACCTTTGGGGAGCACTTGCACGAGATTTGTATGCTCATGGTCGTCAGTTTTCTACTATTCAGGAATTAAAGCAACAAGTAGAGCAAAATTGGGTCTCTTTACAGCCACACATTCTCCAAACATTATTTTGGACCATACTTGATAAGGTTTTCATGATAATTCAAAGGAACGGATCGAAAATTTGAATTTAAATGCAAAATTCTCGAAAAGTCCATATATTTTTCGGACAGCTTATTTTGATTTTTATTTTTTTACAAAAATTCTGTAAAACCTATACTGTATTTCTTTGTTGTCACAAACTTGTATTATGATTACATATGCTTAATATTTTTTTCGTGATTATGGCTTCATTTTTTGAACTATTATTTAAAAAAATCGCATGTCCATATACTTTTGGGACGCACTATAGTGTTTTTTCTGTGCAGATTTACCAATAAAATAGATTGGTAAGAAAAAAAAAACTCGATTTTTTAAATTTTGAATAAGGCGAGTTTTGAAACTCACGTCCTCAATTAAAATTATTTTAAAACATCTTAAATGTAATTTTCTGAGTCAAAAGTTCTTTTTATAGGTACTCAAATTTGTGCTACAACGTTGCATGCATTTCTTAATCATCAACACTAAACAAACATTATTCCAAATTAATTAGATTGGTAAAAAAAACTCGATTTTTTAAATTTTGGATAAGGCGAGTTTTGAAACTCACGTCCTCAATTAAAATTATTTTAAAACATCTTAAATGCCATTTTCCTAGTCAAAAGTTCTTTTTATAGGTACTCAAATTTGTGCTACAACGTTGCATGCATTTCTTAAGCATCAACACTAAACAAACATTATTCCAAATTAATTAGATTGGCACTATATATTTCTATCTCTCTATTCTAAAAAAAAGTAAATACCGCTGTCACCGCCGCCGGTTTTGAATTTTTTGCGACCGGAGGTCTTTCTTCGTTAATATTAAGAAAAATAATGCATACAAAAATATGAAAATCGGTAGTATTATACAGAAATGTTTGATAAACACGCTGATGCAGACAGTTTTCAAATCGAAGAATTATTTTAAGAGATATTTAATGCTAAAGTTGGACAAAATCGTTCCACTAAAACAGTTTTATAGGAGCAAAAACTATTCATGGGAATTTAATCATTTTTAGATCATTTTATACGTTTGAAGTTCCCGGTGTGCAGACTGTATTTCTTTTTTTTACTTTGGCTAATTTTTTGAGGTTTCATTTCTATTTTAAATTCAAATTTTCAGCATTTCTAGAGATATTTTTTACAGATTTTAGAAAGTGATATTAATTTAAACTGTTGCCAACTGTATAAACAGCGGAAACAATAATGTTTGCTTCAAATATATATATATATATATATATTTATGCGTGTAATAAATTAAAAATTTATTCACACGTGAGTATTATAAACAGAAAAAAACATTGGAATTAGAATTAAATAATTACGTACAAAAAGCAGGAACTTATTAAAAATTACGTCATAAAACTATAATTACACGTTAATTTTAAGAGAGAAAGGAATTTGTAAAATAATAAATTTATTAACATGCGTTAGAAGTCTTAAATAGGAGAAATTACGTCATATTTACGCCACATTACAGTTATTACATAAAACGAACACAAAATAATATTGCAAAACGGTTTAAATTTAGAAATTGCGCTAGACATTTATTTGATATTTTGAGCGGATACTTTTCAACTATTTTTCTTAGGAAAGCGCAAATAATATTTCATTTCTAACACAAGTATTTTCACGTGAATATTAAAAAGAGAAAGAATAGTTTGGTCAAAATTACTTCAGATTAAAAACGATTAATTTAAAATGTCTCATTTAAAAGAACTTTCTTTTCGCTTTGTTAAAAAATACCGGGAGACAAAGATTCTGTTTACTTGACTAGGGGGCTCAGCCCCCTACGAGCTACGCTCGCCAACCCCCGTCCAGACACCATAGACTCTAAATGCACGCTAATTTGATCGGCTTTAAAAAGATTTCGAAAGATTAAATTATAATTTAAAAAACAGTGGCGATCTCCCAATAAACGGATTTCTATTCATTTCTCTTTGATTGGGGAATTTTAACGCCAAATCTGCTGCGGTACTACTTGATTATTCAGTCGACCAATTTCGCCAAATTATATAAATCGTCAAACCACTCGCCAAATTAGACAAATTGACATAATTTTTATTTTAAATAACGAAAGAACAAATAAATCAGTACAACATTAATAAAAATACAAATAAAACGTCGAAATAAAAATAACTTGATGACGTAGACACGTGTAACAACATTTCAAAATAAGCTAATATAAAAGGAATTTAGTAAACACAGTCTTTGTCTCCGGGTATTTTTTAACAAAGTGAAAAGAAAGTTCTTTTAAATGAGACATTTTAAATTAATCTTATTTAATGTGACGTAATTTTAACCAAGCTATTCTTTCTCTTTTAAATATTCACGTGAAAATACTTGTGTTAGAAATGAAATATTATTTGCACTTTCCTAACAAAAATAGTTGAAAAGATCCTCTCAAAATATCAAATAAATGTCAAGCGCAATTTCAAAATTTAAACTGTTTTGCAATGTTATTTTGTGTTCATTTTATGTAATAACTGTAATGTGACGTAAATATGACGTAATTTCTCGTATTTAAGACTTCTAACGCATGTTAATGAATTTATTATTTTACATGTCCTTTCTCTTTTAAAATTCACGTGTATAATTATTATGACGTAATTTTCAATAAGTTCTTGCCTTTTATACGCAATTATTTAATTTTAATTTGAAAGTATCTTTTCTATTTATAATAGTCACGTGTAAATAAATTTTTAATTTGAAACAAACATTATTGTTTCCGTTGTTTATACAGTTGGCAACAGGTTAAATTAGTACAATTTTCTAAAATAAGTAAAAAATATCTCTCGAAATGCTGAAAACTTGAATTTAAAATAGAAATAAAACCTCGAAAAATGAGTCAAATTAAAAAAATAAATTAATTCTGCACACCGGGAAATTATAACGTATAAAATGATCTAAAAATGATTAAATTCCCATGAATAGTTTTTGCTCCTATAAAACTTTTTTAGTAGAACGATTTTGTCCAACTTTAGCATTAAATATCTCTTAAAATAATTCTTAGATTTGAAAACTGTCTGCATCAGCGTGTTTATCAAACATTTCTGTATAATACAACCGATTTTCATATTTTTGTATGCATTATTTTCCTTAATATTAACAAAGAAAGACCTCCGGTCACAAAAAATTAAAAACTGGCGGCGGTGACAGCGGTAGTTACTTTTTTTAGAATAGAGAGATACCTTTTATATTAGCTTATTTTGAAATGTTGTTACACGTGTCTACGTCATCAAGTTATTTTTATTTCGACGTTTTATTTGTATTTTTATTAATGTTGTACTAATTTATTTGTTCTTTCGTTATTTAAAATAAAAATTATGTCAATTTGTATAATTTGGCGAAATTAGTCGACGGGATAATCAAGTAGCACCGCAGCGGATTTGGCGTTAAAATTTCCCCAATCAAAGAGAAATGAATACAAATCCGTTTATAGGGAGATCGCCACTGTTTTTTAAATTATAATTCAATCGTTCGAAATCTTTTTAAAGCCGATCACATTAGCGTGCATTTAGTCTGCGGTGTCTGGACGGGGGTTGGCGAGCGTAGCTCGTAGGGGGCCGAGCCCCCTAGTAATTAAAGTAAAAGGAAATTTTTGCATTGGGAGAAAGATTTATTTATTAGAGAAAGTCTCACGATTTTTTTTTTCATAACTTTGACATTCTACCTTTAGGCATTATAACCTTTTAGGCGTATTAAGTAGCTTGAATTTTCGGGTTGAACGTTTATCTCAAAAAAAAAAAAAAAAAAAAAAATTGCCAAAAAATATTTTTACCCTGCTATTTCCAAACAACAAACTTCTAGGTCTATTTTTGCATTTGCAATAAAAATCTACCACGAAGTTTATTGTTCGGAAATACTGGTGTTAAAATTGTTTGGTAACATTTTTTTCACGACAAACATTTAGTCCTAATGATAATATTAACTTTGTTGGATTGATAAAAGCAGAAAAACCATCGTTTAAAATGCACAATAATATATGAAAAGCAGCAAACAGCTGTTTCGAATCTACTAGCGAGATTCTTCTTCAGTGCAAAAGGAACAGCGTGCTAGAAAAAGCAAGGCTGAGCAAAATCATAGACAGAGACGCGCTGGCTTTTATACCCTATGTGGGTGGCGAAGGCGCCGAAACAACCAATGAGAGAGAAGCAGTGGAAACGACTGGGTGGACAAGTAGCGACATCTACCGGGGAAGTAGAGAAAAGAAACCAAAATAGGGGAATTAAATTAACGCTTTCCAAATACTTGGAAAATCTGGAGTACTGGATAAGTCATTGACTAAAGAGTGAGAATTTTTAATGATATGGTAAGCTTCCCAAAAATCAAGATCAAGGTTAGAAGAACATTTTTGGATAATGATGGCTGAGGAAAAATCGAACCTATGTTGAGAAGACCAAGAATGTTGAGCAATAGAAGAACGTTTGAGCTCCTGATTTTTAACATAACCGTCATGCTCTTTTAAACGAAATCTAAGAGCACGTTTAGTCTGACCAATATAAGAAAGACCACACTGACAAGAGATCTGGTAAATGCCCCAATTATCTAGGCGATCAACGGGGTGTTTGAGATTTGAAAAAGGGATTTTATTAACAGGAGAAAAAATAACTTTAAAATCAAACCTTCTTAGGATTTTAGCAACTTGCTGACTGATTTTAGGAAAAAATGGTAATACAACTGAAGTATTAGAGTTGGAATTAGAATGCTTTTCAGAATGGTCGGATTTCGTCAATTTCTTATAAATAGAATCGATAATATTAGAGGAATAACCACGATCGACAGCAATAGCTTTGAGGTAATTAAGTTCAGCACTAAGTAACTGAGGAGTGGAACAAATATTAGTAGCCGGAAAAACAAAAGTATTGAAAGCAGCGAATTTCTGGTTAGGGGGATGAGAAGAATACCTGTGAGGTGGGAGACTGACAGCAAAAGGTTTACGAAAGACGGTAGTCTGAAAGCCATTTTCACAACGAATAACAAGGACATCCAGGAAAGAAAGACGGTTATTGGTCTCAATTCGAAACAGCTGTTTGCTGCTTTTCATATATTATTTGTGCATTTTAAACGATGGTTTTTCTGCTTTTTAATATTGTTACACAAAGGCTTTTTCTGCTATTTTTATTTGTTGGATTGCTTTGTGCGGCCCATCAAAACATATATTTAGCGGCCCATGAGAAAAAAAGGTTGAGTGCTGGGTTAGAGTGTTAAATAATTCGAAACATAACGAACTTCTTAAATTCAAAACGGTTTGGAGTTTGTTCGTTAAAGGCAATGTAAAACTCTTTCCTATCGATGGTCATAGATGATGACTGATTATTTTAATTTAATTTTAATGTTTATTTAGTTTTTAATTTACTTTGTATACACCATCCAGTAATTTTTTTTATTATTATTTTCACGTTAATATTAAAATGAAGATGTTTGTAAAAAAAGAAAAAAAAAAAAAAAAAAAAAAAAAGAGAGAATTTAAATCATAACAGGCAAAATAAATAATAAATCTCAAATTGACTTACCGAAGCTTGATACAGTAGAGTCCGGATTATCCGAGTCCCGTTTAACCGAGTTTCCTCTTTAACTGAGTCATTTTCTTCTGATGGATTCATGGCTTCTATTATTATGAAACAGCCATTATAAATGAAGTGTTAGGTGAAGATGAAAGAGCAGCCTTAAGAAATTAGAACTCTGATTTTCTGGTTAGAATGGGGGGAAAATGGCCATAATTCTTTTTCCCATTCTGACCAGAAAATCCGAGTTCTAACTTTTTACGGCTGCTCTTTCATCTTCACCTAGCACTTCATTTATAATGGTTGTTTCATAATAATGGAATCGTTCAGCTCATCAGAAGAAAATGATCCATTCCAAAGGTATAAGTTCGATTCAAAAAAACTATTTAATATTTTGAGCAGAAAGAAGAGGCTTCACCTGCAATTTTCATGACACTAATAGAATCACTAATATTGAACTTTTCATGGTATAAATGTCCAGCTCTTTTATTATCTTCATTTTAGTTTAAAACGTTTAAACTAAAGAGATAAATAAACAAGAAAGAAAAATCATCCGTCAAGCATAGATTATGAAACACTTTCCAACGCATTCAAAATTATGTATAAAAACGTCCCTGTTTAATATTGTGAAGGATGACGCTATATAAACAGATTAGAAAATGCATAACACAATGGAAAAACTAATTGAAACAATTCCCATCTACAGCTGGAAAATTATCAGAAATCTTTTGTGCAGTCCTGTATATGATCTATAGATTTCTATTTGTATATACAGTGTGACTTCAGAAATCTGGCAACTTAAAAAATCCGGCAACAAAGTCATCTTTTCCCTCCCTTTTATTACACTCTAACTTGCGTGAGAAAGAAAAGTAACAAATTTGTCTATCGCAGATAAAGTGCACTTGATAAGAAATTTAGAAAGGCTTTGTAAAAACGTTGTGTACTGAGTATGGAATCGGATCGTCGACAGTTAATGACATTAAAAAACAGAAGCTAAAAATAATGCAATTTCATACAAAAAGTTACGTCCCGAAAGGTTAAATAGAAAAAACACTCATGAAGGAAAAATTTTCATTGTTTATTATATATGTTACCGGCACCGGCCAAACCCGATTTTAGGCCGAACTAGATTGGCCTAGTCCAAACTAGTTTATCCTAACGTGCATCGGATAAACTAGTTTTTCCTAGTCCAAACTAGTTTATCCTAACGCCCATAGGATAAACTAGTTTTTCCTAGGCCAAACTAGTTTATCCTGATGCCCATAGGATAAACTAGATTTTCCTAGGCCAAACTAGTTTGGCCTAACGTTCATAGGATAAACTAGTTTAGCCTGCTATTCATTAGTCTGAACTTGTTTATCCTAGGGCGATCTAGTTTATCCTAGGCCAATTCAATTTGGCGTGCTTTTATTGATCCCAAAGACCGCTTTGGCGCCAACCTTTTAGTTTATTCTAGATCAATCTAGTTTATCCTAGGTCAATTCAAGCGCAAATTCAATTTCTCGAAAATGAGTCAATTTCACGCTCAAATTCAAATTTTTTCAAACGAATCAACTCAAACACATCTATGGAAGTGAGCAAAGTTAACTAATAACTCGTTAAAAAAAAAATATATATAATAGAAGTTTAGCGTCCAAATTTACAAAATTTTGTGATCTAGTATTTTGGTTATTCGATGTAAGGTTTTTACGGGCCCGTCCAATTTTCATTCCCGACACTCGATCCGATCTTGGTTTGGGGATTACTCTTTTCGAGAGGTTCGAACCGTGATGGACCGGGACTCAATTTTTTCCGGCTTAAGTCGGGACTGGACTGCATTCTTCTTGAATTGGGACTGGACTGAATTCTTCTTGAATTGGGACTGGACTGCATTCTTCTTCTGCACAGGCAGAAATTTTCAGTCCAATTCCCAACCCAGCTCATATGAAAATCATTTGGACCGGCAGGATCTCTGGTCTGTTCAGTAAAAATATCACTAACATTTGGCCGGGCCCAACATTTTTTTTAATGCACGTATTTTTAAATGGCTATTATTCCACAATTAAAATTTATGTATTTATTATTATTATTATTATTATCTTAAGATGTGTAGATGCATTTTTAGGTAATAAAATAAAAGTACGGTATAACCTCAGAAAAATAACCTGCCTATGACGGAATACCGTGTTTACAAAAAAAAAAGAAAAAAAAAAAAAACGTTGATTTATCTAAAATGAGGATATTAGTACAATAAACATCCTCTACTCCGGCACTTTCAGGACTTGCAGCATGCCGGATTACGAAATTTTCCAGATTACAGGATGAATGTCGGAAAAAACGTGTAGAAGTTAGAATTAAACAGAAAATGTTAAGGAAATGTAAAGCATGTTTTTTATTTTTAAACAGATTGAATAGAATATTAAAAACACTCAATAATGTTAGTTTTGTACAACATATGTACACGAGTATAAAATAAAAGCGTGCACTGTAGGCCTTAATACTTTCCGCATGGTTGAACGAACGGCTGTGCACAGAAAACCTGATTAATATATTCGAGGCATCAGCTGCTTGATTTCAACTGATGTTGTTTGACTCGTGCACATCATATTCATCCAAGCCAACGTCTTTGGGGACTGTTATGTTGATAACACTTTGAATGATGGCCTCATCAGTCAAAATTTCAACTGTCGGTTCGTCAAAATGTTTTTCAACTCGCTCCTTTTCTTCGCGATTCAGTTGCGTTTCCGAAAGTCGAGCCGGATTATCCACCATGCCGGATCTTAGGATGCCAGATTAGAGGATGTTTACTGTACTTGTACAAATAGTGTAATGCACTTACAACAGATGATGAACCACCTGACTATAATGGATTTTTCTTCTTTCCTATACAATTCCGACTTACAAGATTTTATTGTATGGAATTTTTAAAATGTTTAAATTTCTAAGCCACAAAATGTGGATTAACGATATTAATGATTATATTGTAAACTATATTGATATTTTAATGAAGCTCTTTTTGTATGTAAATATCTGAATAACTAACAATACCATTAATATTTTTTTACACGACTTGGAGACTTGAAAATCTGAAAACTTTATTTAAAAAAACTTCTAAGACGGAATCACATGGGAGAGAAAAAACTTCGTTATAGTTAACTTCCTTTTTTAGCAGGTCCTTCGTCTCTAGCAAATGTATTATGATTTTTTTTTCAAACGGATTAATATATCCAATTTGCACCGATAAAAAAAATTCCGTTTGAAACAGAATTTCGTCACACAGAGATTCTTCTAATAGGTTTTGCAGTTTTGTATCCCCATTCGTATAAATGTATATGCACTATTCTTTAAAGAGAGTTTTAATTGTGAAATAATGGTAGCTTAAAAATATATGTATTTCAGGTCAAACTGGGACTGGGACTTCGCCGAATTTTTAAAAATTCTAGATTTTTGAAAGAATATCAAATGTACTTCTGATATTCTTAATGGTGCATTTAATCATAATTAATTCAAAGCCAAGTGATGTTTATGTGAGAAAAAAAAAATAAATCAATGTTTTTTTTCATATTTTTTTACTCACATAAATATCACTTGGCTTTGAATTAATTATGAATAAATGCACCATTAGGAATATCAATGGTACATTTGATATTCTTTCAGAAATCTGGAATTTTAAAAAATCCGGCGAAGTCCCGATCTCGACGATGCCGGATTTTCGAGATTATACTGTAAATTATTAATCAATCCCCTAAACTCTTTCTCTCCTAAATTTTATGATAATCTCTCATCCCATTCTTTGGTCCTCCAGCACACAATTTGTCATATGGAACATATTTTATAACTACCGGCGGCGGTGAAATGGGGAAGATAGGGGGATATTATCCCACTCTCCATCGATTAAAATACATTATACAGGAGTGACGGCAATACTATTTTGCACAAGGTTGGCGACGGAGCGGTAGTTGCGATCAATAAAAGCAGGTCAAATTGCATTGGCCTAGAATAAACTAGATCGGCCTAGGACTAGAATGTTGGCGGCGGGCGGTCTTTGGGATCAATAAAATTACGCCAAAATGAATTGGCCTAGGATAAACTAGTTCGGACCAATGAACAGAAGGCTAAACTGGTTTATCCTATGAGCGTTAGGCCAAACTAGTTTAGCCTAGGAAAAACTAGTTTATCCTATGGGCGTTAGGATAAACTAGTTTAGCGTAGGAAAAACCAGTTTATCCTATGCACGTTAGGATAAACTAGTTTGGCCTAAAGTCGGGTTTGGCCGGTAACATATATATATATATATATATATATATATATATATATATATTTTCAATTTCATTTTTTTTAATTTCAATTAAAGTACGTTTTTTTTAAACATTTTAATTTTTTATCACATAATTATCTCTTGATGATATGAATTAAATTTTGACTAAAGGCACTATTAAGAATATCAGAAGCATTTTTGATATTTTTTCAGAAATCCGGAATTTTCAAAAATCCGACTTGCTATCGGTTCCAATGATGCCGGATTTTTGAGGTTATGTTGTATACTACATAGTAAGCAAAAATTTAAATCAGTTATGGAACACCTAACCAACTTGAAAATTTTCCTTCAGTAATTTTCGGCAATAAGCAGAAATGTACTGGAATTCTTTTGTGCAGCTCTGTATATGTTCTATAGAATTTATATTTCGATTTATACATGCAAGCTATTCGTTAAATTTAAAAACACATGCCAAAATTATAAACTCACTTCCAGCATCTATTGCTCGAATACTGTACTGTAAACGAATTCTTTTGTGTGTCCCTGTAAACGTACAAAAAAGGCTATGAAAAGCATATTCTATAGTAAGCATCTTACAGTGAACCTCTATGATGTATATAAATTTCAATATATTTGGAATAGTGTAACATCATCAAACGATTTTTCTCCTTTGACTATAATGTAACGGAATTGTTTTGAGTGCCTCTGTAAATGAAATATTAATGCTACACATTTCATTTTCAATACCGAACGTGCCACGGTAAACCTGAATAACATGTGTAAATTACATGACAATAGTATTATACTTACGCGATTTAGAGTGCGGACAGGCAGACAATCAAACGGACAGACAGGTGGACCTTTCAACTTTGTTGGAAAGTGTTAAAAACGATAAAAAAGGCTACATTCTCAACGTTTTAATACTTAACTGCCTAACTTGCACCAGAATTTTTTTTTTTTTTTAATCTTTTTTTTGCAATGTGGTAAAATGTGAACAGTTAGATGATTTATGCCAACTTTACGCTCTGTTTAGGAGTAACTGTATTCCCAAAAGGAAAATTTTTTTAGGGAGTCATAATTCGAATTTTAGTCTGAACTATACAGTGAGAATAAGTATAAATATAAATAAAGATATAAAAGCGTTTAGGATAGGTTTGAAAACGAGAAATATAATCAAATTAAAAAATCCAATTTAGTAATAACATAAAAAAAGTTAATAAAGCAAAATGTTCAGTTGCGCAAAACAGTCCAGATGAAGGAGGAAAAGTTTAAGAATACAAAAGCGCCTTTAGGTACAGCCACTTATTTTATTATTTTTTTTTCTAACGTCAAACAGTATAAAGAGAAAAGTGAAAAGTGAAAAGTAAAGTATAATAATTTTATACGTTTATTTTTTATATAAAATAAAAATTAATAAGAAGTTTAAATTAAACCTAAGTAAAACATAAAAAAAAAGAAAATCCGGCATTATCTTTAACCCTTTATGTACTGAATAATGCATTCATGAAAATTTTATCTTCTAAAGCATTTTTCGTTAATTTTTGAAACTACGTTAGAAGATTTACATAATCATTTAATAAATTTTAAAATGATTTTATAAGGATTTTAGGATTTAGAAGGATTAATTAAATTTGAATTTATAGGAATTTTGTACAATATTTATAACCTCACTCAAATCTTTTATTTTAAGTATTTTTCTTAGTATTTTGTAGAATTAGGAAATGTACAAATATAATGTTCTAACAATAGAAATCTAGAAATATTTTGGAATTGAAAATCTCTCCCCCCCCCCCCCCCAATGCCAAGAAAGCTGAAAAGATGCAAAGGCAAAAGAAATCATCTTTTTAAAACTATTTTTGTTTGTGTAACCAATAATGCTTTTGGAACAAGATAAAGTAATGCATCCATAACTCATTCTAAATTGTATTACTACTAATCGATGTATTAACACGTTCGCTGCCATCTACGAGAATACTTGTAGTTAACTCGGTTTCATTCCCAGTTCTAAAAGCCATAACTTCTGTTCTAACGGGAATTTCAAGGAAACAATTATATCAAAATGTTCAGAAAAGATACATTGTAAAAAAAAAAAAAAAAAAAAAAATCTGTAAAGTTACTAAAGTGTTTCTAGGAAACTGGGATTCCTAGAACTTTTTATGTAACGGCAACAACAAAAATTCATGTAACAGACACACTTTTGCGCCGAAAATCAAAAAATCTGTAAGGTTACTAAGAATTTTTCAGGAAACTGGGATGCCTAGAACTTTTCACGTAACTACAACCAGGGTTACAGATAAAATTTTAGTAAGGTTACTTGAAATTTTAGCAGATTCATTTGTAAAGTTAGAGATTTCTGTAGCCTTACAAAAACTAGTTTTGTAGATTTGCAGCTTTTTTTGTACACTTACTGATAAAAGTTTAGTAAGCATGTAACTTTACATCTGTAGAACTACAGATTTTTTTTTTACAGTGTAGGAGTTTAACATATAGAAAAGTTAAAATTTCGAAAACTTTTTAAGAGTCCTGGAACCCTTAATATTTGATAAAAGTGATAAAAATACATTTACAAGGCAAATAAATATCTTCATTTATTCAGATCGACATGTTTCATCGCTCTGACGGCGAAGTCTCAAGATCTATAATGATACAAATATTTTCGCATTTTTTTTTTTTTTTAAATTGATAACTGGTAAACAAAAATCACGCGATCTGATGCATAATGAAATTAAGTGCAATATTAAAAGTGGATATTTGTGAACGTGAATTATTTTATATTATTGTTTCATTATTCTGCAGAGCATCTCTTTGCAAATTTTAGATAGCTCCATGAAGGCTGAATCATTGCGTATATTCTCACTGCGTAAAAAGATCTCCATTGATTCTCGAATAATGGATGATGGCAAATAAAATCTTAATGGATAAATTATTCTACTACTTTTAAAATTAATCTATAAAGGTTCTTTGTTATATATAGTCTGACCAAAACTTTAGTTTTCTTGCTGTATTTGATGTCTGCTATATGTTTTTTGATCCTAGTTTTAACCCTTCTGTTTGTCATTCCTATATAAAAATGCACTGTTCCATATTCTTTGGTGAAAGGTATTTATATACCCCTGATAATTGATTTGGTTCAATTGGGTCTATTTTCTCACAGACTATGTTGTTTAAATTTTACGGAAGATTTTGTAATAATGGAGATATTGTATTTATTGAGTTTATATTTCAATCGCTGGAAGAAACCAGGAAAATATCGCAATTTTCATTCTATTAAGTCCTATCATAAGTAATTAATTCAATGGTATATCATGATAGGTAATGATTCTGGGTTGCCATGGTGATTACGTCCTATTTAAAATGGAGTCCTATTATTTCAATATTGCTGAATTAAATATGTATAATCGTGATAAATTTTATATTCAAGCATTTTTGCAATAGAGTCCAGTAGCTATTGCACCAAGATCTGAATATTTATAAAACTAGTTACAGAACGAACGCACCTCATTTGCCACGTTTGACGTACAATTTTCGACTTGTTAATGTTGCAGTTAATTTCATTATGCATGAGATCGCGTGATTTTTGTTTACCAGTTTTCAATTTAAAAAAAAATTGCGAAAATATTTGTATCATTATAGATCTTGAGAATGTTGCCGTCAGAGAGATGAAACATGTCGAGCTGAATAAATAAAGATATTGCTTTACCTTGTAAATGTATTTTTACCACTTTTAGCAAATATTAAGTTAGTTTAAGTAAATATTATTCAATGTAGAGGGTGAACCAAAAGTCTTGCCCTGATTATAAATATTTATTGTATTCAAACTATTATAATTAGATATATGTTTGTTTGAATACATTGTAAGTACTGTTATAATTTTTTTTATAAGACCACGTACCTCAGTAAATTCCAACATGAGCCCCCTTGGTAGCTTGCAGAATGGAGAATGTCTAATGCTCGTATTCACCATCTACCTCGACCTGGAAAACCTCGGTCGAACGCTCAGATGAAATTCACGATACAATTTGATTGGATATTATCAAGGAGACGTCCAATCAGGATTAAAGGTGCATACTGTTTGAGCGTTCGACCGAGGTTATCGGTATAACTCGGGGTCGAAGTAGTTGGTGAATACGAGCGTAAGCGGTATTCTTGTTATCGCCAAGCGTTTGCTTGACTCACTCTGTGTTTGCCACTTCTGGGCAGATCAGCCACGCTGCCTCTTTCTTTAAACGTAATACCATCGCTTTACTAATTTTGCATCAGTAGGGTTGCATCCATAACAACGTCGAAATGTTCGCAGAACATTAATGGACGATTTCGTTTCGTGAAACCAAAGCACGCATTGAACTTTCTCTTGAATGGACGACATTTCGGTCGAAAATATCTTCCTTACAAAGTCCTCCTTCCCTGAGTCGCTCCTTTGGAGCAATCGCACCATTTATTGCATACAAAAAAAATTCTTAAACTGACCAATCCAATGATACAACAAGTTACATTATTATACAAACGGTTAATTTGTAATGGATTGTTATAATCAGGACAAGACTTTTGGTTCACCCTGTACATAAAACACACACACACACACACAAAAAAAAAAATTGAGCCAAAAGATTTTGAATTTTTAAGACATTTTTTGGTAGAGGAAGGTTAGATTAAAAAGGCAGCGTAATGTCATAGGCAAACTTCAACCGTTTCTTTTGTAAATTTCTAATTTTTCGTATTGTGATAATCTTTTTGCAAGTAAATGACGCATTAAAGTCAAAGTAATACAGTAGAGCGTCGATTATCGGAACTCCAATTAACCGAGCTTCCAATTATCCGAAAATCCTATTTCTCTCAGAAATTTTTTTAAACCGAACATTCAATTATCCGAACAGTCTAATTCTATCAAAAAAAAAAAAAAAAATTTAACCGAACTTCCAATTATCCGAACAGCCTATTTCTCTCAAATTTTATTTTACCGAACTTCCAATTATCCAAACACCCTATTTCTCTCATTTTTCCAGTAAAGTTCTTGCCACCTAATGTTACATCTGTAATCCAACCCATGGATCAAAGTGTAATAGAGACATTAAAACGACTTTATTAGGAAGCAAATGTTAAAAATGCTCCTTTTATCAGAAGAAACAGAAAAGCTTGATTCCCAAGATACCATACACATTTATTTGAAAGAATGTTATATAATGGCTTCTGATTCCTGGGATCTAGTAAAAATCTCAACATTAAAAAAGGATTAGAATAAAATTTTAAATAGAGAAAATAGTGGAGAGTGGATCAGAAAATGAGGAATGCAAAGCAATATAAGAGATGTAAAGAATCCCAAGCTACACTGTAAAAAAAAAAAAAAAAAAACTGCAGCTCTACAGATGTAAAATTTCATGCTTACTAAACTTTCCTCTGTAACTGTACAAGAAAAGCTGCAAATCTACAAAACTAGTTTTTGTAAAGCTACAAAAATCTGTAACTTTACAAATGAATCTGCTAAAATTACAGTAACCTTACTAAAATTTTATCTGTAACCCTGGTTGCAGTTACATGAAAAGTTCCATACATCCCAGTTTCTTAGAAAATTCTTAGTAACCTTACAGACTTTTTGATTTTTGGCACAAAAGTGTGTCTGTTTCATGAATTTTTGTTGTTGCCGTTACATAAAAAGTTCTAGGAATCCCAGTTTCCTAGAAAATCTTTAGAAACTTTACCGATTTTTTTTTTACAATGTATGAAGAAAATAAAATTAACGAGTAGTCAAATGGTGGATATAAGATTTTAAATGATGATGAGATTATCGATGAGATTCAACATGAAAAAGAAATTGAAGAAAATGAAAACGAATGCTCTAAAAATGACCCAGGTCCACCACATAACGAAATCTTTGAATGTTTGGAAACAGCTATGAAATGGCTGGAACTACAGAAGAACGCTGATCCTATTCAGCTAACGTATTTAAGAAGAATTCGAGGTATGACAGCATTGAACAAAATATCTTCTTTGAAGCAAGCAACAATCGAAAGCTTTTTTGCTTCAATTATAATCTCTGAAGCTCAGAAAATAATAAAAAGAGATTCAGAAAATGATAAAAAGACAAAAAGAAAATTTTAAATGATAAAAAAGTAAACAAAAAATTAAAAAAGACAATCGAAATCCATATTCTTCTTTTATTCTTCATTATTAATTCTTGTTACATAGTACAAGGGACTTTATTTTATACATAGCAGCTTGTTTATTATGTTTTTGGTATCCATTCAGTGTGTTTGGGAGCACTGTATTGCTGTAAATTCATTCATACTACCACAAATATTGATGGTGGTCAGTAATGTTTAATTAATGGTTATATATATATATACATATATGTGTGTGTAATATAAAAAAACATTTTTTAAACACTCCTAAGCCTGGATAAAGTGTGAAGGTTTTAATATAGTCAGGAACATCCCTTAAATTGTCTGTCTATTTATCCGAATTTTTACTTATCCGAACTAGGGCCGGTCCCAACTTGTTCGGATAATCAACGCTGTACTGTACCTCGCTCTAATAGAAAATGAATAAATAGATAAAATGGTTTTTTTTTTACCCTTTCGGGTCTGGTGTACTATTAATAGTACATGTTTTTTCATCAAGTTTTATTTTGTCTTAACAATTACTTTCGTTACCATCTACATATAGAAATAATAGTATATGGACCTTTCTTATTATGATTTCATTTATGTTTTGGCATTTAGTAATAACAAAAATAATAAAAGTTTGCTTAATTCTCTTCGCACCGTTGGCGATTCTTTTATTTTGTACATATATTTCACTCTTTAAATTTTAAATATAGTTACTTCTCGGAACGAATCACGTACGATAAAACTAAAAAAAACATTCGAAAGTTGTAACACCTGTTAAAGCCTGTTGTAATACGATATTTTCCAAACGTCTCCAAAAACTCTTCCTTAACCTATTATCATACAAATATGAATTGAATAGTACACAAAATAAGTACATTCGTTAGATTTCAGACGATGAGATAATCTTTAAACTTCCGTACATCTATTTGGATAGCTATGGTTCACATTATTAAAGTAAAAGTAATTTTGTTCTCAAAATTGAAAAAAAAAATCGAACCCGAAAGGGTTATAGACAAAAATGCATACACTACAAAATTTAAATAAATAAATAAAAGTAAAAAAATAAGTAATAAGTAATAATAATAATAACAATAATAATAATAAAAAATGTCTTACAATTGCCGTGAACTTAAATATTATATAATATTGAAGAGATATAATAAAGAATAAAATATATTCCTTTTAAAGAAATCATGTTCACCATTGAAAGAGGTTACTTTCATAGTCGTAACGACACTAGTATTTTAAAATAATGAAATATGTTAGTTTCAAAATAAAATCAAACATCCGCAAAATAAAAAAATATATATATTAAAAAAAATAAAATAAATGTTAACTTCTTTCCTTTCAAAAACAGCATGAAATGATTGCAATTGAATCGCACTCTAGGTTTACTAAATGAAAATGAGCACTGAACCATATAAAGCTGAAACTTTACACATTAAAAAATATATATATATCGAATTCTTATTTTTTTTTTTTCGATCAACGCGTGTTTTTAAACTAGCTGTTTTTGGTCATCAAGGTTTAACACATAATTTCTTATCTTTTAATTCTTTTATTTACTTCTTTTTTTCTAACACATAGACGATTTCCGCGTGCAGAAACCTGTCTCATATTATGTCATTGCCTGAAGGAAAAAAATATTCTTCATATCTAATGCACGGAAAGGAAAAAAAAAAAACTGGCTATTCAACTCTTAAATAGCACCGAAAATTGAGGGGAAAAAGAAGAGAAGCAATTTCCGCTTCGTGCATTGAAGTGCAGAATTATTGAAAATGTATATATTCTTTAATTACATTGTTTCTTTTTCTTGTTAGGAACCTTTTATAACTTTTATTTTTTTAATGAACTCAAAAGGTTTCTAAAAATATTTGTTTACTAATTTTTTAAATAAGAAATACTATTGTGAGATGTGAGATTTTATCTATATACAGTACTCTCTCTCCAATCCCCACAGGCCGGTACCAAGGGTTTTGCGGATTATAGGTCATTTCTTTGTTTGCATTCTAATTTTTGAAATTTATCAACAAATATAGTAATCACAGTGCAAATAAATAACACCGAAATGAAAGAAAATGCTTTTTAAAAATATATATAACACATATTCAATATTAGAAATACATTTAAGTGATATAACTCAAAATTAATAGAAAAAAATTTCTACTTATTTTTAAATCAGTCAAACACTGCAGTGATTGCGGTTTGCTTTATAGCTCTTTATTTAAAATCTGCAATTTAATCTTGAAGCTTTTTAAAAGCCAGGATATTTTGATCCATAACAAAAGTTTGTTTTCTAATAAACTAGGATATTTATTCTCAAGAGCTAACTCTTCTTTGAAAGCAATTTTATCTTTTATATATCCAGTGACTGTGTTCGGAAAATAACAGTCTAACTGTTATTTACAAGATACACAGAACATTTGTTTCAAATGAATGCAAGAATGCATTAAAAAATTTTTAATAAATTCGTCAGATTAGTCAACTTTTATTACGGCCAAAGTGTACATTATCTTGCTTAAGAAAAATATTTTAACTATTTGTTTATACTTGAAATATAGTGCGGATTATAGGCGTTTGAGGATTATAGGCAGGGTTCTCGCTGGCGCACGCCGTTGCCCCAAATCGCGACAAAATACTACATTTGGCGAGTAAACAGACGATTAGATTAGCCAAATTGCAAGTACTCAATTTTTGCTCATATTTTTTTGTGCGTGTGAATATGTGCGACACTCTTTACATTACTGACAAACTGGTATCGCTTATCATGTTCAATAGTACCGTACTATTTACTTTACTCTCTTTTTAGAAATACTGACACAATACTGACATCAGTTCAATTTACCATCAGCCAAAGTCACAGCAGGGTTATGCGGAGGGCGTAAAATCACCAAGTGCCAATCTAATAGGTGTTTCTGTACATAGATTAGCATACAAGATGGGACATTCCATAGTGCGTAATGGTAATGCGATTGCGATCGTAGCGCCTTTAGTGACAATGAGGAAGAAACTCCCCATCCTTGTAAAATTTTTATCATTGAGTATCTACCTTATTGTGATCTTTCTTTTTTTAACGTTTCCTGTTTACGTTTTCAATAGAATCTTACACCGATACATGAACATAGAATAGATATTCTATTTTATATATCTAATGTCTATATTCTATGTTCATGCACTGAAATTTGCTTTTTTTTTTCTTATTTACGTGATGAGTGAACGATATAAGTGCAACGAAAAACAGGGTAAAAATTTCGTCTTGAATGCTATATATGAAGTAAATATGATATAATTGGATTTAAAGCTACATAAAATAATGGTGTAATATAAAAATATACGAAGTATTGCGCTCTACAAATCTCAGAAAATTTCATAAATATTCCCATTCGGTTGGAAAATTTTTATAACCGATGTTTTATTAATTTATGAAGTTTAACATATTAAACAATCGTTACAATAATCTTTTAAAATTTATGCATTTTCACTTTCTTACAGATAAAATAAAAATATTGTTTTTAATGTAAATAACGTACAATCGATTCAATAATATTTATAATATTAACATATAAGAAATAATAATAAAATTACAGATGGGAAAAAAAATTCATTTCGACAAATTTTTAGAATTATATAAATCTAACGGTTAAAAATAAATTGAGGTACTGACATTACACTCAATAAAGTTTTATTCGATATGAATAAATTAACACAATACCTGAATTTGATTTTTTACAATTTAATCTCATAAACTTACATATTTACGTTATTAACAGAATTTTCTAGGGTTTTCTTTTATATTATTACTCTAATTATCATTTTGTAAGTTAAAAGTGGCCCCTACAAGTACAATAAAAAAAAAAAAAAAAGCAGCTAAATAAATAAAGCAAGCATTAATAGAATATCGTCTGACACCTGCTTCGTTTTAGGAAAGAATAGATATTCAAAGTATAGAGGGTAAACATATTTCTTCAACATAGGTAAATTTCGGAGGCTTGTTAATTCTTCCCCCTTGTCGGTAGTGACGCTAGTATTGTTGCCATTACAGATTTTACCGCAAATGTCCCATCTTGGTCCTTAATCTATCTTTCTCTACTGTTAGTTAATCACTATCTCTGCGCAGGCGTCGCGACGATAGCAAGTCAAACAAAATTACTCGCGTAAGTCGTCAAAATTATGACAAGGTTTGCTAGGATGTGGCTCTGGGATTAGCGATTCACCACTTATAATTATTTATTAGTTGTATGCAAAGTGTCATTGACTGGGAATTTTTTTCTATCGGTTAGCAGGCTGTTGCAATCTTATAGCAATTTTTAGTAAATATTTTCACAAAGTTAAATCAAAGATCATTGATTTTAAATTTTTATTGGAATTTAGGCAAGTTTCTTTGAGTTATCGTTGCAGAACCATGAATTTAGGAGATACCATACATTTCATGTCGAAAAAACGATTTGTAGCAACTTCATCACATAACACGCAACATGCTACAATTTGTTAAAATCTTGCCACAACATTGAGTGAAGTGTGAGAGAGGCTTCAGTGTGATGAATGCTAGAAAAACAAAACTGAGAAATTGAATGTATAAATAAAATGCCAATAATCTCATTTCGTCATTTCAGTATGTGTTAACGGGCCAAATAGGTGAAACACTACATTTTAAAACTGCTTTTAAAGTATATGGGCTTTAATGAAAAGTCGAAGAATTCTAGAAAAATAAAGTTTTTGACACATGTTTTGTTTGTATTTTGAATCTTTAATATATTACATTCAATGAATTTTTAAAGTCCTGAGTTAACTGGGTTAACAGTTTAATTAGTTAAATGGGTTTTTTTGTAATTTTTTTCTCGAATGCGCAAGAGATTTAGAAGGTAGTTATTTGGATAATTATATTTAGATGAATTAACTCATCTATAAACCGTTATAAAAACAGGGGTTATTTTAGCGTATATTAAAAAAAACAAAAAAAAAAAAAAACAATAGTAAATACATTAAGGGGCTCATGAACTATCAATGTTTTACAACAAATTTATTTTGCAAACATTTTCTTCATTTGGCGAATGTTTTTTATTTCTGATTAGCCAAATTGCGAATGCTGATAAAAAGTCAGTGACAACCCTGATTATAGGATCGCGGATTAAAGGGAGCGGACTGTGCAGGTATTTTTCATAAATTTATGATATATGGTCGGACATGGTTAAGTTAAAACGCTCATACGCGATCCAAGTGAGTACGTAGATTTTCTTTCGGTGCTTTGAACATCTCCATTAAACTAACGTAAAAATATCATGTTTAATACGCGAGAGTTGTTACGCGATCCGGCTTAACACGCGGCAGGGCTTAGATCTCTTTTTTTGAAGCAAAAAAATCTTACTTAACCCTTTATGTCCCGGCGGTACTTTAAAGTACCATTAAAATAACTTGTTAAAAAATGATTTAATACATAGATATGTAGTAATACAGTTTAGAATGAGTTTATAGATACTTTACTTTATCTTGTTCCAAAACTATGATTGGTTGCACAAAACAAAAATATTTTTAAAAGGATGATTTACTTTTTATTTGCATCTTTTCAACTTTCTTGACGTTAAAAGATTGTGGGGGAAAAGTTTCGGTCAGGAAATATTTCTATATTTCTATTGTAAGATCATTACATTTGTACATTTCTTAATTCTACAAAATACCAAAAAAAAAAAAAAAAAAAAAAAAAAAAAAGATTTAATTAAAAGATTTGAGTGGAGTTATAAATATTGCACAAAATCCTTATAAATTCAAATTTAATTAATTAATTTTAATTGGTAAAATCCGTCTAAAATTTATTAAATGATTGCGTAAATTTTCCAATGTAATTTCAAAAATTCACGAAAAAGGCTTTAGAAGATGAAATTTTCACGAGTTTATAATTTGGGATATGAGCGGTTAAGACGCAAATTCATGCTATTGCAGTTGTATATTTCTTTTATGTTTCTGTATTTTGTTTACTTTTTGCTATTGTAAGAATGTTTTTTTACACAAGAATTAATAAAAACGTTTTTTTTAAAATTCTATTAAAAATTAAGAGCCGATTATAAGGGTACTAAGTATCATAATAGCCCAGTTGTAGGGGAGCAAAAAAAGGCCCAATTCGGAAATAATTAGGGGAAAGCTGGAAATTATTTTAATCCCATCAGTTTATGTCTAGAATGAATATGCTACGTTTCCCCCCTCGTACTAGGTGAGCGTTAGGAATTATACATTGATTTATAGTCAAAAAACACGTTTTTTTTTTTTTTTTTTTTTTTTTTTTAAATACCATAACACTATCTCGAAATTACTAACTTTTTCAAAAACATTGTCAATACAAATGTTGTAGAGCTTAAAATTCTGAATAAAATGAGTACCTACACTTAATACTTTTGTTGAATATTAAGGTCACAATTCTACTTTAAAGTTTTAGCCCCGTGGTCAGAGGGTTGAACTCAGAATTAATTAGGGGAAAACTGAAATCATTTTAATCCCTTCAGATTAGGTCTAAAATGAATATTCTATGCTTTCCCCTTCATACTAAGTGAGCGTTAGGAAATATGTACACATTTACATTCGAAAAACTCGTTTTTCTTTAATATTTTTAACAATATCTGAAATTGCGACCTTAATTTTCAGCAAAAATATTAATGTGAGTATTAATTTTATTCAAGATTTTAAGCTCTACAACATCTGTACTGGCAATTTTTTGGTGTAGTTAGCTGTTTTGAGATATTGTTAAGGTAATCTGGTCTCTCGTATCTTGAAGCTCTTGATTAGTGATTAAGGCAAAATTTTGAAATGGAATTGCGACCTTAATTTTGAATAAAAATACTAATGTGAGTGCTCATTTTATTCAGAATTTTAAGCTCTACAACATTTGCATTGACAATGTTTTTGATAGAATTAACTATTTTGAGATATTGTTAAAAATATTAAGGAAAAATATGTTTTTCGAATGTAAATACGTAGATATTTCCTAACACTCACTTGGTACGAGGGGGAAAACATAGAATATTCATTTTAGACCTAATCTGAAGGGATTAAAATGATTTCCAGCTTTCTCCTAATTAATTCTGAGTTCAATCCTTTGACCACGGTGCTAAAATTTTAAAGTAGAATTGTGACCTTAATATTCAACAAAAGTATTGAGTACTCATTTTATTCAGAATTTTAAGCTCTACAACATTTGCATCGACAGTGTTTTTGAAAAAGTTAGTGATTTCGAGATAGTGTTATGGTATTTAAAAAAAACGTGTTTTTTGACTATAAATCAATGTATAATTCCTATCGCTCACCTAGTACGAGGGGGAAAACGTAGCATATTCTTTCTATACGTAAACTGAAGGGGTTAAAACAATTTCCAGCTTTCCCCTAATTATTTCCGAATTCAACTCCCTAACCACTGGGCTATAAGTATTAAATATGATTTTAATAATAGGGTTGTATTTCAAAGATTTAATATTTTTGGTTTGTGTTAAAATAAATAGGCTATCAGGAAAATTATTTTTGTTTCTTTCTTTTTGGTTGTAAGGTATTAATCGACAATAAAGCTATATTTGAATCTATATTTATTATCAGCTATCATTCCCGTCGATCCTATAAAAAGCATACAATGAGTTAAATTTGAATGCATTAAATTGTAATCTAAATATGAGTAAAAAACACAATTTTCGACCGTAAACGTATAAATGAAAGCTCTAAAGTTCATTTAGAATGATTAGATATGTAAATAAGCTATGTTCCAGGATGCAAATCACATTTAATACGCGATCCGCTAAATACGCGATTTTTGTCCTATACCTTGAAACATCCCTTAATCGAGTTCTACTGTATATTCCTTGAATTGAAAACAATGGCGGATTTAAGGGGGAGGTCACGTGAGTCATGACCCCCTGTGAACAGCAACAAAAACATTCTAAAGATAATTTTTAAAATGAAATATGTAATAAATTCTTTAAATGTTTTTCCCACTCATTTCCCCCCGAATTTTCCTATTTAAAGCTCCACTCAAATCCAAATTAGGTAATTTCTGATATATTCGTAAAGTCTTTTTTAACCCCAAATCCAAGACATTTGGAAGTGCGCTTACTGAGAAACTGTATGATACCTCGCTGTCCGATGGGCCAGTACGGCACTCTATATGATTAACCCTTTATTCACTGACGGTACTTTTAAGTACCATTAAAGAAAATTTAATATAAAATTTATTTACTCTGTCTAATAATAAAAGTTAATTTTTCTTTCCACACAATATACTCTGCTTGATCAAATTTAAATAGCGTAGAGAAATAGTCGAAGTTAAATATTTTCAAAAAGTGGTAATTTGCTTAGTAATTTTCATAGGAATAGCTCTTCTTTTTTTTTTTTTAAAAAAAAAAAAAAAAAAAAAAAAAAAAAAAAAAAAAAAAAAAAAGGTTATATGAAACATTTTCAACTGCAAAACACTTTCCACTTACAGAGAGGATCATAATACATTTAAATACATTGCTTTTATAAGAATTGTGATATTTCCATAAGAGTATTTTGGTTAATTAATCTGATTATTTTTGTAAATATTTTATTAAAAAGGTTATAACTACCGATATATTTAATCAGTTTTAATAAAAAACGTATCTAAATTTTACATTATTATTACATAAAAATTCCAGTATATCTTCAGCTATTAAAGAAGATAATTATTGAGGTGAAACATTTTCTTGATAAATAATTCCATAAATAAAGGGCAAAATAGTGTTTTCCATTTTCTGAAAGAAGAAAAAATTGCGTAAAATTTGACTTTTTAAACTGAATTTCCGTCCGTGACAGCCAATTGCTCCTTTGTGACGACATTTTGGTGGCTGTCAAGTCCTAAAACTTGGCTAAAAATGCTAACTTTGACAACATTTTCAGAATGAATCTTTGCCTTTATAAGAAAATGGGAAACTCTTTAATTTCTTGGTACCTGAACAAAATCGGTAAATTTTATATTTCTACGAATATTAATGCAATTTTTTTTGTATTTACGAATGAAAGTGACTTCGCAAAAGTATTACAAAACTAATCAGTTTGGATTTGGGAATGGCTTTCAATATAAAAATTTATCATAAAGAGATGTGATCGCCTCCCCGCAAAAAAAAGAAAGAAAAAGAAAAAAATAAATCCATGACCTCCCCCCCCCCCTCTAAATAGAGAGCTGGATCCGCCCTTGATTGAAAATCAAATTAAACAAGAACGAAAAGCATGTCGCAAGCATATATCATGAAACACTTTCCAAACACTTTCAGAATAATTTAAAAAAAACTTCCTTTAATAAGGTGAAAGATGATGCCTAAGTGAACAATTTGGAAAACGCATAACCCATTTGAAAACTCAATTTCAGGAACCATCAAGAGTAAAAAAATATTAGAATTATTTTGCCTAACCCTGTATATGTGAAAATTCTTCTTCAGCAATTTCCGTCAATAAACGTATTTGTACCGGAGAGATTAAGTTTTATTTTACTAGTGATAAAAAATGTCTCTTTTCTTTAGTGGTGGATGGTTTGCTTATGTTTTTATCTATGTTTAAAATGTATTTCAAAATACTTTAAATACGAATAATAATCATAGTATACAATTATTAAAAAAAGAACTTCACCGAAGTGCAGAATTATTTAAAATATGCACATTGTTTAGTTACATCGTTACATTCTTGTTCGGATCATATATATATTTCAGATATATTATAAATTAATTCAACAATTCAAAAAGTCTCTCAAAATAATATTTATATATAAATCTATTTTTTATTTTTTAATAAGAAGTAGTGTGAAATTTTACTCAAATGACATACGCGTGATAAGTATTCTCCCACTTGATATTCAAAATTAATTAAATTGAATTAAATCAATTATAAAATACATCATTTATCTATTCAGCTCCGAAGTTTCCGAAGCGCGTAAACATGTAAACAGGACCGAAAATAGAGAGAAAGGGAGAAAAAATTTCTTTTGGAGCATTGAAATGCAAAATTGTTCAAAATGCATACATTCTTTAATTAAATTGCTTTGAGTAGAGAAGCTTGGGAGGAGGAAGGGACTTGCTGAAAGTGCTGCAGCAGCGAGTCCACCAAAGAAAGAAGACCGAAACAGGAATAAAAAAAAAATAAATAAGAAATCATAAAATTGGTTTGACCTTAACAACGAGCAATAATTTTTTATTTCCTTAGTTTTAACATTCCTTTATCTCCCATGGTATGTATGATATGCAGCATCAATATGTCCTTAAAAGTGTAATTTTTGTAGTAGCAATTTTTTAAGTTATTTTTGATTTTAAAAGGACATTCACCCTCAAAAAATTATAAATTTTTGAGAATTGTAAAATTTGGATAAGTGAATTAATCTTTATTTTATAGTTTTAGATAAGCGAATTATTTAAGGTTTTAGATAGGTTAATTATACCTTTGTCTACAGGAGTAGTGCTACTTATTAGGGTGGTTCGTAGAAAAAAAAAATTAATTCAAATTCGGCCCGGTGTACGAAAGTTGCGTATTGTATTGCTTATTATATAAAAAAAGAAAAAAAAAATCGCCCCCTGAATTGATATCTTTATGCGCCCCAAGGGGCGCGAAATCCTCGAATTTACGCTAATTTTCCTGAATTTTAATAGCTATTAATAAATTATTTTGTTATTAGCCCATTGCGGATACAATGATATTATGTCTCCTCACCATATATAAAAAGTTTAAAATCCCTTGAACATCATCTTCATGCTCCCCAAGGAGGGCGAAATCCCAGAATTTTAGCTAAATTATGCTAATTTTCCTGAATTTTAATAGCTATTTAAAAAAAACTAATTTGCTATTGGCTCATTGTGGATACAATGCTATTATGTCCCCTTACTATATGTAAAATGTTTCAAATCCCTACATCATCATCTTCACGTGCCCCAACAGGGTTAAAACATTATGAAATCTGACAAAATTTGACTTATTTTAGGTTTGTATGAAGATAGTGTTACATAATAAAAATCAAGATTTACACAAATCTTTATTAATTTCGGCTATATCTGTTCATTTTCCATATTTACATTTAACTCCTCAGTTTTAATAAGCATCAAATAATTATAATAGGTAAGAGCGCCCCTTGGGGCGCATGAAGATGATGTTCAAGGGATTTGAAACTATTTACATATGATGAGGGGACATAATAGAATTGTATCCACAATGGGCCAATAACAAATTATTTTTTAATAGCTATTAAAATTCAGGAAAATTAGCGTAATTTAGCTAAAATTCGAAGATTTCGCGCCTCTTGGGGCGCATGAAGATATCAATTCAGGGAGCGGAATTTTTTTTTACATAATAAGCAACACAATACGCAACTTTCGCGCACCGGGCCAATTTTGAATTCAAAAATTTTTATTCTACGATCCACCCTATTACTTATACTTGGATTGTGCATAAAGTTTTAAATGCAGCTACTTTTATTTTGGTCTGTTAAACCCCTTTGTTTATATCTTTTGTTTTTTGTCATACTAACAATTAAGTTAATTAGTATTATTATTAGTATCATTAACTTCCATTTTATTTTATTTTATTTTGTTTTATTGCCAATAGTTTGGAACTCATTCATATGTTAATGCGTACCTTATTCTTATATACCGTTTTAATTAGGGATCGATCGAAACAGGTTTTTAAGACAGAAACCGAATTTTGGTTGTCGTTCTATTTTTGGCCGAAAACTAAAATGTCGAATTTTTTAAAAAAAGTAATTAATACATACAAAAATATACATAATTATTAATTAACTATACGTGCTTATTGATATACATAATTATTAATTAATTTTACTTGTTTATTAAATATACATAATTATTAACTAATTATACGCGTGGTCCAAGTTGGCTCTCTGTGTCTCTGACCAATTTTTTTTTATTTTCATTTAAAATATAATGTAATTAATTCATCAACGACACAGAATGATTTTTTAATTACGCGAATTTCATCTAATTAAAAAATGTTTTAGGTATACATACCTCGAATTATCTTTTATAATGATTTTTTTAAATGATCATCTGTTATACTAGAACTTTCTTAAGTAGTATTAGAAACATTTCTGCTGTTTTCAAACTAAAAAATTTCTATTGGTGTTAAGTCTGCAACTTTTAATGAGTACATGAAAAGCATCTTCAAAGTTTAGACGTATACAATGTGTTAAGAAATTATAAGACCACTTTGATTTTGAAAATTATGAAGCAAATAAAGGTTCTAATTATAGTTTAAACACATGCGATCTCAAAATACAACATATTTATTAAAATTACTTTGCAATAAATAATTATGCTAGGAAAAATATAAGCAATGGTTGAAAAATACACTGTTAACAAATTATAAGACCACTTGTCTAAAAACAAAAATAATATGTAAATTAATACGATATTGGTCCTCCATTTTTCCTTACAATCTCAAACACTCTGTTTTTCATAGAAGTGAACAGGTGATTAAGTACAGATTTAGAAATATTGTGCCATTCTTTTACAATGGCTACTTCTAGTTCATTGACAGATAAAAACTATTTATTATTAGCATAAATTTTGCGACTTAATACGCCCCAAATATTTTCCAATAGGTTCAAGTCTGGATTTCGACTTGGCCATGTCAAAACATGATTTTTTTTCTTTTCTAAACCATTGCTGGGTGGATTTAAACACATGGCAAGAAGAATTGTCCTGCTGAGACATCCATTTAGCACCACCTAAAAAAGGTGCAAATGATATCAAATGATCATATAACATAGCCTGATATTGCGCAGAGCTCATACGGCCCGAAATTTGGGTTAAATCACATAATCCATCATGACTAAAAGCTCCCCAAACCATTACTGATCCTCCTCCCATTTGTCGTCTAAAGTACTGTTTCGGTTTCTTCCTCAAATTAAGCCAATAGTGTTTATAACCATCTGGACCGTCAATATTATTTTTTTTTCATCTGAAAATATCACTTGTTTCCATTTCTTGTCCCATGACATGACATTTTTAACCCATTTCAGTCTTTCTTATTTATGATATTTCACTAACCTCGGTTTTTTCAACAGTTTCATACATTTTGTATTACTATTTGATTTTAAACTCTTCCAAACAGTTACGTGTAAGGTTCTTTTGCTGAAATGGTTCGAAATTTCCTGAGTTGAAAGACTTTTTTGAGTTGATAATCGAAATATCTGTCGATCATCCTGTGCTGTCAAAATCCTTTTTCTTCCAGATCGTTTAATTTTACTTGAATCCTTTTTTCTAATTATTTCATTGTGAATGGCAGTTTTAGAACGCTTCATTAACCGAGCTATTTTTTATTCAGATGTACCAACATCCTTATAAAACCAAAATTTTCTTCCTTCGGTCTCAGACAGCTCTTTATACCTCGGCATCTTCAAATATATCGTAAATAACGCTATCTAAACCTGCACCTTTGCTTCTCAGGAATGCTTTCACGATATACAAACGCGTACGTTTTATAATGATTCTGATGTGACGTATAATATGCTAATTTCCTCAGGTGGTCTTAGGCTAATGTCTTTTTGCATGCTTTTTTACTACACGCTTATTTACTAGCATTGTATAGGGATAATACGTAAGTAAAAAAGCGTACAAAAAGACGTCCGTTAGACATTAGCCTTATAATTTCTTAACAGACACCTTGTTTACGTTTTAAAAAAAATTAGAAGATTTTAATAAAATGTAACTTAAATTTTAATGTAGCAATTATAGCAGAAAACGTTCTACGATCAATTTTAAATACACACGCTAAAAATTTGCATATTGTGTCTTCTTCAGAAGTGTTAGTGGTCTTATTATTTGGTTAGTGGTCTTATAATTTCGCAACGCACTGTATATGCATTGCTTGCTTTATAATTTGCAGTCGCGTCTTGAGTCTGTGATGACAGATAAATATAAACAGTGACGTTCATAGCAATAAATAAAGAGTGTCTCATTTGAGCCGGTACAGATCAAATCAATGAGTAATGTTGAAAATTTCCAATGGAAGACACGAGACTTTAGAAATACAGATAGTTTCGGTCCTGCCGAATTTTTGGCAGCATTTTCGCCGAAACCCAGATTTTGGGCCGAAAACGAAATCGAAACCGAATTTTCGGTCGATCTGTAGTTTTAATGTTACACAATCCATTCCTAGTTGAATAAAAAGATAACGATTCGAGTAATAGCGATTCTTCATAGATGCAGAAGGAGGCCTGCCTCGCTATCACAGTCCCGGACACTCAGGTTTGTAGATTAACATCTGTATAGCTGTGAAATTTATCTGGATAACTTAGTAAATATTTTATCTTTTATCTACTAAGCTTACTTGGTAAAGTTACTTAATGTCAAAAAACGTTGTACATAAATGTTCCTTATTCTATTTAGTGTTTGCCAGTTTGACCTTCCTTTTTATTCAGAAATTTCGAATTCATACCGTAAATTTCGAACGAAGAATTTTTAGATCAAATAATCACAAAATATGTGTTATTAAATAGCATAAAAGTACTACTCGAAATATTTGGTATGAATTAGGAAATTCTGAATAATAAAAGAAGCCAAACACTGGAAACTCTGATTCTATTCAGCTTCTGCGAACATCAGACGTTTGGACTACTTACGTTATAAGTTTGAAAACTGCAAATGAAACATTTAATTGTTACAATACTTATTGTTATTTCTCTCTTTCAACCAATTTACCTTTACAAATGATAAAAAAATTACTGGACAAAGTTATTTTGCTTTGAAGTGTTCTTAAAAGGATAGAAAGATTAGAACGTACCTGCTTTAGTGTCATGAACCGTGGGCCAAAAGGCCATAAGCATGATCCTCTAAATGAGCAAAACAAATTGCTCTCCAACGGTTGTTGCAAAACAATTTGTTTTCTCCCTTGGAATGCAAATTGCTATAAAGACTTATATCCAACAATTTTCCAACTTTCTTTAGGATGGCCAGAAAAAACTCAGGGAAAGACAAATAGCTTAAGAATTTTACCAAGCATAATTTTTACTTTCTTCTATCTAGACAAGAAAAAAGTATTGGATTCGTGAAAAATTTCGATTTCCGGTTTTCGATGTATTTATACGTTTTAAAATATCCTGAAACACGATTTGATGGTTTTTAGAAAATGTCTGTCTGTCACAGTTACTATTGTTAATATTTGCTTGTAGTAATGGTAACATTAGTCTCTAGTTATTAATATTACTTAATTTATATCTCAGCATTTAGTAATAAAGTAAAAACAAACTGTACGTCATACTCCGTTGCTGTGACTTTTGTTTTAACCCTTTATCTACTGACGATACTTATAAGTTCCATTAAAATAACTTGTTATAAAATTCATTTAATACATCGATTAATTGTAATACAGTTTAGAATGAGTTATAGATACATTACTTTTTGTTCAAAAAGCATTATGGGTTGCACAACACAAAAATATTTTTAAAAGGATGGTGTCTTTTGCCCTTACACCTTTTCAGCTTTATTGGCGTTGGGAGGGGGGGGGGGATTTTTCAATTCGCAAATATTTCTATACTTCTATTGTAAGAACATTATATTTGTACATTTTCTAATTCCACAAAATACTACGAAAAATATTTAAAATAATAATTTTGAGTGGTGTTATAAATATTACACAAAATCCCTATAAATTCAAATTTAATTAATCCTTCTAAACCCCCCAATCCTTGTAAAATCCTTCTAAAACTTATTAAATGATTGTGTAAATCTTCTAATTTAGTTTAAAAAATTCACGAAAAAGTGTTTTAGAAGATGAAAATTTCACGAATTCATAATTCAGTACAAAACGGGTTAAACACGTATTTCATTCTTTTAAAACTAATACTGTGTGCTGCTTATTCGAAGCAATAAATTATGGTACACTCTCAGAAATACTTCCTTCAATTCACGGAAATATTCCTGGCAGCACTGCTACCGGTGTATATCCGAGAATTGAAGAAATTTCGTTCTTTTTCATTTCCGTTCTAGGACAGAAAATTTCCATAGTCTGATAAAAGGAGTTTTAAAAAAAAAATACTTCTCTCTTTCTTGCGTGGATCCCCTTTGGTTTGAACCTGGGACCGAGCGTTTCGAATCAAGCATCTTAACCACTCGGCCAGCGAGCACTTGGCAGAAGGAGAGTTTAAAATGAAGATACTTTTTTTTTTTTTTTTTTTTTTTTTTTTTAATCAAATTGGGGATTAGTAAGGCTTATTAAATTTCTTGTTCAGAAAGCTCGGAAATTTAAACTTAATTGCAGGAACATTTCGTCATTATGAAATAATGGTTGGTGTTTTAACATTTATAGAATAATAGAGGGTAAACATTATTACATATTAGACATATTTTTAATAAGACATAATTTGATTGTTAGATGTAAAATACGAATATTATATTTTGAATTAAATTCGAGAAAATATGTTTGCTTTTTTGAATAAAATCGATTTTTTTTTAAATTTGAACTACAGTGTACTTTTTAAATGTGTTCGTTTAGAATATATTTTACATGCAAGTATTTTCTTTTAATACTTAAAAAAAATTGCGAATAAGTTTAAATAAATGAGAAAATTGCTACTTTATTAAATTCGGAAGCAATATTTTTGTTTGTTTTTAAATTAATTAGAAATTTTAATTTATTGAATATTCGGTTTTTAACACTTTCCAGCAAAGTTGAAAAGTGTTTATGATTTCGGTTTTTCTGGACGTCTGGCCGTCTGTACGCGCTCTAACTCTCGTAAATATACTCGGATTGCCCTGAAATTTTTTGACGTTATTGACGTTTAACATAGCACGATCCCTATTTCAAATGAAGTTTTTAACATGTTTAGTTCATCTACAGGGATAGTCAAAAGTATTCTGTTACATTACAGCCAATGGGAAAATATCGTTTCAAATGATTTTTAATGATGTTACACGCATCCAAACATAACAAAAGTTATAGTCTACGCAACGTCAAAAAACACGTCATTTTATCAAGGCTTGTTTTTTTATATGTTCTTCCGTTTTATGGTGTAGTGCGTTTGCGGACGGTCTGGCATTCGGGAGACGTTGCTTTTACCTGTGGGAGAAGGGGTTATGCAGGTAAAAAAACTTCAAAATTACGTCATTTTATCAAAGCTCATTTTTCTATATGTTCTTCCCTTTTATGTTGTAGTACGTTTGCGGCCGGCAGTCGGGAGACGTTGCGTACCTGCGGGAGAAGGGGTTATGCAGGTCAAAAAGCTTCAAAATTACGTCAGTTTATCAAGGCTTATTTTTCTATATGTTCTTCCGTTTTATGGTGTAGTACGTTTGCGGACGGTCTGACAGTCGGGAAACGCTGTGCTTACCTGTGTGTGAAGGGGTTGTGCAGGTCAAAAAACTTCAAAATTACGTCATTTTAGCATGAGTTTTGTTTATAACATCTGTTTCTACTAACTATTTGTGATATTAATCCATTATTGCCAGACGTTAAAAATGTCGCTAAGACCCTGCCAGATCCACATTTATAGATAACATATTACTCTTTGGCTATCAGACAACCTATAATTAATTTTCCAGACACAAATTAGGTTGCAAAGTTAATGCCATACGGCTTTAAATATGGCAACAAAAGTGCCTATTTCAAGAGTGGTTTATAGTTTAAAAATCATAAGTCCTCTTTACGTCATTTTATCAAGCTTAAAAATTACGAGCTATTACTCTTTGGCTATGAGATAACCTATAATTAATTTTCCAGACACAAATTCGGTTGCAAAATTAATGCCAGACGCAAGCAAAGTTAAACAGGTACTTTCTTTACCACATTTAAAGACATCTGGCATTAACTTTGCAACCGAATTTGTGTCAGGCAAATTAATTATAGGTTGTCTGATAACCAAAGAATGATATCATGTAATTTTTAAGCTTGATAAAATGGCGCAAAGATGACTTATAATTTTTAAACTATAAACCACTCTTCAAACCGGCACTTTCGTTGCCATATTTAAAGCCGTCTGGCATTAACTTTGCAACCGAATTTGTGTCTGGCAAATTAATTATAGGTTGTCTGATAGCCAAAGAGTGATATCATGTAATTTTTAAGCTTGATAAAATGGCGTAAAGATGGCTTATAATTTTTAAACTATAAACCACTCTTGAAACAGGCACTTTAGTTGCCATATTTAATGCCGTCTGGCATTAACTTTGCAACCGAAATTGTGTCTTGCAAATTAATTATAGATTATCTGATAGCTAAAATGTAATATGTTACCTATAAATGTGAACCTGGCAGGGTCTTAACAACATTGGCAACGTCTGCCAATAATAGATTAATATCATAAATAGTTAGTAGAAACAAATGTTATAAACAAAAATCATGCTAAAATGGCGTAATTTTGATGTTTTTTCATCTGCATAACCCCTTCTCCCGCCGGTAAAACGCAACGTCTCCCGACTGCCAGACCGTCCGCAAACGTACTACACCATAAAAGGGAAGAACATATAGAAAAATGAGCCTTGATAAAATGACGTAATTTTGAAGTTTTTTGACCTGCATAACCCCTTCACCCACAGGTAAACGCAACGTCTCCCGACTTCCAGACCGGTTGCAAACGTACTGCACCATAAAGTGGAAGATCATATAGAAAAATGAGCTTTGATAAAATTACGTAATTTTGAAGTTTTTGACCTGCATAACCCCTTCTCCCACAGGTAAACGCAACGTCTCCCGACTGCCAGACCCGTTGCAAACGTAGTGCACCACAAAATGGAAGATCATATAGAAAAATGAGCCTTGATAAAATGATGTAATTTTGAAGTTTTTGATCTGCATAACCCCTTCCCACACAGGTAAACGCAATGTCTCTCGACTGCCAGACCGGTTGCAAACGTACTGCACCATAAAACGGAAGATCATATAGAAAAATGAGCCTTGATAAAATGACGTAATTTTGAAGTTTTTGACCTGCATAACCCCTTTTCCCACAGGTAAACGCAACGTGTCCCGACTGCCAGACCCGTTGAAAATGTACTACACCATAAAAGGGAAGAACATCTAGAAAATGAGCCTTCATAAAATGACGTAATTTTGAAGTTTTTTGACCTGCATAATCCCTTCTCTCACAGGTAAACCTAACATCTCCCAACTGCCAGACCGTCCGCAGTCGTACTACACCATAAAACGGAAGAACATATAGAAAAATGAGCCTTGATAAAATCAGTTGACGAAAACGTTGCTAGCTCTTAGACTATTATATGCATTTATGAAGTGCACAAAAATATGCATTCTGCAGAATATGCGGTGCAAAGAATAGTTATTATTCATTTACAGGGGCACAAAAAAGAATTCCGTTACATAATGACATAGGGGTGGAGGAATTGTTTGCGGCGCATTTTAATTATGTTAAACTATTTCATATATAATGAATTTGATATACATCGCTGTTACTGACTTAAGTTATTTAATGTATAATACGAAGTGCATAGCATTTACAGTGATACACAAAAGATTTCAGATACTAATGTATCAGAAGTAGCGGTGATTGTTGAAAATGCATTTTCAATTATGATATGCGCTTTTATGTTTCCATATATTTATTCATACTAGTATATGGTGTGTATAAATGCTATAATTTATATACATAGGGCTACACAAAAGAATTCGTAAGGGTTACAGGGTTTGAGCGCAAATTGCTTAAAAGTGGTTTTTAAATGAGCTATGCATTTTTACGCGGAACTGCATTTAGTTTATAAAAAAATTTTTGTAAAATACAGATAAAACGATATACAGGGTTACACTAAGAATTGGATACATGCCGTCTATGGATGATAATTTCTGGAAATGTGATTTCAGTAAATTTAGGCGTGTTTTAGTTTGAATTAAATTTTAGCTAAATAGTGACGTGTAATAAAGATACTAGGTAAACTACAGGGCTGTACAAAAGTATTCAAATATGTTTCCATCTATTAGTATAAGTTGCTGTAAGAGAAATTTCAACCTGTTATGCATTTTCTTGCTAACTAAATTTTACCGTTATATAATATATATATCAACATACAGATCAAATACAGGGCTGTTCAAAAGAATTGCAATACATATTTGGCTATGAACGATAACTGCTGAAATCAATTTTTTTTTTAATGTTTACTTAATTATCTTATCTTCCTTATTTCCCTAAATGACGAAGTTTTGTTAAAGCTTTGAGAGAGTGTTAGAAAGCGTTTCATAATGTCACACGCATGACTTTTCTTTCTTGTTCATTTTAAAAATAAATTTGAACTGTGGTATTAATACAGCCAATAGGTATGCGTGCAAGGAATAAACAGGATTATTCCCTCTTTTTCAGACTTCCTAGAAGAATTAACGGAAAAAGCATGTTTTCTAGAAGTACGGAAATTATTTGTTTAAAAATTACGGATAATTTAGTGTATGAAGACGAATTTTTCTGACAGTGTAGAAGAAGGAAAAAGTAGTGATAAGTTGTGACGAATATTTACTACTGTTCTAAAAAATAATGCTTTTCCATTGCTTATTGTCATTTTAACTCTTTATGTACTGAATTATGAATTCATGAAGATTTTATCTTCTAAAGCATTTTTCGTGAATTTTTTAAACTAAATTAGAAGATTTACATAATCATTTAATAAATTTTAGAAGGACTTTAGAAAGATTGAAGGATTTAGAATGATTCATTAAATTTGAATTTATAGGGATTTTGTGCAATATTTATAACCCCACTCAAAACTTTTATTTTAAATATTTTTCTTAGTATTTTGTAGAATTAGGAAATGTACAAATATAACGTTCTTACAATAGAAATATAGATATATTTCCGAATTAAAAATTACCCCCATCCCCCAACCCTAAGAAAGCTGAAAAGATGCAAAGGCAAAAGAAATCATTCTTTTAAAAATATTTTTGTTTTGTGTAACCATTAAAGCTTTTGGAACAAGATAAAGGAATGCATATCTATAACTCATTCTAAACTGTATAATCGATGTATAAATGAATTTCATAACAAGTTATTTTGATGATACTTATAAGTACCGTCAGTAGATAAAGGATTAATTGTACGCAAAATAACTACTAATTATTTCTTAGATTTCAGTAAATTTTAATTTTTGACATTTGGATGGCTACTTTTAATTTTCTTACATTTAAAAGAAATTTTTTACAAAATTTTCTTTAAACAAGTATTTTGTTAACGAGAAGCCTTAGGCGGCCGGTCTTAACAGTACAAGTCAGTTTTTGACAAAATCAGTACATATTTGCATATTCCACTGTGAAAATATGAAATGTGAATATCGGCAGTTAAAAGAGTATAAGTCAAAGTGGAAGGTAATGAACTTTTTTAACTAGTGATCATAACTGCACAAGAGAGAAATGTTCCTTATGTTTGTGTACTACAATATTCACTGCACAAATGATGCAGTAACGGTTACTATTTTACATTATTCAAACACAGTTCACGGTTAAATAATAGGGATGAGACGAGTTCAGCCCGAACCCGAAAGCCGGAGCCTGAAACAGACTCGGGCAAGATTTGTGTATCAATCTTCGGGGTTGGGCTCAATCTTTCTGAAATTGACAATTTTATTTGTTTTCGTAAAGAAAAATTAATTAAACTTTTTTTTCTTGAAATTTACTTATTCTATTTTAAGTCATTTTAATGATATTTTGATCAGAATAAAGCGGAAACAGAATTCGTGTTTTTTTTTTTTTTTTTCTTTAGTATTAGAATACTATTTTAAAAGATTTGTGATATTTTCAAATTTATATCTGGCATTGACGGTGACGTCCTGTTGATATGGCGCTAATCGGAATATGCCGCCATTAGGATATTGTTTTTTAATTGGAACGTTTATTTATTTATTTATTTATTTTTCTACAGATTTAACGCAAAATGAATATTTACTTTTGTTTTTAGTCAACCAGCATTACCTTAAAGTTTTCAAATTTTTACTCTTCTATTGCGTGCGAGTCATAATCGCTCTTTATATGAAAATAACGTGAGTGATTCGCTCCATTTCTCATCATGAACTCTGATCATGCTGCGGCTCAGCTCTTCACATTTACGAAGTCGCTTTCATTAGTAAGTAGATGTAATTGACATGTATTGTTATTCCGACAGAAAGCAATCCAGCACTGTTTCCTCTTTTCCTATAAAAGTTCATTGGATCTTTCAGATAACGGTGTCAAATTTTTAATTTACGCTGATTTTCAAGGAGTGCCAAAGATTAGGCTTAGATGTCGTATATTCCCGCGGCCGCCATCTTGGATGTTTTGAGATTACTTGGCGATTTTTTGTTGGCGATGTTGGCGATCTTTATCGATATGGCAACCCCGACGAGTGACGTGTTCTGCCAACCCCGTTTTTCGAGAGATTGTGAGAGATTTGATATTTTTTGCTAATTTATTCCTTACGTAATGTTACTTATGTGTATTTTTTTTTTTTTGCAATATTGCTGTTTTTAATGAAAACATCGTTTTATTGCCATTATTGATGATGCATTCTGAAATTCGAGATTGAAAAATTAGCTCAGCGCTGTTTCGACAACTCAACTCCGCATGTTTTGTAATTTGTAATAAGGAAAGTTTTGTAGAAGGGAGACATTTTGTATCCGTTTTTAATTGCAAAATTAAAATAACGGCAAGGCAAAGTTTGATATTGTTAATATTTTTTCATTTTTTTTTTGCTGATTTTAGATGTAAAATTTGCAAGTTAAAGTACCTGTGTGATTTAGTTTGAAATTGTGAGTATTTGTTTGTAATTGTGAGTAACAGTTTTCCGACGACTGGAAATTTGCGAAATTATGGTAATTCAAGATTTTTTAGAGTTGGGTTTCAAGAAAGGAGATGTCTGTTAAGGTATGTTGATAATTTTATGAATATTTTGTTGTAATGTTTTATATTAGCCGTTTATTGTATATTTCTCATGCATGTGGGCCTTACGAGTTTCGTGCATTTTTGAGACGGTTGCACAGCTAGTTTGCTGAATCAGTGATATTTTGTTTTGGTTTATGAACGCGTAGCGTTCATACGTGCATTTAATAACTGCCGCTTTAAGGAGTTTCTTGCATTTTTCAGATTGCTGCAGAACTAGGTTGCTGTATTCAGATATATATATATATATATATATATATATATATATACATATATATATATATAACCATTAAATAAACATTACCGACCACCAACAAAAACAGAATGAATAAAATAAACAATATATATATATATATATATTGTTTAATATTCACATTTTATTTTTGTTAAGCCTAACATGCACATAAATCGCTACTTGGCGACATTTACTACATGTCGGAAAAGGAGTTTTCACGCCAAGAAAAAATCCAAGATGGCGGCCGCGGGAATATATGACGAATGTTCCAAATATTATTTTGAGGAAGGGATCGATTATAATTTAAGATGTCACGTTTTACATGAAATGTTGTTGAATTCTTTGTTATATAAATAATAATTTCTGCACATTTCATTCATTTATTCATAAAATGCACTTCGTTAATGTTTCCATCAAATTTGCTTGTTGTGGGAGAAAAATATGAGAATCTTTTTAAAGAAGTATATTGTTATTTGATACTAAACTTCTCTTTTGATAAGATAGAATGTAAATTTTATAAAATTAATTAAGTGCTGGGGATTAACAATTATTTACATGAAAGGAGTTGTTAAAAAATAAGATATTTCATTTAAGGCGTCTTAGGACTCTTAAAATTAGGAAAAAAGAAAAAAAAAAGACCATTTTTAACATTTAATATCTTATAAAATATATTCGATTTTAACAAACAGTTATTATTGGGATGAAAGATATAAGTATGTTCTTTCATTTCACGTATTTAAAAAATTGCAAGATGCAAAATTAACATTTGCAAGGGGCTCCAAACTATCAGACATTTGGCGAGCAGAAAATCGGCGTAACAGATTACGCGCACGATTACAAAATAAATTTTCCAAATGCAATGAAAATTTTGATGCCCAATTATACTTCACATTGTAATAACTACCCTGATCCTAAACAAATTTGTATTTAAAGCATTTTTACATTTTTAATACAAAGCTGTATTTAGCTAATGAAAAATTTAGAAAATTTCAACAGTATAATTACTTAAAAAAATACTTTTTTGAACAATAAAAAGGAAATTATAGATTCAGTTTATACAACAGACTAACATGAAACAAATGTTTTGAAAATTTCATAAAAAATATTCAGATGTTTTTGAGATATCGTGCGCGTTATTCCCCCAAAACGTCATTTGGAGAAAAATGACTTCAAAGTTTCGGAAACGCCGCTTCAGCTGTTGAGCGGGTATAATTCTAAAAGTCATAACTTCCGTTCTAATGGGAATTTCAAGGAAAAAATTATATCAAAATGCTTAGAAAAGATAGGAATTATGTAAAAAAATTAAAATTTCGAAAATTTTAAAGCTTTAAGGAGCCTCAGGACTCTTAGAAGCTACAAAAATTTTATTTTTTAGATGTTAAAATTCTATCTTTTTTGAACATTTTGATATAATTATTTCCTAGAAATTCCCATTAGAACAGAAGTTATGGCTTTTAGAATTATACCCTTTCAATCGCTGAAGCGACATTTCCGAAACATTGAAGTCATTTTTCTCCAAATGACATTTTTGAGCATAACGCGCAGAATATTTCAAAAACTTTTGAATATTTTTTCATGAAAATTTCAAAACATATATTTCATGTTAATCTGTATAAACTGAACCTAAAATTTCATTTTTATTGTTAAAAAAAATAATTAAGTAATTTACATTGTTGAAATTTTCAAAATTTTGTATTAGCTAAATACGAATTTGCATTAAAAATATAAAAATGCTTTAAATACAAATTTATTTAAGTTCAGGGTAATTATTACAATGTGAAGTATAATTAGGCACAAAAAATTTCAGTCTAGTTGCAAAATTTATTTCGTAATCCTGCGCGTAAGCTGTTATACCAATTATCTGCTCGACAAATGTCTGACAGTTTGGAGCTCCTTATAAATGCTAATTCTGCATCTTGCAATTTTTTAAATAGATGAAATGAAAGAACATACTTATATCTTTCATCCAATAAAAATTGTGATTTAAAATTAAATACATTTTAAGGTATTAAATGTTGAAAATGGCCTTTTTTTTTTTTCCAATTTTAAGAGTCCTGAGACCCCTTAAAACAACTTTTAAATATTGTGCATTTTCTTTTCATTTTGCATTCTTTCGGTATCGGGCTCGGGTTCTGCTGACACAAAATGTTTCGGGCTCGGGCGGGCTCGGATTTAAAATCGTCGGGCTTGAACGGACCCGGGCTCCAAAATGTGAGCCCAAACTCATCTCTATTAACCCTTTATGCCCCGACTGTAGTTTAAAGTACCATTAAAATAACTTGTAATAAAATTCATTTAATACATCGATTAGTAGTAAATACTTTTTCGAATGAGTTATGGATACTTTACTTTATCTTGTTCCAAAAGCAGTATTGGTTGCACAACACAAAAATATTTTTTTTATATGCCTCTTTTCAACTTTCTTGGCGTTGAAATGTTGAGCGTTGGGCGGGGGGGGGGGGGGGGGAGAGTTTCAGTTCGGAATTATTCCTGTATTTCTATTGTAAAAGTATATTTATACATTTACTAATTCTATAAAATACTAAAAAAATATATTTTAAATAAAAGATTTGAGGGATTTGAGTGGAGTTATAAATTTTGCACAGAATCCCCATAAATTAAAATTTAATTAATTACTTTTTATTGGTAAAATCCTTCTAAAATTTATTATGATTGTGTAAATCTTCTAATATAGTTTCAAAAATTCACGAAAAATGCTTTAGAAGATAAAATTTTCATGAATTCATAATTTGGGACATAAAGGATTAAATGCATTGATATTAACCAAAACAGCCTGTATTCAATCAAACCAAAAACAGGCGTACAGGCAAACAGTTTTTTTCACTTTCCTCTAAAATTGCACTGTCAAGACCGCCCAACTAAGAAATAAAACCAACTTGAAGGAATTTTTCTTTTTACTCAGATCCGACCCGACTCGCGGGTCGGGCCAGGTCAGACTGGCAATCTTATATTTCGTTGGGGGATGTATTCGGGATGAGGATTCTAAAAAGTTTATTCTGTCTCTTGTGAGTATATGCATATAGGTTATACAAATAATAATAAAAAAAGAGTCATACACTTATGTGTTGCTCCCAGTTATGCGTCGACTAAAGTACTTATTCACTTCAAATGGAAATGACTATAACGCATATATCTTTTTAAAGAGAAACGAAATTAAGATAGAGAGAGTAAATTATGGGGAATAAGAGTTTACTTCTAAGTTCGCAGAAAAAGAAATAGAATGGAAATAGCATACCTCAGTATACGAGATTCACAAAATGATGACGGTAATAATAACTCTGGGGTGAATGAATGTATTAAACAAATTTGCTTTTTTTTTTTTTTTTTTTTTGCTCTCATGTGAATATGCGCTTTGCTATCGAACATAGAATGACGAGCGGCGAAACACAAACAAAAAAAAACTCTAATGCTCATTGTTTAAGTCCAACACCCATCTATCATTTGTTCTGCAATGGGAACTTGGGATGCAATCTTTGACAAGATTTTCTTTCAGTTGTTTCATTTTTTATAATATCATCAAGGGGCAGATGACTCTACTAACCTTGAAAATGATGGTCTGAAGAACATTCGTCAAGGATTGTTGAACAGCCATTGTCAAGTTGAAAATGAAAAAAATTCCAGTGTTATGCCAGAGAAGTATTAAAGGAAGATCTCGATAGATGGAGGAATTTTTCCTCAAATATGGTTCAATTTTTAGGACACTTTTTTCTTGATATAATTTCTATTGTAAGTCCTCCTGGCGGAACGCCCTGTTATTGTAATCTGCCATGCGAAACAGAATACCAAGATGCAATCATTGTTTTTAGCGAAATAAAATTTTGTATAGAATTAGAGAATATGTTTTCGAATATGTGACATACAATAAAGTGCATGAGGCAGTGATTACGCCAAGTATGTTTATGTTATACTGGTTGGCTTGCGACCATTTCTTTGTTTCTAAATGGAGAATGAGTTTCAGTACCTTTCAGTTGCATAATTATTGTTATGAAAGTGTGAACGATTATGTGAGACGAAAAAAAAGTCATCATTATAATTCTGCCTGTCACACCTCAAAACATTAACACTAAATCTCTTTTATCACCTCCTTCTTATTTCATTGTTTTTGCTGTTTTAAAGGTATATTCTAGCATGGGATTGAGCAAGGTATGAAATGATAAGCTAGTTCCTTTTTCTGGCATCGACCATAATTTTACACGTGACGCACTCTGTAAAAATAGACAGACCTTTTTTAATCTGTGAAAATATAATATAAGCACGAACGGAAATATACAATAACCTCGTCCGAGTTACCCACGATATCAAAAAGCTTACATTATCTCTAAAAAGCTTAGAAACCTATTTATTTTCACGATTTAACGAACATTTATAAAAGCAAAGTTCCTTTTGTTGCCACTGATTTTGGAAAAGTTTCTGAGTAGTTTTTATAGTGTATATTAACCAGATTTCTCTACCTGGAATACAGGTTTTTCGGATGCTATCATTTATCATGTAAACATTTTCACGTTCAACAAAAATGTTTTAGAGACAAACATGATAAATTAACAGCATTAACACTAACATTAAAATAATATCATATTTGGGGGGGGGGGGGGTCAAAAAGTGTCGTGTTTTACTGTCCTTTCACATTTGCGCAGAAAAATAGTTAAATATCATAATTTTAACTATCATGTTTTTAAATGATAATTTACAGATATATTATTATTTATAAAAAATTTAAAAATAAGAAATATATTCTTTTGTAGTCAAAATGTCATTACCGTAGGTTGTCCCAACAAGCAATTTATTAATAAATATATGGCTAATTTCTATTTAAAGCAGATGGTTATAATTTTTTTATACAATTTTATTTATTAAGATGCTACTAATTAAATATCTATTTTCATTAATTAAACTTATCTATAATTCTTAATAATTTTTTTAAACCGTGTCCCAAGAACGAGTGTCATTGCCATGCTTCTGACAAAAAGTTCCTCTGGGATTTTTTTAGAGGGCAGCACATGCTTTTTTATCAAGGCAAAAATACTCTTTAAAAGTCAACTTGTTATCAGGTTTAGGTGAATAGAGTAAATAGTTTTATAGTTTCAATAAAACAAGAAAAGACTTTGAATGTTTTGGTGAGTATTATTTTTTAAGTCATTACCGTACCCACTTCTAATTAATAATTAAATGAACTTTTATTTCTTAATCTGCTTTTATTACATAAGAAATAGAAAAGCATTGTACGGGCCAGAAGATATAATGACTGCCACTTATGCCTGGGGGCAAAAATAAAAACATTTTGCTTAATTTGTCATAACCGTAGCTGTCATTACCGTGCTCACTTATGTCATTATATCAAGTGCATTAAAATTTAAAAATTAGTTTTAAAATGTTAAATCAGTAATTTGGTCACTGCTGATGCTTGTATATTAATGTTTATGAGGTAAGGTAATTATTTAAAAACAGTTAAAACTTTCTGATTATTTCTAAAAATTTGATTTTGTTATTCCAAAACGTGGACAGTTTTTGAAAATGAACTATTGTTACTTTTGCATCTTGGATGTATACATTTAATTACGCAGCTGAAAAAGTTTTAATTGAGAATTAATAGCATCCTAAAAATAAATATTTTGTCTTGAGAAAACTGATTAATAAACTGAGTGCATGTTAGTTAGTAAATAGTGTGCTCAGCTAGCAATGTGATAAATCCCGTCAATAATTTCATAGTCAATAATTTCGAGCGTAATTTCCCTGCTGAAAATTAATTGAAAAATTTATTAAAAATTATATGTGATTAAAATCATTCGGAACCGTTTCTGACAATAAGCGGAGTGGCAGCAAAAAAAAAAAAAAAAAAAAAAAAAAAAAAGACAAGTGGCTAAGAGTGATCGAAGATTGCACAGAGGGTTTCGTTTAATATTCCTTTCAAAACACATTATCCTTTAATTAAAGATAATCCATATCGTTAATTTGTAATTATTAAATCCTTAACATTTTTCAATAAGAACATAGATGGCAACACCATTAAATTAAATTTTAAAATTATTACAATTGCAAGATTTTTTTAAATCAAATTAAAAATATTCAAAATTGCTTTTAAAACCATTGTAACAGCATATGTTTGTATATCTCAAAAGAATATTTAATTACATCATTTCAGCTAAAAAAAAACAAACCCTTAAATTGTCAAAAATAAAAAATAAACCCGTAAAATGACAAAAAAATACGAAATTTCTTTTAATTAAATCTATCGGTCAATTAAATGTAAAATATTAAAAATTTCAACTTCCGCCGACATGCTTCGAACCTGGGCCCTTCCGGCTAGAAATAACACACTCTACCCAGGACTACAGAGTTCACGAAAATATGGCTGAAATTAAGACTGTGTTTTGAAATCTAAAAAATGGTGGATGTCATTACATTAATTTATTTAGTTAAAATAACATAACTTGTTCAAAATTTTATGATTTTGGGTATCACAGGGGGTATTCAGAATATTATGAAATGTTAAAAAAAAAAAAAAAAAATCATCTGTTACTTAAATAGTTTCCGAGTACGAGCGCTGTGACGGATAGACAGAGAAGCGAGACTATAAGGGTTTTGGGAGATGAACGAAACCCTAAAAACATTGTTTTTATAAGTGCTTTTTTACATCTCGAAAATATATTGGTTTCTGAAGTTCCTAAAGATAAAGAACGCTTTTCGGAATTTTGGGTAACTCGGTAGAGGTTACTATATAATTTTTTCGTGATTATATTCTGATAAATTAAGAAATACATTTTTTAGTGCAGTAAAGAATTGGATGTTGCTTAAAAAGGAAATTCAAATACTGAGGAAATCGTTTACAAAGTAATCAAAGAAACCTTGAAAATCATTCGCTATGCTAAGACTTCATTGTAACGAATTCTTTAATAAAATTCATAACCTGATTATGAGATTCAGTGCTGCTACAGTCATTCTTATTCAATTAGCATAATTTGTAATTATGTTAATGACACATAATTTTTTTTTCTATGGGAAAAAGTACACCTCGGCTTATTGGCGCCAATAAAATGTTTATACAACATTTAAAAATCTTATTGACGGCACTAAGATGCTTAGATACTGTTTATTAAGTTAAATAAAAAAAAATCAATTTCAAAATTAGACTTTTTGAGAATATCAGACGTATTTAATCAAAAATACAGTGTGATCTACCCTAACTCAATTTGGGTTGACGATAATAACTTTCAGAAGACTGAAGTATATTATAATAAAACATTTAACAGACATTCTCACCTTTGTTGTAAATGTGATAATACCAAACAGAAGTTGTAGAAGTTTGCATTATACGCGCCAGCAGAAGGCACTTGACGCTCTACATTTTGGACTGCGATTATCAGTTCATACGGTATCATCCATTGCTTGGGAAACCTGTTTTTCCAGATCTTTTCGTGATGTTATCACATTTCACACAAAACAATGTACATATCGTTGCATTTTCATTGCGATGTTTTAATTTTTCTCGAAATTATTATCGTCAACTCGACTTCAGTTAGGATAAAACACGCTGTAATCCTGCATTTGTAACTAAATAAGTGGTTTGCGACCCCGTGTTCTACGGCAATTTTTCATCCTCTTGATGCCTATTATCACCCCCTCTGAATTTGTCCGTCGAATTTTGGAGCACTCTGTATAGTGAAATGGATGTTATAAAACATTAATAAAAAAGGTACTACTCAAGAGTAATTGATTATTTAAGATATAATAGTTTCAAATAAAATTCACTATATATAGTTTGGCCACTTCCAATTGCAAATAGCAATTGTCAATGCTAAAGATTTAAAAATTATCCTGCCATTTTCTATTGAAAGCAAAATCATTCAAATTTTTCTACCTGTTGCGCATAGATCACAATACGAACATTAAAAGTGTTTTATGATTCTACTTAAAATAATTACCTTCAAAGCAAGTGGTGTTTAGCATTTATTTATTTATCTCAGTGAAAACACATGTGATTCTTTGTAAAATAAATCAAATGTATATTAATTGGCGTCATTTAAATATTTAAACAACATTTAAAAATCTTATTGACGGCACTAAGATGCTAAAATATTATTTACTACGTTAAATGAAAAAATAAATCAATTTTTAAAATAGAGCTTTTCAGAATATCAGAAGGTAGATGAAGATTTTGAAGTTTATTTATATATAGTGAAATCGATGTTATCAAAAATTAATAAAAAAGGTACTTCTAAAGAATAATTGATTATTTAAGGTATAACTGTTTCACATAAAATTCACTTTATATAGTTTGGTCACTTTCAATTGCAAATAGCAATTGTCAGTGCTAAAGAATGAAAAATTACCCTGCCTTTTCTATTGAAAACAAAATCATTTTTCTCTATAAGAACCTGTTGCGCATATATCACAATACGAATATCAAAAAACTTACATGATTCTACTTAAAATAATTATCTTCAAAGCATGTGACATTTAATTTACCATTTATTTATTTCAGTGAAAACACGTGTGATTCTTTGTCAAATAAACCAAATGTATATTAATTGCTTATTTTTGCTTTGATAATAAGAAACAAAAAACCTGATATTTTCATCAAACATAACAAAAAGAATACAATGGCTAATTAAATTCAGAGAGAGAGGATGAATCTTTTATTTCAGTGTGCAACGAAGCTAAAATAACATAAAATAAAAATAAAAGGCATAATGAAGGAGGCGGACGTGAGTGAACTTTCTAACCATATTTAGTTTCGTTTATTGTTTTTATTGTGTATTTGCAGCCGCATGACCTTATGAGCACTCTAAAAAATCTTTGAAGTCAAATATGAGACTTCCTGAAACTAGATGAAGGCGTTAAGTAACTGTTATTAATTTCATTTACCTTCAGGGTTTTGATTGTTTAATATCTTTACTTATCTTTGTATTATTTACTTTTGCTGGTAAAAATATTTGTGACTGGTTCATTTCTCTTGTAATTCATTTGCAGTTTTTTCTGATTTTTTAGAGATTAATTTTTGCGATGAATCGAAAATCCGCTATCATTATTAAAGATTTTATCTTGTAAGAAGCTGTTCAAAATCATATTAAACAAATAAATAAGAAATGTTTGTATTTTTATTTATCTGTGTTCCATAGATTAAAGTACTCTATTTCACCATTATTTTGGTTCAATAAAATGCGTTACAGAATAAGTACATTAAGGAATAGCGCAAAGGGATCTTATTTTTCTGTTCAATTTTTCAAGATATTCTAAAACTAGCCATATGGCGTTTTGTTCAGTTTATTTTACGACTTGCAAATTATCTTCTACAAATTTTGCATTTACCGTGAATGGTTATAGTTTACTGTGGTTTCCATTCAAAACCTCGCGTTCTCATAAGCCATAACAGTATAAAAGACCAAAATAACTAAAGGCCAAATTGGCGAGTTGGATGGCTATACTAATGTTTTTTTTTCTTTTTTAATGTGCAAAAATCGAAGACGAACTTCAATATAGTGATTGCTGAAATAACAAATGACTCGTTTTCGTGCTTTATACTATTTCAGGTTTATGTACAATCATACCCATTGATGTTTTATTTAGTTAGTTATTTCCCTTGTACGGGAAGGATTTTGTTTTTATGACTGCTGAAATAACTAAATAGCACACTATCCATTTTTTTTTTTTTTTTTAGATTGCAGCACAGCAACTTGACAGGATCATCATCATCATTATCATCATCTTCTTCTTCGGGTTTTTTTTTACACAAATCCCAACAAGACTGAATTATAGTGATTGCTGAACTTGAGAATGGACTCACATTCGAATTTCACATTTTTCGCCGGTTAAATTTTGAGCGTATGATATTGGTCTTCTACCTTCAAAATAATAAATAAATAATGAAAAGAACACCATTGTCGTTCAACAAATCCCCTATTTATTCTTTTGATAAATCTGCATTTTGCCAAATTCATACTTTTGAAAATTCATGCTTTTAAGATGTAAACCTTTGAGTTACATTAATCCTTAATGCCCCGACGGTACTTTAACCCTTTATCTACTGACGGTACTTATAAGTACCATTAAAATAACTTGTTATAAAATTCATTTAATACATCGATTAGTTGTAATACAATTTAAAATGAGTTATAGATATGAGTTATAGATGTATTACTTTATATTGTTCCAAAAGCATTATTGGTTACACAAAACAAAAATATTTTTAAAAGAATGATTTATGTTGCCTTTGCATCTTTTCAGCTTTCTTGGCGTTGGTGGTGGTGGTGGTGGTGGGGGGGGGGGATTTTTCAATCCGGAAATATTTCTTTATTTCTATTGTAAGAAAATTATATTTGTACATTTCCTAATTCTACAAAATACTAAAAAAAAAAAAAAAAGATTTAAAATAAAAGATTTGAGTGGGGTTATAAATATTGCTCAAAATCTTTATAAATTCACATTTAATTAATTCTTCTAAATTCTTCAATTCTTCTAAAATTTATTAAATGATTATGTAAATCTTCTAATGTAGTTTAAACAATTCACGAAAAATTCTTTAGAAGATAAAATTTTTATGGATTCATAATTCAGTACATAAAGGGCTGAAGTAAGGTGTGTCCCAACGAAATAAAGCCACCGTAATTGTGTGCCGTAACTGGGCACGAAACAAACCAATAAGAATGAAACAAATATATTAAGAAAGTCTATATATAAATACATATTTACAAGGAGTAACTCACTTCCTGCCCCACCTGGGCAGGAGAAAAAGATGAATGTGTAAAAAAAGAGGGGGGGAAAGTGTCTCGCCGAAATAAAGCCACTGCCAATATTAGTATTTATTGGTAACTACCGACATTCGAGCTGCTGAGTTCAACATGTTTATGACGTCAGGAAGTTGTCAAATACTTGTTCTGTGCCAGTTGAACTTTGTACAGGCTTTAGAAGATTGTATTTTCTATTTCTCCTGCTGTATTGCAATGGAAAAGAAAACTCAGCTATCAAAGTTCGAGAAAGCACAGATAACAGCTTTAAGGAACAAGATCTTTCATATAGACCAATATCTAAGCAAATCAAACGATCAAAAACCGAAATAGACAATTTTGTCAATCAGAGCAATGCGTACGGGTATAAAAAAAAGGAGGTGTACCTGCAGAAAAATGACTTCCAGGCAGGCACGAGAAGTTTTGCGTCGTCTTTCAAGAGGTGGCATTTCTCTAAAACAATTGACCAAAGAGGATAACATCCCTGTGACAAAATCAACCCTGTTACGAATTGAAAGCGACATGCGTTATAAGAAAAGGAAACAGCAGCACATGTTGAAAGCTATCCACGTGCAAAGGAGAGTCGGCTGGGTTAAATATAATCAAACCTGGAAGGGCCAGTGGCATCGTGTTATTGCCTCAAATGAGAAAATAATTAATCAGAAGGGGCCAGACGGCCTTGCTTTCTATTGGTATGACATGAGGAAAGAAGAGGAAATTTTCTCCAAAAACAGCAAGGCGGGGGCTTATTAATGGTGTGGGGAGGCTTCGACTATGGAGGTAAACATAACCTGGCTGTTCTCTCAGGCCGCATGAAGGCTACCGATTACCAAGAAATACTAGAAAACCATTTACTACCATTTTCAAACAGAAATGGTAGACTAAGTTGGATTTTCCAGCAGGAAAAACCTCCATTCACGTTGTAAAATCGTCCTGGGAATGGTTTTTGAAGAATCGGGTGCATGCCATGGAATTGCCTGCCCTTTTTCCCTGATCTCAATCCCCAAGAAAATGTGTGAGGTATCCTCAATAGGGCTATATATGCCAATAGCAGACAGTTTCAATCTGTGGCAAAATTGAAGGTCATCATCATTGAAGCGTGGGAGAATATTGTTGCTACTGTCCTCCAAGGAGTGTTAAATGGTATGCCACATCGTATATTCCAAGTTATATTTAACCAGGACGGATATATTGTCTATTAACAGTAGTGGCTTTATTTCGGTGGGACACCTATCCCCCATCTTTTTTTAAAAAATATTTTTTTTTCCCTGTCCAGGTAAGGCAGGATGTGAGTTACTCCTTGTAAATATATATTTATATATAGAATTTCTTAATATATTTGCTTCGTTCTTATTGGTTTGTTTCGTGTCCAATTACAGCACACAATCACTGTGGCTTTATTTCGGTGGGACACCTATCCCCCATCTTTTTAAAAAAAATATTTTTTTTCCCTGTCCAGGTAAGACAGGATGTGAGTTACTCCTTGTAAATATATATTTATATATAGAATTTCTTAATATATTTGCTTCGTTCTTATTGGTTTGTTTCGTGTCCAATTACAGCACACAATCACTGTGGCTTTATTTCGGTGGGACACACCTTACCATTAAAATAACTTGTTATAAATTTCATTTAATACATAGATTAGTAGTAACAAAGTTTAGAATGAGTTATAGATACTTTACTTTATCTTGCTCCAAAAGCATTATTGGTTGCACTTAACAAAAATATTTTTAGAAGTGTGATTTCTTTTGCCTTTGCATCTTTTCAGCTTTCTTGACATTGAATGATTGGTGGGGGGGGGGGGGGGTGAGGGGGGAGTTTCAGTTCGGAAATATTTCTATATTTTTATTGTAACAGCATTATGTTTTTACACTTCCTAATTCTACAAAATACAAAAAAAAAAGATATGTTCCAAGTTTGAACCCTGTGTCTTTAATGGTTCTCGAGTTATAAGAATTTAAATATGAGAAATGGTGAAAAAACCTATCATGAAGAAAAACGCATTTTTACAAGAAGTCGTTTCCATGACAGCCATTGCTTGAAAGCTAGATTTTGAAAACAAACCAAAACGAAAAAAAAAAAATGCAATTTAACAAATTACAACGACCATTCCATTTGGAAAATGATTTTTTCAAAGACTAAAATTTAAGACAAAAAAAAAAAAAAAAAAAAAAAAAAAAAATCGCACGGAGTTTATCATACATTACGTACGCCATGGATTACATTTTTTGGTACTGTAAATTTTAAACTTCTACGGAGCTGGTCATTCATTACGCACGCCATAGATTAAATATTAATATTCCTGGACCAATTTTAAATGAAATTTCATTCTTAAACTTCTAAACATCCCACAATATTACTTTTTACACCGTCGTATAGAGAAAAAAATGTACTTTTAAATGCAATTTGTTTGAAAGCTGTAACTCAATTTGTTTCTGAGTTATTTTATTTATTTATTTATTTTTTGTAGTTTTTATTACTTTTTTTGTTATAGTGGCAACAGAAGTAGTATCCATCTCTGTTGAAAGTAAAGGGAAAATACGGATTACTGTATAGACCAATCAGAAAACGAATAAAATGCGGATTCAACCAATAAAACTCTTCAGATATGTTTTTGATTTCCTACCCTGACAGAGGACGATAACCATTTTTCCAAATGGTTAAAAAAAAAAGATTTGAGTGGAGTTATAAATATTGCACACAATCCCTATAAATTCAAATTTAATTATTTAATTTTAATTGGAAAAATCCTTTTAAAATTTATTATATGATCGTGTAAATCTTCTAATGTAGTTTCAAAAATTCACGAAAAATGCTTTGGAGTATGAAATTTTAATGGATTCATAATTTGGGACATAAAGGGTTAAAACACAAAAATTTTAATTTTTAAAATTTTGATTCTTGAATGATCCTTTTTTTTAATTAAAAAATAAATCAATATTGTTGTCGATTTACTTGAACATAATTATTAAAATAGAGACTATTTAATTATTCAGTTTTGAAGTCTCATCATGTTAAAGTCTGACCTAAAAAGTTTAGGATGTTTTCTTAAATAAAGGAAATTCCACTCTTCTTCAGTTTTCTTTAAGATCTTCTTCCCTAATTAATTTCTTGAAGATGAATTATTCAACCTAACGATACGCGGAAATTTTATGAATTTCCATCAGCGTTCTCATTACAATGTTTTTAAAGCCTGCCAGCGAATAATTAAGTTTTGTGGAAACATGTGCCACTTGATGGTTTATCCTTTCTTCTGTTATTGTTGTTTAATACTTACTACATTGAATTATTCCACACAATATAAAAGTAATATTTCATTTTTTTTTTTTTTTTTTTTTTTTTGAGATATCATGTAATGTTAACTGAAAGTATAGCTGCGTGTTAAATATTTAGTATTAACGTATATGAGATAGGATTGAAATATTTTTTGGCGAAATGATGAAACGTATGAAGAGCTCAGGTGATAAGGGTGGTATGTAAATAAAAAAAAAATTGAGTTAATCATATGATTGAAGATAATCAATGGCTCTATACCATCTGTTAAATTACTATTTAAAAAACCTAATAATCACAGGGATTTTAAGGAGGTATTTGACAATAACCGCAAATAGATATGTTGAACTTTATTGCTTATTTTCTCAAAATGATGATTGTGCCGCTTACCACCTTTACCATCTGAGCTTTTCATATAAAAGAGTACCATAAAGTATTTTTATCTTGAAATAAATAAATAGACTATTAATTTGCACATATAGCAGAGAAGAATTTTTTCTTTAATAGTTTTAATATAGTACTGAAATGTTAGTAATTAGATATTTAATTTTAATATTTACTGTTACATTAAAACGCTAACATTTTAATTGTTAAATTTTTTATTTTTGAATCATCAATCTTTTGACAATTTTCGACCAAAATACAAATATTTCTGTCAATTTATCTGTTTTTTTTTTTCTTTTAAATCTTTAAAATGTACAGTTAATTAATTAATTAGATAGTTTAATCAAGATAAAATTCAGCCTAATTTATTATTATTATTATTTTAATAGACGTAAATTTTATTCTAATTCAGTTTCCTTGGAGACTTTCTTCCTTAATTAATTTTTTCCTAAGATGAATTATTCAACATAACAATTGCATAAATTTTATGAATTCCCACCAAATGTCCTCATTCAAATTCTATCCTAAAATTGCAATGGATCATTAAATTTTGTTAAAACATGAACCTCCTGATGGTTTATCACTAACTCTGTTATTACTGTATTGTCTTACATTGCATTATTCCACCGAACTGAAAAGTAATCTTTCAAAACATATTTTTTTTTGCGAAATCGTGTAATGTTAAGTAAAGTGAAACAGTGTGTTGAATATTTAAAAGTAAAATACATGAGTAAGGATTGAATGATTCATGTAACGAAGTGAAGAAACATGAATTTCAGACATGCATTTGCATTTTGGGAAATAAATAAAATTGACAATTAATTTATCTCATTTAGCAGGGAAGCCTTTTTTTAAAAGCTATAATTTTAATGTAATATTGGAATGTTACTAATTGGACATTTACATTTTAACCACTTAATTGTTCAATCGTCAGGCATACGAAAGAGTTATTTATTTATTTATTATTTTGTTAGTACGCTTTACAGGTGACCTTTTTTTTTTTATCAAAACTTTGCTTTACAGGTGACTTTTTATCAACTTTTAGCAAAAACACTAATTTCTTTCAGACTATGCTCAATATTATACAAATTACACTTCCAAGTTAATCCTTTCCGGCGAGGAGCAATTCTGTTTATAAATTGATGAAATAATGGACTGACATCAGAATTTATAAGTGAATTTATTAGAAAATACGAACTTATTATTATTACTCAGCTTATTTTCACTTATATTATAAAAGAAAAATTGGTACTTGTTAGTTATCCGGTCGACCGATTTCGCCAAATTATATAAATCGCCAAACCACTCGTCCCGTTATACAAATTGACATAATTTTTATTTTAAATAACGAAAGAACAAATAAATTAGTATAACATTAATAAAAATACGAATAAAACGTCGAAATAAAAACCACTTGATGACGTAAACACGTTTTGTCAAGTGAGTGTGACATTTACGATCAACCATTATTGTCATTTAATCTTACAATTTGGCGAAAGTAATTTGGTCAAAGGGATAACTAACAAGTACCGAAAAATTTTAATTAAATATTCTTGGTGTCGTTTGTCAGTTTTGAAATTAAAGTTAGGTGTCTTTTTTAAGGGCACCGCCCTTGAATGGGTTAAGAAAAAATCATAAAGTTCCCATTTCTAATTAAAAATATAACCTTTTTAGCCGCAAAAATTATCTCAGAATAAGACTTTTAAAAGGTGACATTTTACTATTATATTAAAACACCAAAATTTTTATTGTTAAAGTTTTGATTTTTGAATGATTCTTTTGAAATATTTTAAACAATTTTTGACAAAAATATATCAATATTGCTGCTCATAAAAATGTCTTAAAAGGTACAATTATTTTTTTTTAGCTATTTAGTTATAAAATCTAATCAAGCCAAAACTCAGACTAAATTTTTAAGTTTTTATTTGTGGAAAATTTTATTTTTATTCAATTTCCTTGCAGACCTTTTTCCTTAATTAATTTTTCCGAGTATGAATTATTTAACCCTTAAATGCCTGATTTTTCAAAAATCATTGTAATAATGTTTTTCGGCTTTCATTTTTTAAATAAATCATGGGAAAAATACTTTAAAAAATCATATTTTGGTTTAAGTATGGTTTACGGCTAAAAAACATTTTGTTACTAATCGGCAATACTGGTCTTTAATTGAAAAAATAATTTTCCTTCATAAAATTCTATAATATTAACCACACAAGAATTTTAAGAACTATAATAAGAACGATTTTACATGCTCAACAAAATAGGGTATTTCGCAAGCTTCCAAACAAAACAAAAAGAACAAGTAGCAACAATTGAAAAAATAAATCTATCTTTATTCTTAAACAGCACAAGTGTTGCCATATACATGTTGAAAATCGATTTAATAATATTTTCAGAATGTATTTTATTGGCAACATTACGCATTATAGCTTCAATAGTATTATAATAGTATTTTAGAGCCTAAATTGGGTATGTTGCCGAAAAGCAACACCCGGCTTTTAAGGGTTAATATAATGATAACAGTGTTCTCATTACAATTCTATCCTAAGACTGCAGTGGATCATTAAATTTTTTAAAAACACGAACCTCCTGATGGTTTATCATTACCTGTGTTATTGTTGTATACTCTTATGGCATTGCATTATTCCTCAGGATGGAAAAGGAATCTTTCAAAACGTTTATTTTTCGCGAAAACGTGTAATGTTAAGTAAAGTGAAACAGTGTCTTGAATGTTTAGCAGTAAATAATATGAGTAAGGATTGAATGATTCATCTGACGAAATGAAGAAACATTCAAATCGTAAAATGGATTTAAATTGCATTTTGGGAAATAAATAAAATTGACAATTTATTTGGCACATACAGCAGCAAAAGCCTTTTTCTTTTCTTAAATAGTACAGTAGAACCTCTTTTAGTACATATAAATATTTTCTATCCCATTTCTTGGAGTTCCTTTGAATTTAACGTGAGCTACGGAGTGGAACGAAGAAAACGAACAAATTAGCAATTCCGAAGCTTTTGGATGTTTTGCAAAAGGTTTGGCATGGCCGGAGCAGCAGGCAGACTGTGATACTGGTGAACTAATAATATTTTAAAAACTCCGTGATTGAGCTTCAAAGTAAAGGCAATCGAAACTGCGACAAACAAAACATTTTTTCAAACCCTTGTGATATATGTCAAAGGTATTTAATTTCAAAATAAAAATTCAGGTAATTTATTCTTGTTTCTATTTTGCTATTGCTTTATTTTTATGAAGCACTTGTTACCATAATAAGAAATATTGCATATATTTCTCCTTAATCTTAAAATGGAAGTATTCTCGATTATCCGAAAATTTCGATTTTCCGAAAGAGGGTCGGCCCAATTACTTCGGATAATCAAGGTTCTACTGTAATTTTAATATAGTGCTGGAACGTCCCTAATTAAACTTTTACATTTAACCACATAACAATCTCAGCTTTTTTATACATAGTCAAGCTGTTATTAAAAAAAAAAAAAAAAAAAAAAAAAAAAAAAAAAAAAAAAGCAAAACCCTAAACTATACTCAATATTATTATACAAATTACATTTCCAAGTTAAGACAAAATAATAAAATTTCCATTTCTAATAAAAATATGACTTTTTTACTATCCACAAAAATTGTGTTAGAACAAGAATGTTAAACTGGTCACATTTTACTGCTATACTAACTCACTAAAATTTCGATTGTTAAAATTTTTATTTTCGAATGATTCTTTTGAAATATTTTTGACAAAAATATATCAATATTTCTGTCGATTTATCTCTTTAAAAAACCTTTAGAATGTACAATTAATTATTTAGCTATAAACTCTAATCAAATCTAAATTTTTAAGGGGAAATTAAAATTAAAATCCATTCTTTTTCAGTTTCCTTTCAGACCTTCTTTCCTAATTAATTTCTTCCGAAGATGAATTATTCAATACAACGATAGCGAAAATTTCATGAATTCCCATCAGTGCTCCCATTACAATTCTGTTCTAACATTGCAGTGAATCATTAAATTTTGTGAAAACACGAACCTCTAGATGGTTTATCGTTACCTCTGTTATTGTTGTATACTCTTACATTGCATTCCTTAGAATGGAAAAGGAATCTTTCAAAATGTATATTTTTCGTGAAAACGTGTAACGTTAAGTAAAATGAAACAGTGTGTTGAATATTTAGAAGTAAATATATGAGATAGAATTGAAAGATTCGGATGACGAAGTGACGTAACAAAAAAATCTCAAATTGGATAGGTGTTGCATTTACGAAATAAATAACATTGATTATTTTTTATGAAGTTTTTATTTCTTTTAGAAATAATTTTAACATGGTATACACATAGTATATTATTACTATATAGACATTTACATTTATATTATTTTGTAAAAGGTTATAAAATTGCATTTAGTCTTATAAAAATACATTGATTTTGTTAATGTATTTGTACAGTATTTTATATAACCAGTTTTACAAGATCTTTTCAAGATATTTTTCGACATTCTTTTCAGACACAGATTTTAACGAATTGCAGCAGTGATGTTTAAATATACATGTAATCACTATCAAATATGCATGAAGATTTTAAAAAAAAGAAAAAGAAAAAGAAAAGAAAAGAAAAGATAAAAAAAAAGTAAAGACTAAAAGAAAAAAAAAGAAAGAAAAAGAAAGAAAGAAAGAAAGAAAAATATAACAATAATGTAACAGTAATTGTATTTAATAAATTAAATTTTTTAACTTCAATAATCCTATTAAAATAAGTAAATTTGTTGTTTATGATTGTTTTTTTTTACCTATTTTTATAAATTTGAAGGAAAATTTACATTAAAAAAATATTTAAAACTAAAATTGGAGTAACATAACTTACAATAGAAAATACACTTACCTTGAATCATGCAGGTAGTACTTTACATTCTAAACATGTAATGAATAAAGTGAAAATGACACCAGATTTCTTTGAAAGAAGAGTATTCTGCAATATAGACAAATAGTGTTTTTTGTGAGACACAATTTTTATTATTATTTTACTACATTGAAATTGCAGTAACAAAGGTTACATTATTCCAGGACAACTTTTAAATAAATTGCATGGCGTTATAAAATAAATATTTTAATTTTATTTGAACGAGATTTATAATCCTTAAAATCTATTAATTAGAGTAAAAAGATACAAAGATTGTTTCGTTCATGATGTTTAGAAATATAGTTCACTTAAACTTACGTCTATAATCATTTGGACAGACGAATTTGATAGAAAAAAAAAATGGAATGGATATAATTGAGAAAAAGAAATCTAACTGGAGAGAAAATTAGCTTACAAATTAGTTATATTTTTTTCTAATATGCGACAGAAAAAAAATATTATTGGTAGTTATATAAAGTAACATTTTATTGTAAATTTCTGGACATGAAAATCTCATGTAAAATTGATTTCACCCATAATGCCATTAACACGAAATCAATATTTTAATTATTTTACACTGAGTATTATTACAAATCAAAGGTTTAAGATACTGAATTCCAGAGGGTTACAACTATCAAATTATGGGACAACGTCATTATAAAACACCTTTTAACAAAAGTAATTTAACACACACCAGGAAAATTATATAAAATTATATTTTATTATATTTTCGTGTTGTAAAATCAAGTTAAATTAATTTGGCTTGTGTTCACATAATAAAGTTGCCTTTAAAGGGAACTTTCGAAATTAGTTACACCATGTAGGCAATATCAGAAATTACAGAACGAGACAAAGGACCTAATAGGGGTGTCAAAACTGAAAACCTATTTAGCATTCTTTTTTCTTAGGTTTTAGTTTAGGTATGATGCGATATTATAAAGGTTATTAAAACGTTGACCACCATAATGCTAGTGTCAATTGTGATTCCCGAGCTAACTTATGTTTTTATTTATGCAATACCAGGGACAGGATTTGAACCAGGGACCTTGCTCTGCCAACTGAGCCATTTGGACAAATTTGGCGGACAAAATTCATCCAGAGAACCTTATTGATTATGACATTTGGTTTGATATCTGAATCAGCTCAACAAAATAAATCACAGGTAATGGAACAACAAAAAACTTGGATAATTTCCCGACTTGATCTTTGCTCAGCTGAAACAAGTGATCTTTGCATTATGAAACAAGCGATCTTTGCTCAGCTGCGAAGAATGAATCTAAATAGATTTTTTTTTTTTTTTTTTTTTATCAAAGTCGCTATGTAATTTTCTGTCGTGTTTATACTAAATGCTACATCAACTGAGCAGTATATAAACTAATATTATTAAATTGCGGATTTCATATGTTAGATATTGTTTAAAATGATATGAAAATTAAAATGTTTTGCGAAATTGGTGTTGAAGCTCTTGATCTGAAGATTTGCTAGTTTATAAATTTTGTACTGACACCCTGAAGGAACGAAATCCAGGGGGAGGCAAATGTAGTCCGTTGCCTTGACCTCGATTTTTAAAATGGAGAATATAATCATGAAATAAGCTAAATTTAAAAAAAAATGCCAAAATCCCATGTGGAATTTTTAAAACATATCAATTTAGAAATCAACACAAAATTTTAACAATTAAAAAATATGAAATATTGAACAGCAAATTTCAGCCAGCATTTTTTAAGAAGAATTGAAACTGTAATTCCTTTTTCTGTCGGGGAAGATATGTTCCCCTGAACCGTTAATCAAAATGTAACTTTTAAACACATAAACGTAAAAAGAAAAATTGACCTCTAGTGGGGAGGGGGGGGGGGGGGGGGTCAGAGTTAAAACCGCATCCTGGGAGAAAATTCTTAGTTCTGTTTTATTTTATCGTTTAATAAACTTAACGGCGGCTGAGAGGCTTTACTCTCAACGCTGGTCGACGGTAGGTACAGGGTTCGAATCCAAGTTGCGCACGTCGGCCTAACCATTGAAGTTTTTCGTGGTTTTCTTGGAACCTTGCCGAAAATACGGGTTAGGATCGATTGGAAAGACTCTGCACATACACACAAATGATACCCCTCCCCTCCCACCTTCGATCTATATCCCTAGTGTAGATAATCAGCCATAACAACACAGCTCCATCTTAGATTTTAATTATTTTAAGTCTTTTGTGAAGAAAAATTTTTCTTATCATCAGAGGTAAAGAAAATTTGTCTAAATAATTTCAAAATTCTTGGTGGCGTCCATGCTAACAAATACCATTTTTGCGGAAGGGCTAGCACCCTGCTGAATCGAATGTGAGGTGCATATAGGTGATAGAGCCGTGGGAAAAGCCAAAAGAGGTTGGAATGTTATTTTTCTGTCTCTCTTCGTTCACCTCCACTCACCTGACCCGATTTTAACCCTGCGCCGTTCCTTGAATGTCAAGAAATTTCCAGATAGATGAACGCTACCAGAACATCCTTGAAAGGGCAATTCATATCAAGGGCGGATATAAAACTTTTCCTTATTTGATATATCTATGAGGCAATTATAATTTATTTCAGGTACTTCAGAAATAATCATGCGAGTATTCTTTATTAAAATATTGCACTGTGTCTTTTAAAGAAAAGATAACGTGATTTTATTTCGTTTTACAGACAGATTAACAATGAAAATGCAAATAAAAAAGGCCATATTAAAAGAAAGAAAAACGCAACTGTTTTTTACTAATAAACTAGTTGGATGTGCCAATTCCAAAACTTTCTTCTATCTCATATATTTTAATATTTCAAAATGTTGTTACAGATGTCAATATTTCATTTTTATTAGTTCAATACTATATCAACTTCGACTTTCATCTTAAATTTCTGCTTCAGTCGATTAATCGGAGTAAAAATGAGTTAATCTCGATCATGATATTTATTAAAATCACGAATAGTCGGCTTACCATGATGGGAAGTTCCCGTCGATTCACGAGCCACTGGTGTGCAATAAAACTATGAAAAATTAAGAACATTACACAAAAATCGCTATTACGTCGCCCCCTTCCAGTGGAATTTTTCCACATTCAGGGAGGACTTTCTTGCCATGGCCTAAAACATACACAAGAAATTAGATTCAATTGTATGCATAACTTCATACTCTTTTCGAAGGTACAATATTGAAAATGGCACAAAAATTGCTATTACAGCGGCCCCTACCGGCGAATTTTTTTCAAATTAAGGAAGGACCTGCTTGCCATAGCCAAATACTTAAAAAAAAAATTAGTTCAATTCTGTGCATAACTTCATACACTTTTCGATGGTACAATATTCAAAATCGAGCAAAAATCGCTATTACAGCGCCCCCTTCCGGTGGATTTTATCCAAATGAAGGAAGGACCTACTTGCTATAGCCAAAGATTTAAAAAAAATTTGGTTCAATTCTATGTATAACTTCATACACTTTTTGATGGTACAATGACGACAGACACATGGACAGACAGACATTTTCTATAAAAATGTATTTTGGGATCTCCGACCCCTAAAACGTATAAATCCGTCGAAAACCGGAAGTAAAAAAAATCGATTACAATACTTTCTTCTATTGAAAATAGAAGAAAGTAATAATACAAATGATTGTAAGGATCAGTAACGCATCGTACCTAAACTTAGTGGGGAGGTTTAACAAAAACAAATAAACTTATAACTGCAAAACTTGTAGGAGGTATTTTCATAGTTTGTTATGGCGAGTGTTAAAGCTGGTTTCAAAACATCTAACTTTTTTTCATTTATCTTATTTTAAAGCAATTTTTCTTGAAAATTTCGAGTAATGCTGTTGATTTTTAATTAATCAAAGTTTATAAAATTATAATTTTTACACTATCTTAAAGCTTATCCTTTCTAATGATTGTTGTTAACTTTTCTAGAACAGTACCTAATTTATTTATTTATTATTATTATTATTATTATTATTATTATTTTGAACGAAACATTTTTGTAAAGAAGATCAATAAATAAAACAGGGTTCGTACGCTTCAAAGACTTTCAAGCACCTTTTACCAGAATTTTCGTAAAGTGATAATTGCTTATTTAATGAAAATAAATTCCATTTATTCAGATTTAGCGACCAGTACTGTACCATTTTTCTGGTAGTAAAACACTTAAAATTCCCTGAAACCCCTATACGAACCCCGTAAAAATAAAATTTCAGAAGAGATTTTAATATGTGATTTCAACTTTGCGTTTTATTAAATTGTCTGATTTTAATATTTCTGATTGCTTAAAAAACTGAATCAGACGCAATTATTTTTAATTATTTAAAAAGCCTTTTTATTCTTAGATACAAGGAAGTTTTAAATATTAAGTTCCAATAAAATGAACACGAACAGCCCTTCGTTTAATTTCTTTGTAAAACTGGCATATCAGGGATCACCTTTTCGTAAAATTCATGCTCAAAAATCGATTTAAAACTCTAAATTTAAATGTATTTTCTAAGGAGAAAAAATGGAGTGTTTGATTTTTTGGGAAACGTTCTTTAAGCTAAGCATTCATGATTTAAGAATTTGCTTTGGACAATCCATTGATTCAATCCATTCAATATCTACTGGCGGCTTCATGGGGAAAAGGGTTATGGAGTAATTTCCTCTACACAAATACACATACATACTCATATCTTTGCAATTTCAGGTATTTTCTTCTCATTTTGCTTAGACAAATATATAAACGTTGCGAAACGTTTCTTGCTATCGGAAAAATTTTGTCGTGAAATGAGAAAAAAAAACAAACAGATACTATTATACTATTATATAACACGAATATTATGAGCAGTGCTATTGCAATTTTTCATTCAACTCTAAATCATTGCTGTTATGTGATAGCGACAATTACTATTTTACAATACTCTTACATGCGAGCAAACATTGTTATTCGACTACTATTATACAATGCATATGCAAATTCTATTACATTATCCAAAATCTATTAAAGAATTGTTATGAAACTCTACTAATTACTAATTCAAAAGCACACTGTGCTGTATCAACAACCTTGTTTGTTCAGTTAAAATCACTAACATACAGTGTCGTTATACTGATTCAATTACTAGTTTAGAAATATTGTTATACCAATTTAATATTAATACAATATTATTAAAAATATAAATTCTTTCAGCACGAGACGATGACGTAATACGACGCTACGTTGGCTGATATGATTTTTTTGAAATAGTATCTGATTCTGAATACAGTAACAGTATTAATTTTAAAAAGTTAGTAGAACATTAACTGCAAAAATATCTAGTAACAGAATTTATATTCAGATTCATCAGGCAATTTTTAGTTCAGTATTCTGTGTTGCGAAGGCAGAAAGAAGGTCTACCTGTGCAAGGTAAGTCAACTGAGAAACCTTGTTGTCGAAAACATATAATGAAATTGCGCATTTTCAACTTTACGGACAGCCAAAGAGCAAAACGTAAAATTAAATAAAATAATGTAAAACTGTAAAATACTGCTAAAAACTGTTACTACTTTAAAATACTAATATATCTCTGTAAAAATCTGTAAAATAGGTGAAAGATCCAATGTGAGATAAGGCATATGGTGTTTTCGGCTTGTAGTTTTGTTCACAAACTTCATGGTTAATGCCAGCTACATTAGGCTTATATAGGGCCCGTTACCAATCAGACTGCAAATATATCTCTCAAATGTTACTCCTATGTGCTTGAAATGCATGCGTATTTTTCCCATTTTTCATCAGAAAAACTAAATTTTTAACTTCTTTTATATGCATCTTCTTAAAGAATGTTTCTTTGTTTTTACATTGGGAAAATATTTCTAAAATATATACTTAATTTTATATATCAAGTGCTGAAGCTGTTGAGCTGCGAATAAAATTTAAACGTTAATATATATATATATATATATATATATATATATATAAACTTTCTGTACAATTAAACCATTTAAATACATGAAATTGACAAAAATTATGTAACAACCAGTTATAAACAAAAGAGACAAAAAAACTAGTTAAATAATGTAGAACTATTAAATGACGTATGAAAAAACAAATGAAAAATCAGTTAGATAAATGCAGAAGTGTATCTCACTTCTTCAGGGGTACATGAAATACAAATATAAGCAAAACACGGTCGATTTCTGTATAAGAAACAACCTATAAGCTGAAAAGTTGTTTCTTTTAAGTGGATTTCGTATGAAATACTACCTATTACACTCTCCCCTATGTTGGAATTTCGGAAAAATAATTGCAGATCTACACCGATCAGGACCCCTAGAACCCAAAACCACCTATATATATATATATATAATATATATATCACTTTCTTCTGGACACGATAACTTCCACAATTCTGCACAAATCTCTTCCAAACTGATACATAAAATCAAGGGGCATAAAATTTCCGTCAAGTTCGTTAATGGGCAAAATGGGCCAAGGGGACCAAGGGGATGGAAATAGGGAGGGGTTTTGTGAAAACCGAAAAAACCCCATAACTTCTTAATTTTTGTACATATTAAATCAGTTTAAGTTTTTATTACTTCTAAAAATAAGGACAAAAATTTACGTATCACAGATTTTTGATAAAATTAAAAATGGGCTCAAGGGGCGCAAAAATAGAGTTTTTAGGAGAAAAAAATTCATAACTTCGTCAATTCTCAAGATATCAAATACAATTAATTTTATTATAAATCCTTAATATTATCTACAACTTTTATAAGCACAAGATATATGGGCAAGTTCTTGATAGGACCAATTCTAACAGCAGAAACAAATTAAAATACATAGCAGTTGACGAAAAAAATCATCTTATTAAGGGTGTATTCAAATCCAAAGTGCTTATTTTTTTTACTCATTTTTAAATTCATTTTTGCTCTCAAACGCATCCAATTGATAGATTCTCTTATTCAGTAACTATATAATGTACCGTAATGATCGATTTTTTGATAGAGGTAGAATATATTTCAAAAAATGATGTCAAAGTGGGAATTTTGAACAGAAATTTCCCGAAGCGATTGTGTTAGAAACGAAAAATATTGTCTTACTGAGAAAATAATTGTTTATAATTCAAGTTTTAATTAATTGAACGAAAAATAAAAACACAGGTCGCTTATAAATCTCTTCAAAAATCACGTCAGCAAGTTTCATATTTTTTCTATTAAAAGTGAATCTGAAAATGTGCCAGAAAATTTCGAGTTCTTGAGCATGGAAAAGTATTTTTTTAATACCGCCTTAACATGATTCTGAAAAAACCAGCTATTATATAAAAATGAAATAAAAACTCGCCAAAAGCGGCCAGATAAAATTGCTAAAATGGGTTTATCTCCAATCATGATTTAGTTTTTGTTGGTGAAATTAGTATACTTAACTTCGAAAACTACCTCTGCCTGTAGGCCGGGCCGGCAGGGATTTTTATGTACCAAATCGACTGTAAATCAAGAAATGTAAAAACAATGTAAAATAAGAATCACATAGATTGAAAGAACTAAGAAAATTTATTTCATTATACTTGTTAAAATAATTAAACTTACCCCCTAGAAAATCATTGAAGGAACCTTAAAAAACTTACATGTGCATCAAAGATACGGCATACGGTTTAAGGTGATTAAAACGTTAGAATTTTGGACATGTATAATAGTTAACTGTTCAAAGTTAATATCGTTAAAACATATATTTCTAAATTTAAACAAAAAAGTACAGATAAAGTAATAAAATATTATAAATGTAAAAATTATTCAAAATGATGTATGAATAAATTATTAAACTAATATTAAGTTAATAAGATAATAATATTAATATATATATATATAGTAAGTACAAAACTTGTGTGGAAATATAAATTACTTAAAAACAACGTTTAAACACACAATAAAATAAGTTAATTTAAACAGGCGTATACGTTCCGTGAGTTCAAGGAGTCACATCCTCAGTGTATAAAAACTATAAAAACTAAAATATCCCCCCAACTACATGTAAGGTGAAAACCAAATGTCAAAACACAATACCAAAAGACCATCAAGTTCCAACAGCCAATGAAATTAAAGCGGAAGTGAAGTGTAGTGACACAACAAATCCACCCAGAAAGTTGAGATGTATGGCACACTAGACAAATCATTAACCAAGGAGTTTTTAAATCTATGGATATGAACAGCTTCAAAAAAGTATAAATCCAGAGGAATGCGTCCAGAGGAGGAAATGCATTACTCCTCTGGATTTAGACTTTTTTGAAGCTGTTTTGAAGCTGAGTCCTTGAACGCACGAAACGTATACGTCTGTTTAAATTAACTTATTTTATTGTGTGTTTAAACGTCGTTTTTAAGTATATTATATATATATTAGAAACATTTTGCCAATCGGAAAGCAAAGAACACCTTTTAAGATGTGTATGAAGATAAAGAAAATACAGAAATTTTAATTTTCTGATGTAAAATTGGAAAAATAGTAAAGCATTCTAAATCCAATGGAGGAAGGAAAGTTTCAGATCTCTCAGAAAAGGAGCCTTAGGAGCCATTATTTTGAAATTCAGACAAAAAGTGATATTTTGATAGTTGTATTGTTTAATTGGTTTGATTTTTTTTGTGTTGAAGTAGATGATATTTAATGAATATTGTGCAATTTTGAAGCCCTGAAAAAATTTCCTGTTTCCCGTAAAAAATGTCAAAGTTCAAGATCATGAATCCCTTTTTTCATGAAAATTGAAATGCCAGTATGTTTCGATTGCTATACCTCTAGAAAGCAACAACATCCCAAAATTCTTTTGTCATAAACTGTTAGTATAACACTACATGCTTAGTAAAATTTACTTGGTTCCATGGGGCATTATTAATTTTCATTGTTATGTTGCCACTAAATGCAATCAAAATGACTTTTTTGTCCATTTTCTGCACTTATTATCTTATTTAAGCAATAGTATCCCAAAATTTTCCTTATAGAATATGAAAGTTTACTATTAGGACAAGCTAAGTAATATAGAACTTTACCGGCATGTCGATGCTATTAGCAAATATAATCTGTTAAATATTCAAAAGTTTCAAAATCTGAAACTTTTGAATTAGTCCTATCTCAAAACAGCATCACAGTTGAATAAAACAAAATATATCAGGTAGTAGTTGAACACATCTACAAACACATGGAAACGAAAAATAAGTGGGGTCTCATGCTACTTTCAGAAAAAAAAATGACAAACCTTACAAAAAGGCAGTGACAATATCAGGCCTTTTTCCCTATAAGAAAATGATTTATCCCGTTTCTCTTTCCTTTTCCTATGTTTTTCCTCCTATGAGGAAATGGAAAATCCCTTTCCTCTTTCTCCTTCTAGGGGAACAGCTTGATTATTGCACTGCCTTTTTGTAACTTTTGTCATTTTTTCTCTTCTGAAAATAGCATGAGACCTCACTTATTTTTCGTTTCCATGTTTTTTGAACATATGTTCAACTACTACCTGATATATTTTGTCTTATTCAACTGTGATGCTGTTTTGAGATAGGACTAATTCAAAAGTTGCAGATTTTGAAACTTTTGAATATTTAACAGATTATATCTGCTAACAGCATTGGTATCCCGGTAAAGTTCTGTATTATTTAGCTTGTCATAATAGTAAACTTTCATATTCTATAAGAAAAATTTTAGGGTACTATTGCTTAACTAAGATAATAAGTGCAGAAAACGGACAAAAAAGTCATTTTGATTGCATTTAGTGGCAACATAACAATGAAAATTAACAATGCCTCATGTAACCAAGTAAATTTTACTAAGCATGTAGTAGCATGCTACTAACAGTTTATGACAAAAAAATTTTGGGATGGTGTTGCTTTCTAGAGATATAGTAATCCAAACATACTGGCATTTCAATTTTCATGAAAAATGGGATTCATGGTCTTGAACTTTGACATTTTCTACAGGCTACAGGAAATTTTTTTAGATCTTCAAAATTGCACACTATTCATTAAATATGATCTACTTCGACATAAAAAAAATCAAGCAAAACAAAAAATACAACTGTCGCACTTTGTCTGATTTTCAAAATAATGGCTCTTAAATAGCAATACTAAGAGTTAATTATTAATTTTTAAAATCATGTAGCATAACTAACATTCCCATACTTTTCATATACAACAAGCAGCTATCACCACCTCACTCATTCACGAGCCCTCATGTGGTATCTGAAAAGTTAAAGAATTGAAATCAGTGATACGATAAACAAGAAATTTTTCCTGCGTCATCTCGTATAATCATCACGCGAGTTCGCATTTCTTCCCTATTTGGTCAATGCTCCTTTTGGCACAGGGCATTCATCATCCAAGAAATTGATTCGGACGATTAATTCAATCCATCCTATATTATTATACATAATATATTCTCCTGATCTGCGTTTCAGTGAATGGAGGAAAGTCAACAGCCTTGACCTGGATATAGTGTATCAGATATTAGATAAAAATTTTGCATAACCCATCAATGGTACGAATCGAGACACACATCGAGATACTTATCGCCGGGGTGATTATTGAATCTTCTTTTGTTCGAAAAATTATAGAGACGTTTCTTAATGTGGGCAACCGAAAGAAACTGATGGAAAAGACGTAAATTACACTGCTGCCAAAGGTTGCATAATTGTTTTGGCGAAAATATTTCTAGTGTTAATTTATACTTTGTTTTAGGCTATAAATGTCTGTATATCACTTTTCATTTTCCCGTGCCTTCAAGTTAGAATCAAGAAATACAGGGAGTTCGTAAACATTTTTGAAAAAATATTAAAACGGATACAACGAATTGAAAAAAAAAATTCGTGTAGGAAACCACAATTGCAATTAGCGGGACAAAAAGGCAAAACAAAACAAAAAAAAAAAAAAAAAAAAGAAAAAAAAAGAAAAAAAAAGAAAAAAGAAAGGAAAGAAAGAAAAAAGGAAAATGAAGCGAAAGCGGCTTCTAAATGGGGATATAAAAATACAACAAAGCGTATATAAAAACGGGAGCCATCTACAACCGAATCCTATCTTAATTGTACAGAATACCTGGTTCCTATTGAAAAAATACCATACAATTAAACCTATTAAGATAAAAACCTCTGTAAAGCTGAACTCGTGTCTTGAAACTCGATTTTCGACTTAGTAGATTTTACTGTAAGAAATAAACACGGTAATTTTACACAGTAAAATCTGTGAAAGCGGAGTCACTAGGAATTGAACCAAAATTACGTTTTCGAGAGGTTTCCTATTGACCATTTATAACTGTATGGTATCCCTATAAAGTTATAACTGTATGGTATCCCTATAAAGTTATAACTGTATGGTATCCCTATAAAGTTATAACTGTATGGTATTCCTTCCGTAGTAACTATGAATTTTTGTATAATTAAGACAAGATTACTGATAAACATGTTCTTTTTTCACATGTTTTACTAAACAAAGTACAGTAAAACTTGTAAAAGTGGAATAGGTAGAAGACCAGAAAAATATTCCGCTTTAGTCAATGTTTCTGTCATATCAGATAGAAATCATAGAATACCGTATCGTTTACACGGTATTTCTTTTGGCCATTTATATTCCATTATACACAGTTTCAATTTTCACATGTTTTGCTGCATTGAGTTCCACTAAATACAAAATAACGAAAAGGTTGGGTTTGGTTGATTGTTGACGGCCAATTATCTACTCGAGGGATATAGGCCCTTCGTGGGGGTCTTTTTAAGGGAACCTAACCCGTATTTACGCATGGAAATCCATGGTTCGAAGAAAACCACGAAAACTCCGAACGATTAGGCCGACGGACACGATTGGGTTCGAATAGAGCCCTCCCGTCTACCACCTTCGAGAGCAGAACCTCTCGGCCACTGGTGGGGCCAAAATAACTAAAAGCATGGATCTAAAAGAAATGTAAAAGAATTTGTGCACCATGAAGCATCGAGACTTTTTTGATTCCGCGCAGTAACACCGCGAGACGGGTCTTGAAACCCCTGAAAATTGAAATGTCCTTCGTAAATTTAGACACTTAGCAAAATTAGTCGCACTACACTTATTCTATCAAAAATATAGGACGTCCAAGCGAAACGTGGATTTTCGTCCTACATTTAACAGTATTGAAGATATTTAGCTACATTATCAGCAGACGGATTTCTAATCTGATCGCAATACGTGTATTGTTGAACTTGTTTATTAATGTGATCAGTTGCACCGTATATAATGTCAGTTACTTTATACATTACGGAGCGTCAAACTCAGTATCATTTGGACATGAATGATGGCTTTTTCTAGTACTTCTCCTCATGTTATAACATTTCACTGAATAGTAGAAACCGGGTAGATTATATCATCACAATATATTCGGTATTGGAAAAATTTAGAGGGAAAGATAGGTTCAGCTTCGATTGATACGCCCTGCATTTTTGACTGAATAATAAAATCCTGGTTTTCTACATAAAAACTTGATGAGTGCTACCAGCCTTTTTTCACAACAATTTGCGAACACTGTGTATAGAACAAAAAAGCTTCTCTCAAAATAGCGTCGCAATCTCATTTTAGTTCCTCTTCAATATAAATGGATTTATACCTTTATACATATTTCAGAATTTATATATAAGCAAAATAATAAGTTCAAAAAAGCAAAATTATCTCGATAGATAAATGTATACCAAAACAAATTATTCTAGATAGGTTTTCTACGCACTAATTGTCATAAGAAACCTCATTAAAAATTATAGTTAGATATTGGAGTATAACAAACCGAATTACTGTTCTGGACCAAGGTTGCCAATTTGATTTCCATTTTTATTCCGAAATTCCGAGCTCCTACCGGAAATTTCTAAAGAAGAATTTTTACTTTATGTAATGATGAAATATCTTCTATTCATTAAATCTGAAAAAAAAAAAAAACCTCTTTGTATTTTCTGGTAGGAATTCAGAATTTCTGAATAAAAATGAAGGCCAAATTGGCAACCCTGTTCTGGACAGACTTTTATTACACATTAGTTCTCAGGTTCTCAGAGGAAATCACATTGGAAATTACCGTTATAGACAGTTTCATTTCATTAGAAAAGCAAAATATGTAAACAGCATGATTGTTTATCACTTCATGTTATGTCATACATTTTTTTCTTAAAAACATTTCTTGTTTAAGTTTTCTATTAAATACAAAATTTAGCTCACATTTTTTTTTTTTTAAAGAAACATTTCGTTTTTGAGTTTTTTATTAACTGTAGCATTTACCTACCCTTCACTAAACAAAAAGAATAAATAAATAATAAAATAAGATAAAAAATCACAAGTTACCTCTAAGTATCTGAAAACTTAAAATATATCCACTTAAAATAGCGGTTACGATAAATTAAAACACTTTCCCTACGTCATTTCGTATAATCATGTGATTACAAGTCTCCCAATTTTTCCGTATTTGGTCAATCCTCCTCTTGGCATGGCATATTCATCATCCGAAAATTGATTCGAACGATTAGTCCAATCCGATCTATATTATTATATTTAATACATTCCTCATCTGCGTTCCAGTGAATGCATTAAGTCAACAACTTTGACCTGGCTGTAGTGTATCAGATATTACATAAAACTTTTACATGACGCATTAGGGGTACGAATCTTAACTCACTTTACGATACTGACAATCAGGGCGAATATTGGTTGCGCTTCTACTTGAAAAACGATGGAGAAGATTCAACATGTGGGTAGCTGGAAGAAACTGGTAAAAATTAAAACACAAAGAGATCTGTAACAGAATCAATCTGAAATTAAATTATCGATAAATTCTTATTCGTTGATAATTTGATTTCAGTTAATAAAACTGATATTTTATAAGATGTAAAATGCCATGTATATTACTTTTTGATTTAAAGGGTCTCACGACTCTTAAAATTGGAAATTTTTTAAAAAAAAGACCATTTTCAACATTTAACATCTTAAAAGCTATATGATTTAAAAGCACAATTTTTATTGCTATGAAAGATATTGGTATGCTCTTTCATTTCCTGTATTTAAAAAATTGCAAGATGCAGAAATTTACAGGGGCTCCAGACTTTCAGACATTTGTCGAGAAGAAAATTGGCAATTATTACAAAATAATTTTTTTGTGCCTAGTTATACTTCGGATTATAATAATTACCTTGAACCTAAATAAATTTGTATTTAAAGAATTTTCCTATTTTTAATACAAAGTTGTATTTAGCTAATGCAAAATTTTGAAAATTTCAACTGTATAATCACATAAAAAGATATTTTTTTGAACAATAAAATAAAATTTTAGGTTCAGTTTATACAGACTAACGTGAAACACATGTTTTAAAAATTTCATGAAAAAATATTCAGAAGTTTTTGAGATATCCTGCGCGTTATGCTCAGAAACGTCATTTAGAGAAAAATGACTTCAAAGTTTCGAAAACGCCACTTCAGCTATTGAGAGGGTATAAATCTAAAAGCCATAACTCTTGTTCTAATGGTAATTTCCAGGAAATAATTATATCAAAATGTTCAGAAAAGATAAGAGATTAACATAAAAAAAAAAATAAAAAAAAATCGAAAATTTTGAAGCTTTAAGAGTCCTGAGACCCCAAATTGTGTGCTCTGCTTCATAAAATTGTGCGTTACGGAGAATTCCGTAGGTTGTGTCCCTCTTCCCGAAACTTTGGCAATCTTCTTTCAGAATTTCTTTTAAATTTTTGCTTTTACAATTTCTGTTTTAATTATAGACCTTTCCTTTAAGTCATGATATGATCAAGTTTCACTCGCATTCTAAATTGCAGTATTTTAAGGCATTATTTCACTTTTTGTATCCCTGGTAGTCGCAAAGAAGCTTTATTACACCTTCCAATTGAAATATTTTATAAATGTTTTTCGATAAGTCACTCATCATCTACATGCATTGGATAGCGTTTGCGAACCGAGCAAATAAACAAAGGTTATTTGCTTCCACCGCGCCCCTTATTATTATTACTGTTAATCATCGTATAAATATGTGTCTGGTACCAATCGGATTAGCAATAAATAACGTCTACTAATTAATGAAATTGTGTTTCAACTATGCTTAGGGGTTGTCTACATATTGAAATTGTAATACGCTTTAAAATTTTCATTACTAACACCTAATTTTGGCATTATATTTAGGGTGCATTTTAGTACTTTTTAAAATCGCTGAAAATCCCCAAAAGCATTCAAAACTTGAATTAGTTTATTTTTAAAAGATGTTAACGTATAAGCTTGAAATTTCGACTATTGATTAATCAGATTGTGCTTTTCAATATACTACCATTAGAAACTGACTTGTCTTTTACAGAATTTCTGTATTATCGAAATTAAAACAGCTCTTTTTTTTAACTCCGAAAACCAGTGCGCTGACGATAACTGCGGAACGTCTGTATGGCTTGCTATGAAATTTGATACAGATAATAATCAAATATGGATTTTTAAAATGATCTACTCTTAGGTCAAAAATATTTCATTAACCTTGTAAAAAAATATTTTTGTAGAAATAATTCAAAATTTTGCATTTTTTAATGAATAAAACTAGTCATAAATGAAAGTCTTATCGCTGTAAATACTTAAAAGCAGATAATTTTAGAAACACATACATGCTATATTAATACTTGGATATTTTTCAGAGGGAAACATTCGCCTTCCATACAATATTTCAAATGAAAATCAAATTTCAAATTAATTACTTAAAAGGCGCAAAGGCCAACATAGTAAAAAAGATTCCATGCCGGTACTCGAACACGGGCCATCAGTAAAGCGCACTGACGTTCTACCGAATAAATCACAAGGAAGGATACCCAGCCTGGAAAATTTCTCACAGAGAGAAATTTTCCAGGCTGGGTATCGTTCACGTTTTAAAAATGCTGAGGTGGGTTTGTTGTGTTTATGACGGCCAATTATCAGCACAAGGGATATAGGCCCAAAGGGGGGAGGGGTGCCCTCCTTTGGGGTCTTTCTAAGGGAACCTAATCCGCATTTACGTTTGGAAAACCAAGCTTCGAAGAAAACCACGAAAACTCCGAACTATTAGACCGACACCACGATTAGGTTCAAACCCAGCACTTCCCGTCTACCAGCTTCGAGAGCAGAACCTCTCGGTCACTGGTGGGGCTTAAAAACGCTAAGGCTTTTTTTCTATTTGAGATAGAGATATAACTTTTTTGTACATGTTCTTTATTATATATGTTATAAATCTGCGCATGGAATTAGGTTTCAGGTTTTTTTTTAAATAAAAATATAGAGATGTGTTAGATTTGATTGTTTTACACTATATATATATATATATATATATCTAATCAAAAACAACTCGTTGTAAATGATGCCGCCAAGCCACAAACTTAAAACGTCAGTCATAAAAAGAAATAATATCACATAAAAAGAAGCGATATAGAAGTGCATACTCCGAGTGCCGTGTAAAAATCTATCACTACTCATAATGTTTCCAAAGGACTCGGAGTGAGGTACAGTATGTGAAAACTGCTTGGCGACCTGCAGGTTTTTATAATGTTTGTTCTTCCTGCACTTACAGATATATGACTTTTTGTTTAACAATTTTCTTCTTGTATTACTTCTCCCATTAAACTGTGAAAATTCGAAGCTTATGGTGTTTACATGCCCATTCTTATTTAACATCATGGGATCGATTTGTTGATTACCATTATTTGAAGGAGAAAGACCACTTTTATGAGGAGGATTTTCTAAGTAAACATGTAATAAACATTTTGAGTTTGTAAAATAATAATAAAAAATAATGATCATGTGAATATTACTAACAATGCACCTAATAATAGAAGTTAATTAAACTAAGATATATTGCAGTAAAGCCTTCGTAAACAGAATTGCATATGACAGGGGAAAAGTCCGTTCTAGTAAGGCTACTAGTATTATATAATATTCCTTATGTTGGAAACATGAACTTTACGTTTAAGAAATAAATCTGTCATAAACAGGATCCATTTTACAAGTTTTCCCTTTAATTTTAATACAGTGTATTATTAAACGTATTTATGTAATTAAAAATTATGTTTAAAATAATGAAAAGTATAATTGTAATAATAGATGATTACCACAATTACATACCATTTCCTGCTTGTCTTGCAAATCTTTCTGATTTATTACAGATCTTCCTCCTACAAATATTTATAAGAGTGATATAATGAGAAATCAAAATTAATTTTTTCGACTTTCACAATTATTCAAAATTGGTATAGGTACTGCATAAATTAAATATACGCCTGCAGGTCGCCAAGCAGTTTTCACATGCTGTAGTACCTCACTCCGAGTCCTTTGGAAACATTATGAGTAGTGATAGAGTTTTACACGGCACTCGGAGTATCCACTTCTATATCGCTTCTTTTTATGTGATATCACTTCTTTTTATGACTGACGTTTTAAGTTTGTGACTTGGCGGCATCATTTATGACGAGTTGTTTTTGATTAGATATCACTTCTTTCTGTAAGGTATTTAATTTGCATTATACATATACCATTTTAATTCAGAAAAGAAAAGATAAACGAAAGATGATAGAAGTAAAAAAATAATTTAATAGTGAGACTATAAACTTTCCAAAAGTGTAATATATCTAGTAAGACATAATTTTGGACTTTTTAAAAACAATTCAAATACATTTTATCAATCCTTACAAATCTCAGAAAAAATCATTTATTTTTTAGAAATGATAAAACGTGTCGAACTAACCAGCAATATTTTTTAGCTCTTGTTCTATAAGCTATAGGATGATTCATAAATTAACTCACTAAGGATTTTATTTTAATAACTTTTGAAAAACTGCCATTACATTTTCAAAATTCGCATCATTTTACACAAAATATGTAAAGACTTAAAAACAGACAGAATAATGAGCATTTGTTTTATCACCGGGCGTGCTTGAAGTAATTTTTAAATAAAATTAGTTTTTTTATAATTTTGAAATCCAATGTCCCTCCGATAAGCGCGGCAGAAACTCAGATTATCTGATTAAGCCTCTTTTTTTAGAAAATGTTTTCATATGCTCCAACACTTGTTGAATTTTCTGAATTTTCAATGCATGTACTTTCTAAATTCATAATTGTTTTTTACGTGACTAGCAGGACATACTAAGTTATATGCTTTCCAAGTATTTTCTCACATATTTCGGATCATTCATACGATAAATTATAATTCATTTCAATAAAGGTTCAGAGTTCGATATTTCATCGTTATGAAATGATTTTCCCTAATTTCAGTCATATTTGTAAATTTTTAAGTAGTTCTATTATCTGATTAAAAATTACCTAAAAGCTATTTATGGCATATTGATAACATTCTTTAATTACCAAGTCCAAAATAACAGAATCAATTTGTTTAATAAATCCCTTTATTAATCTTTTTAAAGGAAAAGAAAAGGAAAAATTCCAATAAAACTGCCAAAAATTCAGTGATCCTTAAGTTTCGTCTAATTGTTTTAACGACTATAAGTATTCTGTGATTCACTAAAGTACTTACATTATATTTTTGAGCCTGTTTTGTGGTTTCTCCGTAGTCAGTGTTTCCTAGAATCTTACCATAATCAAGGTCCACTGGCACATTTCTATAATCCAGTTTCTCCTCAAATATCAACAGGACATTCGGTGATGATTATTGTGCGTAGTACCTTCGTCAAAAATCATTCCGATTTCATGCAAAAAAAAGTTCATTTAATCTTCATTAATTCCGTTGTTATCTAAATTTTGTGTGCAAAAATGCCCATAGTATTAGAATTTTAAAAGGGTGTGGGGTGAAATCTAGAAGCACTTTAATAAAATGGGCCAAAAATTCGAAAATTTTGAATAATTTTTTTTTTATTTTACGTTTTTGTCGAATTTTTGCCTTTTTTTATGTTCAACCCGTAATCTCACGAGTTCTAACCAGCTTTACATATTTAATGCAATGTGAGATATACATGTCGTAGGTTAATTGGGGAATCATCTCTCATTTTCCAATTAGCCTAATATTTTTCAGGCCTATTGCATAGAGCCTAAACAGCGGTTAGGCTAATTGACAAGTAACCACTTATTTCCCAATCAGGGTGATTTTTTTAGACTTATAAACCCATAACCCAAACCGAACCCAAAAAACAGACTGTACGCCGATCCGAGCAAGCCAAAATAATTTCAGTCTATACGCAACCCGACCCGAACTGAAAGTTCCATTTGAAAAAACCCGAAATCTGACCCGAACCAAATCTGATAGCAGAAAAAAATATTAAAAATAACCGTAACCCAATCCGATCAAGACAAAATAATTTCCGTGCACACGCAACCCAACACGAATCTAAAAATCCCCTTTGAAGAAAACCAGAAATCTGACCAGAACCAAACCTGAACCCAACAAAAATATTCCAAAGAACCATAATCGGATCCGAGCAACACAAAATAATTTCCGTGGATATGTTACCCGACCCGAACCTATAAATTCCTTTTGAAAAAAAAACGAAATCTGATCCGAACCAAATCTGAAACCGGCAAAAAACTCCAAAGAACAGAACCATAACCGGATCCCAATAGGCAAAATAATTTCCGTGGACATGTGATCCGAACCTAAAAGTTCCATTAAAAAAAACACAGAAATCTGAGACGAACCAAATCTGAACTCGACAAAAACATTCCATTGAACCATATCCCGAACCTAGCAAAACAAAATAATTTCCGTGGACACGCAACCCGACCCGAACCTAAAAATTTCATTTGAAAAAAAAAAAAACCGAAATTTCAACCTGACAAAAATATTCCAAAGGATGCGAGCAAGATAAAATAATTTCCGTTGACACGCAAACCGATCCGAATCTGAAAATTTCATTTGAAAGAAACCCGAAATTTGAACCCGACAAAAATATTCCAAAGATCCATAACCGGATCCGAGCAAAGCAAATTAATTTCCGTGATCACGCAACACGACCAGAAGCTAAAAATTCCATTTGAAGTTAACTTGAAACCAGACCCGAACCACATCTTAACCCGAGATAAATATTCCAAAGAACTATAACCCGATCCGAACCAGAAAGTTATAACTGAACTCGATCCGAAACCGGGTTATGGTCGGTTTTCGGGTTGACTTCAAATGAATCCGGTTGCATGTCGACAGAAATAATTTTGTCTTGCTCGGATCGGGTTAAGGCTCTTTGAAATATTTCTGTCCTCTCCAGATCGGGTTCATGTTGACTTCAAATGGAATTTTCATATTCTGGTCGTATTGAGTGTACATGGAAATTAATTTGCATTGCTCGGATTGGGGTACGGCCTGATGTATTTTTATTTCGGGTACTGTTCGGGTTTCGGGTTAACTTCAAGTAGGATCGGATCGGATCGGTTCGGATCGGGTTGCATGACAACGGAAATATTTTTGTCTCGCTCGGATCCGGTTATGATTCTTTGGAATATTTTTGTCGGATTCAGATTTGGTTCGGTTCGGTTCAGATTTCGAGGTTTTCTAATGGAATTTTTTTGTCGATTATAATATTTTGTTCGGGTCATATTTCGTGTTTATTTCAAACTAAATTTTTAGGTTCGGATCGGGTTGTGTGTCCACAGAAGTTATTTTGCCTTGCTCAGATCGGATTATGGTTCTTTGGAATAGTTTATTTGTCGGGTTCAGATTTGGTTCGTGTCAGATTTAAGTTTTTTTTAAATGAAATTTTTATGCTCGGGTCGTGTTGCGTCCGCGGAAATTATTTTGTCTTTCTCGTATCGGGTTATGGTTTTTGGGGATATTTTTGTCGGATTCAGATTTGGTTCGGGTCAGATTTCAGGTTTTTTTAAATGGAATTTTTAGGTTCAGTTCTGGTTGCGTGTCAAAGGAAATTATTTTGTCTTGCTCGGATCGGGTTATGGTTCTTTAGAATATTTTTGTCGTTTATCATATTTGGTTCTGGTAATATTTCGGGTTTTTTTTCAAAAAAATTTAGGTTCGGGTCGGGTTGCAGGTTCACGGAAATTATTTTGTCTCGAACGGATCGGTTATGGTTCCTGGGGATACTTTTGTCGGGTTCAGATTTTGTTCGTGTCAGATTTCGGGTTTTTTCTGCAGGAATTTTTAGGTTCGGGTCATGTTGCGTCCACGAAAATTAGTTTGTATTGCTCGTATCGGGTTACTGTTCTTTAGAATATTTTTGTCGGTTATCAAATTTGGTTCTAGTCATATTTCGTTTTTTTTTCAAAAAAAAAAAAAAAAAAAAAAAAAAAATTAAGCTCGGGTCGGGTTTTGTGTTTACGGAAATTACTTTTGTCTTGTTTGGATCGGGTTATGGTTCTTGGGAATGTTTTTGTCGGGTTCAGATTTAATTCGTGTCAGATTTCGGATTTTTTCTAATGGAATTTTTATGTTGGGGTCGTGTTGCATCCACGGAAATTATTTTTTCTTGTTCGTATCGGGTTATGTTTTTTGGAGACAATTTTGTCGGATTCAGATTCGGGCCAGATTTCAGGTTTTTTAATGGAATTTTTAGGTTCTGTTCGGGTTGCGTGTCCAAGGACATTATTATTTTGTAATGCTCGGATCGGGTTATGGTTCTTTGGAATATTTTTATCGGGTTCAAATTTGGTTCGTGTCAGATTTCGGGTTTTTTCTAATGGAATTTTTAGGTTTGGGTCGTGTTGCGTCCAAGGAAATTATTTTGCGTTTCTTGGATCGGGTTATGGTTCTTTAGATTATTTTCGTCGGTTATCATATTAGGTTCGGGTCATATTTCGGTTTTTTTTTCAAAAAAGAAAAAAATTAGGTTCGGGTCGAGTTGCGTGTCCACGGAAATTATTTTGTCTTACTCGGATCGGCTTATGGTGCTTTAGAATATCTTTGTCGGTTATATTTGGTTCGTGTGAGATTTCGGTTTTTTGTTATCAGGTTCTGCACCAGTTGCGTGTCGACAGAAATTATTTTGTCTTGCTCGGATCGATTTTTTACGAATCCAATACTGTCTTCTATTACATATATATAATCCAAACGGAAATTTCGTTCCGAACGCCGAGATTTCGAGTTCTACCGCATGGATTTTTACGGAACTTATACCGTTAGATAGGTATCGTTCCAGGGAAGGTTTTAAGCTATAACACATCATTCTACCTAGATTAGTTATAGAAGTATGACGGAAAGGTCTGTTATTCTGGACTTTGTTACTTCATATTTTCTTAAATATCTGGGCTCCTATTGGTCGTAGAGCTTAGATCTCGCGCCAAAAGTAGCTCCGAAGCACCCAAGCAAACTTTTCCCCGCGATTATTTTGCCGTCTTCCGATTTCCTCTAACTCTATTAGGGGCCCGCGTAGGGCCCCTTTAAAATATTTTTCGTAGTAATTTCAGCAATTATCCTAAATTATTGGTTAAGACCGCCACCCTCCCGATTCATGTATCTACGGAAAGGTTGCATGAAGGAGTTTCGTTCAGATACGCTTTCGTTAAGAATAGAGTGCGCTCCCTGGTGGCGGAATGTGGAACTAACATAACGCGATATTGTTAAAATTAGGAAATCTAACAATGCGATCTGTTTTAAACTTTGAGATAGTTCATAACACATAATCTATTATCTATTCTATTATATATATATATAATCTATTATCTATTCTATTATCTATTATATATATAAAATCCAAAGGGAAATTTCGTTCCGAACGTCTAGATTTCGAGTTCTACTGCATGGATTTTTACGGAACCTATACCATTAGATAGGTATTGTTTCAGGAAATGTTTTAAACTATAACACATTATTCTACCTATATTAGTTTTAGAATTATGACGGAAAATTCTGTTATTTTGGGCGATAAGGTTACCATTTTATTTCTTGGCGTAATTCATCGTTGATAAAAAAAATTGAAACGGCTATTAAACCTCGAAAAATAAAAGAAAAACTGTTACTAATTTTATTTAAATGAAAAAAAAAAGAAAAAAAGAAGAAGAAAATCCGTTTTAATGAGCGATAATATTAAAAAACGGAAACATTTAATCAAAACCTGAAAGAAATATTTGTAATGCTTAAAAATTAATTTAATAAGAAATATTACACTTGATACGCAATATTTGGCTCTTTATCGCTTGCGTTAGATATGGAAACGAATCTGAAAATTTGATTAGATGAAATTTTAACGACATTTTCTTTCTGTTCTGTTCTTTTCTTTTTTTTTATATCCAATTGTCCCATCACGTGACTTATAGAAGAAACAAGCAGATGTAATTGTAAGTCACATGTGTAATTACTATTTGTTTCTTTACAATTTTTTATTTTTCTTTTGTCGCCAAACAATGTGATTTTAAGCCAAAAATGCATAAGCGTGACATTAGCTTGAGGATGTTCTCACAAATGGTGTTTTTTTTAGGTGAAAGAGATCATTTTTTGAGTACATTTTCATATTCAATTGTAACTTATATAGATATCAGTTAATATTTTAAAAATGGAATCGAATACTTAAATTTCAGTGTGAATTTCTGCCACACATACATATTGTAAAATAATTTCATACTTTTTAAAATGTTTTTCGCCGTAATTCCGAAAGCATGTGATATTTATAAACTCGAACTCAGATCAACGAATATTACCCATTTTATTTAAGCAAATATTATCTATTTTCTCAAGTCATATCGCCAATTTCATTTATAGGAAAATTCACAGATTCGAAATCTAGGAAATAAAGATAATTTTTAAGGAAATTTATGTTTTAATACGTTATTACTATGGAAAAATTCAACATTTTGAAAAAAAAAATTACAAGTCTTTTGTAATTCGTCATTTCTTCGTACTTTCTCCTCTGTTATGTAATATTTCAAATGATATTGGACTAATTTTCGATCATCGATTCACCGCAAAATCGCATATCTAATATAGTATATAAAATAAAGTCTGGATTAGGGGACTAATTAACGCACAGCGCAAACTACTGAACCTAAAATCTTGAAAATCGTGGTAAAAATACTTCTTATGACATAAACTTCTGCTAAGAAAGGATTTTCTAAAGTGTCACCCCTAATGGTTTTTGCACGGGGAGGGGAAAAAAATCGAATATCAAAATTATGCCTCAAATGATAGCATATTTTAATGTAGTTTTGTATGCTGAATCGAATGCTACCAAATAAATTTTTATAAGTCCAACAGTTCATGACACATTTCATATTTTTCTAATTTGTCGGTGTCTTTGGCATCTAAACCTCAAAATATCTATCATTACATCCGTTACTCTAGCAACGGAAAAAATTCAAATCAACCCTTTTGGCTAAAAAATAAAAACGGCTCTATGAGTTTGAAATAAAAATGCAAGCATCTTAATTTAAAAAAAAAAAAAATAGTGATTTTATGTAAAATAAAAGGGAAAAAATTACTGAGAATTTAGCGTTATAAAACAAAAATGGAAAAGGTACTACTTAGATATTCCGTCGACCAAAAATCTACCGTCAAACTATAAGATTAAATGCCAATAATGGTTGATTGTAAATATCAAATTCACTTGAATTTAAACAAACTACACGTGTTTACGTCATCAAGAGATTTTAATTTCGACGTTTTATTTGTATTTTTATTAATGTTATACTAATTTATTTGTTATTTCGTTATTTAAAATAAAGATTATGTCAATTTATATAATTTGGCGAATGGTTAGGCGATTTATATAATTTGGCGAAATTGGTCGACGGGATAACAAGTAGTACCAATGAAAATATTTAAGTATGAAAGCAATGTTTGTAACGACTTAAAAATTATTTTCATATATATAAACTCGGTTTATGGCGTCAGATGCAGTCATCCGAAGAATCTACAAGAGTCTTTTTCCATTTTTCCGGTCATAGGTTCCTCAATGAAAGAAATTGGAATAATATTGTGCGATTTATAAATTGCTCCTCGATAAGAAGAAAAAATGGGTACATTTATAACAACCGTGCGTACATCTCGCTGATAGTATTTTTAAAATTCCCAGTAGCAGTAGTTACATTTTGCGTATGTAAATTAAAAATATTTTTTTGCTTTTAATTATGGCATTATTTCCTGTTATTGTTTATCTTTTCAGTTTTTTAAATGAAATTAGTATAAGGCATGCATTTTTAATTAAATGAGTGAAAGGTTTGTGTTTTAAATGAAAATAATAAAATAAGAATATGCTATGAAAACAATCTTTATTGATTTATTACCTGCGCCCGGCTGACATAAAAGTATAACAAAAGCCACATATTCACTTTTCTTTCAGTAGTTGCTCATGAGAATTCAAGTTAACCTTGCGTAATCGGACACTTCACATATTGGTGTATTAGCTTTAATGTTGAAAGCATCGTTTTTGTTTGAAGCGAAAACTTTACTGTGAATTCTATTACACAAAATCGCATCATCATCATCTACTATATATTTACAACGGAAATTTGTATTTCATTCCGATTGTTTATAATACTTTCGTAGGATATACCACAATTAGTTAGGTAATAATTTTGGAAAGGTTTTAGCGTATACATATTGTTCAAGGGTACTTAGTTATAGAGCAACAGTAAAAGTTCAAAAATTAAGTGAACCTGATTATGAAAGTTTAGCCTTTTTAAAAAAATCTACAGAACATATTTTGTTACAAGTGGCCCTGTTGCATGACTTTTAGGAATGGTGTTAGTATATACGATTTCATTATATGCTGATTAGTTACAGAGGTATTAATCCCTGTTGTCATAACGGTCTCATTACCCGACCATAAGTGCGCTGTTTATAATCAACTAAAACAATTACTTCTTAATTGCTAAATTTTGTCCAACGCTTAAGATAACATTATATCGCAATGGCGTTCGCATCGTTTTCAGTAATGTGCAAGGTCAAGCTGAAGATCCATATTGTTTAAAATACAAGTTCAAATTCACCATTTAGTTTAATCCAAGGTTCATTTGGAAATATTGACCAGCGCAGCGGGCATAGCCTGCTAGTCTTGTAAATATAGAAGAAAGTAAAAATTATTATTCCGGAACTTAAAAGTCAAAAGATTGTGAGAATGCCTCACATATTACACACGCCACGCTGCAAAAGTAAAGATACTTTAAACTGTTATAAATCAAAAACTAATTAATATTTTTACATGAAACTTTCAAAAGTTTGAACTACTCATAAAAATATTTCTAATGCCGTAAACCTCGTAAAAATCTGATAATTAGACATTGCTGTAGCCCTGTCAACAGATTTTGGTCAGAACAAGAATTTCAAAAGTGCAAAAAGCAGCACTTTTAAAATCGCATTTACTAAAAACCTATTGGCCGGATTCCACTTTATTTTCATTTTCTGAGTCACGTGGCACGCCCCATTCCATAGAAACAAGAATTTTGTTTCTATCATAAATAGAACCGGAGATATAGAGGGGTCAAAATTCCGCTTTGGTCAGCTCGGAAAATATAAACTGGACAGAGTATTAAAAATTTTTTGAAATATCGTTTGGCATTAATTGGCGGAAATTCCTTCCATTTACGGTTCATTGCACTGTTGTTTCTTTTGCTTGGAGAGAAACTCTGTCGAGTTTCTATGATCAGTAAAATGATTACATAAAATGTAATATTAGAAATATATAAAAATTCATATGTAGTCTTGTGTAATACATATTTGAAAATCTTAAAAGATAAAATTGGGCGAAAATATCAATATTTAAAGAAGTAGTAGGGATTTTTAAAAAATCAAAATTTTTTAAACTTTTTTAAGAGTTTAATTAAATATACTTTTTTTTTTTAAATGTACTTTTGTACTTTTAGTTCGACATTGAAATGCAGTGAGTTCAGCATTTGAAACATATTTTTTGAAATAAACAAAATTGTTAAAAAGTTAAACTGGCCCCTTAAAAGGTACAAGACTCCTTATATTTTTCGTTAAAAGATACCTTCGGATACCAAATAGGAAGTCATTCTGTCTTTAGAAATTATGCAGGTTTAAATTTTGGAATTCCTAATGTTAAACCGTAGCGAAACAGATTGCGATGCATCTCAAAAAACAATTTGGTTGAATGAGTTGTAGTTTTGTATTCTCACATTTGAAACTTTTAAAAATCGACTTCGTTTTAAAAAAATATAGATTGCAACCTATATATTTTTTAATATTAACTTTATGTATATATATGTATTATAATTAATATTCGAAAACAGCATGTAATGTAACCTTTAAACATTCAACAGAAATCGTTTTTAAGAGGCTTCAAATATGCTAATCCGAAATTACAATTCACTCTGCTTAGTAGATTTTGAGTTATGCTTCAAAAAACTGCCAGCATTGTAATCTGTTTTGAAACGATTAAAATAAATTTTAACTGTAGAAAGTTCTAAGCTTTAAACTTGTTTACTTCATAAAGTACTAACCTGAATGACTTAACCTTTGGTTTCCGAAGGTAAAATGTACCAAAAAATCGAAATATTACATCAAAATTAGATGTCATGATCGAAAATTTTGAACTTGGTTACAATTTCAATACGTATATGACCCCTGAAGCATAATGTGAGCGTTGCATTGATTAGCAGATGATATTAATAAATAGTTAGTACCAGTAACATTTTTAAACGCTCTTTTGCAGAATAGTTAGTAAACGGGTGAAAGGTATCCTTTTCGACCACTGTACATCTTACACATACATATAAGTCACGTCGTCTGAGAACAACAGTATGACATCTAGTAATAATCGAAAATGAGATGTCTGACTTACTGCTATGAAAAACTGTGTCTACATTTAGTGGAACGGTAGATAATTTTTATAAAACACATCTGAGATAGGAGGGGCTCACAACCATAGTAGACCAAGTCAATTTTGGAAAAAAAAAAAAAAAAAAAAAAAAAAAAAAAGATAGTCTATTTAGAAGGTGCATAAAATCTGTTTGATACACTCTTATAGTAAACCAAGCCTGTAAACTGATGACATATATGGGAAAGTATGTGAAAACAGATTCGGTTCATTGTGGGAGTGGATAAAACAGATTTTATGCACCTTTTAAATGGACTATCTTATTTTTTTTTTCAAAATGGACTTGGTCTATTGTGGTTGTGAACCCCTCATACAGTATTAAACATAACTTTGTGTTTCAGAAGTTGTTCCACTAGATGCAATCACAGTTATTCATAGCAGTAAGTCAGACATCTGAATTTTTATTATTACTAGATGTCCTAGTGTTGATCTGAGGCAACGAATGGGAAAGGTAAAGTTTCGCCTTTTAAAACATTTAAATATGCCCATTAAAATAAAAATGTACCTCTGGTTTACATTTTCTTAAAAATATAAAACATTTCAATTTTCTGAGAACAAAAAATTACGAAAATAAGTTTTTTTTTTTTTTTTGTCAGATTTATGGTGAAAATTTGACTTCAGGCGTCTTTTAAAACATCGGACGCGGGCCACTTTCGAAAATGAGCGCGAAATTTACGTTTACAAATGTCACTATAAATTAAAACCACAAGCAATCAGATACAAGTATGCTTGGATTACCCCTTCTTTTTTTTTCGTTACAAAATTTCCGCTTACCAATAATAATTTCTTCCCACAATCCACAAAAACCTATTTTTTACGTCTCCCGCGTTCAATGTGTTAAGTTGAATCTATACACACAATAAAAATAATAATTTTATTCTAAATGGCTATCATTCAGCGTTGACTATTTCTAAATAAGTTATGCACATCAAATGAGCACAAATCATTCTTCTTCTTTCATACTGCCCACTGCTACTTTTTCTGAAATTTCTAATTGCTTTGGAATGACTTTTATTTGTTAAAGTAATTGCTAGGAACATAGATTAATAGTGTACAACTTCAGCCTTCGGCAAAAAACATCGCGTATGTAGGTTATGGGTTTTCAGTCCTTAAAGAATGTCCTATTTGGAGGAATTGATTGATGTGTAGAAATTACGTCGGAATGGTTATGGAGACACATTGACATCCTTCACTAGTGGCTTTAATTTGAAAATTATCTATTTAATGACCTTTAAATAGCTTTCGTACTCTTCAACATGCAAATGCTTTATTTTTGGAGCAATTTAGTGTTAACATGCGAATTCTATGAGCTTTCTGAAGACACGAAAATTAAGTATTGATTATATAGTCTACAATAATAGAAGAAACATTTGTTTGTGCGTTTGTGTGTAGGTAATCTCCCGAGCTACCGAACCGCTTTGAAAAGTAATGGTGATAAAATGATTGAGACTGACTCTGCTCTAACATAGGCATTTTATGTTCGTACTACTTACTACCCCCCACCTCCCAAGAGTGCAAAAGCAAAAAGCGTTGCAAAATTGCGATTACTATAAAACCGTTCGGGAATAAAACCGGAAATTTGGCATGGTGGTTACTTTTAAGATGAAAATGTTTCCTAAGAACTATTTCTAAACAATTTGAAATTTAAAAGAGCCAAACGAGCGGGAAGTATTCTAAAAACAATTTAAATTACAATATAATTGGGATTTTTATGGCTAGGAAGTTGAAATTTAACACGGTTGTTACTTTTAAGGTCGTTAATGCTCCCACAAAACAGTTTTTTAAAAATTCCAAATTTAAAAGGATGAAGCGAGACAAAAACGTATTATAAACGTTCTAAATTTCAATTTTTTTTACAATTATTAAGGCTGGAAACCCGAAATTTGTAACGATTGTGAATATTGAGACGTAAATGCTCGTACAGAAACGTTTAAAAAAAAAGGAAAAAAAAAACGAAATTTGAAATAGCGCAAGAGCCAAAAACTTGAGATTTCTGTGATACCGCTGGAGATAGAAATCTGCACATTGGAAAGCTGGGCTTTTTTCAGATGTAAACGTTCGCTAAGAACACTTTCTAAAAAATTCAAAACTGAAAAGCATGAAACGATGGAAAAAAGTTCTTTAAATATTCTAAATTACGTTTTATTTGGAAGGGCTAGATATTTAAAAGGAGACATAGTTAGAATTTTAAGACATAAATGCTCGCATAGAACAGTTTCTAAAAATCAGAAATTTAAATGGGTGCAGGAGCAAAAAGCGTTCTAAAATTGGGATTTCAGTAGTATCGTTCGGGATTAAATCAGCATGGTGGTTGTTTTTAAGATGTTAATTCGCTCAGAACTGTTTAAAAAAAATTTAATTTAAAATGGTGAAACGAGCGAAAAACATCCAAAAACCTTCTAAATCCCTATTTGTTTGGAATTGTTAGTGATATGAACTTGAAATTTGTCAAAGTTGTTACTTTTAAAACGATAAAGGTAATATTTTATTATAAATTCAAAATTTAAAAGGTTGCAGCAGAAAAAACATTCTAAAATTGTGATTTCCGGAATAAAAAACCTAACACTTGTTATTATGGTTAGTTTTAACGAGTAAATGCTTGGTAAGAACCATTTCTTAAAGAAAATGAAATTTAAAAGTATGAAACGAGTGGAAAACATTCTAAACACCATTCCTAATTACGATTTATTTGGAAAATTTAAGGTTAAAAAGTTGAAATGTGACACGGCTGCTACTTTTAAGATGTAAAAGGCCTGACAGAACAGTTTCTAATACAAGCGAAATTTAACCCCTTAATTCTCGCTCTCGTGATATATTCACGGGCTGTGTGTTTTATTCAGATTGTTTGATTCCCACCAGTTATGTAAATTAGTGGAATTGGCTTTATTCTGGTATCATTTTACTTCTCATTAAGGGGGCTCAGGGCTTAAAAACTTTCATTTTTTTTTGTGTGTGTCTTTTTTGATTATTCAATTTTTTTTGTGTGTCTATTTTGATTATTGAATTAATTCTGAACACAGTGGAAAAAACAGCATAAAAATATTTGCATTTTTAACGGAGTTATAAGCATTTATGTCACAATCACTTTCAAAGTCGCACCCATTTAATTGCAGCTTTAAGTCGCGTTTTCTCAAAACTTGATTTTTGTCGACTATCCGTAAGATTAAAAAAAAAAAAAAACATGTGATGGAATATCTTAAGAACTTTTGTGCGTGCATATAACATCATTATCTATAGAATTAATATATTTTAGGTAGTATAATATTCTGAGTATTTTTAATGAAAAAAGAAATGTATTTTTTAGGGTTTCTAAGTTTTGAAATTTGAGAGTGTTTTAAATAAGGTTTCCTTTGAGTGATAGTTATATCCTTAATTCATTCTATAGAGTAAAGTTTCCTGATGATTTTAAAGCAATAGATTCTTATGTCAATTCAATGTTAAGATATCTTACGAATGGTGATATGACATCTAATTTTTTTTTCGAAAATTGTGTTACATAAATTTTGCTATATTTTTTGTTTTATTACATTGAAGTACTTCATTTTATAATTTTATAAGATTACAAACATATCTTAAAAATATCAGAAAGTTTTAATTAGTTACATTGAATACTTCTGTTTTTATATGGACTCGAAGCGAGAGCTCTGTTTACATGTTTTTCGATACCGATCAAGCCCTGAGCCCCCCTTAAATAAGGTGAATAGAAAAAAAGTGTTGGCAATAAGCAATCTGAATTTTTAAACCGAAATTTAATGGGACCGTTAAGGGGTTAAAAGAATGAAACGAGCGTAAAACTTTCAAAATTCACGATTACTTTCGAACTGCTAAAAAGATTTGAAATTTTTATTTCATAATATTACTGGTGACGGTCTCTACTTAAAACTGAGCTACTTTTTTTTCTTTTTTAAATCTCTGTTCAACAGACCTCGAATATATGCAGGAGCAGCAAAAGTTCTAAAATTAAAATTTCCTTGAATATGTTGCTGCTGTATATATGAAATTTCACATGGTGGTTAATTTTAATATGCAAATGTTCGATGAGAGCTGTTCTAAAAAGTAATCGAAATTTAAATGTATGAAGTCAACCGAAACTGTTCTAATATCGCTCTAAACTATCCTGTCTTTATAATTGTTAGGGTCGAAATGTGAAATTTGACATGGTAATTACTTTTAAGTAGTACATGAACGTTCATCACAATTTCTATATTTTGTTAATTTAAAAAGGTGACAGGGCAAAAAATGTTCTAAAATCACGTTTTTTACTTTGAAACTACTGAACTCATTTCAGATTTTCTCTAAGCATAATAATAATACCAATCTCAGCGTAAAAATAGGCTATATTTTATCTCTGCCCTCAAAGGGGTGCAAGAGCAAAAATATTTTTAAAATTGCGATTTATTTGAATCTCTTGAGGTTAAAAAATTGAATTTTGATATAGTGCTTACTTTTAAGACTTAAATGTTCACTGAGAAATTTTGTTAAAGTATTCGAGATTTAAAGGATGAAATGCTTGGAAAAAGCTTTATAATAACGATTAAACTGAAACTATTATGGCTAGAAATTTTAAATTTTATATGCAGGTTTCTGTGAGAGCGTGGTGCTTTTAAGAAAAATTGTAATAAATAAATAAATAAATATATAAAAGCCAAGTTTCAAAGGGGTGAAATGGGAGGAAAATGTTCTACATTTATATTTTCTCTGAAACTGTAGTTTAGAATATTTAAGTTTAGCATAAATATATCTAAGACGTCGATGCGCATTACACTAACAACGTTTTTGTATCAATTTAAATGAAAAAAAAAATGAAAAATCAATTATTTGTCATGCCAGTGTCAGATATAACCTTTCTGAGCAATGAGGCGTAAAACGTAAGTATCAGTAATTCTTATAATTAATTAAAATTCCGAATTTTATATTTCCGAATAATAAACTTTGCCTTATTTAATCTCATAGTTTCTGTCGCTTCACAAGGCGAAATATACTATTTAGAAATAGTAGTAGCTCAGCAGCCTGTGAAACACAGCGTGGAAATCCCTGTTTCACATTGAATATAATTTAACCAAATGTCGTAATCATCACAATAAAGGTTGAAAATGGATTCAAGCATTTTTAATATACCTAACACTGGCAGCTAAAGTAATAAATTATGCTGCATAAAGCAGTGAATTGAAGATCTCCGACACGAGGCGTGTTTGAAATACACGACTGCTTAGACAGGGCAGTAGGGAAAATAATTCTACACTGTCAGAAAAATTCACCTTTATACACAAAATTTTCCATCATTTTTAAAGAAATAATTTCCGTACTACTAGAAAACACGCTTTTTCCGTTATTTCTTCCAGGAAGTCTGAAAATGTGGGGGGAAATCCGTTTATTCCTTGCACGCATGCGTATTCGGATGGGTCGAAAAAATCGAAAATCTTCAGATCAATTTCTAATAATGCGAAAGACTTGCTTTTTAGGTGCGTTCATAATTATATAAATACGTAGCACCTATGGTCGTCGTTCGGTCCGTCTGTCTGTCCGTCCGTCAGCATATAAAAGAGCAAAAACTACCCAACCGAATGATCTGAAATTTTAAATATATATTTGTTGTAAAATTTTGTCGAGTTATTTCAAATTTTATGAAAATCGGATGTATAGTTTAATTACAGGGACAGTCAAAAAGGCCGTTATATTACGACCAATGGGAAAAAATTATTTCAAGTGCATTTTAATGATGATACAGTCTTTCGAACAGAATGAAATTGATAGGCACTTATGAAGTGCACTAAAATACACATTCAGTACAATATGCGGCGCAAAAAATATGTATAAAACTAGTTATAGTACGAACGCATCTCATTTGCCACGAAAAAAAAAGGGCCATAATTTTTTTTGGGAAAAAAAATTATGCCCATTTTTTTTTCCATTCTGACCAGAAAATCAGAGTTCTAACTTTTTACGACTGCTCTTTCATCTTCACCTAACGCTTCATTTATAATGGCTGTTTCATAATAATAGAGACCACCAATCCACCAGAATAAAATGAAGTAATGGAAATGTCGAGGGCGACAACAAATTCTGAAAAAGCAGAATTCCTATTCTCTAGTTTCTTAATTTGTAGTTTATTATTTAGTTTTGAGAAACTGTATTATGATTTCTTAATCGTGCTGTTCTATATATGACTTCAACTCAAATGTTTAAAAAGTATTATATCCTTATTTAATTCATGAATATGTTTACTTCATGATCTTTATCGCATATAAGAATAAATTTCGATAATTTGAAAACCAGTAGATAAAATTATTTCTTAGATAAAGGGATATAATCTGTCTGCTCCAATGCGATGTAAAATTGTCTAGAAAATACATCTCTAGCTTCCGTTGCCACAATAATCAATTAGATGGTATAATACGATATATGCAATATTATTGTCCTTGTAAAACTGGAATGCTGTATGAAATGTAATCTGATTTCAAATGTTTTCGGGAATTTTATTGTTAAGGACATTTTATCAAACAACAGAGTTACAAAATGTTTGATTGGAATTCGTTTCCACTGATTTTCTGCTACAATTGAAACAAGTAAGAAAAATCATGCATTAAGCATAGATTATGAAACACTTTCCAGCACTTCCTGAATGCTTTAACAAAACTTCGTTATTTATGGAAATAAGGTAAATAAGATAACTAAGTAAACATTTTATAAAACGCATAAAACATTTGAAAAATTGATTTTAGTAGTTATCGTCCATAGCCAAATATGTATTTCAATTCTTTTGAATAGCCCTGTATTGGATCTCTAGGTTGATATATATACTATATAATGGGAAATTTTAGTTTAGCAAGAAAATGCATAACAGGTTGAAATTCATCTTTCAGCAATTTATACTAATAGATGGAAACATACTTCAATACTTTTGTACAGCCATGTAGTTTACCTAGTACCTTTATTTAGCTAAAATTTAATTCAAACTAAAACACTCTTAAAACTACTGAAATTACATTTCTAGAAATTATCACCCATAGACGGCCATGTATCCAACTCTTTGCGTGGCCCTGTGTATCATTTTATCTATATTCTACAAATATTTCTTAGTAAACTAAATTCAGTTCAGCGTAAAAATGCATATTTCCTTTAAAACTCACATTTAAGCAATGTATGCTCATACTCAGTAACCTTTACGAATTCCTTTCTGTAGCCCTGTACATGAACTATAGCATTTATATATGCACTTTATAGTATTCATATAGTGAAAAAAGCACATATCATAATTAAAAATGCATTTCGAGCAATCATTACTAATATACAGTAATTCAGATATAATATTGTATCTGAAATCTTTTCAAATACACCGCAAACAATCCCCCCTTCTATACCATTATGAACGGAATTCTTTTGTGTGGCCCTGTAAATGAAGAATAACTATTCTTTGCACCGCATATTCAACAGAATGCCTATTTTAGTAGACTTCATAAATGAATATCAATTTTAATATGTTTGAAAAAGTGTAACACCATTAAAAATCCTTTGAAACGATTTTTTCCTATTGGCCGTAATGGTAACGGAAAACTTTTGACTGTCCCTGTAAATGAACTAAACATACTACAAACTTCATTTGCAATAGGGTTCGTGCTATGGTAGAGGTCTCTAACATCCAAAAATTTCAGGACGATCCGAGCATATTTACGAGAGTTATTGCGTGGAAAGACGGCCTGACGGACAGACAAACCGAAAGCATAAACACTTTTCAACTTTGTTGGAAAGTGTTAAAAAATGGAAGTACTAGAATTTGTTCCAAATGATTCAATTTCAGAAGAATAAAGATTAAACATTCAACCACCAGAGAGAGAAAATTCCAGAAAATTGTCACAGTTGAGAAAAAAAAAAAATAGCTTTATTGAAGCTGAAGCAGATAAAAAGTTTTCATTTATAGGAATTGAATTAAGCTGCCAGGAAAAGTGATATTTGAAAATAAAGCGAAATTTCATAAACATTACATTAATTTTTTGTATTAATATATCTAGAAGCATTATTTTCCTATCTAAAAAAAAAAAAAAAAAAAAAAAAATATATGTGTTAGAAACAATTATTATGTGTTTTAAAAAAAAATATATACGATGCATTCCACAATCTTTTGAGTTTTGGGGAAAAAAATCTGACAAAATTAAATTTGCTAAAATAACATTTTAATCTGACATTTTAATCCTTAACGATTCAAAATAAAGAAAAAATGGTCAGCAGAGAAAATTTTTTTATTTAACTGAGGATTAAGTTAAACTTGCGAGTTTAATTTTCCTTACCATTTTACCCCTATAACTTTTTATTTTCTTCTAAATTTTTACTTATAATGAATTTGCATAGTACCCATAGGACATTCAAATAAGAAATAATAACAATGCAGTACTTTTAATACAGAATTTTGGTATAACATTGTCTTAAAGGAGTGTTAAAGAAGGGACGGTAAGGTTATAAAAAAGGGGATGGTATTGGAAAAAAGGGACGAAATGGTTAAAAAAGGGGATGGTATTGGAAAAAAGGGACGAAATGGTTAAAAAAGGGACGGTAAGGATGGAACGATAAGGAAAATTACCACCTATTTTTAGGAAAATCATGTTAAGACTAAGTGATAGCCACAATGTTCATTGATTTTTAGAAACAGTTGTTAACATTGGATTAAATTATTTTTTTTTTATTATTTACCTCGAAAACTGCAGGAATAAACCTTGGAGATGGTGAGACTACCAATTAAGCCACGATGCTTGAAATTGATATTTAAATGCTGATTTAAATTCTACAGTAAATTTCCTGCCAAAGAAATTTAGACATTATTTCTGTAGCATACTTCAGCATGAGAAAAAACTTGAAAAAAATTCTGTGGCTGCATCTGAAATGATTTTTTGTATAATTTTAGAAGAGGGATGGTAAGGAATCTAAAACCCAGGGACAGAGTTTAAAAAATAATAACAACCCTAAAAATGTGTGCAGGTTAATTTGCTACATATTTATATAAAATAGTTCCAGTTTCAGAAAAAAAATTACATCGAATTATTTTTATTGAAACAATTTTATCCAGACAGCTCCAAACTTAAAAATCAGCATCAGGGACACGGGGCGGTATAGGAGTTTTCCAGGTGTTTGGACCCTCAACATCGTCCAAAACTTATTTATCTCGTTAATATTGTTGTGCAATCATGCAATGGGATGTTCCCCAGCATATGAAATTAAAAAAAACACAAAAAGTGTATTAAAATTGAAATTGTTATTCAGGGACATGAAAGTCAAAAGATTGTGAGAATGCCCCGTATATATTGTTATATTGTAATAAAATTTATTCTTGATGGAATGCATAACATGTGTGTCTATTAGGAAATATTGTCATTATGAAATACCACTGCTGTATCTTACGCACCTGCGTAGTGTTGCCAGTGGGCTACTTTTTTAAAATTCAGATTTCTTGAAGTAAAATTCGCCTTATTTAAGAACATATTAATAAGGGGCGAAAACAAGGGGAATTTTACCATTTCAGAAAAGTGGCGCCAATCAAGAAATCTGAATTTAAAAAAAGTAGCTCACTGGCAACACTGCACCTGTGCACACTAAAAATATGTGACAATCTATGAAAATGTGAACTAAATAAATTTTTATAAGTGCATATTCATTTTACTTATTTTGTGCACAACTTTACTGCATACTTGCATCGTTTGTGAAATATATCTTCTAACTGAGAGTTTGGTAGATGGGATAAGGATATTTCATTCTGTCTATGATCAGAATTTTGAGCTGCATCACAAAAGAAACTTCTTACTCCCATAAACGTAGAACAATTTCTAACAATCTATGAAAATGTGAACTAAATTAAATTTTATGTGCATATTCATTTTGCCTATTTTCTGAATGACTTTGCTGCATAGTTGTAGAATTTGTGGAACAAATCTTCAAACTGAGAGGTTGGTAGATGGGATAAGGATTTTTCATTCTGGCTATGATCAGAATTTTGAGCTGCATTATAAAAGAACCTTCTTAGTCCCGTAAACGTAGAAAAATTTCTGATAATCCGTGCGAAACACTTAAGTACTTAAAAACATTCTGAAACATATTTCAAATAATAACTCTTGGGCACTTCGATTCAGTACCCGCGAATTCCACACTAGTGCGATTTGGGATTCAGTAATGTCAACTGCGGATAACTCTGTTGGCAAGGCAACATAAAAATACACTCACTACTCACACACTTACACTCATAAAAAAGCAAGTCACTAAGTAGGTCACAAAAAGCAATAAAAAAAGGGAAACCAAGATACATACTTAAAAGGAATATTTATATCCCTATTCGGCTGTAGGCTAAACCATGTGAACACTCTGTTGCAGTTGCTAATGCTGTCTATTGTTGTTCGCCTGTCAGCTCTAACCATTTCCTCAACCTTCCGCACTGTTTCTTCTGTCGCAATCTCAACAGGGCGACCACTTCGTTCTTCATAAACAACTTTTGAATGCTCCTGCTCATCTTGTACAACTGTTGTCTCATAAATTCGAAATCGATATCTGACAGTTGGACAGTACTGTCACCTATTGGCATATTTGGAAACAATTTACTACTAATTTTAGACCTCTTATATCGATTTGTGACCTACTTACTGATTTTCCCTCGTATAATCCATGATTCTTATAGTAAATTTAATTAGGATTCGAATGGCAATATGGGCCTTTCCATTGTGACTGGAGTGACATCCAGACATAATTTTAAGAGGTTATATCTGTGTTTTGGGCAATAAATTAGCTAATAAATCCCTGAAAAGTATTTAAAATATGTTTTCCCATGCATTTGCTTGAATAATTGTGCAAACACGAAACTTCAATAGCTTTCAATTTTTTTTTTTTTTAATTTAAAATCTTGTGATGGGTGTGACTCTCTCCGGACATGAGTTTTCACTAGCATTCACATTTGTTAAAATTCCTGTGAATATTTTAATGTTTCATTATTAAAAGAATTTTTTTCTAATAAAAGAGATTCAGATTAAACTTAATGCATAATATTCATAATAAATTTTAATTATTTTAATGTATAAGAAATTTTTTTCTGCTGTGACGGGTGTGACATCATGCAAAGTATATAATTTTAAAGTTATTTACAAAAAAAAAAAAAACAGCAATCGGTATTGACAGAAAACTTGAAAATAGCTAATATACAAACAGAATTTAATAAAACTAACATATTTATGCAGTTAGTTTAAAATTTGTAGTGCCCCCTGCTTGTTATAAGTGATGGGGTAGCTATTTTTTTTTACAATGGCAAAAAAGTTTTCAATTGAGATATCATCTTTCTCTGGCCAAATCCAGTGTGGTCCACTGGCGTGCATGTATTTCAGGCTTATTTCTTCCTTATGGTAGTTGATATTCAAGACATTACCGTAGTACTAGGTACAAGCTATTGTGCTTTTTGTTGCTGGCCAGGGAAACCACAACATAGTCTCATATATTTAAATCTGATGTTTTCGAAATCTTTCTGGGGAGAGATTCACAATTAGCAGTGACTTACCTCCCTTAGTGTTGATTCCGTAGTTTTTCCAATCAAAAAGTTGGTAGTACTATCAGCACTTACCTTAAAGTGGTGATAAGACATGATGCCTTCCCATCCTTCTGTCAGCATTTGTTTAGTTTCCAGTATTTTCTCTGCTGACACATACAATGTCTTTATTGCACCAATCTCCTGTGCACATAAAAAAAAAGTCAAAGCAGAATTAACTATTTCTTTTCTGGACTTAAGCAAAACCCACACTCTTGACTATATCAATCCCCCAATTCCGTCAACTGCTCCTTCACCATGAGAAGTGGCCAAAAAGTTCCATTCACATGTTAGCTTAAAATCTTTGAGAAAGAAGCACAAGTTCGAAATGTTTTTAAACAGGGCTGCACAGCCATCAGAAAAATTTTTCACCGTTTTGAGTTGGGGAAACTCTGTTTTCAGACTAGTAGTAATGGCATTTAAAAATTCCCATACAGCATACTTATTTAACATGCTGCAATTCGTTATTGATTACGATATTATTACATAAGAGCGAATCACATTACCTTTCAATGATGCAAAGCATGTAAAAAGGGTGATTTGAGGATGAGTGCAGTGAGCACTCTGGATCTCATTTTGAGAGACGGCACTATAGTTCTCGGCAAAGCCCACTTGTATTATTGCTTCAGTGTCTTCCACATTATTTTTTGCTTCTTCAAAGTAACTGCATTGAGTTACAGTTATGTAAAGAATATTAATAATAAATTTTCAATGTCTTGAAAATCTATCAAAAGTTAAATTGCCACCAACTCACAATTTGCTAAAATAATTCAAATACTTTATGATTTATTTTTTTAAAGCCACATTTGTCTTAATATGTTTAGAAACAATAATGATTAAATATGTATATGATCAATAATGATAAATGAATAAATAGAACTTACACTTCATTTAAGAAACGTTTAAATATATTTCTAAACAATTTAAAATGGTGTCACACCTGTCACAAGAATTATGTCACACCCGTCACACTAAAATTTCACACAAAATTAAAATTTAATGAATTTTTAATATTTCATATTTATTCAGACTTGCAATAATTAGACTTTCAGAATGTTTCATGTATTTTCGAGAAAAAATGAATTTTGTATAATAACTTGAGCATCTTTTTTGTGACGGGTGTGACAGAGAGACAGTATAAATATATTTGCACTAAAAATCGGGTCTTTTAAATTATTTTGAAAAATTAAGTGTTTCGAAAGGTAAACAAAGGTCATAAATAGTAATATATGCACATAGAGTGAAAATGCTGCTGTTTTAAATATTGCATCTGGAGGAATGAAAATACCTTATTTTACATTCTAGAAAGTTTTTGAAATTCTTCTAACTTTGACCGTAGATAAACCATAAAAGAATAAGTTTTACAGCTTAGTTCTCTGTAATTTCATATGTGTCATATTTTTACCTTTAATTTGATATATTACTTGTAATAATAAAAGAAGTTTGAAATTTCAACCCTCATGTCCACTTTTTCATGGAAATACCCACATTTATTTTTATCAAAAAGTTCATTTTGTTATCGATAAATGCAAATTAATGAAAGCATTTTTTCAAAGAGCACCAACATTTGGAATTTTGGTCGGTGCGAATTCGCACTAATGTGGAGTTCAGGGGTTATGCATGAAAATAAAGTTATACCTGGTGTCCGATCAAGACCGCCCAAACTCTGCACAGCCAGATTTATCACTTGTAGTACATAAAAAATGCCCAAAAAACTATACCTTTACCACTCATAATTTTCGAGAAAAATACGAAAAAAAAGTATGGCGTCATATCTAGTGCAAGGAAAAAAAAACTTTATTGAAAACATGAGCATCGATATTTACATATGTTTACGTAGAAAAATGTTCAAAATGTCCACTGCGCGTATCAAGGCATGATTGGGCGCGTCGTGAATGGTTGACTGCACACGTTGCTGCAGTATGGTGTTCACAAAAGGACACGCACCATGAACACCAGCAACTAACTTATTTTTATAGTAGTAACTGCGTCTCGATAAACCAATTCCTTCAGATGGTCCCATAAGCTTCATAGGTATCAAAAGGTGTCCGATCTGGCGCTCGTGGCGGCCATATAACCGGACTCCCACATCCAATCTACGGCGCATTTTTCTAGGAAAGTATGATTCATAAGGTGTACTTCTTTGGGTATTTTTAATCTATTCCAAGCGAGGAATCTGGCTGTGCAGAATTTAGGCGGTCTTGATGTATAGAAATTATGTTCGCTGCTCTGAGATTATAGCTTTTCACTTTGTACGTGGTTCTCCCGTATATGAATGTCCAGTCTTTGTAATTAACAAAACCTGCGTGATTAATTGAATTTTATCGAACTGAACTCTTTAATTTTTCTTTCTTGCGAGTGTTCTCGTCGAAATTGGAGTGTTCTAGTAGTTTGTGAATTTATGATCATTAATATTGCACGTTGTTGTGTTCTTTCTGTAAAATGTGATTTTTTTTCTGATTAGAGCTGATTTTGAGCAACGAACGTTCTCAGAGTTTTGATAATCAAGTTGGAACAACGACGATTAGTTTTCCGTACTAATTTCTTCGCACGTGGAAATCTGTGACCCATATTCAGGGGTATATTAAGTTATTTTATCCTGGTTTGAAATTTATCCGGAATATCTTCATTGGTAAGTTTTGAAATGTTGGTTTACTTCAATAAAGCTATACTTCTTTAAGTTCACGGAACTTTAGCTAGTTTGTACATTATATAAGTTAGAATTATATTATATATATTTTTTTTGTAGCTATCTTGATATTTTTTGTAACCGTTTTCTGTTATGTGAAATTATTTTGATAAGTAGTCCTCCTTCCCTTCCACCTCGACAGTTGAAAATTAGTTTATATTGTTTCTAGTCATTGGTATAAATATATTTGCTTGTTTTTTTTATCAAATTATTGTTTTATATTGTTAAGGCTGTTCTCAAATACAAACTGGTTACTTTCTGACACTTTTTTTAATTGGCATTTATTCGCAAACGTATCAGATTGGCAGATGCTATAATGAAGAATTTATGTAATCGAACTTTTACGTTTTTCGTTAAAAGCGCATGATTTTTCATAAATTGCTGTCAAAGTTGGCATTTTAAACAGAATTTTGTACCATTGGCGGGACCTAACTTCGGGAGCGTCAGGGTAGGAAAAGAAATAAACAGCCGTTCTGAGCCAACAATCGCTTATAACTCAAGATGTAATTCATTTGCCAGAAAATGAAAACAACTGTTCGCTTACAGATCACTTCAATAAGCATGAGTACAAATATCATGCTTTTATTTTTTTAAATGCGCGTTGTTGAGCGTGGGGAATTTTTTTTTTTCAGAACCACCTGAATACGAGTACTTATAGTTTTTAAAGAAAGGGAATATCAAAAACCACTACATTACAAAGTTATAGAGGATCCTGCGTACCAAAATTAACTTCGAAGTTGTTCAAATTTCTAAAATTAGCTCTTTAATAACCTAATTTTTCCCTTTTTATGAAAAATCTAAGGATGCTTCTCTTTTTTTCTGTATAATATCATAATGATGTTTTCTTCAAAGACTAATTGTATTCAGTTACATCCCCACTCAGAACAAGGCACAAAACATTACCCTCCGGGTTTTCAAGACCGTCATTTGTGCTCGTAGAACTGTGGCGAAAATAGGAAACAAGTGTCAAACAACGATCGTAATACAAATAATTCATATTCAGAGAATTATTTCCCAATTTGTGGTTATTTCTTATTCCCAAAATAACTCTTCCTTTCACTGTTTGTTTTGGATACATTAAACATAATTTTCAAATTCACACAATTATCTCAACAGTACGAAGATAAAAGAAGTTGTGTATTTAGTATCGGAATGAAATTACAAAAAGAATTTGTGTTCGAAAGATTAAGGAAGTTGGTACCAGGAAAAGTTTTCGATGTATATATATTTGTATCTTCATTCATGGCTTATTCCTTTAATATCTTAATACCTTAATGGTGTCTGCTATTGTTCTGAATTCATAGGACTAGTTTCATAGCAGGTTAATTTAGTTTACAGCAATCTCTAACTGATAGCTGAATTACAGACATGTTTCTCTGAGATTAAGTTTAAAATAATGCACTCACAAGTTCTTAAGAATAATAATAATAATAAAAAAATAACAATAATAAAAGGACAAATTTTAAGAGGTGGCAGTGCACACTCGAGAAGAGGCGGGCTCAATTTATAAATTGGACTTAAGGCTCGGATACAAAATAAAATTTTATTTATAGCCCAGTGGTTAGGGGGTTGAATTCGGAATTAATTAGGGGAAAGCTAGAAATTCTTTTAATCCCTTCAGCTTAGGTCTAGAATGAATATTCTATGTTTTCCCCCTCGTACTAGGTGAGCGTTAGGAAATATGTATAGATTTATAGTCAAAGAGCACGTTTTTTTTTTACATACCATAACAGTATCTCAAACCAGCTAACTCTGTCAAAAACATTGTCAATACAAATGTTGTAGAGCTTAAAATTCTGAATAAAATGAGTACCATCATTAATATTTTTGTTCAACCATTAAGGTCGCAATTCTATTTCAAAATTTTCTTAATCGCTAATCAAGAACTTGAAGCCAGGAGAGACCAAGTTAACTTAACAATATCTGAGAACAGCTAACTCTATCAAAAACATTGTCAATACAAAAGTTGTAGAGCCTAAAATTCTGAGTAAAATGAGCACCTATACCAAATATGTTTGTTCAATATTAAGGCCGCAATTTTGAGATATTGTTAAGTTAACTTGGTCTCTTCTGGCTTCAAGCTCTTGATTTAAAACATTTTGAAATAGAATTGCGGCCGTAACGTTGAACAAAAATATTAATGATGGTACTCATTTTAATCAGAATTTTAAGCTCTACAACATTTGTATTGACATTGTTTTGTATAGAGTTAGCTGTTTTGGGATACTGTTAAGGTAATTAAAAAAAAAACGTGTTTTTCAAAAATAAATATGTACATATTTTCTAACATTCACTCAAATACGAGGAAGAAAACGTAGTACGTTCATTTTAGACCTAAACTTAAGGGATTAAAACAATTTCCAGTTTTCTCCTAATTATTTCTGAGTTCAACCCCCTGATTACGGATCTAAAACTTTAAAGTAGAATTGTGACCTTAATGTTCAACAAAAATATTAAGTGTAGGTACTCATTTTACTCAGAATTTTAAGCTCTACAACATTTGTATAGACAAAGGTTTTGAAAGAGTTAGTTGTTTTGAGATACTGTTATGGTATCTAAAAAAACGTGTTTTTTGACTATAAATCTGTACATATTTTCTAACGCTCACCTACTACGAGGGGGAAAACTTAGCATATGTATTCTAGACCTAAACTAAATGGATTAAAACAATTTCCAGCTTTCCCCTAATAAATTCCGAATTCGGCCTTTTTTTCCTCCCCTACCACGGGCTATTATTCACAAATTGAAAAATAAATAAATAAATAAATAAATAACTAGCTATTTGAGAAACAAGAATGTAATCTTAGTTTCTTAACACTATTTCTACCAAGAGGTGTCAAAAGACACCTTTCAGATTTTAACTTAAAATTACTCTCTAAGTTTAATCATTTCTCCACAATTATTTTTTTGACTTTTCGTACAATAGATGTTAAACTAATTCAGTGATATCATTTTCCTCCATCTCATCCTGGATCTAAAAATATGCATATGGTATACCTATTTCTACCATGAGGTGTCTTTTGACACCTTAAAGTTTTCATAATTTCTAATTTTAAACAATTTTACACATAAATATGAACACCATTTTACAGCATCCTATCAATTATAATCAGATAAGAGAATCTCGATTTCAGTTGTAACGGAAAATACAAGAGTTACTGCATAACTCTGATATTCCCTGGTTTTCCGGCATGTTGCATTTTAGTGTAGATCATTGCAGTGACTAGTTCTAAAATTTGAATAACGTGTTTTGTTCTACAGTCCTGGTAGTGAGTTCAATACACATGAATTTTGTTTTCACTCGTGTAAAAACTGTGGTATTTAATAAGGAAATAATTTTATTACACTGCTGTCTTTATGATTACTGTTGTTGTTACAAAGATTGAATTTGTATACATGAGACTGAACGTTTGTTAAGTTAGTAATATTAAAATGTTTAATTTTCTAATAAAAATTAAAAACAATGAAGAAGATAATATTTTGTAATTGTTGTCTTTGCGTTGACGTAAAACATATTTAATTACACTTATGTATATTTGTATTTTGTAAATTGTTGAAATAAGCTAGAATTTATAACCAGCAATAAATTTAAAATTAAATATTAATTAAATAATTTCTAATAAATACGCATCAATGAATAAATATATTACTCAAATTATCTATATTTAACTGATAATTTGAAATCCCAACAGTTTTAGCATTTATTTGCATCGAACCGCAAAGGTGTCAAAAGACACCTTTTGGTAGAAATAGGTATACACAAAATCGTAGTAGAAATAGTGTTAAAGTTCTTTAGAAGCCTTAATCCTTTGAGAGCAAGTAATTGTGTTTCTGTAGTGTTGAATGCAAACTGGAATCCTTCTATATATAAAAAAAAGTTTTGATTTGGAAATGGACCAATGAAAATCTGCGTAGATATTCCGGTTAGATCGGCATCCAATTTGAATGCTTAAGCATGGCCTTTCATCGTTAATATTAAAAATACTGTTGCATACAAAAATATGAAAATCGATGGTATTATAGAGAAATGTTTGATAAACACGCTGATGCAGACAGTTTTCAAATCGAAGAATTATTTTAAGAGATATTTAATGCTAAAGTTGGACAAAATCGTTCCATTTAAAAAGTTTTATTGGAGCAAAAACTATACACGAGAATTTAATCATTTTTAGATCATTTTATACGTTATAAGTTCCCGGTGTGGAGATTGCATTTATTTTCCTTATTTGACTCATTTTTGAGGTTTTATTTCAATTTTAAATTCAAATTTTCAGCATTTCGAGAGATATTTTTTACAAATTTTAAAAAAAGTTATTAATTTAAATTGTTGCCAGTTGTATAAACAGCGCAAACAATAATGTTTACTTCAAATTAAAAATTTATTTACACGTGACTATTACAAACAGAAAAAAAACTTTAAAATTAGAATTAAATGATTACATGTTAAAAGCAGGAAAATTACGTCATAAGAACCATAGGCACAGATGTCATATACCAATTTGACGCAATTTTTTTCCGACGCCAATTTGGCGAAAACATCAATAGCATAAACAACAACATCCGGGTTAACATATCAAGCAAAATAACGTTACTTTAGCACCAGTTAAGTACCCGTTGCGTATATGAAATTGGCGTCAGAAAAAAATTGCGCCAATGACATCTGTGCCGAACCATATTTACACTTGAATTTAAAAAGAGAAACGAAATCTTAAAATAAAAAAAAAAATCATTATTATGCGTTAAAACTTGTAATTTGAGGAAATTACGTCATATTTAAAATGGCAAAAAATATAGCAAAACAATTTAAATTGAAAAATATATTTGCGCGAGATATTTTGAGATAATCTTTTCAACTATTATCGTGAATTCGAAGACAGCGCAAATAATAATTCCTTCTAACAACAAAAGTATTTTCACGTGAATATTAATAAGAGAAATAAAACTTTGGTGTAAATTACGTCAGATTTGAAACGATACATTTAAAATGAATTATTTAAAAGAACTATCTTATAGTGCTCTTAAAAAATACCGGGAGACAATGACACTGTTTACTTAATTCATTTTACATTAGCTTATTTTCAAATGTTTAACGGTACTTCTTAGTTATCCCGTCGACCAAATTACTGTCGCCAAATTGTAAGATTAAATGCCAATAATGGTTGCCATTAATTAATTAATTGCAAGATTAAATGCCAATAATGGCCAATAAAACCATTAATTCGACGTTTTATTTGTATTTTTATTAATGTTTTACTAATTTATTTGTTCTTTCGTTATTTAAAATAAAAATTATGTCAATGTGTATAATGTGGCGAGTGGTTTGGCGATTTATATAAATTGGCTAAATTGGTCGACGGGATAACTAAGAAGTACGAGTTTAACTAATTTTTTTAATTAAATACGAAAAAAGCCGCTGTATCTCTTAACAGCGCAGAAGATTTGGCCTTAAAAATCCCCAATCCAAGGAAAACGAATGGAAACCCGTTTACAGAGAGATCGCTACTGTTTTTTTTTTTTTTTTTTTTTTTTTTTTTAATTCAATATTTTTAAAGCCGATCAAATTAGCGTGCTTTTTGAATTTTGATGTGTCTGAACGGAGGTTGGCGAGCGTAGCTCGTAGGGGGCAGAGCCCTCTAGTTTTCGAAAAAAAAAAAGTTTCAAAATAAGAAAAAGAAATTTTTAAACTTTTTTTTCCACTAAAGTTACTAAAGTAAGATTTAATTAAAAGTTTCTGGTGCAAATCTTGATTAAAATTAGGTGGGATATACTATATCCCACCAACCCTCAAGCTGTTAAATTTGAAATACAAAGGAATTGTTATTGATGGGACATGAATAGAAAAATCTTTTTCTGAAGTCTTTTCTGCGGTTAGTGTTATTAATATAACAGACCGGGAGCCGTCAGCACAGACAATCACGTCATCGAGTTCACGAATGAAATTCTAGGATTAGTTAAATCTTGATTCGCATATTAAAACGCAATCGGTCTGCCAAGTCATATCTTGGTGGAAAACACCTGAAAACCCGATTTTAGCGGCTGACTTGTAGGTTTACTATTGTGTTTTCCTGCACCAAAAGGTATGAAAACATGGAGGACTGGGAGCAGGAAAACACAATGGTAAACCTACGAGTGAGCCGTTAATATCAGGTTTTCAGGTGTTTTCCACCAAAATATGACTTGGCAGACCGATTGCGTTTTGATATGCGAATCAAGATTTAACTAATCCTTGAATTTCATGCGTGAACTCGATGAGGCGATTGTCTGTGCTGCCGGCTCCCGGCCTATAAAGAAGCTGTTGGATATTCCTATTCTCGCTTTCTGTTTGAAGTTATTTTCCATAATTACTGGAAAATGGAACTCATGTCTTTCTGTCGCAGCTGTACAAGGGATTTTTAAAAGAAAAAGAATTGTTACTTTTGCAGATTTCTACAAGTGGTTGAGTATAAATAACAAATTTCCTATTTTGAACAGATGACATGAAAAATCACAAAACGTTGTCTTGAGGGAGTAATTGAACATTAAACCCTTGTGCTCTGGCGCTGTTAGCGGATGTATGTCACTAGCCAACAGTGTTGCTGCGTCTGACAGCTTTTTATATACATAGAAATTTTGAATTCACATCACAAAAATTTAATTGGTAATTTTATTTTATTTTATTTATGGAGAATCAATCAACTTGTAAAGCAAAAATAAGAGTTAAACTTTGTGGTGAGAATTCGGAATGTATAAATAAAAAATCTGCCAGATATCATGATGTACGCCGCGAACGTCATTGTTGAAAATGACCAAAATAGCATGACTTACACTGCATATGTCACACAGCGCAAGAGGTTAATACTTACTTCTGTATATGAAGATATTGTTAATGACGAAATTAATCTTGAAAAGATTTTAAAATGCTATTCACCATTTTTCTATTGCGTGCTTTCTGTATCGGTCTCGGACTTCGAAAAAAAGCAAAAATTAATTTAAAAATGAGTAAGAAAATAAGCAGTTTGGATTTGAATACATTCTTAATAAGATGATTTTTTTTCTTCAACCACTATGTATTTTTAATTTGTTTTTGCTGTAAGAATTGATCCTATCAAAAACTTGTCTATATAAATGTTGAGGACGATATTAAGAAGATATGCGATAAATTCATGGGGATTCTATATCTTGTGAATTGACGAAGTTATGGAAATTTTTCTTCTTCACCCTCCCATTTTTTTTGTTTTCGTTTTTAATTTTTTTTTTGCGGTACGAATTGGTCCTATCAGAAACTTGTGAATATAAAAGCTGTAGATAATGTTAAGGAGATTCATGATAAAATTAATTGGATTTGATATCTTGAGAATTGACGAAGTTATGAATTTTTTTCTCCCCAAAACCCTATTTTTTGCGCCCCTTGAGCCCATGTTTAATTTTATCAAAAATCTGTGATACATAAATTTTTGCTCCTATTTTTAGAAGTAATAAAAACTTTAAACTGATTTGATATGTTAAAAAAATGAAGAAGTTGTGGGGGTTTTTCGGTTTTCACAAAACCCCTCCCTATTTCCATCTCCTTGGTCCGATTTTACCCATTAACGAACTTGACCGATATTTTATGTATCAGTTTGGAAGAGATTTGTGCAGAATTGTGGAAGTTATCGTGTCCAGAAGAAAGTGATATATATATATATATATATATAGATAGATAGATAGATAGATAAAGTTTTTTTACTGAGGGAGGTTTTGGGTTCTAGGGGTCATGATCGGTGTAGATCTGTAGATCTGCAAAAATATTTCAGAAATTCCAACATAGGAATGACGCCAGTAGGTAGTATTTCATACGAAATCTACCTAAAATGCACAGTAGTAGAAAAATATTTTTTTAAATCGAATAGTTGCTTTAAATTTTTGTTTTAGAATTAAATTTATGAACTCCCGTGCGTAGAACGGTTTAAACAGCTAGTATCTGTAATAATGTATGTGTACCAGTATCTTTAATAAATGAATTCAGGTGTTAACTTATGTGATTTAGTATAAAATTTACACTTGGAATTTGTCTCGTTGAAAAATAAAGTATAGTCCTTCTAATTTCTTCAAAAACTGATAATAATACGTGGTCATTAAGTACCATTTTGTAATCTCTAGCATTTATGAAATTATTTAAAAGTACGATACTTGTTTTTCCTTTCTATCCAAAACTATGTCATACCAGTAAGATTTCCAGCTATCTGGATTTTATTAATAAAACTTTTTTAATCACTAAGTATTACTCTTTTCAGTATTTTTCTAAAACATTAATTTTTGTGGAGATTGCAATATATTTTCTTTGTGTTTTTCAGTTCATTTTGAAACTGATTTCCTCTTTTTAAAAAGTGTTTCTCGTACATTATACAGAATGGAGACTTAGGACTATTAAAACTGGAGAAAATGAAAAAAAATGACCATTTTCAACATTTAATATCTTAAAATGTACATAATTTATTAAAACACGATTTTTTCAGAGATGAAATATATATGTACTTTTATTTCATATATTTAAAAAAATACAAGATGCAGAATAAATATTTATAGGGGGCTTCAAACAGTCAGACACTTTTCGAACAGAAAATTGGTATGATAGCTTACGCACAAGACTGCAAAATAATTTTTGCAACTAGAACAAAATTTTTGATGCCTAATTGTACTTCAGATTATGATAATTACCCTGAACCAAAATAAATCTGCATTTAATGCATTTTTATATTTTTAATACAAATTTTGTATTAAGCTAAATAACAAAATTTAAAAATTTCAACAGTATAGATTTTAGTTAGAATTTTTTTTAAACACTAAAAAAGAAATTTTAAGTTCAGTTTATGCAGACTAACATGAAAGATATATTTGGAAAATTTCATGAAAAAATATTGAGAAATCGTGCGCGTTATATCGAAAAACATCAATTTGAGAAAAATGACTTAAAAGTTTCGGAAACGCCGCTTTAGTTATTGAGCGGGTATAATTCTAAAAGCCATAACTTCTGTTCTAATGGGAATTTTCAGGAAACAATTATATCAACATGTTCAGAAAAAAAAACAGGAGTTTAACATATAATAAAATTAAAATGTCGAATTTTTTTAAGCTTTAAGAGTCTTAAGACCCCTTAAAAACAAGAATGTATTTTCTCCTTGCTAAAGATGCCACGGATACTGAAACAGAATTAACTTTCTTAGCCAAAACTCTCATTTGACGAACACACTTTTTTTTGGCCTTTCAATCCGAGTTAAAGTTGCGAACAGCAGTTCGGATTCGGCTTGGAGTAAGATAACCTGTATTTGTGAAGAAATAAATGTATTACGACTTTAGTTTATTAAAGATAATTTATTTGTTGTAGTGTGCTCTGCTATATACAGGAAGGTACTATCTTATCTTTTTCAGACTCCCTGTATAACGGACGCGTTTCTACAGAATGTTCAAATTATGTACATAAAATAAATTATCTTTCTTTATTAGTAATAAAATAAGTTATAAACAATTCCGGTTTTACAATACGGGATATTGACATAAGGTATGATTGCAATTTATAATGCCTAAGAATTTTTTTGTTTTAAAACCTGTAATTAAATTTATAGGGATTATATTTACTGTGAAACCTCCCTGTGCGACCACCTCCATTAAGCAACCACCTCCTTGAACGACCATTTTTCATGGAACGAAATTTATTCCCATAGGCTCAATACTAATTTTACCTCCATTCAGAGACCATCCCAGTTGAACTCCCTCCATGAGAGACCGATTTCTTTGAAGAAAATGAAACAAATTCCGTTTTTTCCTGGTCACTTGAAGAAGGTTTTATTAGAATAATAATTTCGGGGAGCGCATTATTTATCAAACTTCTAAACTAAGTTTAGATTTTTTTTTTTATCCCGGTAACTTTTAAGTGCTTAAACCCCTTGGTGCCTTTTTAGGCAATGAATTTAACTCCGATGACAAATTAAGAATGACGGTCAATAATCTTCCCTCCCTATTTTGTCGGGAAACTCTCAAAGAAATAGATAAATTAATGAAATCGTCATTATTTGTTCCCGTCCAAAAAAAAATTGTATTTATTTGTTGAACTTCGAAAGGACTGGGAAATAAAAGTTATAAAAGATAAAACTGTAAAATCAAAGCAAACTTCAATGTATTCATTTTTTAAACTCTGCAGTAATTAACATATGTAATTAGCTATTGATTTGATACTTAAATTGTTTCCTAATGTGAAAAATAAATTTTAGCAACATTAATTGTTACCTTTTTTCAGCAACTAAAATCTGGATTTAAACGTGACCTCCATTAAGAGACCACCTCTCGGAGCGACCCATTTTTTGTTGGAACGGAACGTGGTCGCTTTAGGGAGGTTTTACTGTATATATATATATATAACATTAATAGGTGACAATATAATTCAGCATACGCAAATGGGAGGGGGGGATGAAAGTTGAAACTAATACCATTATTATAAATCATTCAAAATTGAAACTATAAAAAATGGAAAAATTGTATTTAAAATAAAACTATCAATCCAAAATTACTACAGATTCGACAAAACATGTACGATTTAATCCTTGCAGGAGCTATAAGCTAAAAAGTGAAAGATTTGGGCTATCGCACACAAAAATCACTAAAAATGGAAGAACAAATGGGTACATGAAAAATGAGCAAAATTTTCGAATATAATTCAAAACTTTGTGTATGAGACAAAACAAGCATGCTTGAATTGCATGATTACAATATGTTGTCATGCATTATAAACCGTGCGTATTTCTACAGATTGACCAAAAAATAATCGTAGTTTATCAAAAAACTCTTCATCAATAAGCCGAGTTTTAAAAAGCAGGACGCTTTTATAACGGCTAATTCTGCTATTATTTCAAGTAATTACAATAAATATCTCTTTGACACATTTTTTGATGATCTTTGCTCATTTTGCACAAATTAACATCTTTAAGCTCTAAGAAATGGAACATTACTAAACCATTAATCTATATATTTCCACGACAGATGTCAACTTAACTATTACATAGCTGAATCAATAAGAAAGTCTTGAAGCGGCTGATCTTCTTTGGATTCTCGAAGAACTTCTCTTTTTAGAATTCCGATCATGTGTTTCTGGAAGTTAATGCAATCCGGTCTCGCTACGAGCCATGGAGCAACAGAATTTCCGCGTCCAATTAAATGACGAGAGCGGACAGCATTCCATTCAGTTCACTTCGCAGCAAAGAAGAAATAAAGAATAAAAGATAAAAAGTGGAACTAAAGAAGAAAGGCTAAAGAAATATCTCACTTAATCAGAAATCTTAAAGGAAAAGGGATACAAAACTGTTCGGAAATTTTTTGGATAATCTATTTTTTATTTCACTTGTGGCTGAATAAAAGCACTCGAGGAAGAAAGACGAAAAATGATGTTAAATGGAGATAGTACAGCCTTTATAGAAGAATTTTATTATTTTTAAAATTAATAAGTTTTGAAATCAGCCTATAGAATTTAAATTTCAGATAATCCAGTTCCATTTTAAGAAGAAAATCATTAGGTATATAAATTAAGGTGACCAAGCGTCTCAGTTAAAAATTTAATGTTCCGTAATGTAAATTAAATGTTCCGGCACTTTTTTACGCTTTCAAAATAGTTGAAAATTGTTTATGAATTCGGTTTGTCTGGATGTCTGTCTGTTCACGCTCTAACCCGCATAAAAATACTCGGATTTTTATGCACACGATATATTTTAATGAAGTTTACAATTGTAATGTTCGGTATTGAATATGAAGTGTGTAACATTAATGACTCATTTACAGGAGCATTCAAAAGTATTCCGTTATATGATGGTCCATATGGAAAAATCGTTTGCAAACTATTTTATGATATTACGCTATTTCAAATGTATTGAAATTGATGTATAGATCACTGAATTTCACTACAAGATATTACCATAGAATAGGGCATTCAAATCATTTATTGTTCATTTACTGGGAAACACAAAAGAAATCGATTACAGTGAACAGTAATTGCTGAAAGTGAGTTTTAAATTTCGATATGCGCTTTTAAATTTAACTAATTTTTTGTTGTGTAACAAATTCGATACCTCGTATACAAGGCTGCTCAAAAGAATTCACGTACCATTCGTTTTATTAGCGGAAATTGCCGAAGGAGAATTTTCACCTGTGGTATGTATTTCCTAACTGAACTAAATTTTTGCATGTATGCACTTTAGAGATACAAATCTATATATCATATACAGGGCTGCTCAAAGAATTCGGATAGTTTTCCGACGTAGATGTTTATTGCTGAAGTGGGTTTTCAAATTTGTTATGGACTTCCAAATGGTCCAATAAGACATCCTATTTCAACTTATTAAACGATGAAGTTTTATTATATAATTCTGAATGTGTTGGAAAACGTTTCATAATATATGCTTGACGCATGATTTTTTTTTCTTTCTTGTCTTTGAATGTCCCAGTTTTTAACAAGTTATTTGATAATTTGAATAATATTATTTGATTTTACACAAATTTAACTTAAAAAAAACTAACAAGCTTCGATTCGTTGAAAAGAATCATAGCAGTACACCGAATTTCATATCTCTGTTGACAAACTGTTCAAAAACTCCATTCTGTGTCGCAGAAGAAGGAAAAAAAACAAGAGAAAAAACTCATGTGTCAAGTATAGATTATGAAGCACATTCAGAATACTATAACCAAACGTCAGCGTTTAATAAGGTGAAAGATGATAGCTAAGTAAACAAGTTTCAACTAGGTGAGGGGCCTACCCAAAGGCTAAAGCTCTATTAGTCCCACCCAGCGACGGACATTAGACATCTCTAGCCTTATATTCAGGCAAAGTTTTACAAAGTCTATTGTACAGAATATTTACAGTTATTTTCTTCATAGGAGAATAAGTTCATAGTCTGTGGAAATTGTAATGAAAAATTTAGATATTAATGAAACTGTCAGAATATTTAGACAATTGGCAGCAAGACATTTTGAAATATATATTGATTATGCTCAATTAGTCTAACACAATCTATAATTTTCAGAAGTAGGTTTGGCTTCTTCAAGACTAAGGAAAACCATGATGATAATGATGTTGATTGTGCCTTTCTAAGGTGAAAGTGTGAGGTTAAGGTGCAGTTTAGGATATAATGCACTCAATTGTCTATTTGACCACAGGTGCAGTTCGAAGAGAAAACCTTATTAAAATTATAGAGGTATGACGTGAATGTGGCCCCGTGATGTGTCGCGAATACATAGATATTTCTGTGGTGTAGTAATAGCTTATTTGGAAAACGCATAACACACTTGAACACCCACTTTCGGCAATTACCACCTATAGTCGGAGAAATATCCTAATTCTTTTGTGCAGCCCTCTATAGGATCTATAGGTTTATACATATACTACGTAGAATGCAAAAATTTTGTTTATTTAGGAAACGCATTACACAGTTGAAAATTCCCCTTCAGCAATTTTCGTCAGTAAGTGGAAATGTACTCGAATTCTTTTGCGAATCCCTGTATATGATCTATAGAACTTATTCACACCAAGTAATATGCAAAAAATTAGTTACATTTAAAACGCATACTAGTATAATTAAAAACGCACTTCCAGCAATTGTTGCTCTTAGACAGTAATGTAATAGAATTCTTTTGTGTGTCCCTCCAAATGAACGATAAATTCTATGTGCGCCGTATTCCATAGTAAGCATCTTGTAGTGCACCTCAGTGCTGTATGTCAATTTTAAAATGTTTGAAATAGTGTAATTTCTTTAAAATACACTGCAAACGATTTTCCTCCATAGATCATAATGTAACGGAATACTTTTGAGTGCCCCTGTGAGCAAACTATAAACGATACACAGTTCATTTTTGACACCTAATATGCCATAGTAAACATTAATAACACACATATATAAAGTTCATGGCAATCCTATTATATTTATGTGCGTTAGAGCACGACAGATAGACGGCCAGACAGACAGGTAAGACGTATTCATAAACACTTTTAAACTATGCCGAAAAGAGTGAAAACCCGACAAAACATGTGCGCTTTAATCCTTTCAAGAGCTATAGAAAGCTAAAAAAGTGAAAGATTTGGGCTATCGTTTTGAATGTGGATGTGCGAGAAAGGGATTCTATATGTGTGAGCGTGCGGGAGGAGAAGTGAACATTTCCTCTTTATTTCAATTGAATTTTCTTTTCCTGAATGCCGATTACTACCTTAATATAAATATGAGTTCATCTCAAACATCTAAATATGAATTTTTTTTCTGGTGTTAGTCTTTTTTTTTTTTTTTAACTTGTCAGTGTTATTTTCATATTATTTGACTAATTTATTGTATTTTAACAGCATTTAAATGTTAAAGTAAAACAAATTTCATACAAAAATACTGATTTTTCTATGAACTTAGAAATTTATCCAATATAAAAGATTTCATTGTAATCGTGAATGCGGCTTAAAGTCACAGACGCTCCTAAATAATAAAAGAAAAGTTTATCATTTCATTCTCATTCTTTTCTATCGTTATACTTATGTAAATATAATATAATGCCATAACGGTCGCGATATACATGGTGCTTCCTCGTTGCCCAATAGTTAATTCCTAAACCGTTAGCTTTAGAAATATGATTCATAATTCAAAACTGTTTCTAAAGTCGTTCTCCATCATTCTAAAGGGCATTTACGCCAAATGGTTATTTTTGTAAAAAGTTACCAAATTTAAAATTTTATACGGTCTCTGCGTCAATATGCTAAATAAAAAAAAAAAAAAATCTCAATACTCTGACTAGTAAATAATAATACTAATCATTAAGACTCATCGAGCCATTGCACGTTGGCTTTTATGAAATTTCAGCGATTTTCAGCGGTAGAAGCTCATTTTTTCGTTTTAAATATCAGAAAACTTTAAAAATTAATAAAATTCAAAGAACCATAACTGGTAGTAATTTTGTTTTCACCTAAGTGAAAATGTGTCCGACTGGGATTCGAATACAGAACTCTAATTGCCAATGCTCTTCCAATTGAGCTATCTGGACAACATCCCATCCAACACCACATTCGCTCAGAACACCCATTTGGTCCTGATATCTGGGCTGTTATTTGAAACAGCACGACAAAATAAACCACAGGTAATAGTCCAGGCAATAGAGACCGTTTAGGGACTCTACCTAGCAAAATTAATGGTAGTACTGGAAATCGGCTTTCTAGATGTTTTTTGGGTCGCTGAATCCGAATTTGTAACTTCCCACCAAAATTTCCCCCGGCACCCCCCCCCCCAAATTTTGGTAAAAAGCCCCCCAAAAAGGTTTTTATAAAAAAATTCCATTTTTTTATTGTTTTAGGGGAAAAGTAGCTAGAAATTCAGGGTCAGCTAGGTAGGGAGGCCTACCAAATGGCTTAAGCACTCACAAGCCCCACCCAAAAAAGTGCTTCCCACACCGGGAATCGAACCCGGTCCGAAGCTAGAAATTCAGAAAGTAGACAAAATTTGCAACAAATTAGATACATGACATTATGACTTAGGATGAAGGGGAAGGGGGGATCTGCCTCGGAACATGCGCCGCAGCGCTGCGTAGACTAAGTTGCGCAATTCCACTTAACCACTCACACGTTTACATTAGCCCTTCCATCTTCCCTCCGAACTTTCTCTATAAAGTTTCCTTTAAGTTTTTGGGGTCGCTGAATCCGAATTTTTAACTTACCTCCAAAATTATCCCCCCGAAAACCCCCTCAAATAGTTGTTTTTAACTTAAATTTCTTATTGTTTTAGGAGGAAAACATTATGAAATTCAGAAACTAGACAAAATTTGCAACAAATAGGATATATGACATTATGACGTAGGATAAACGGGAAGAGAGGGGGCTGCCTCGGAACATTCCCCGCGCGCTTTTCTCAAAAACCAATTTTTTTCAAAAAATCAATTTTTTTTTTTTTTTTGGGGGGGGGGGGGTTGCCGGGTGAAATTTTGGTGGGAAGTTACAAATTCGGATTCAGCGACCCAAAAAACATAAAGTGAGTCGAAATTCAGAACTAGTATTAGTTTCTGAATTTCGTAATGCTTTTCCCCTAAAACAATAAGAAATTTAAGTTTAAAACAACTATTTGAGGGGGGTTTCGGGGGGGAAATTTTTGGGGGAAAGTTAAAAAATCGGATTCAGCGACCCAAAAATCTTAAAGTAAACCTTATAGAAAAAGTTCGGAGGGGAGATGGGAGGGCGAATGTAAACGTGTGAATGGTTAAGTGGAATTGCGCAACTTAGTTCACGCAGCACCGCGCGCATGTTCAGAGGCAGATCCCCCCTTCCCCTTCATCCTAAGTCATAATGTCATATATCTAATTTGTTGGAAATTTTGTCTACTTTCTGAATTTCTAGATACTTTTTCTCTAAAACAATAAAAAATTTGATTTTTTTAATAAAAACCTTTTTTTTTTGGGGGGGGGGGTTACCAAAATTTTGGGTGGTTGCCGGGGGAAATTTGGTGGGAAGTTACAAATTCGGATTCAGCGACCCAAAAAACATCTAGAAAGCCGATTTCCAGTACTACCATTAATTTTGCTCGGTAAAATTCCCTATTGCCTGGACTATAAAGGAACTCTATCAAACTAGGGATGAGTAATTACGCTTCAATAATGAAAATGATTTGATCGCACAAAAAGTATTATTATTATGGTTTTGTTTTCGTTTTACTTGTTAGAGAATGAAAAAAAGATTTTCTAAATATATCTTAGAGGACTCAAGGACGGTATAAAAAATTTAATTTGTAACTTTCACAAAATAACTATTTTTACATAAATAGCCTTTAATATGATGATAAACAATATTTGAAACAGTTTTGCAATTAAAACTGTAACTCTAAATCTAACTGTTATGGATTTAGCTACCGGCCAATGATAAGAGGAGACATCTTACATAATGGATAATTATTGCATTAAGATACTTGTGAACAAAAATATCTGTTTTTAAGAATCAAATACAGTGTTTAATATTAAAATAAAATAAAACATAATATGAACATTTTCCTGTAAAATATATAGTTTTTCACTGTCAGTTAACACAGCAGAATTTTTATCTAATCTACCAGAATTTTATTTTAAAGAATATGTTTATAATTGGTTCTTGGTTAACCAAATTTTGGTTCTGCATGAGCTACAAACATGAGATAGTGAAACATTTTACGATTATTTGATACTTTGTGTAAACCACGAACTCGTAAAATATTGAACCACATACTGGCTACAGTTATTCTTTTTACAGAAGAGCTTATCACATCAAGACTTCTGTTTTAATTTTATTATGTATTACCTACTGTTTAAAGTGGAAGCCGAGACACCAGATACATCCAAGTCTGATACGGCATTCGAACCTGATATATTTCTTGACTTGTAGCCAGCTTTCAAACCACCAGACAAACAGGGAGATATCATCATTCTTTAAAGCAGCGCATTGACAGTACCTAAAACTGTTTATTATAATTGGATATTGCAAATTACCGTAGGACAGGGAAAAGTTAAGCTATTGTTAAGTTTCACCATAATCATTATTTTTCAAAATCGAGTGAACCATGTTTTGGTGCTGCTTCTTTTCTTGCGATATCAAACGGTTCAATGTTCAACGGAAATTTTTTTACAGTGTGTATGCTAAAAATTCTTTTAAAACTTTAGGACACATCGACATTTCTTTATGCATGAAAAAACCTCTGAAATTTTGACTTTCATTAAAAAATATGATCTTACATTGCAGTTAATCAAGCATAATAAAAAGTATTAGCATGTTTTTTGCATCTAAATTAGTAGTCGTTTTAAATAACTGTAAAGACTTGGACTGTCTTACAATATTCCCTGCAGAAAACCCGTCCGTGACACAGATTCACTATATAGGAAAAACTAATGTGTTTCCAAAGCAGAGCAAAAATATGGCTAAGTTCACTAATCTGAACGATAAGATGAAAAGAAGCAGTCGATCACAATCGATTTACGACGTTTGACAGTCAATGACAGTCACTAATGCACGAAACCACCGGTTTTGTCTTTGATGCACCGCGTGCGAAATAACAGACATATCTTCCCACGAGAGATTTCCTGTCGCAGGCGCCGTGAGCAAAAATAGAGGCGGCCCCCCACCCGGCCATTCAGAGAACAGATGTCAAAGGTTTTTTGACAGGAAAAGATGGTTAGTGGCTAAGAGCCTCCACATTGTTTTAAAACAAGATAATTTGTGAATATATAGGAGACGATAATGATCTTTAAGTTTGTTAATTTCTAGACTCAAGTGAGTTAGATTCAGGTTGGACATGGAAGAAGAGGAAAAATCCTTCCGGGGTTAACTCAAGGCTTCACGGGCATCCGACCCGAAAGGAAGGAACAGCCGAGATGGCTCTCAGGTGGCATCCAGGTCGGTTACAGATAATAGGAAACTGCGGTATTGGTACAGTTACAGGATGCCATAGCAGTATAGAGATCTTATCTCTAAAAAGGAACTATCGCCTACTGATTACTAATAATCACAAAGGGACATTGAACATCTGAACCTAAATTACAGTGACGCAACCTTCAGTGTTTATTAAATGGACTTATACAAAAAGTTGCCACCATCTCATAAATTTTTTGGACTTTGTATCTATTCACTTCAACATTTATTTATTATTATGTGTAAATAATTTCCAAATATTTAACCCAAAGAAAATTATTTATTTTTGCAAAATAAAACTTATTTTTCTTCATTCTAATACGATATTGGATTTTATACCTTCGAAGTAAACCGCTCCCACTACCGCCTTCTTAGGATCTCGCACATAACGTCTAACAAACATGGATGGTTACTTTTCCGAATAATTTATTCTTTATAAATCCTTCATTTTAAAATCTAACTTTCTAATTTGAGCTGACATCATAGCAACTAAATCTTTTTTGTTTATACTGCAGTGAAGCGGTGATTTTCGGATTATGTTTTGTAATCCAACCTGACGGTGGAAATAAACGATAGCGTCTTTCTTTCTTGGTCACAAATATCGGATTTTGTTATCTTAACTACAATCTAGTGACCACTCGAGCATTCTGTGCGACTCAAACAATGCCAATATTTGATCGCAAGGACAACAAGTTTGGTAAAATAATAATAATAATATTGCATTTTATTTTCGATTTGGCAGTTCGTTAAAGAGAATTTATCTGTTTCGAGACATTTTGATTTTTGATCTTCTTAGTAGAGTCCTATATCGGGTCGGGTAATCCGATTTTACCCAACACCACCCGTGGTTCGGAACAAGGTCGGTTTGACGCTAATAGTTTTTCGCTGCGGGTCGGGTTTGTTTTGGGTTGATTTTAATTGCTCCAGGTTCGAGTTAACCAGGATTTTGAAAAATGTCTAGAATATTTTTCAGATGAAAAAACTGTATATTTCAAAATTAATGAATGCATGTATGTTTATTTTTTGACTTAAAAAACAAACTTGATATTAGAAATGTATTTGTTGACTATATTTTTCATGACTATTAAAATATAGATTATTTTTCTTCCGTTTTGGGTTCTGGTTGAAGTGTGTCGTGTTATATTTTACCTATACAGGACGCTACTTCTTTGTTGAGGAAGAGAGACTATAAAACTTTGTTCTTCTTCAGGAGTTTCCACTATACAGTGGATTTCCTCGACTTATAAAAATAGTTCTGGGAGATCCTTTCCATCTGTCTCTGTCCAGAGTAATTTCATCATTTAACTTATAAATATTCATTGTCTCTCGAATAGACCTTTCCCGTCGTCCTCAGTCTGCCCCTCCTACGTTTGCCTTCCGGACACCATCCAAACTGAATGTTGGGAAGGCGTTCCTCTTCCATGCTGCGGACATGACCATTCCATCTAACTTTGTTATACTCGACTGTATTAGCAATATTTTGTTTGACTTGCATAATTTCACGTATTCTTGAGTTTTTAATTTTTTCCAGCCTAGATTTTCTTGCTGATCTTCGCCAGAAGTCCATTTCGGTAGAGAGGAGTTTCTTTCATTTAATTTCCATGTCTCTGAGCCATACAGCAAAATGCTCAATAGCATTATAAATTAATCGCTTAGTTATAGGTAGAACGTTGCTACTCCACACAACGGAATTCAACATTGCTATTGCTTTTCTGCCTTTACCAATTCTTTTTTCAACGTCTCTCTGGCTTGATCCATCTTCATGAATGACAGATCCATGGTATTTGAACTCCTCTACCGTTTTAATATCAGTATTATTCAATGAAATATCCGTTTTCTGACCCGTTAGTTACATGTTCTGTTTTACTCATATTTATCTTTGTCTTATGATATTTATCATATTTATCTGTCATAAGCAAATAAATGTAATTTTGAATACAGCGGTCTCCATATAGCATTACACTGCAAAAAACAGAGAGATGTTTCTTGATTTAGCAAGAAGACTTATGAAAATAAAGTTAAACTCATCCGAATCACCAAGGATGCCGAAAAGCATTTCTTTATCCTCAGAAATTTCAGAAATCAATAGATTTCCATGATTTAAAGTATGCATTTATGCACATTTATGCATTTGTAAAACAAAAGTTTCTTTTTCTGAGGTATTTTTCGAAAGCGTTCCCTAATAGATTTTACAGTGTGTTAATCAGTTTTCTTACCGGAATATCGGTTTTCCGACTGTCATCAATTTTCAAGTAAATATTTTCATGGTCAACAGTCAAACAGGCTAAATAAACATCATTAACATTAACATTAAAATTAATCTTATTTTGTTACTCTTGCATGGATAAATGCTTACTGTATAACATCCAAAATATTACAATGCCAAAAAGTACTCGGAAACGTTTCCGAAAATTACGGGAAGGATAAGAAACTTGTTTCAAAAATGCTTCTTTAAGGGGTCTCAGAACTCTTAAATCTTCAAAAGTTTCGAAATTATCATTTTTTTTTATATATGTTAAACTCCTGCCTTTTTTGAACATTTTGATATACTAATTGTTTCCTTGAAATTATTATTAGAAAAGAAGTTATGGCTTTTAGAATTATACTCGCTCAATACGGCTTTTGCGAAACTTTGATGTCATTTTTCTCAAAATGATGTTTTTAGGCATAACGCGCAGGCTATCTCAAAAACTACTCAATACATTTTTTTTGAGATTTTCAAAATATATGTTTCATGCTTATCTGTATAAACTGAACCTAAAATTTCTTTTTAATTGTTAAAAAATATTTTTTAAAAGTGGTTATACTGTTGAAATTTTGAAAATTTTGTATTAACTAAACACAAATTTGTATTAAAAATGAAAAACTGCTTTAAATATAAATTTATTTAGGTTCAGAGTAGTTGCTGCAATATAAAGTACAATTGGACACCAAGATTTCCATTCTAGTTGCAAAATTAATTTTGTTATCCTGCGCGTAAGAAGTCATACTAATTTTCTGCTCGGAAAATGTCTGACCGTTTGAAGCACCTTATAAATATTAATTTTGCATCTTTTCTTTTTTTAAATATATGAAATGAAAGGACATACTTACATCTTTCATACCTCTAAAATTTGTGTTTTAAAATCATATTCATTTTAAGATATTAAATGTTGAAAATGTTCTTTTTTTTTTCATTTTTTCCAGTTTTAAGAACCTGAGACCTCTTAAATCGTGGAAATCTGTTGATTTTTGGAGCTTCTAAAGTTAAAGAGATGTTTTTGGGAATCATAGGTAACTCAGAAGAAAGTACATTATATTTTCGTAAACTTTCTTGCGAGTTCTGGAAACATTTGTCTCCTTTTACAACGTAGGAAAGCGGAAACAGAAGTCAATTTTCATGAAAACATTTCTTGCTCAAAAGAAAAAAAATAAATAAATAAAAAGGGTTAATTTTCAGGCCATTTGAACTCTCCCCATTTCTGTGGGGGAAGTAAAGCATAGTGCATCTGAAATAGACGAAGAATATGAGGAATTTACAATTTAACGAGTAGTACGTATTCAAAGACCAAAGTTAAATGAAAAGCATGATCTGGCTGTGTTTATTACTTATGCACGTATTCACCATTTACCTCAACCTAGAAAACCTCGGTCGAACGCTCAAATGAAATTCTTGGTTAATCTTATTAAAATTGATCGCGGCTAAAATCCAATCAGATTACTGATTACTGATTACCATTTGAGCATTCAACCGAAGTTTTTTAATTTTGGGTCTGTACATGTATAATATTATCAACTTTTTAGTAATTTTGAACCCCCTCCACCCCTTACGATATGATATCGTTATCAATGTCTGAAAATTCTCTTGATTTTTGGAATTTTTTCTTTTGTTTGGAGTGATATACAAATATGGTTACATTTATTTTTCGCATACTTTATTGATTCAAAATGAAGAGAAGTCAATAAAATATCGCTTTATATATGAAATTAACTTTATATCAAATAACACTTAAAAGAAATAGTTACTATCTAAAATAATTTAATAATAGCTTTTTGTTACATAATGCATCCAACAGCAATAATGTATTTTTGCACTTGCCCCCGCACAGGGAGGGGGGGGGGCAAACAGAATTTCTTATCAACAAAAAAGGTAGATCACATTCTTTCTCTTTTAATTTACTAGTAAACACAAGTATTATTTCAAACATACTTTGCATCTGGTTTCTCTAACAGCAGATTATATATGCACACACATGTGACAGAAGAAAAGGAATGCGAAAAATAGGAATATTCCATTTTTTGGAATTAAGTAATTTTATAATCATTTAAAGATTTTAATAATAACTTTTTTATTCTCATAAAAATAGATGAGAGACTATAAAAAGATAACTTACTATTTTGGTGTAAAGACCAAGTTACAAATAAAAAAATTCTGGTTGGATAAAAAATGATAACGATATCAAAAGACAAATCCCCCCTCCCCCTAGCGATATCTTACGATATCATGTGCCAGACCTTTCCCTCCCCCCTAAAATGATAACTTTATATCGCTCACCCGCAAGAAAAGTGACACATCTCGCAAAAATTCATTTTGCGTTTTTTCCACTAATAGGTCTGTCATAGGTGTGTCTTGCTAAACAAACAGTTTCATAAGAATAGTTATACTGAAAATCACTTTATTACGCTATTTGTCCATTTGTGACCGCAGAAGAGGGTTGGATTGTGTGGGGAGGTAAATTTATCCAACCCTCCAAACCTCATTATATGTCTTCATTCTTAAGTGTTTTACGCTTTTATGCATGTTTTTACTCCTGCGTGCAGAGCTAAGTGCTAAAATTTCATGTTCAGTAAAATCATCCAAATTTTCTTTTGCCTCTCCTGTGCAATTTACTCTTGTCGAGATGTGTCACTTTTCTTGCGGGTGAGTGATATAAGCATAGGTTCTTTGAGGTAAACGGTAAATACGAGAATATGCGTTCTACAAAATTTACAGCTGAAGGATTTAAAACATTTTAAGTTGAAATAACTTTATTTTATATGAGTGTAGTGGAAATTATTTTGACATTAACTACAAAATAAGTATTATTATTATTATTATTTAAACAAATATTACAACAAGAAAGAAAATTCATGCTTCAAGCATAGATTACGAAACAGTTTCCGACACAATCAGAATATTATAACAAAACTTACAGATTATATCTATGTAAACAATCTGAAAGGCGCATAATACAATTCAAAATCCCATTTCAGCAATTACCATTTACAGTCGGAAAAGTATCTGAAATTTCTTGTGCATCCCTGCATTAGCCGGAAACAAATGCTCAACTATTTATATGAGGGTGTATCGATAAGTTTTTGCCCTCACATAGAAATAATTGAGTGACATTTGTGACATTGCTACATTGTATTCGTCCTTTTCTATATAGTCACCGTTTACAGTAACACATTTCTCCAAACGGTATTTTAAAAAGAGGGTGAAGATGTTTTCCAGGAGGCGCGGTAGTAGACTCAAAGGCGGTCATTTTTCTAACTTTTGCCGACCCCCACATGAGACATATTGTTGGAAAGGCCGGTGGCCACTTATTCATGCTATGCACTTTCCGAGCCCCTGCCCTCCAAATTTGCCCCCCGGGTGCATGAATGATATCCGCAAAATTTAGAAAAGTGCCCCGCTGAGGTCAAATTTAGGAGGAGGGGCTTGGGAGGTGCATAGCATGAATAAGTGGTCACAGGCCTTTCCAACAATATGTCACATGTGGGGGTCGGTAAAAGTTAGAAAAAAGCCCCCCCCCCCCCCCTTTGGGTTTACTATCGCACCTCCTGGAATACACCTTCCTCCCTCTCTTTGAAATACCGGTTGCACAAATGTGTTACTGTGCACACTGACTATATAGAAATGGACTCATAAAATGTAGCAATTTCATAAATTTCACTCAATTATTTCTATGTGAGGGCAAAACTTATTGATACACCCTCGTATTGTTGTAAGTTCAAACTTGCTAACATTTCATCATCAAGCTGCACGCCATAGACATAGATTTTTTTTAAAATCATGTTTGAAAATTATTTTAGAAACCATAAAAATATCAGTAAATTGAGACACAGTTTTCAAACAAATTACATTTGAAAGAACACTGTTTTTTCTATTCGACGGATAAAAATTGAAATTGTGTCATGTTTAGAAGTTAAATAAGATTGCAGTAAAAACGAAATTTATGGGCTGGTTGTCACCGTCAATATGACGTCAGCATTACTCTCGGACATGTTTTTGCCTTCTAATCATACAATTTATTTGTGTTGCAAACATCTGTTTTTCTCAACTGATATGTAGCGTACAACGATGAATGAGGTATCGTTGGATAGGATTTTTCTACCACATCTGACATGGCATAATGAATTTAACTAACATGTAGCGTACAACTATGAATGAAGTATCATTATGTAGGTTCCTTTGCTCTCTTCTGACTTTGCATACTTAATTTTCGTTATACTTATTTATGTCAAGTATCATCATACATATTATTTCTGATATCAACATCCCTTTTCTATGTACCTACAAAACACACAACGATCAATGGGGTATTTATACGAAAGTTATTTATACGAAAGTTTTTTGAACAAGCTTTTGACAAAGTACATTCATATTTCGTTAAAACAAGTTGTTTCATTAAAAACAAGTTGGAAATTGCACGTCAAACGTGGCAAATGAGGTGCGTTCGTACTGTAACTAGTTTTATAATTATTTTTTGCACCGCATATTGTACTGAATGTATATTTTAGAGCACTTCATAAGTGCACATCAATTTCATTCTGTTCGAAAGGCTGTAACATCCTTAAAATGCACTTGAAATAATTTTTTCCCATTGGCCGTAATGTAACGGAAAACTTTTGACTGTCCCTGTAATTAAACTATTCATCCGATTTTCCTAAAATTTGAAATAACTCGACAAAATTTTACAACAATTGAATATATAAAATTTCCGACCATTCAGTTGGGTAGTTTTTGCCCTGTTATATGCGAGGCGGACGGACAGGCAGACGGACCGAACGACGAGAATAGGTGCTACGTATTTATATAATTACGAACGCACCTAAACAGGTTGCAGTTAATTATAGATTTATGAAAAATGTATCAGAAAATAAACTTCAAAGATTGCAGTGCGACTACTGGTACTATAGATTAAAAACTTTTAAGGGGGCAGTAAAAACCAAATCTTTTAATTTTCAACAGCTTTATTTTAAAATTGGTAGAGTTATTAATGGCAAGTTCAAACAGTTAAATTCAAAATTTAGTGTTAAAATAATAAAAAGTTTATAAATTATTAAAATTTTAAAATACCGATTAATCGTTATATTTTAAAATACCCCATGAGCATTTCTTTTGAATATAACATGACTTTTTCTTTGGATCTGGTACTTTTCGGTTATTAGAAAGAAAATTAGCATAAATTGTAAAAGTTCACTGAACGTGTAAAAAGAAAAAAATATTTTATAAGAATATTCTAACTTTTTCGTGCAAAATACCGATAGTGTTTGTATTAAGAATCTCAAGAGAAATATAAAATAAAACAAAAATATATAAATAAATAAACAATAGACAGCGTATAATTAATAATTATTTACGTCACAGAATGAAAACTCGTTACGTATTACGTTAAATATTTATGACTACAATACATAACGTTTTAAAATGGCCTTAAAAAATACTAGAAAACATTATGGGTTTTTCAATAGAATAAACATAGTATAAAAAACAAATTTAAATCTAATCAAATAACAGTGAAAATTTTGTCAAAGTTGAAAAGAGCCACTCTCATTCACGATAATGAAATCATTTAATTAAAAAGAATTTAAAATAATACCAATTATACAGCTCTATTTAAAAATTTCTATATTTAAAAATAAAACATTTTCCTTCTATCTTGCCAAGATATTAAATATCGATATCAATGATTAAACTCATTACCATAATACCACAAACATAAAAATATCAGTGGAGTAACGATTGTTTACACAATTTCCTTTATGTAGCAAAATTTAATATTAAAATGTTCCTTAAATGGAACTATTTATGCTAACTTTTAATTATTATTAATGAGGGGTGCACAATGAAAATTTTAATGGAATCTGATAATTAGAAATGCGCATGGAACATTTCAAATTTCATAAATGTGCGAAATTTTCAATTCTGAGAAAACAGAGTTTGAAGTACATGTACATATTTAAAACTATGTATTGTACGTTAAAATGTAATATACTAATCAAACATCATTTTCCATACGTGTACAGATATATTTAAATAAAACATAATTGACCTTTATTCGTAAAAATTGAAAAATCGATTTTTCAATCGAATTTGTTGTTTTTCAGTGCCCACTGTCCTCTTAAAGTTGTTACTATATTCTTACGAAAAAATGTTTTCCTGCTATTTATACCAAGTGACATCCTCGCTATCAGTTTATCAGTTGTATGTATGTTGTGATAATTTATTTTTGGTTTCCAAGCCAACCGTAAAAATAGATTTAGTGCACGAACCATCTAAATGTTTAAAATAGTTCCGATCTGAAAAACGAGGTGTTGTGAAACACGCAGTTCAAGGGATTGTTTTGACCTGATATTTGATTTTATTGAAAACATTTTTCTATTTATATTTTCTGAAGAAAATTGCTCAAATGTTTTTTATAACAAACAGTTAAACAGAAAAATGTCTAGTTATTTTCATTTGATTATCTTACATGAAAGCACACAATTACAAGAAGAAAATAATCAGTATAATTGGAATCGATTTTCATGCAAGAATATTAATCCTCGAACTAGAACACTTACATAGTGGGCCGAACTTTTTTAATACGAGGTCGACTAAAACGAGGACCCGGTTAAAACGGGCAATTTGCACGCTAAGAATGGTTCATTATTTAATCCATGTTAAGATTTTCACGTATTTTACGGGCTACAAAAACGAGGTCACGGTCAGGCTACTTTTTTATTGTAGCGAACTACCTTAAAACTACTTAATCAAAAATGTAGTTAATACCACTACAACTACTTGTTTTAAAAAGTCGAATAAGTACATCAAATATGGCACATGATGTGTGTTCGTTCTATATCTAGTTTCATTTGGTGCAATAGCTGTTGCACTCTTATGAAAAAATGCACGAATACAAAATTTATTACTATTATATATATTAAATTGAGTAATACGGGAATAATAGGACTCCATCTTACATAGGACGTAATCACCATAGCAGCCTAGAATCATTACCTATCATAGGATTTCACTGAATTCATTACGTCTGATAGGATTTAATAGAATGAAGAAAACTTTTATTAATATCTTTTTAAATTTTGATTCAATTTTCATAAAATTTGAAATGACTCGACACAATTGTGCAACGATTATATACAGGGTGTCCGGTCTCAACGGTGTCCAATGACTAATTCCTAAACCGTTAGTCATAGACATATAGTTCCAATTACAAAAATGTTTTAAATCAGGTAAAGAAATATTTTAAAAGCGATTTGGGTCAATAAAAATATTTCTTAAAAAATTACGAAATTTAAATTTTCATACGGTCCCCCGGTCCTATAAGTTATATTTAGTAAAATTTTCCTATTACACTGACAAGTAAGACAAAAAAAGTCCCATTCATATAACACTAAAATTGAACGAGTTATGAAACTTTAAAAATGCATGACTTATGCCACTTTTCTGCTCTGAAAAGAAATGAGTCCGGCTTGGCTTTCAGGGGCTATATACCAAGTGCTTAAAGTAGTCGAAGATCTTATTTCATGTGTATCTGCGCTTTGAAAAAAATCGTACAAGTATTACGATTAAGTTAACATTTATTAAGTTTCAGATTGGCTAAAATAACATGTGTTTTATTTTGTCAGGATTCGAGACTGTTTCTTTTATGATTTCTTTTAACAAAAATTATGTTATTTATAAGTTTTTATGTTACTTCAACGATCGTATGTATGTTTCTCCAGTTTAAAATTTATACTCGAACTTTAACTCACTTTTAAATATCCGATCGAGATTACATTTTATATACTGGCGCAAATCCAATAACAATCTAATACTATTATGATTTTCGGTGGTTACCATTTATACTTATTTTACAGGGTAACACAAAAAATTTCGGATAGATTACCACCAAGAAGTTTAAGAAAAAGTTTTAGATTAGATAATACAAGACTTCGATTGTTGGTTTTTTAAACTTTTATGTATTTTTTAGCACTGAATCAGAAAATTACCTTAATTTTTAACCATCATGTCAGGCTATTTCGCAAATCATAAATTGTCAAATTTAAAGCATAACAAAAATCGGATACTATAAAGTAGAGGAGATGGTTGTGTTTTTTAATTTTTGATAACTGATTTTTACATATTTTTGTTGTGTTTGTTTGGTTGTGTTTTTTAATTTTTGATAACTGATTTTTACATATTTTTGTACTGAATCTGAAAATGACCTTCATTTTTAACCACCACGTTAGAAGTTTTGTGCAAATCGTAAATGTGTAAATTAAAATATAGCAAAAATCTCATACTATAAAACATACGTAAAACTTTTTTTGTTTTATTTTATTTTATTTTATTTTATTCAATAATTTATTCGATATTTTTGCTTATCCTGGGATTCTTACAGCTAAATAGCTGAGTGGTCCGATGAGATGTGGGAGGAGATTCAATTTTAACTTTGAACTTTTTAACTTTGAAATTTGCGGAAAATCCTGATGTGATGGTAAAAAATGAAGGTCAATTTCAAATTCAGCGGTACAGAATACACAAGAATGAATTATCAAAAGCTAAAAAAATGACATAATCCAACTTTTGCGGGCTAGTGTAATCTAATAATATTTTAAATACGTATCATTTTGTATAGAATTGAGGCTGTTAATTTAGCATCATTTTATTTAACAAAAATTCTGGTTTTTTTCTTTCTTCTTAAATGTTTATTACAAATTGTATATTTTGCATTAATATGTCAGAATGATTAAAGATTTCAAATTTATATTGCAATGTTAATTTTACTCTCAACCATTTTTTAATATATCTGACGAAATTATATTTCGACTAAATTTGTGACTGACCCCCAATTTGCAGCAAAAAATATGCTCCAATTTTAAACAGCTATTACTCGGTCAATTTTAATCGTAGAATAACGGGACTTTTTGTGTATTACTTGTCAGTGTAAAGGGAAAATTTTACTAAATATAACTTATAGGACCGGGGGACCGTATAAAAATTTAAATTTCGTAACTTTTTAAGAAAAGTTTTTTTGACCCAAATCGCTTTTAAAATATTTCTTTACCTGATTTTAAACATTTTTGTAATTAGAACTATACGTCTATGACTAACGGTTTAGGAATTAGCCATTGGACATCGTTGAGACCGGACACCCTGTATATTAAACTTCAAACCATTCGGTTGTTATATCGGAAAGACAGACGAACGGACCGGACGACGAAGGTGCTAAGTATTTATATAATTACGAATGCACCTAAAAAGTAGAGACTACAAACTACTTTTCAAAAGTAGTTACTACTTCTCTACTTTTAGACTTCTTATTTATTACGAATGCATCTAAAAAGGAGCGACTACAAACTACCTTTCAAAAATAGTTAATACTTCTCCACTTTTAAACTTTTTATTTATTACGAATGCCCCTAAAACGTAGCGACTATAAACTTCTTTTCAAAAGTAGTACTGCTTCTCTACTTTTAGGCTTCTTATTTATCACGAATGCACCTAAAAAGGAGCGACTACAAACTACTTTTCAAAAATAGTTAATACTTCTCCACTTTTAAACTTTTTATTTATTACGAATGCACCTAAAAAGTAGCGACTATAAACTACTTTTCAAAAATAGTTACTACTTCTCTACTTTAAGACTTTTTATGCACCTAAAAAGTAGCGACTATGAACTACTTTTCAAAAGTAGTTACTACTTCTCTACTTTAAGACTTTTTATTTATTACGAATGCACCTAAAAAATAGCGACTATAAACTACTTTTCAAAAATAGTTACTACTTCTCTACTTTAAGACTTTTTATTTATTACGAATGCACCTAAAAAGTAGCGACTATAAACTACTTTTCAAAAGTAGTTACTACTTCTCTACTTTTAGACTTTTTATTTATTACGAATGCACCTAAAAAGAAGCGACTGCAAACTACTCTTCAAAAGTAGTTACTACTTCTCTACTTTTAGACTTGTTATTTATTAGGAATGCACCTAAAAAGAAGCGACTATAAACTACTTTTCAAAAGTAGTTCAGTTATTACTTCTCTACTTTTAGGCTTCTTATTCATTACGAATGCACCTAAAAAGTAGCGACAATGAACTACTTTTCAAAAGTAGTTACTACTTCTCTACTTTTAGACTTTTTATTTATTACGAATGCACCTAAAAAGTAGCGACTATAAACTACTTTTCAAAAGTAGCTACTACTTCTCTACTTTTAGACTTTTTATTTATTACGAATACACTTAAAAGAAGCAACAAAAAACTACTTTTTAAAAATAGTTAATACTTCTCCACTTTTAAACTTTTTATTTATTACGAATGTACCTAAAAAGTAGCGACTATAAACTACCTTTCAAAAGTAATCGCTACTTCTCTACTTTAAAACTTTTTAAAAGGATTCAATTTATACTCGAAACTCAAGACACGGAATAAATAATAACAGTAGCTTCTCGTTATATCGCAACTGCCGTTATAGAACTAAATAAGGGCGATATAACTGAGGACATTAAAAAGCCAAGAAATACAAGATGCACGAAAATGTTTACTCTTCGTCTCCAAAATGTTAGTTTATACACATGATAGAAATTTCTTTGAGAAATTAAGATAGGTACATAATAAAATCAAAATTTAAGTCCCAGTTACTTAAAGAAATCTGAAGTGACGCTGCTCGATTTTCCAAACTTTTAGAGAATTACTGTGAATTCAAACAAATAGAAATATAATAATACATAGAACTTTGATCCTAATTTTACAAAAATGAACACTGGGACCTGAAAACGTGATATACCACAAGTGGTACACAGTGAGACAATGTGTATATTTTCATAAATTACACATTTTTATACTCTATCAATAATTTTCTGCAGTTTATGACTTCTAATTAATATTTCTAGATTAATTTTTTTTTTAAATATGAGCCTCGGTTGGACAATGGCAGACATTGGGCTACCTTCATGCAAACTTTCAGCCTCTTACGTTTAGTAGATTTCACTAACCATCGCACGCCTCCACACACACAGAGATAGAGAGAGAGAAAAAAAAAAACCCTTCTTTTATTAATAAATAACTTTTTTACGTCAGAACCGCATAGTAGATACACAATGAGGCACGTCTCACCGTGTACCACAACTGTGTGTCTCACTGTGTTGTCGTTACGTTGTAACAAAATGGATGCCATATCTGTTTTATCATCAGTTTCATAGCTTTGAATGCTTGTATCGTTTTGTCGACATAGTCTATCATTAGATATAGCTAGGTTTGGTTAAGCAAATATATGCCATAATGAAATAAATAAAGTCTAAAATGGACGTTTATGTAACTTTAACCCCTGTAAAATAAATAATTACTTACTATTTTGTTGGACGAGTAACCGAAGTGCCGAAACTACATCCACGTGTTGCATAAGATAGGTGGTTCAGTGTGTGTTCCAGCTAGGAGAAAAAATTCTAACTATATGTCAAAATGGCTGCTATCTCACTGTGTACCATGTCTCACTGTGTACTCCCCTACCCTATATATATTAAACAAAAACATAATTTGAAGAAAAAAAAAAATGTTTATTTCCTACATTGTTTAAGTCCGAGAAGGGACAGATATTAAGATATTTCATTCAATTAGTTCTACATTTAATGTTAAATTTTTGTAACAAATTAGTTAAGGCAATTGAAGATTAAAAAATAAACATAAAATTCATACAATATGATACTTTAAACACCCTAAAAAAATAGATTCCGTTCAAATGAAATCGAAATAGACCTTAGACTTCTTCCATTTTTAATTGAAAATAAAATATTTGTATTGCAGATTTTGTATTATGTTTATGACAATTGTGCATAAAATGATAAGATGCATGCAAAATACAGAACTTAAAAAAAAGTCTAAGATTTATTTGGATTTCATTTGAACGGAATCTAATTTTTTAGGGTGTTTTAAATATCATATTGTATGAATTTTATTTTTATTTTTTAATCTTTAATTGGATTAACAAATTTGTTACAAAAATTTATGTAGAACTAATTGAATGAAATATCTTAATATCTGTCCCTCCTCGGGCTTATACAATGTAGAAAATAAATGTTTTTACTTCCTTCTATCTATACAAGAAGAAAGTATTGGATTCATGAAAATTTTCGAATTCCGGTTTTCGACGGATTTACACGTTTTAAGGATCAGAGAACCATAAAAACATGTTTTTACAAAATGTCCGTCTGTGAGTCTATTTGTCTGTGTGTGACACAAATTTTGTGGGCGCTCTATCTCAATAACTAATGCAATATATTTAATAAAAATTGATATTCAGTTAGTCCCTGATACAAATTGATGCTGATTAGTTTTTGGTGCAAATCGCTCAACAAATGGCGCTGCTATGCTGCATTATATACGATTTCCGCAATAGTTCTACCTCAAGAACTAATGCACGGATTTTCATGAAACTTCAGATTCAGTTAGTCCTTGATATGGCTTGATGCTGATTACGTGTTGGTGTAAATCGCTCAAAAGGTGGCGCTGCTATGCGACATTTTTTACGATTTCCGCAATGGCTCTGTCGCAAGAACTAATACACGGAATTTCATGAAACTTCATATTCAGTTATTCCTTGATATGACTCTGCTGATTACGTGTTGGTGTAAATCGTTCAACAGGTGGCGCTGCTATGCTGCATTTTTTACGATTTCCGCAATGGCTCTATATCAAGAACTAATGCACGGATTTTCATGAAACTTCAGATTCAGTTAGTCCTCATATGACTTGATGCTGATTACGTGTTGGTGTAAATCGCTCAACAGGTGACGCTGCTGTGCTGCATTTTGCGTGATTCCCGCAATAGCTCTATCTCAAAAACTAATGCACGAATTTTCCTCTAACTTCAGATTTAGTTAGATGTTAACACAAGTTGTTGCTGATTAAGTTTTGGTGTTAATTGTCCAGTAGGTGGCGCTGCTATTCTGGAATTTTCATGATTTTCGCAATAATTCTATCTCAAAAACTAATGCACGGATTTTCGGCAAACTTCAGATTCAGTTAGACTTTGACATAAGCGGTTGTTTGGTAGTTTTGGTGTAACATAGGTTTTGGTGTAAAGCAACCAATAGGTGGCGCTGATAGGCTGAATTTACACGATTTCAGAGATAGCCATATCTCAAAAATCAATGCACGGAATTTCATATGTTTAAAATCCTCATGATGGGCATAGATTGCCATTTAATTTTGGCAGTGTGATAGCGAATTTTCAAGTATTAACATGTATAAGATAGAAGAAAGTTTTGGGATTGCTACATCCGACTAGTTTTAATTTGTTCTTGAAATTATGTTTTTGTTTAATATGTCAAGTTTTTTAATAACTACTGCATTCAGATGAACTTTTTTTAAAAATTAATACAGGGTATCATCATCAGGCTTTGATGTACGCGGTATTGCATCATAATGTGTGATACAGTTTACCAATGTATAATTCAAAATATTTCACCACTGTAGTAATGCAGGTTGCTGTAGTTTGAACAAAAACTTCCAATCTGAATGCAAAAAATCAATAATCAAAACATAAAAAATTAACTTCACTTAAATTTAGATACCCTATTTCCTACTCAGGAACGCTATGAATGCAAAAATAAATTGTGTTGAATTGTCCTTACTGCTAATATTTAACAATATTATGGCTGTGATACAGTAAAAAATAAAAAATAACAGTTTTACTTAAATTTTGTTACCTTATACTCTGCCAAGGGGTGATGTAAACACACCAGAAAATCATTACCTAAGTTTAACTTGGGGGTATAAATAGTTCTCACCTCGGAAAAAAATACATTTTAAAATTTAAGTTATGTAATTCCTCACTAAGTTCGCTACCTGCGTAAAAATAGCTATCCATTTGAAACTTTTTACTACCATAAACTTGACCAAAGCAAAAATTTATTCTGAAAAGATCCTTTTTATTTCCACTATGACGCCATATTCACCTTTTTAACTCTTGAAAAAAAAAATACAGTAATTCAATTTAATATTTCACGTGGAAATCTTTCAACTAAAAAGAAGTAAATTATTATTACGGCTTTTGAAATTTTTGCAACAATGAAGAAAAATGTTACATTTTCTATGAAAAATGCCCGTTGACTCTCAATGAAAAAAGCGAAATTTGGAATTATTAAAAAAAAAATATTTGAATAATGTAAAAAAAAATTGACCATGTTTCTCTCTGGGTTATAATTCACCTATATGCAAAGGCATTTTACCATTCGTTTTGACCCTGACGTCAAGGAAACGTTTTTACACTTTAAATTTATAAAATCATTAGAATTAGCAAAGAATAAAAAATGAGTGGCATCAGGGACAAAAAGGTGAGAAGAAAAAATGAAAAAGTTATGATCTCCATAGGCTTTTCTATGTTAAATTAACATTGAGAAGTGACACTGGAAATAAGTAAATATTGCGCTGTCGCGCAATGCTTATATATATATATATATATATTGCGATTCCCAATATTAGTTCAAAATATCAAAATAGCAACGACAGATGGCGCTGTAAGCAATAAGCGCTAAATCCAGGATCAATTTTTGGCCTTTCTGTTCTCCCAGTATTGATGCGTAAGAAGGAGGTTAAATATATGGATCGGGTCTCCAAAAACAAGATTAGATTCGCAGCTAAGAGAAACTCAATATATTTAACCTCTTTCTTTCGCATCAATACTGAGAGAAGAGATAAACAAATAATCGGGTTTGGATTTAGCTCCTATTGCTTCCAGCGCCATCTAACGTTGAATTAAAATCGGGAATCGCAGTAAAAAAAATCTCAACATCTTACATATCCTTCCTGCAATTTTTTTAATTGCTGTCACCATTTGCAAGTTATTGAATTTTAAAATCAGTCAATCCATTTTAGAACACCCGGTATATGGTACAATTGTAATAAGGAGAATGGAACGTGAATTCTTTTGTGCAGCCCTGTACACGAGGCATAGAATTTATATACAACGAATAACATGCAAAATATTATTTAAATTTAGAAGTGCTTACCGAAATTGAAAACGCACTTCCAGCAATTATTGCTCAAAGGCAGTACTGTGACCGATTTCTTTTGTCTATTCCTGTGAATGAACGACAAATGGTATGAATACCCTATTCTATCGTAATCATCTTGTAGAAAAATTCAGTGATTTATATGAGTTTCAATATATTTGAAATACCGTAATGTCATTAAAATACTCTGCAAACCATTTTTCCATATACCATAATGTAATAGAATTCTTTTGAGTGTCCCTATAAATGAAGTATTAATGCTTCATACTTCATATACAATACCAAACATGCCATGGTAAGTATCATTAACATATTTCAATTCAATGAAAATCCGAGTCTATTTATGTCAATCAGAGCGTGGGCAGACGGACAGACAAACCGAATTCATAAACACTTTTCAACATTGTTGGAAAGTGTAAAAAAGTGCTAAAAAGTAACATGCAGCTCAGTTACGGGACCACCACTGTGATTTTGCGAAAATGCAACTTCAGACAACTTTTACGTTAGATTCATGAATTTTCTGAATTTTGGAGAAAATGGACAAACAGGAATTTTCGTTTTTTAATAATAATTTAAAAAAAAAAAGCAATTGAAAATATACCTTGAACTCACGAATATTTTTTTAGTGTATATTGATCGAAACTAGACAATGTGGTCTTCCAACTTCTTATAAGATACAAAATTTAAATCCGAAACTAAAACTGAAATACAAAGTTGTGAAGAAAAATAGTTAAAGTTTGAAGTTAAAGAAAAACTTATAAAATAGCTTAGAATTTAAAAGTGCATTATTTTAATACCGGCTCAATCATAAAACATAAAGGCTAGATGATGTTTAAAAAATCTCTAAATTCATGCTTATTTCGAAACAACCAAAGTTAGAGATCTGCACGGGCCGGACACGAATTCCGAGCCAAGCCCGACTCGACGGCCGGGCCGGACCCTATTTTCATTCATGGCACTCGGGTCAGACCTGGTCTTCACTCTTTTCGGACCGGGCCTAGTCACTACCCTTTCCGTGCCGGGCCGGGTCTGACTTATTTTTCAGTACTGAGACGAGACAAGTTTCATTCTTTGTACGTCTTCACGAGCCGAAATTTTCAGTCCCGGCCTCGAACCAGCCCATATGAAAATTATTGTCTCGGTATGGCCTGGCCCAAAAATTTTGGCAAAAAGTGTATACATTTTTAAATCGACATTTTTCTACAATTAAACATTAAAATTTATTCGTTTTAAAGAATAGTAGATTAAAGCTAAAACTGTTTCAGGTATCTCAAAATGTAAAAACATACCAGTAATCCGGCTTTTATCATGATTACAATTCTTTTATTGCACTGTAAGTGTACAGAAAGCAAAAATGCCATTAATCTACTGTTTATTTTTTCGGGAGGCACGGAAACAGAGCTATATATATGACTTCATGCGGCGCGTTGCTATACACTTTAGCTAAGATTTGCTGCTGAGATTCGCAAATTGAAGCACAGAATATATTTTGCAAAAAAGAAGAAAGTTACAGCGCCCCGTAATCTGTAGAGTGGCACATTTCTCCCTGAAGCTAGCGTTAAAATTTAATATCGGTTATCGTTACAAACTACTGATTTTTTATATCGCGCTACTCACTACATTGTAGGGGAGATTAGCTATATTTGGACCGCCGCTTTAATTGGACCGTTACCATTCTGCCGTTAATTACAGGAACAGACTCCATCTACCGCTGAAATCCTACTCATCAGAATGACGTCACTCATGATTAGAAGAAGCATCCGCCTAACACGTGCTGTTTTCAGACAATTTAAAAAAACCTAAAGTTAGCTGTTTTTATCTAATTTTTTTCTACTAAACGTAAGTGAATATTTTAAAACTAAGGTAATTTGTTATGTTTTCATATATATAAATGAATTCATCTGTTTATTGCGCATATTTTTCACGCGGATTTGATTGATTTCGTTTTTTTTCTTAGTCTTGAAATTAACTGGTTTAAAAAATGGCGCAGTTGCCGTAATTGGGCCAATTTAAGTTGCTTAAATTGGACCAGATATGCGATCATAAATTTGAAAAGTAAGTAATGAATTTCGAGGACGGTACGCTTTGTACACTATTTTTTTATATTTTAAAATGGATTACTATCTCCATGCAAGTTTTTTTTGTTTAATCTGGATTAATTTTTTATACAGTTTAGGCCTATATAAACATAAAAATATTTTTACATGTCTATGCAATAAATTTTGTTTGCAATGTCTTTTATCTTGTATGTAATTGTATTTATTTTCTTTCAATCCTTTATTCCTACGGCATATTTGATTTACAGAGTTGAATTCAAACATTTTCCTCCTGCAGCATATTTGCGATGGAAGATTTTTTACAGTTCTGGAGGGTGGAATTATACTTTTTTGCCATTAAAACGCAAAAAATCTCAAACCTTGATGAAAATGTTGAAAAAGGCATAGAAAAACTATCTGGAAGAAAAACATTCGTGACAGCAAAAGCTGTTAAAGATATAGGAAACAAAAAGCAGACAGTAAGTTGTGAAGAAATTGACCTGTAACAAGGCTGCAGCTACAAATCCTTCCCAAAAGCAAAAAAATCATTAGAAATATTATTTCCCTTGCTAAATTCAGTTAAATCAAAGTACAGAGGGAGCCAAAAAACAGTTGTGTTAACATCATCGCCATATAAACTAAACCTTAAAATAAAAAAAAGGAAGCTTTCATAGCACAAAAGCAATTGGAACATCGAGTTTTGAAAAATAGGCGTAATGCAATTAGCAGGAAAATGATGGAAGAGAAGAACTACAAACATAATGTAAAGAAAACTTCTGTTGCAAAAAAAAAAAAAAAAAAATGTCTAATAATTCAGAATCTAAAAAGAAAAATCTAGACTGTGATGATTGGTTTTGCCTAATTTGTAAGAAAAATAAAATAGCAGAAATTACTCAGTGTTGAGATTGCCATATACGGTTCCATGTTGTGTGCGCTGGAAAACAAAAATAATAAACAAAATTCATGTATAAGCTTTGCATCACTCCTTACATGATAATCAAGTAACTGACCATTAGTTCCATACTTTCTATTCTTAATTACTGATAACTTTGATTTATATTTTGAATACATTTTGATTTAAAACAATTACTCTTATTTTCAGATATATGATTTCATTATATTTCAATGCCGTTATTTTGTTTGATTGTTTCATTAATCGCAAACTGTGCTTTTAATAAAATTAGTTATATCACCTAGTCATTAAAACAACCTGATATTATTTGGTCCAATTTAACCGACTGGGGGTCCAACTTAGGCGACCAGTTGCTGAATTTGGACCACTTTTGACAAATTTTCCAAATTAAAATAAAATTTAAGATTTTCAAAAAGAAATTAATCTAAATATTTATTTAGTTATTAGATGAATAGAATGACCCTGTGTAATGATCTTTTGCAGATATTCCAAAAATTAAGTGAGTTACACCTGAAAATAAGTGAAGTGGTCCAAATTAGGCTACTCTCCCCTATTTTTCAAATATAGAGCGCTACACTTCAAACTGCTGTAAATAATGTAGAGACTACTGTAGTTTCGCTACCTATAGTGCGCTACTTCCGACTGCTGGGTCACAGCTAATGCCAGCAAAGCATCTGTTCATTTCAATGTGATTTTTGGCGAAAAGTAGGGTAGAATTAGAAAAAAATTCGTTTCTTATCGAATACAGTTGTTTGTACATTGCAAGTGTCTATCAAAGTGTATTTTACCAATTTTACTAGACAGAATTTCAACTTTAAAGGAGAACCCCTTCCCCACTCTTTACCCCAACACACACATACAATCACATACAAGAAAATGGAAAAGAATGTCTTGAGGTACAGCGCCTAGAATAAATAGTGTGCAAATCTGCTAGCCAAATAGCACTAAAAATTTGTATCCCTTAAATGTGCAATGATGCTGAAATCCAAAGAGCCGATCGCAGCAACATCTGGGGTATATTTTCAAATTTCATTGTAAACATTGTATTACTACAGCATCTAGACTAGACCAAATCGTCTTGGAGTTTTAGAAAATATCCTGCAGATATTTTCTAAATTCTATTTCTGTTTCTCTAATTTCTATTCTGCGATCGATTCTTTGGATTTCAGCATCGTTTGACATTTAAGGGATCCAATACTTTAGCACTTTTTTAAGTATTACTGGGATAGCCGATTTCCACACTATATATTCTATACCAGGGACGGCGAACCTATGGCACGCGTGCCACTTTTGGCACGCGAAAGAATAATTTTGGCACGGCATTGCCTGTGTTTCTAATTCAAAATAAAGTGAAATTTCACAAAATTGCGACTGTTTTTCTCTAAATTCGATTAAATGGAAATTGAAAAATTTTAATTGCGGCATATTATATTCCAATCTAATTAATTATGGTCTCAAAAATTTTTCAAACAAGGACGATATTTGAAAACTATCGGCGAGAATTGGTTATTGGACAATACTAAATTCCGAAGGTAAAGTTATGGCAACTTTGAATTTATTTCAGAGCTATTCAAAGAAACTGGCGTTTGAAATTTTAACTTTTTTTTGCCTATCTATGCTTTCGAGTCGTTGTTTTCACAAATGAATAATATCAAAACTCAAACTGAAAGCATTTGTCATATAAATCCGGACCACTTTGCTTTAAAATTAACCTGGTATTAAGATGCAACAACATAAATTAAATTTCATCGCATTCATTTTTTTTAAATTAATTGTACATGTATGCACATGTATGTACCTCTACATGTATGTTTCTAATATTTTTTAAATCTTAATAGAAAATTTTAAATAATTTTAATTCATTATTTTTCCACCTACTAAAATTGTTTTTTAGTTGGCACGTAAAATATTTTTTGACCAAATTTGGCACGCGTCAACAAAAAGGTTCGCCAACTCTGCTCTATACCCTATACCCGAGCTCTTGAAAGAATGAAGAGAGATATAAGGGTATTCCAAATACCGCCTTTTTGTAAAATTTACGATTGAGCCACGGAAAGGAAGGAGCATAGAAAAAGCTTTTGTTTCTTTGCTTGAATTCAAGCTCTGGCCTATAGTAACTAGCTCTTCCATGACTCTTATTGCACTGTTAAAATTAAAATAATGTGAGAAATCAAGAGTTCGAGTCACTGCAAATGTTAGCCGAGTTTTTCCGTGGAAAGTTATGATATTGTGTTAATTTTTTCATTGAGATAATAAAAGAAATTATAGCATTGAGATAATAAAAGCAATTAATAGATGCAATTACCTTATTTATGTTGTGTTTTTGAGATTTTTATTATCTTCACAGATATTACGAGAACTTTTACATTTTCATTATTCTCATATTAAAGGAGTTTGATTGTATTAAATAATAAACTATTGCATAAACATTAATATAGTTGTCATCACTGGTCTAATATTTTTTAATCACTTAAATAATTTTATAGGGTGATCAAAATGAATAAAAATATCTAAAACAGAAAACATCAAGCTCTTAAAAAACAGCTTTTCAGACTTTTTTTTTTTTTTTTTTGTCTTTAACGTTATTAAAAGCAACACAAATGCTGGAAATAAAGTTTCTGAGGGAAATCACAAAGATATTAATTTTAAAAAAATAATAAAAAAATATCTTTGTCGGAGATTTTATTTAAGCATCAGAGATTAAGATTAATAAATATTTTTAAATTTTTATTTCAAAAGTCATATACCCTTCCCCCCACATCCCATGCTGAGTCAGTATCATTTGTAATTGAAGGAAATTTTTTAATGACACTGACGTATCTGTGTATTATTTCCTAGTTTTATTTCTGAATTGATCGGATTGCCTGCCTCTTTTTCCATGGTAGTTCTTTCTATCCAATGCTATGGCATGCAAAATTAGCGTTAAAAAAATCATTATGATGTATAAGAAAATATCATATATATTAAACGTTTCATTCAAAATTTTAATCCATGGTGATTTTTTTTTTTCTGATTCGACTAAAACTTAGGAACAACAAAAGCATAGATTCTGAAATTTTTTCCACACTTCCAAAATAATATAACAAAATTTCACCATTCAATAAAGTTTAAGTCTCAATTAATAGTTTAGAAAACGCATAATACGATTAAATACCCAATTTCAGAAATTACCGCCCATAGTTGGTAATCTATTCGAATTCTTTTGAACAGTTCTGCATATGATTTATTATAAATTTTATAAACACCACATGGTTTTCTAAAATTTAATTCATGTAGACAATGTATTACATTTAAAATGTTACTTTCAGAAATTATCGCTCATAAAAGCCATTTGAAATATTTTGTGCAGATATAGATAAGATTTACACTACATATAAAGCTAAAGTTTAATTCAGCTAGGAAATACACAACGCAACTAAAACCGTACATCCAGTATCCATAGATGATAATATATCCAGTTTTTTTTTTCGTAGTCCTTATATCAATTTACGTATAATCTACAAATATATCTTAGTATAAAATATATGGTTGGGCTGGAAAATTCATAACGTAATTAGAAACATGTCTAAACAATTCACGCCCAAATACAGTAACACCTATGAATTATTTTGTGCAGCCTTGTATATGAGCTATGGAATATACCGGGTGCTCTAAAAAGGACTGACTGATTTTAAAATTCAATAACTTGCAAACGGTGACAGATATTTAAAAAAATCTTGCAGGAGGGTTATGAATGATGTCAGGAGTTTTTTTTACTGTGATTCTCAAATTTAGTTCGAATTAAAAACAATAGATGGTGCTGTGAGCAATATGCGCTAAATTCAAGCCAGATTTTTGGTCTCCTTTTTTGGTATGGGAGAAAAGAAAAGCCAAAAAATCCAGCTTGAATTTTGCGCCTATTGCTTGCAGCGCAATCTATTGTTTGTAATCCTAACTGAATTTGAGAATCACGGTAAAAGAAACTCCTGACATGATACGTAACCCACCTGCAACTATTTTTTTAAATATCTGTCACCGTTTGCGAGTTATTAAATCTTAAAATCGGTCAGTTCTTTTTTGGATACCTGGCACCACGTAATGTAGTAAAATTTGGTTAAGCTTCAAAACGCATACGGCATCTGAAAACGCACTTACAGCGGTTATTGTTCATGGACATTTATTGTAATTGAATTATTTTTTGTTTCCCTGTAAATAAACAGACAAATGCCATTTACTTCATATTCTAAAGTAAGCATCTTGTACAGTGTGCCCCACAAAAGATAAAAAAGAGTTTTCAATTTATACCTTTTGGAGATAAGATGCAATGAAAATTACAAAAGTGATCAAAATAAAGCAAGAAATAAGATTATGAAAATGAAATAGACCTTTCATTAATAATAATAAAAAAATTACAATTTATAACTTTTTATACTCTTGACAAATTTTTTCAATTAGAATTTGTTTTACTCCAACAGGATAATTACAAAAACTGCATACCTGTATCTCTAAAACAAACTGAATTATCGTAAAGGAAAAAAACTGACTTATACCACTTTTTCGTATCATTCAAAAGATTTTTTTTTTGCTACTAAAAATAGAGACAATTCATAAATTGATGATGACGTTCTTTAAATCAAAAATATATTAAGGGAGACCGGGGCTAGTAGGCGCAGTTTTTAGTTTTTGATTTTTATAAATTTTCTTTTTAAGTTTTTTAACAAATTTTAAATGCACTTTTAAAGAACAGACATTTGGCTATAAATACCCGGAGTTTCGAGTTTTTAGCTTTTGTAGTTTATGTTTAGCGGAAGCCTAAAGTAAAAGGAAAATTGTGCGTCAACCTTCCCCGTCACGGGGCAAGTTGCCTATACCCCCAGTGGCAGAAAGTTTTGTAGCTGTCTGCGACAAGCTTTTAAAATTTCATTATCTGTCTGCAAATTTTGCATGTCACTTTAATGAATAATTAATAAATTAAACTAGGAATTTTTTATCATTCTATTTAAAACATGATAAGCATGATGCATTCTCATTAATTTTGCTTATAACATTTCATCATCTAACTTCTTGTAGAATTTCTAAAGTGTGAAGAATAAGCAGAACCACACATAGTCAATAATGATGATTTTAAAAACCTTCGGAAGCTTCAGAGGCCTCAAGCGCGAAAAGCACTGAGTTTTTTCTAAAACCCTTGAATGAAATCTGCGGCCTTTTGAGGAAATTATTTTTTTGTAATTCTTTGATGAAATTCACGTTTTTTCCATGGCTTTTTGACGAATTTATCATTTTTTCTGCAATATTTGGGCAAAATTTGCGGGGTGTTTTTTTTTTCTTTTTGCGATCTTTTGACAATATTCGCGCTTTTTCCACAATCCTATGACGAAATTCGCGTTTGTTTCGCGATCCCTTGATGAAATTTGCGTTTTTTCATGACCCTCTGACGTAATTCGCATTTTCCGCGATCTTTTGATGAAATTTGCAATGTGTCCGCGATCCTTTGACGAAATTTGCGTTTTGTTCGCGATCCTTTGACAAAACTCGCGTTTGTTTCACGATCCTTTGAAGAAATTTGCGTTTATTTCACGATCCTTTGACGAAATTTGCATTTGTTTCACGATCCTTTTCCGAAATTCGCGCTTTTTATGCGATCTTTCGCCAAAATTCGTGCTTTTTACGCGATCTTTTGCCGAAATTTGCGCTTTTTACGCAATCTTTTGCCGAAATTTGCGCTTTTTACGCGATCTTTTGCCGAAATTTGTGCTTTTTACGCAATCTTTTGCCAAAATTCGCGCTCTTTACGCGATCTTTTGCCGAAATTCGCGCTCTTTACGCGATCTTTTGCCGAAATTCGCGCTTTTTATGCGATCTTTTGCCGAAATTCGCTCTTTTTACGCGATCTTTATCCAAAATTCACGCTTTTTTGCTCGATCTTTTGCCAAAATTTACGCCTTTTACCGGATCTTTTGCCGCAATTAAAGCTTTTAACGCGATCTTTTGCGGAAATTCACACTTTTTACGCGACCTTTTGCCGAAATTCACTCCATTACACGATTTTTTGCCGAAATTTGCGCATTTTAGGCGACCTTTTTCCGAAATTAGCGCTTTTTATGAGATCGTTTGCCGAAATTCGCGCTTTTTATGAGATCGTTTGCCGAAATTCGCTCTTTTTACGCGATCTTTTGCCAAAATTCACGATTTTTACCCGATCTTCTGCCGAAATTAATGCTTTTAACCCGATCTTTTGGCAAAATTCGCACTTTTTTGCCGAAATTCGCGCTTTTTACGCGGGAAAAATTGTCCGAAAGTTGCGGATAATTTTTTTAAATTGACTTCATTAGTGCAGACAACAATTGTCCGCAGAAGATTTTTTGTGTCCGCGACTATGTCGCCGTGTCGCGGTGTTTCTGCCACGGGGCCTATACCTATGAAGTAAGTTGGCACACGTTTTATAAAAATTTAAATGAAGCTCAAATAAGACAAGCAGTTAAGCGAAATCAATTTCATTATTAGCAGTCAGTTTAGACTAAGGCGTTATAGCCGTACAATGTAAATTCTAAATTATACAGACATAAAAATAATGAATAAAACATTAACATTGAGTAACTTCTATCCTACTCTATATCATCATCAGAGTTACAGTTGCCACAAATAAAAAATCGAGTGTCTCCGTTTGGGCAAGCCACGTGTCACCAAAATCTTGCATTGCAACCACTTTTCTCGTTGTTTGCTGATTTTCAAGCTACCAGTGCACACCAAACACCGAGCCAACTTGCCCCGTGTTCAATGCGCCTACTTGCCCCATAATAAATTTCTTCACAAAAGGGACACGTAATCCTCTAAGCATAAATAATCCAAGTAAATCACATATGGGGTAGGTACAGTTAATCATACGCTAAGAAAAACTGCACAAGTTAAATCGCAATTATTAAGATAAGTATTAGAAATTAGAAAAAGAATGAAGCAACAAAAAATTACTCATGAGTGCAAAAAACAGAAAAATCGCAATGAATGTCCGCTGCACGTAGGTAACGATGCAAAACTACATTGAGGATTGTAAAAAGCAATAAAAAAGGTACTCTGTGACTGGTTGCGCAATCTATCCAAAAACAGGCAATTTATGAGGACTGCGCCTACTTATCCCTGTAGCCAACTAGTCCCGGTCTCCCCTACCAAGTTTGAAAAAAACTGCATCATAAATACATTTAAATTAAGCATTACAGAGGCAGGTATAATAAAAAGACAAATGTAATTTTAAATCTTAGAAACATAACCAAAACAAAAAAGAAAAATCATGCGTAAAGCATAGATTCTGAAACTCTTTCCAACACTTCCAAAATGTTTTATCAAAACTTCGCCGTTTAATAATTTAAATAAGATACCCCCCAAAAAATGTTAGAAAGCACATAGCACATTTGAAAATCGGATTTAATTACCGTCTATAGTCGGAAAGGTACTTTAATTCGTCTTTGCAGATCTCTATATGATCTATAGTTTTGTATAGTACATTCTACATAGTATGCTAAAATTTACTATAAAAAGAAAACGCATAACACAGTTAAAAATTCATCCTCAACAATTTCTACTAATAGACAGAAACGTACTTGAATGCTTTTGTACAGCCCTGTATGTTATCTATACATTTTTGTACACGTAATATATTGTCTAAATTTAATCCAGGCGAAAACACGCTTAAAACTACTTAAATCATACTTCCAAAAAATATCATCCATAGGTGGCTGTGTACATTGTCCTGTATATGATTTTATTTATATTCTACAAGCATCTCTTAGAATACTAAATGTTGTTGAACTTATTAATGCATATCTGAAACTGAAAACTCCTTGATGCAATTCACGCTCATTCTCAGGATTGTTTCCGAATTATTTTTTGTTGCCTTGTTTATGGTCTATAAACTTTATACATACCACGTATCACACAGACATTTAGTTAATTATTGAAAATGCATGGCATAACTGAAAACGCTGTTTCAGCAATTCCCCTAATAGACAATACTTCGGATGCAGCATTGCATTCGAAATCTTTTATGTGTGCCTGTAAGTGAAGGATATGCGATGCACATCATTTTCTACTGCAAGCATCTTGTAGTAAACCCAGCAATGTATATCAGTTTCACCATATTTGAAATAGTGCAATATAATTAAATGCGAATAGTTTTTCCCCGATGAATAGTACATAAACGAACTTTTTTGTGTGATCCTGTAAAAGAATGATAAATTTTTTGCACCCTATATTCTACAGCAAGCATGTTTTTGTGTACCTTAGCAATTCATATAAATTTCATTGCTTATTTCACTAAAATACACCGTAAACAATTGCTCTTCATATACCATAATATAACGGGATATTTTTGAGTTTCCCTGTATACATAATGTAAATGCTAGAAATAACACATTCTGTGATTATCATCTTCTAGTGCACCTCAATAAGGTATATTAATTTCATTATGTTTAAAATAGTATAACAAGATTAAAATACACCGAAACTGATTTCCCCCCATAGACCATAATATAACGGAATACTTTTGAGTGCCCCTGTAAATGAAGTATAAATACTAAACACTTCATTTTCAATACCGAACATGCCAGCGTAAACCTCAATAACGTATATCAATTACATGACAATCCGAGCATATTTACACGCGTTAGAGCTCGGACAGACAGGCACATAGTGGAGTATTTGACCCGAAATCCTGGTCAAAAATATTTTTCGTTGTAAATATAGTCCGATTGCCTTGAAATTCTTAGATGTTATTGGATATCACTATGGCATGTTTGGTACTGTAAATGAAGTCTATGGCCTTTACGGTTCATTTACAGAGACAGCCGAAAGAATTCCCTTACATTATGGTCTATGGGGAAAAATCGTTTGCTCTGTATTTTAATATCACACTTTTAAACGTGCTGAAATTTATATACATCACTAAGGTGTACTAAGGCACTTATTGTAGAATAGGGTGTGCATAGAATATATCGTTCATTTATAGGGACACGCAAAAGAATATGGCTGAAGAATAAATTTAACTATTGAAGTCTATGACCATGCTGGAAGTGCGTTTATAGTTGTGATTGGCGTTTTAAAATAGAACAATTTTTTTTTAAATATTACTTGGTGTGAATACATTCTATAGATCATATACAGGGCTGCACAAAAGTTCTCAAGTACATTTCCGTTTATTCACCGAAATGGCTGAATGGGCAATTTTAACTGTGGCATGTGTTTCACTGAACTAACTTTTAGCATACTATGAAGTATACATAAAAATCCATAGCTTAGTATAATATTTTATATCTTAAAAGCTGACGAAGTGTAAGTAAGATTTTAATACTTCACATAATAATAAATATACATTTTATAAATATTTTGACAATTAAGAAAAGAAAGAGTCATCATTTAAGAAGAGCACAAAGAGAAAAGAAGTTAAAATATTAATTTACTAAGTAGATATTTTAAAAATACGAATAAATCACATGTTCATTGTCTTAACATTACCGAAGGGAGTTTGGAAGTTGAGAGACTTGTAACCGTAACTATTTACTGTTTTTAAGAGGAAAGTAATTGTTGATAGGTTTGTCTTATTCACTATTAATGTTTAAATAAATGTATTTAATTTTACTACTTATAAAACTTAATATTTACATTTAATAATGCTTATTACATTTAAATTACATTTAATCATTGCATTTAATTTATGTTTAATAGTGTTATATTTAATAGTAGGTTCAGTAAAGTGGAGTCTATATAGTATAGATTGCTAGTTTTTGAATGTATTTAATATATTATCAGTTTCAAAATGACTCTTCAGAACCCTTCATCTTTCTTTTTTTTCAAATGAAAATCAAATTTCAAAGTGATTGCTTAAAAGGCGCAAAGGCCAACATAGTGAAAAAGATTCCAAGCCGGGACTCGAACCCGGGCCATCAGTATAGCGCACTGACGTTCTACCGACTAAACCACTTGGAACGATACCTAGCTCGGAAAATTTCTCACTATTATATGTTGGCAAGGCTACAAACGTAGCACAAGATGGAATATTTATCGTGAGCCACCGACCTGGGGCGAGCACGAAACATAATTAAATCCAGCATCGATAGAAACTATTTTAATACATGGAAATTATTCCAGAGAGAAACATTCGCCTTGCATACAATATTTCAAATGAAAATCAAATTTCAAAGTGATTGCTTAAAAGGCGCAAAGGCCAACATAGTGAAAAAGATTCCAAGCCGGCATTCGAACCCGGGCCATCAGTATAGCGCACTGGCGTTCTACCGACTAAACCACTTGGAACGATACCTAGTTCGGAAAATTTCTCACTATTATATGTTGGCAAGGCTACAAACGTAGCACAAGATGGAATATTTATCGTGAGCCACCGACCTGGGGCGAGCACGAAACATAATTAAATCCAGCATCGATAGAATTATCTAATATATATAATTATGTTTCGTGCTCGCCCCAGGTCGGTGGCTCACGATAAATATTCCATCTTGTGCTACGTTTGTAGCCTTGCCAACATATAATAGTGAGCAATTTTCCGCGCTAGGTATCGTTCCAAGTGGTTTAGTCGGTAGAACGTCAGTGCGCTATACTGATGGCCCGGGTTCGAGTCCCGGCTTGGAATCTTTTTCACTATGTTGGCCTTTGCGCCTTTTAAGCAATCACTTTGAAATTTGATTTTATTTGAAATATTGTATGCAAGGCGAATGTTTCTCTCTGGAATAATTTCCATGTATTAAAAAACCCTTCATCTTCTTCATCACTCTCTTCTTTTTTTTTTTGGGACTACCATCAGACCTTGCTGGAAGAAGAAGTTGTAGGGTCTCGCTACTGTATGGCTTGCTCTTTTTGGTTGATAAACAGAGTTATTAGAAAATATGAAGTTGCTTATTTTCACGTACATTATAAAAGGAAATTTTTAATTAAATTTTCTTGGTGCCGCTTTTCAGTTTTGGAATTAAAATTATGTGTCCCTTTTTAAGGACACCGCCCTCGAAAGGGTTAATTCCCTCCTTTCTTTCCTTATGTTACACACATGAGCCCCAAGAACTAATTATGGAACCCTTTTTCAATAAATAAGTATGTACAATTTGAAGGCGATCGGATATTTCTATCAAAAGTTATCGAGTTGCGTACGTATCTACGTACCTACGTACGTACATACGTACGTATATACAGACATAAAAACAGAATATGCAGGTGAAAAAGCTCTCCGGTAATATCCTGTGAGCTAAAAACCTGCAATACGACAGCAAATATATAGTTCTTATCTCTTCAATTCGGTGGCCGCAAAACAGAACATATAAATAGTCATCCTGAAAAAAAATTGTATAAAAAAATGGCAACAATATGCGGAAGATTTTTTTGCAGAAATTGACACTCAAAACTATAACTAATCCGATTATAATTCAAACATGGCTGGGCAAAGCGCGGCACATATTTAAAAAGCTTTCGTTATGTATAAATCAGAGCCAAAAACGCTTTAAAAATAACCCTTTTACAGATTTAATGTTTTTTTATTACATTAAAAACGAAACTATTTAAATTAACACATAGTTTAACACTAAGCTCTGACCTTTGTTAAACACGTAAGCCCTGTTTAGTTTCAATCCAACGATTCATTGAGCGACAAAAAAAAATATATTTAAACATAACAACAATGTCAAAAAACAACAACAACAATAAACCACGTTTTCTCTGAAAGAAACTTGCTCTTCAGCTGAGGCCAGGAGCCACCGGATGAGCGCACCTAAAATAGACATAGATCGATGCACCAATTAGTTAGCTATTAAAAAATGTGATATTTACAATTGTTGGCGAAATTTTAATTTTTGCATTTTTGGCCAGGTTTCTGGGTCAAATACTCCACTGTGAGGCGGCCAGACAGACGGAGAGATACACCCAATTCATAAACACTTTTCGACTATGTTGGAAAGTGTTATAAAGAAATTCTTAAAGCCTTTTCAAAGTGATTTCTCCCATCTGCAATACGTTACTGCGATCATCACAAAATGATTTAAAGTTCGTCACCACTAATTTTACTGAATATGTATTAGCGTCCAAGTTTAAGCATAATTCATACAGTTTTAACGATACATATACGCAAATTTTTGTAACGATCTTGTGGAAGAAAAGAAAAACTTTCTGATTGACCAGTTTTGTCTCGTATAAATATTTTTAAATTGCAACTTTTGAAGCCAGAAAGCGTTTCCGATCATGCATTGCTATGTGGTTTCCCATGATCTAGGTGTGGTGTACTCTATCTATCCTAACCACTGTGCTGACCCGGTAGAAAACAAATATTAAATTATTTACACTTTGGGCGTTTTGGTATAGTAAAACCGAAGTCGTTAGCTCGTAGTTTTGTATGGTGGCCAGGAATTGATCATGTTATTGAAGATCTTGCACTAAATAGCACTATTTGTGTAAATTTGAAAAATAAGTCTCCTGAGATAGATACACATAATTGGGAATAGCCTGCAGCTCCATGGCAAAGAGTTCATATTGATTATATTGGCCTTATTATGGATAAAATGTTTTCCCTAGTGGTCGATGCTCATAGCAAGTGGCCAGAAGTTTCTATTGTTCCTAATACAACTAAAGAAAATACGATCACTTGTTTTTCTTCCCTTTTTGTCAGATACGGATGTCCTAAACTTTGGTATCAGATAATGCTACTCTATTTATATCTGTAAAATTTAAAACATTCTTAAATAATCATGGTATAAACATATGTTGAATTCTCCATAATCCAGCTACATATAGAATACAACTGGGAGATATTTGCAAATTCTCAAACGTGGGTTTAGAGCCTTAGTTTCAGAATCTGATACTGTGCAAATGAAATTAAATAACTTTCTTTTGTAATGTATAAAGATGCCTGACTAACGAGTTCTGGATCTCTATTTCTAAAGCGTCATATAAGAACAAAAATAGATTTGACTTTTGTTAAAGATAATAAAGCAAAACAGTATTTCTGTGAGGGGACCAAGAGACCAGAGAAAAACAGAAATGATAACTAAATTAAGTCTTAATTCAAACAAAAGGAATACATTAAGATTATACCTGTTAAGACGGTACCTTGTCTAAAATGTACTTGTTTATGGGTCTTTCCAATTCCATATTAGTAGGTATTATAGTTGTTTCTAGATATTTTCTTTTAGAAATTTGGAAAACGTTTCTGTAAAATGCCAATTTTTTATTATAAAATTGTGAACATTTTTTTACCATGAAAATGAATATTTTAAATAAAATTTCAAATCAAACAGTATTTCAAACTTAATTTCAGGAGTTGACCAAATTACTGTGTTTCATTGTATTTAAATAAGACAAGTTGATAAAAACCTTTGAAAATAAATTACTGTTGAATATTTTTTAATAAATAACTGTTGAACGCGATGTTCTTTCAATTTTCATGTCTTTGCGTTCAATCATTTGTAAATTAGAAGCGAAAAAAACAAAACAAACACATGCTCTTTCTTAACTTTTGGAGGTTCATTAAGTTTTAGTTTGATGTTAAAAACGCATCATCTCTGGGTGCCAGCAGTTTTAAATACTACTGATTTTCAATAGATTCATCTGATTGGAAATACAGTACGTAGTTTTGAAAAAAATAACACATTTTTAGAAAATAAACACTACGAATTAATATAAAATGAGAGATTTCGCTGGAATTGACGACAGAACACGTAGCTATCTTTCATTGTTTTACTTGAATATAACACAATATTTCCAAAAGCACACACAGCTAAATATAACGCGCAAATTATATACATATTTACAATTTAAAAATAATTTCGTTTCGAAACATTCACTCTGAACATCTTATACATCAAAATTAAAGCATTTGCTTTCGAGTTACATTGTTACGACTCAAAATCGTCGAACATCATTCTAACAACATTCTACATCAACAAACCTGCTGTTGCCATTCGCAACAAAGTAAAAGTGGCTTCGGTGAGTTTCTTCTTCTCGCGACATCCTCCCCACCTGAGTTTTGGAAGAAACTCAGCAAAGATAAAACTGAAAAATACTGAAATGACATATGAATACAAATACTAATCTAAACAAAAGCTTAAAACATACACTAAAAATACAGATTCTAATAAAGATACACAAAATCAGAAAAATTAGAAATAATGAAAATATTTTCAAAATTTAAAGTTCTAAGTTTTTAGAGTCTTTAAAGAAATGTTCATATTTAATGAAAAGTTCAAACTGAAATGTTCGTAGTTCAAAAGAGAGTCTTTTTGGAGTTTTTACTTTTCTACGAGAACGAGTCTGAATATCTATATTTTTTACAGATTCACTGTTTTTTGATTGTTCGTTGATTTTATCAACTGTAACTGATGCAGGATCTAACTGAAAATGTTCACAGTCTTCTTGTGTGATCTCAAGCGGGTAAAGCCTTTAGACTGGTCTCAATAAAGTTCCTTTTGCTGTTTTCAACTTAACAAGCCTGACTACTCCATCTTTACCAGGAAAACGTTCTATAACTTTTGCTAGAGGCCAATACAGTCTTTTCTTATCATCTCGACCAATCAAAACTACATCTCCAACTTTAACTTTGTCATGCCTTTTAGGGATGGAAGATCGCAGAAAGCCTAAGTATTCCCTTTTGAATCTCTGTTTTAGATTCTCTCTTACCTTTTGAATATATCACCATCTTTTCAAAATATTAGTCTTTTCAATTTGGTCTAAATCAGGAACTTCACTTGTGCGAATATCTTGTAGAAATGATGCAGGGGTTAAAGCTCTTAAATCAGATTCTTCGGATATATAAGTTAGTGGTCTGTTGTTCATTACTGATTCGCATTCGCAGACAAGAGTTAGCAATTCTTCATATGTCAAAGACGAATGTCCTAATTTTTTTCTGAGCAGATCTTTAAGAATTCCAATTAGCCTTTCCCAAAACCCTCCCCACCATGGGGCGGAGGGTGGGTTAAACTTCCAACAAATTTCATTGACTTCAAATGTTCGTTGAATCATTGCCCAGTCCAGTTCTTTCAATGCTTTATTCAAGCCTGTAAAATTTGTTCCATTATCAGAATATAACACAGATATCCGACCTCTCCTTGCTATAAATCGTCGCAGAGCTTGAATCATAGCATTAGTACTAAGAGATGGAATTAATTCAAGATGGACCGCTCGAAATACTGCACAAGAAAACAAGGCTATCCATACCTTTTCTCCAGATTTTGTCAGTAACGGACCAGCCAGATCAACTCCTGAGACTTGGAAAACTCTTACTACTTTTGTTCGGTCTGTAGGGAGAGGGGGGAATGGCACTTCAATGTGTTTTACCTTTTGCTTCTTGCATATAACACATTCGTTGATTACACTTCGTATGGTTCTTTTTCCTTTTAAAATCCAAAATCTTTCTCGCAGAATGGTCAAAAGTATAGATGTTCCAGCATGCTTGTTCAGAATATGTTCTTGCTCAATAAGATTTTTACTACTGCATGTTTCGAAGGAAGAATCACTGGAGCAATAAAATCATAAGTTTCATCTTCATTAGCAAGTCTTGATTTCAATCGTAATAGACCCTCTTCATCTTTAAAAGTTTGGAAATTAGCAAGAGATTTTCTGCCATCTTCATGAGAAAAGTATTCTGTCTGTACAGAACGGAAAAGTATTTTCTGTGCATTCAATATTTCTTCCTTTGTAAGCAATGCATGTTTTCTCAAATCACGAGCTTTGGGGTGAAAGCGCATAATCCAGGCTAGCACTCTTACTATTTTGGAAAATTTCGAAATTCTTTCAGCTAATTCAGAAACAATAGTCTTAAATTCTACATTGCTAGCAGAAACAACTGTTTTCCGTTTTTCTTGTTCAATTTAATCTTCGTTAACATTGACGGCGGATTTAGGCCATTGTTCTTTTGAATTCTTTAACCATGCAGGTCCTAGCCACCATTGGGACTTCAGAAGTTGCTTAATTCCACATCCTCTGGATGAAAGATCAGCGGGATTCAGCTCACCAGAAATATGAAACCAATTTTCAGGGTCTGTGAGTTGTCTTATTTCTTTCACTCGATTAGAGACAAAAACTGACCATTGTTCTTGTCGTTTAATCCAACTAAGAACTGTTGATGAATCAGTCCAAAAATACTCGTCAATGCTTTCCAATTCTAGAGCACCTTTTATTAATTTAAATAATCTTGCTCCGAATGTAGCCGCCATCAACTCTAATCTTGGAATAGTTATCTTCTTTAAAGGCGTTATCCGTGATTTGGCTTGCAGTAAATTGACCTTACTGTACCATCAGGGGACTCGGATCTTAGAAAAATACAGGCCGTATAAGCATTTTGACTCGCATCAACAAAAGTGTGCAAGCTTAAATTAGATTCTTCTGTGGCACCGCTCCATCTTGGAATTTTTATAGACTTCAAGAGATGTAGATCTTTAAACCACTTAAGAAATTTTCGTTTAGTGTCTTCGTTTAGTTCTGCGTCCCATGGTTCCTTCGTTTTCCAAATAGATTGAAGCAAAAGTTTAGGTTGTATTAACGCAGGGGAAATAAATCCTATAGGATCGAAGACTCTGCTGATAAGGGACAAAATTTTTCGCTTAGTTATTTTTTCTGATTCATCAAGATTTAAAAGTTCAGAATCGATTTCGAGAGTATCAGAACTCTTATCCCATATTAAGCCTAATACAGACGTTTTAGAATTTCCTAGAGGAAAAGTATCGCAGTTATTGTACGTAGTACTTTCCCAACTTCTAAGATCAAACTTTGCTCTTTTCATTACTTCTGTAGATGTTCTTACAAAATTATCTAATTCTGAAGTATTGTGAACACTTGTTACACAATTATCTACGTAAAAACTGTCACGCAATTTAACAAGTACTTCTTTGGAAAATTCCCCTTTCAATAATTCTTGGGACAAATGGTGATGAATAACTGCCATCAGAAGAAACGGGCTACTTGTAACCCCAAAAACACAACGATTATGGCGGAGAACCCTTATAGAGTCATCATCATTATACCAAAAAAATCGTAAAAAATCTCTGTCATTTTCGTGTAAAGAAATCTGCAAAAAGGCTCTTCTTATATCAGAAATAACACCAATTTCATAAAGACGAAATCTGGTCAAAATCAAAGGAATAGTTTCTATAAAATTAATTCCAGTCTCTAAACAATCATTCAATGAGGGGAAATTAGTTGTCTTAGCCGAAGCATCGAAAACAGGCCTAACTTTCATAGAAGACAATGAGGACGTTTCTTTTATTATGGCACGATGAGGTAGATAATGAGCAACGGATAATGATAACTCATTTTCAGGAACTTCTTCAATTACACCTTCATGAAGCCATTCTTCAAAAATTTGATGGTATTTCTCGATACCCAGTTTTCTCTAATTTCTTGGTAGTAGATTCAAGTCTTCTTAAAGCTAGATCATAATTAGTAGGTAGAAAAGAATGATCCTTCTTCCAGGGCAAATGGACTTCGTATCTTCCATCATCCTTTTGTTTAACTGTATCTTCAAAATGCATCATGACAGCTCTTTCCGAATCTTCTTTACTATTTTGTTCAATAGAATACCGAATACCAAGAAGTTCTAAATCCCATAATGCTGAAACAGGTACATCTTCTTGAGACAGCATACTGACTACAGTCATATTCACTTCATTCTGACGATTAAACTGAGGGAACTTGCCTATTAAAGTCCAACCCAATTTAGTTTCCATAGCCACCAAACCGGATTTTAGTTGTTCTCTTCTTCCTGTGAATAGCTTACCAGCTACATCTGCTCCTAAAAGTACCTCAATAGGCCCTGATTCTCGAGTATCACTCAAGTAGATTCCTTTATTTTTTAGTTCGCGCATCCAATAACCATATTTAATCGCAGAAATATCATTACATATAACATCTTGATCTAAAGTATCCAAATTACAAACATAATTACCATCAAGACTACTTAAATAATTTTTTTAGCATTTATGCTTAAACATTTTTGTTTTTCTACCGCCAAATAATGAATGGCAAAACTCTTCTTCTCTTTGAAAATCAAAACCCAGTTCCTTAGCAGTGGATTTTAAAATATAAGATTTTTGGGATCCTGTGTCTATAATTATTCTTGCCTTACGGCTTGAAATTTTCCCTTTTATATTTACAACTAGCGTTTGTAATGAAACTTCATTTGTGGAAGAAAATTTCTTATTTATGTCATGGTTATGTGTAAAAAGTGCATCAACACTTTTTTCTAGCCTCATCATTGGGGGATTTTGATATTTCTTTAGATTTATTACATTCTAAATTAGGACACATAAATTTTACATGTCTTTTCGAACAATTTTGACATCTAATGTTCGATCTAGTACACGAAACAGCCATGTGGCCCTTAGAAAAGCACGTACGGCACAGTCCTTTACTTCTGATGTTCGAAAGTTTTTCTGACATCGGCATAAAAAATGCCTTCTTGCAGAAACGCAATTCATGGTCTTTCGAACAAAATACGCATGTGACATCATTATAATTATGAGAAATCAGTTCTGCCGTGGAAAAGTTACTGCCTTTAGAATTCTGGCTTGATGCCAAATTTTTTCTTTCTGGTACAAAATTACAAATATCTGATCTACTCAATTTTATTTTTTCCTCTGACTGTACTTCATTTTTAAGAAATAAAATTATAGCGTCGATGCTGGATAATTTTTGTTCATTTTCAATAGTTCCCCTCTGTCTTTCGAATGATCGTAGAATATTAACCGGTAATGAACTCTCAACCAACGGATACAATATAACACCACACATTTCTGTAGTGACACCTAGCGAACCCAATGCCCTGATTTGGGTCGAAAGTTTATTGTATAAGCTATTCAAAGAATCAACTTTCTTTTTTGTTGCATTATTCAATACTAGTTTCAATAATTCTCTCACATAAAAATCGATTAGCAAATCGGATCTATCATATCTCTCTTCTAAACTATTAATCGCTAAAGAGTAGTTATCATTTGTCACTGGGAATGACTCTACTAATTCCCTGGATTCTGAATTTATTTTCATCGACTGAATTAAATAATGGAATTTATCCACGTTAGTTAAATTTGTATTTTCATGTATAGTTTTGAATTGGTTCCAAAAGGTAAGCCAATCCTTTAAATCTCCACCAAACTTATACAGTTCAACTTCAGGGAGTCGTAAAGTTTTTCATTTTTCATTTTCTGTTTCAAATTTACTAGCCGAATTATTTTCATTTCGATTTAATTTTGTCTTAAAATTATCTAACCGCCGCTGTGCTTTTATTTGGATTGTTAAAGCCTTTTCTCTATATTCTTCAACTGAATCGAATTCTGCTTCAAATTCGGTATCATCTGATAAACCATCTAAATAATTCTTATGAGTAATCTCTAACGCGTCAGCTTTCTGTTTAAATAAATAGAAATGAATTTCGATTTTATCATGTTCGGCATTTGCGTCATTCAATACACTTTCTAATTTATTGTATGCTTTGGTAAAAGCTGAACGTTGAGTCGTTTTATTTCTTTTTAAAACTTCCATTTTTACTATCGGAGTTATGCAATATTTTTAAATTCTAGCACATAATAATTATATAACTTCAAAATGGATAGTTTCGTTCTTACCTTTAATCTTTTCTTAGCTGCATAAATCTGCCAGAATCCAACGAAATCGCCCACCCGGGGGCGCCAGAAATATAGAAAATAAACACTACGAATTAATATAAAATGAGAGATTTCGCTGGAATTGACGACAGAACACGTAGCTATCTTTCATTGTTTTACTTGAATATAACACAATATTTCCAAAAGCACACACTGCTAAATATAACGCGCAAATTATATACATATTTACAATTTAAAAATAATTTCGTTTCGAAACATTCACTCTGAACATCTTATACATCAAAATTAAAGCATTTGCTTTCGAGTTACATTGTTACGGCTCAAAATCGTCGAACATCATTCTAACAACATTCTACATCAACAAACCTGCTGTTGCCATTCGCAACAAAGTAAAAGTGGCTTCGGTGGGTTTCTTCTTCTCGCGACAACATTTTTATAATGTCGAATAAGGAATAAATTGTACTCTCAAATGCAATCTGTTTCAAAACTGTATCTAAATTAATAATTTTCAAACACGAATAATAAAAAAAATCCCTTTCTATCGTGTGCAGTTATCTATCTGCACTTAAAACAATATAAATAGAAAAAATCCTGGATCCGAGCCTGCTATTTTCAATAGGGAATGTCCTACGGTAAACCTGAACCGTATACCAAGCTCACTATAATGCAAATATACAGGGTATCCATAATTGAATAACCCTACTTTAAAGATATCTACAGACAAATCTATTATTAATAAAGATGTGAAATGTTGTGAAAGATATAATAAAGGCATGGGAATTTGTTTAAGCTAAAAAATATATAAATAGAAATTGTTCAAAATTTCGCCACCAGATGGCAATATTTAATACATTACACATTTAGCATTACGATAGATTAGAAATTTTAATTATTAACTTAACTTTACTCTAAAGTCAGCATTTCACGACATGGTCCTAGTATTTCTCAGAACACAATGCGGTCAACTGTGGAACCTGCTATCTTACGATTCCAGATGTTATCTGAAAATGATGAAAGTCATGCAGAACCTGTTTGGTTACAACAAAATTTGTTAAACTATCGTAAATGCATGCTAAATGTGTAATTCATTAAAAAACGGCCTCCTAATTTTTTTTCGCTCAAACAAATTCCCATACTTTTATTATGTCCTCCAAAACATTTCACAGCATTCTGAACAATAGTTTCGTCTGTAGTCGACAATTTAAAAATAGGGTTGATTAATTATGAACATCCTGTAAATAACATTTCTAAACTATCATTATGCTAAATGTGCAATTTATTAAAAATAGCCCTCTGGTGGAGAAATTTTGAACTGCTTTTATTTATATATTTTTTAGCTTAAACAAATTCCCATCCCTTTATTGTGTCTTTCACAAAATTTCACAACTTTATGAACAAAAGTTTTGCCTCCAGACAACTTTAAAGTAGGGCCGTTTAATTGTGTACACCCTGTATTTACACCTCAGGCAAACCGAAGTCGTAAATAACTGAGTTAGGAAGAGTTAAAAACTGAAACGAAAAATAATATTATAAGAAAACTAAAATAGAAACAGCATTTAAAAATTGTTAATACAAATTTGGCTTTTTAAAAGTGTTTAGCCCCTTCGCGACGGGAGCCTTTTACGAAATGTTTATTACTTTGCTACCGGTTTTTAAAAACAGAAGTTTGTGCCTATTCAAATCGGGAAAATGCTCGGATTAAATAAGGCAAATTTTACAGTAAAATTTTACTGGTGACAATAAACGAGGGTCCTTAGGCCTATTTCCGGCACGTATACGTGTCGCTCGTCCCCAAGGGGTTAGATAATGTTAATGTTTCGTTAACAATCCTTTAAAAAAAAAAAAAAAAAAAAAAAAAAAAAAAAAAAAAACCTTTATTCGCAGAATGTATTTTGTAAATTCACAACTACACCATTTAGACTAAACACACAGTCTTTTTTCAGAATATGAATGCAATTTTTAAATAAGTGTCGACTACAAATTAAAAATTGTAACAACATTTATTACAAATGGTAACACCGACATTTGATATTTTATTTGAGTTCTTTGGATGAAACAGCAAAGAAAAGTACAGTCGTGGAAAAAAAAAACACCAAACACCCCTTACTAACTCTGCAAAAAAAATATCGTAGAAGAAAGTTAATGGTATCAAACGATTGGTAACAAAGTCTACTTTTAAATGATGTATATAAAATTTGCTTAGGGGGCCATCTACATATTAAAACGAACCATAACTTTTTTCTTTTTTCAGTACCAATACACAATGCTGAATGAATTCAACATCCTTCAATTAGCCTAAAAATTTTTTTTTTATGCAATTCGTACGATACGTTTCCGAGAAATTAATTATTTTAAAACAAGCGTATTTTAGGAGCTATAGTCAAATTGAAGTTCGGTACTCGATTGTTGACCGAGAGAGCCCCCTTCTTGATCAAGGCATCTTAAGCGCCACTCAAGCAGACATTGAAGACTGCTAGATTACAGGATAGCATAAGAAATTTCAAAATATCTAGTCACTTCTATCATAGATGGCCCCTTAAACCATCATTTTGCCGTTTTTAAAGCAAAATTTGAAAACTACTTGGAAGAAAAATGTGAAATTTTGGATTTCCATAAAGCAGGACTTAATAAATCTAAATCCATCAAAAATACTATTGGTTGCAATTCATAATTTTTTTCGAGCGTTAATGTCATAATTCATAATTCATATCATAAAATTATAAAAATTGCAAATTCAACGTATTTAAGTTTGGATATTTTAGTATTATTGCTACACAAAAAATTAGCACATTAGGAGTATAATTTCAGGAGATATTAATAAAAATATAAAAATGTAATTTAAACATTAGAAACACTAAATTTTGAATATTTATTATTCAAAAACTTATCATTCAAATAATTTGAAATTTGGTGGCTGAGCATAGTTTGAATCGAAGATTTGAAATATCTTGTTAAAATTGGGTATTGCCACTGAAAAAAAATGAAGTTTGGGTTCGTTGTAATATGTAGACGGCCCCCTAAGCAAATTTTATATACATCATTTAAAAGTACACTTTATTTCCAATTGTTCGGTTCCAGTAACTTTCTTCTTGGATAATTTGTTGAGGAGTTGGTAGGTGGTGTTTACTTTCTTTTTTCCACTACTGTACATATTTTATGAACTTTTCGTAAAAACAAAATGGGTTAGGGTTTATCCATAAATTTAAATAAATAAAATTAACATTTTATAGGGATTCATACCTGAAGCATTCAAATAATAACAGGAAAAGTTTTACAAAAAGTATAAATATAAAATAAACCTTATAAAAGATTTGTAGACTTTTACTTGGTTACTTTGTATAGGAGCAAACGGTAACAAAAGACAGACCCATTTAGTGTTGCTAGGTATACCGCGTCAGGGACAACTCTCTCTGGACAACAGTATTTTAAACTAATTTTTTTTTCTCCTTATCTAATGGCAGAATTCTCTGCGATTACAGACGGCGAAATAAACTGTGAGAAACTAGTGATGCCCAGAACATTTGGAGCCCCGATTTACGTGGGAGACCTGGCAACACTAGTCCCACTAAACCGTCGAAAAGTAAAATTTCTGCATATATCGGAAACTTATTATAGGAATGAGCTGTAAAAGCACACAGTCATTCTCTTCACGAGGCTGGTTCTTTTTATGCAAAAATTAATATTATGTCATAATTAATAATTGTTTAAATATGAATTTAATAATAATTTAAAAAAAAAATATATTCATTTTTGAATCAAAAGAATGCCTAGATTATGTTTGGTTCTATGCCAGATTTTTGGAAAGGTACAAATTAAAGTTTGTTATGCGGGTTTAAGCGTATCGGCATCCTCAAACTTTGATCCTTATGAAAACTACGTAAACTATGATATTATTCCGAATTGATTTGATCCAAGAAAATTAAATTAAGTGTCAAATGTATGTGATAGCATTTGAAAAATAGAAGTTGGTCAATTTTTAATATGTAGACGAGCCCTGTTTAAAAAATTACATTCCTTTTCTGGGAAAAATAAAACATTATTTCTAGTCTAATGACACTTTTGTTGGAATTTTGTTGTAAACAATCTGCGAGTAAAAGAGAGTGTATCTTTCTTTTTTTAACGGATTGTAAATCTGCATTATATTATTATCTAATATAATAGCTGCGAATAAATATAAATGTCGAATACACATAGCTATCTTGGACTGTATCTGATCGCATTTTGTTATCTAGATATTGAGGAAGTGACACGCGGCGAACGCTTCCTTAAAAATAACCTCAGCCTTCAAACCTTTACTTGACGGATGACCGTATGAAGTTATTTTCAATTGTATTGTGTTTCACACCTCTTTAAGCAGTGTAATAACGCTTATTATCCTAACGGAATATCATACATATCGATTTACCAGATAATTTGTTTTTTAATATTTAATGATCAATAGTTTCCAGATTCGGAATTAGGTATTGTGAGTTCAAGGTCATATTTCTTTGTTTATAACAACTAAAACAGCAGAACAACTTGAAATAGCCAATAAATAAGTATATATAATTAAATTAAAACCACATGTGTAGAAATAAATGGAAAATATAGTACAATAAAGGACAAAAAATTAACACAGGAAATTGAAAATGCAAATATAACAAATTATGCGTATCATACGGATTCATCAGAGGACCTTCATAAGAATAATTCACAGTAAAGACACGTTATTTCGTCGAATATTATCGGCATTAGGCCTAAAAATGACAATTGCAAGCTGGTTATAACATATCGAACAAGTTGGAAATTGCTCGTCAAACGTGGCAAATGAGGTGCGTTCGTACTATAACAAGTTTTATAATTATTTTTTGCATCCCATATTGTACTGAATGTATAATTTTTTGCACTTCATAAAGTCCATAGTCTTTAACATCATTAAAATGCACTCCCAATAATTTTTTCCCCATTCCCCGAACACTTTTGACTGTCCCTGTAATTAAACTATACATCCGATTTTCCTAAAATTTGAAATGGCTCGACAAAATTTTGTAACAATTATATATTTAAAATTTCAGACCATTTGGAAGGCTGTAACATCATTAAAATGCACTTGCAATAATTTTTCCCATTGGCCGTAATGTAAAGAAAAACTTTTGACTGTCCCTGTAATTAAACTATACATCTGATTTTCCTAAAATTTGAAATGGCTCGACAAAATTTTGCAACAATTGTATCTTTAAAATTTCAGACCATTCGGAAGGCTGTAACATCATTAAAATGCACCTGCAATAATTTTTCCCATTGGCCGTAATGTAAAGAAAAACTTTTGACTGTCCCTGTAATTAAACTATACATCCGATTTTCATAAAATTTGAAATGGCTCGACAAAATTTTGCAACAATCTTATATTTCAAATTTCAGACCAATCGGTTAGGTAGTTTTTGCTCTGTTATATGCGGACAGACGGACGGACAGACGGACGGACTGAACGACGACTATAGGTGCTACGTATTTATATAATTACGAACGCACCTAAAAAGCACAAGAAAAAGGGAAAAAATAAGAGATTATAATGGATGTAAATGCACCAGACTATGCTGAAATAACAGGAGATAAATAAATATATAATGTTCAAAGAAAAACAAAGGATATGTACGAGAGTCAGTCTGAAATTTTTGAGATACGGCTAAATGACACAAGTTAAACTTACCAAATCATAGGAGTGCTCAGAGTAATTCCCTTCAATATCAGTGAACTTTTGTAGGCGAATTTTCCAAAGATTAAATGTGTCGTCTAGTTGCAAAACCGGCCATCTCCAAAAAATAAAATTTTGAGAAAAAGCTGATTTTTTACCACACTTAGACAAATAAAGTTTGGAACCAAAACTCTTCAGTTTTATAGTCATTAGGGCAATATATTTGAAAACACAAAATAAGGTGGCAAGGGCACATGAAGGGAAGGGGTTATTTAGGTCTTTGTTTTGGATTTGGCCACCTTTGCAACTTACTTTGGAGTTGGCCGGTTTTGCAACAAACCAGAAATTAATTTTTGCTAAATTTAATCTAACATTGGGTTTTTAGGGGTTGCAAACACACAAAAATGTTTTGTTCAACTTAATGTTATTTAACAAAAAGAACTTTAGGAAAGTTATTAACGTAAAACGACTTTTACACAGTTACTGATTGTTAAAACTGACTAACAGTTAAAACTAACTGACTAGCTGTTAAAACTGATTTAAATGTCACTAAACAAATGATTTAAATGATATGATATTATTTTAAATAAAATTATTAAATTTTAAAATCATACTATGTACATGTGCATACAATTTCAAACCTTTGTGGTCTCATCGTTTTCAATAGTCTCACAAATTTCGTCATGATGGTCCATCCATAAGTCTTTTTCTTCATCATCTTTGCTTTCTGCTTTTTAAGCAGCTGATGCCAATATATTTTTTGTAAAAAAAATAACCGCTTGCCAGAATCCCAATTTGGTTCGAAATGTTTCGTCAGCAAGTTTTGGACATCCCGAAGTTTTAGAGGCTTCACCACGGTATCCGAGCCACGTCCTCGAGCTTGCTGTTCATAATACTTCTCTTACTCTTGACAACAGACTTTCTGACTTCTACCTCAGATTTGTAGAAGACCTCCCCTTGCACCAACAGCTTATTTTTATATTCTGTTATGGAAATTTGTTTCGTAGGACCAAATTTGAAATGTCACAGTGCAGGTGGTTTGGGGAAGAAATTGCTGGTCTTCTTTCAGACTTGAAAACTGTTCCCTATTCAGATAAAATTTCTTCATACTTTGCGGTCTGAAAGAGGGGCTCGATTTTCTTCAATCTCCTTTCAATTTGAGCTGAAACACGGTCTGGACGGATAAAAGAATATTAAATCAACGTAGGCAAGTTATTAGATTAATAACATATTATGGCATCATGATAATTAATTAATCAAAATATGCTAACTATGATGATATTATGTTATCAACTAATTATGTATTATATTATCCCCAGAGTGCATTACCTATAAGGCAACGTAGGCTATGGCCAAGGGGCTTACGTTAGGTAGGGTTCGCAAAATTAAGAACTTTAAAGTTTTTAAATTTAATGAAACAAGAACAATTTAAAATTTTAACGAAAAATGTTAAATAAAAAATGTATTTGTAATAATTACATTTAAAACAATTTTTCTACTTCTCGATACACCAACACAAAATTCTCTCAGATTTTATGTGTAACAAAAGCCCATTCATTTCCAATCTACAATCCTCAAAATACTAAAATTTATAAAGCAAAATTTAAATGTATTATTAATTAATTAAATAGATAAAAAAAATTTTAAATTTGTCAAAGAAAATTCACTTACAGTTTTATGAAGGGGGGCCGGAAAAGTATTTTGACCTAGGGCGTCAAAAAATGATAAATCACCCCTGGTTATCAAAAGGTGTACATTACCTTTGAATTTTGGGTTTTCTCCTTTACCACGTCGTAGATCCACTTTGCCGCTTCCTTGGTTGATTAGTAGACACTTCTTCCAGAAACACTTCCATAGTCGGAGAAAACACGAAGCTAAATTATTAGAAAATTTGTATGCACCTAGGGAGAGCAGTCACAGGCGAGAGAAAACACGATAACGTTAATCTAATCAACAAGTGAGAAGTTATCGTGGGGTCGAGCAGAAGCGTCAGCTAGCGGATATGGAGATGGCCGGTTTTGAAACTCACCGGCTGAAGGATTTGGCCGCTTTTGCACCACATCGTGAATTTCAAACACATATAACACAGGAATTAACAGGTTTTTGCATGGTTTATCGTTTCCAGATGATAGAAACCTTTACTTAGAACTAAAAAAAACACAAAAAACCCATTTTCAATTTTTGAGGGGTTGGCCGGTTTTGCAACTAGACGACACAAATATCTCAAATCATCCATTTCTTGGAATAGATGAAAAATATTCTTTTACTAGAAAGATAGAACGATCAAAAATGACGGAAAATGAGATATCAAGATATATACAGATTTCTGTATTTCGCCAAGGCCCTTACACAGGAAAAGTACCGAGTAAATTTAATTTCTGTATTCGGCTATCTAAAGCACATTGAAACCGAACAGTTAGGGGCTCGGATAGTACAGCGCCGTCTAGTGGCGGTTATTTTATTAGTAGCATCGGATTGAAGATGTAAAGACGTACATTTTCGTACATTACACTTTAAATTCTGACCCATAGATATTAAAAATAACCTTAAATGTACGGAGTTTAAGTTAAATTTCGGTGAGCTCAATTATGAAAAATTAATGGGTTTCAATGGGAATTTCGCCACATTAGGCAGCTATCGCCAAATTGGTGTCATATATGGCAACTTATTTTTGTCGCCAAATTTGACGAAACATGGCCTCACCAAATTTGGAGATATATTGCGAAGTTGATCAAAATTTGACTGTATTGTGGTAACCTATTGTGGCTGCTATTAGTACTTTTCAACTATTACTCATTGTTGAAGCTCATACAGATTTCTCCATAGAAATCCTAACATGGTCGCGATGAATGAGGCGGTCCAACCGGAATTGTGAGGGACACACAGAGACTTGGATTTTATATAAATAGATAGTCTCATCAATCTGATCTTCGAAATGAAAACAACGGCCATGTAATTTTTTCATACATTAAAAAATAGCCAAAAGTCACACATATCCAGATCAAGAGAAGAAGGTGGAAGTTCTATCACTTTGATTTTTTTTGTTCAAGAAATTCGACTGTAATCCTTGCTGAATGAGAGGATGCATTGTCATGGTGAAGCATGAGTCCCCTAATATTCATCTCTTGAAGAACTTTTGGAAGACACTTAGTGGTGCACCAGTTAGCTGTAACTGTCTTCTGTCCCTCTAGATTGATGGCTTTGATCACACCTGTACTTCTGAAGAACACGGCATACATTACTTTTTTCATTGCTCAATGTCTTTTCGCCATTGTTGGTTTTGGATCATCTTCAAAGACCCATACTTTACTTTCTTGACGTGTAATATAAAAAGGGTATTTACGTCTCATCACCTGTTATGATTTTAAAAATAATGCTGTGGCCACCCTCATTAAATAATTTTAGTGTTCCTTTAGTGATTCTGACACGCTCCGGTTTTCGGTTGTCTGTTAAATTATGGGGAATCCAACGACAAACTAATTTTTTCATATACAGTTCTTCATGAATAATTTTATGTATAGCTGCGGATCTAATTTTAAGTTCCTTCTGCATCATTTGATAGGTGCAGCGATTATCATCAATTAACATTTTTCGTACAGACGACACATTTTCTTGGACTACAGCTGACAATGGTCTTCCTGAGTGTTCTTCATCCAAAAGTGAATTTTGAACTCTTCTACATTCTGTAAACCATCTAAGTACAGTGGCACGGTATGGCAGGGCTTAATTTCTAACAGAAAAAGTACCAGAGACCAAATATTCTAGGTACTGGTACTAACAACTGTACCGTTCTCCCTCCCTCCCCATCACTCCAATCTACATATTTATATTTTGTACATTATTTGCAAAATTTAAAGCATTTTTTTTAAATATAATATATCTATCAGCATATACTTTAGCTGTCAACTATTCCACTTTTTAGTTATCACTCTTTCCGAATAGTAATCTTTGCCTAATTATAACGTTAATTGCAATGTTTTGTTAATTCTACGATTAAATATGGTAAAGATTATGATTCGGAAATAGTGTTAACACAAAAAAGGGACAGTTCGCAGCTATGTATTTTTATGAAAAAATTAATGAAATTTACAGAAATTAATATTTATATGGTGAAGAAGGGAACAGTGTTTCAATTTCCTATAAAATGTGCATATCTTACATTATAATCGATTACTTCCGCATAACAATCTTTTGTGGTAAGTCCCTGAAAATCAGATTAAATTAAAAATTTGACACCATTACCGGAAAAATTCAATGCTTTTACAGAAAAAGGGGAAACACTGCTCGATTGCTTTTTTTCAGAATAACAATACATGGCACTACTTACAAATGAAAATGACTTCGTAAATGTGCAGAGCAGAGCTTTAGCATGACCAGTGTTTATGACTCAAAATAAATAGAAAAACCACTAACGTGACTTTTATACTCGTCAAATTCAATGACGTGATTTTTATACTCGTACGCAATAGAAGAAAAAAAAAATCTGAAACAGATGAAAAAGCTGATGCTCGTTGGGTAAAAATAGAAAGTATTCCTTCATTTTAGATATCCAAAAAAAAAAAAAAAATCCTACTGTCGTAAAAGAAAATCGAACTGAAAACAAATCCATTGTTCAGTCTCTTGGGTGGCGTCGTATCAATGCTTCGCCGACATAAATTTGCAAATATCACTAGAATAGAAAAACACGATTTCAGTTTTTCCTTCATTCTGATCAAAATAGCCTTAAAATGATTTGAAATGGAATATAATACGTAATTTTGAAGGAGGATTTTATTTTTCTATTCATGAATAAATAAAATTTTGAATATGAGATAAATTGGTCTTGAGTCAGTCCAAGCCCAAAAACTGATATAAAAATTGAGTCCGTTTTATCTCCACCTCCTATGTGTGCGACACATTACGTCACACATAAGTCTTTTGATAAAAAAAGGATACAAAAACTCGGAAATAGGAAGGAAAGAAAAGGGTAATTTAGGCTCCGGTTTTTCGGAAGTGCTATTGCACCGGGTTCCGAAGCCCTGTATTTATGAGCTCCTGTGAATTCCGACCAATATTTAAATATTTACTGAAACAGAGAAGTACCGGAGATGGGCTCAGGCGCAAATTAAGCCCTGCGATGCTGCTTCCATTTCCATATGCTAATCGTAGACGTTGAAGGCATTCTTTTTCATTTAGCTCCACTTTAAAATCATAGAAAATTGTACCTTGATAATGCTCTCGCGTCAATTCCATTTCCTCTTTTTTCAAAATTTATTCTAGGATAGCTAAATTGCAATTATTGCCACAAATTATCGCCTGTGGACATAAAAGAGTTCAAATTTACATATTCGACCAATAATTTTATTTTGCCGTAAATCGTTTGCACCTGTCTCAAAAATTTCAGAGTTAGCCTCGTATATATAGGAAAACATAGTTTAATTAATGCCAAAATAAGAAAAAAAGAAAAAGAAAAATTATTTATAATATTAGTAAGTAAAACACATGCGGATTTCGAGTGAACATGCTATCAGTAACAGTACATAATAAAAAAAGATGAGAACAAATTGAAGCAGGGGTGAAGTTCGGAAGTTCCCAAAAGATTGAAACCCACTTTAATTTTTCACCTGTTCAAGATACATAGGATATGTAAATTGCAAAAGTGTTAAAATAGGATACACTCTAAAACTGGGAGGAGGGAAAAGCTCACTCTTTGAAAGAGTGACATGCCTTTTCACTCTTTTTGGAGTGAATTTTGTAAAAATACACTCCTTAAAGAGTGGAATTTCCCACTCTCTAGAAAGGAGTGCAATATCTCACTCCGTTATCGAGAGTGAAGTTGTCACTCCCGAAAGAGTGGCTTGCGTATGCATTGCTTATTAGCCAATCAGAACAGCAAGGCGACAGCGCCCTCGTAAGATAAGAAAAATGATCACATTTTCGTCTAGTCCGCCATCTTAGGATTAACAGATAAGGATATCATTAAAATTATTCTTAATGGAATACATAAAATAAAGGTAAGTCTTATTTAATTTTAACCATTTATTCGTGTAGATATGTTAAGATTATGCACTAAATAGTTGTATGTTGTATAGAAAAATATTGATCGTTAGAGTGTTCAAAAGTGATTGTCTGTTATATTTCTTCATGTAGCGGTTTGAAATATAATTCTTTTAATAACTGAATACGCACTAGAGATTTGCACGGGCCGGCTCGTGCTCGGGCCGATTTTCACTCACGGAACTCGGGCCGATCCCGGGCCACACTTTTTTTCTGAAGGCTCGGGCCGGGCCTAGCTTATTTTTTCTGTACAAAGCCGGGACTGGTTCATTCCGAGTCTTCACGACGCAAAATTTTCAGTCCTAATTTTGACCCAGCCCGTATGAAAATCATTGTCTCACCGTGGCCTGGTCTATTCAAAGGTCAGTAAAATTAGGTCTGGCCCAAAAATGTTTGCAAAAAATGCATACATTTTTAAATCGTCATTCTTCTACCCTTAAACATTAAAATTTATTATTTTTAAAGAACACTAGATTTCTGCGCTTATTAAAATATAGCTAAATTAAAGCGTAGTAAAACGTGTGAAAAGAACCTGCGTATGACGGAACCCAGTTTTAAACTCACTAACGTATTGATCCATGCATAATTAATATACTAATACATAAGAAAAGAATATATAATACATTTACACTCGCTAAGAGGGGAACTTGTCTATAACGCATTTTTTTTTTCTATACAATTCCATCTTACTGTATAGCATTTTCCAGATTTTTAACACTTCAAAAAAAATAAAAAGTCAATGTTTTCTTGAAATTCACTCGGACCGAGATTTTAACTTTTTTCCGGGCCGGGCTCGGGCAGAACTTTTAAGTTTTTTACCGGGCCGGACCAAATTTTTTTCTATGAGTCGGGCCGGGTCCTTGGAAATTTCGACCCGTGCAGACCTCTAAGCTCACAATGCTTAGCAAAAAAATAATCCAAACTTGATTAGTTCGGGAAATGTGAATTAAAAAAAAATGAGTGAAAATATTTTTTTATTCCCTTTCAATGCTGTGTTTGCAAATTATAAAACTTTTACCAACGACCAAAACAAAGAAGTTTTATCTCTTTCGTTTGAAAGGGTGGCTGACTCATAAGAGAAGATAGATTTTCTCAATCGTAGGAGACACGTCATTCGAAAACATTAATTTGCCGTTCTATGAGATTTTTTTTTTTTTTTTTTTGGTTTAATTTTGATTTCGGATTATATACAGTTAAGAGTATTTATTATTGTTTCGTAGTTAAATATGATATTTGATGTTTATGATATTACGAAAAAGTTGGTACAGTGAAACCTCCCTGTGCGATCAACTCTATTAGGCGACCACCTCCCTCAACGACCATTTTTTCATGGAACGAAATTTATTCCCATAGGCTCAATACTAATTTGACCTCCATTCAGAGACCATCCCAGTTGAACCTCCTCCATGAGAGGCCGATTTCTTTGAAGAAAATGAAATAAATTCCGCGTTTTCCTGGTCGCTTGAAGAAGGTTTTATTAAAAAAATAATTCCGGAGAGTGCATTATTCATCAAACTTCTAAACTAAGTTTAGATTTTTTTTTTATCCCGGTAACTTTTAAGTGTTTAAACCCCTTTGTGCCTTTTTAGGCAATGAATTTAACTCTGATTACAAATTAAGACTGACGGTTAATAAATTCCTCTGCCCTGTTGTGTCGGAAAACTCTCAAAGAAATAGATAAAGTAATGAAATCGTCATTATTTGTTCCCGTCCACAAAAAAATGCATTTATTTACTGAACTTCGAAAGGACTTGGAAATAAAAATTATAAAATATAAAACTGTAAAATAACTGTAAAACTCTGCAGTAATTAACTTATGTACTTAACTTTTATTTTGATACTTAAATTTTTATATTTTTTCCTAGTGTGAAAAATAAATTTAAGTAACATTGTTACCATTTTTCAACAATTAAAATCTAGATTTAAACATGACCTCCATTAAGAGACCACCTCTCGGAGAGACCAATTTTTATTGGAACAGTACGTGGTCGTTTTAGGGAGGTTTTACTGTATATTATTTTTTTTTAATTGTATCTAAACATTTTTCTGCGGGTTATGATTTTAAAATTTCGAGACTGAGTAATATAAAAAAAATAATTATAGACATTCTGCATCAGTTATTAAATTTCCTTCAATTTAAACGCATTTTCTACGTTTTTGATGCACGTAATTTTTGGCACTAAAAAATAAAACATGATATTTAAGCATTGAAATAAAATGTTTTTTATGCCTGTTTTGAAGTTTATAGATAAGACAGCTTTAGTATATTTTTTTTTTAAGTTCATATTTTCTTACATGATTTAGGACTGAATATTTTTTTAAAGACATTAATAACTACTTTTTTACATTAAAATGTTTTTCAAACAATAAGAACTTTTATATGCAGTCATTCACTTTATTTTTATTAAAATTCATACAGATACAAATAAATGTAATGTGAACTAATATTTTAACACAATCAAACTGATTGGTAAAGTTATCATACGAATTGAATATTTCCAACTGAGCGAAAAAATGCCCAGGCTGGGAATCGAACCCAGATCCTTGGCTTACAAGGCCAATGCTTTTCCGTTTAAGCTGACTGGGCCGACAACCAGCCAGCATATTTCACTCAGAAAAACCTTATTGGTAATAACATCTGGTCTGTCATGTAGACAGCTCAACAGAATAAACCGCAGGTAAAAGAACTCCATATAAACGATGGATACGCAGATGAACTAATATTTTAACACAATCAAACTGATTGGTAAAGTTATCATACGAATTGAATATTTCCAACTGAGCGAAAAAATGCCCAGGCTGGGAATCGAACCCAGATCCTTGGCTTACAAGGACAATGCTTTTCCGTTTAAGCTGACTGGGTCGACAACCAGCCAGCATATTTCGCTCAGAAAAACCTTATTGGTAATAACATCTGGTCTGTCATGTAGACAGCTCAACAGAATAAACCGCAGGTAAAGGAACTCCATATAAACGATGGATACGCAGATGAACTAATATTTTAACACAATCAAACTGATTGGTAAAGTTATTAACTTTACCAATCAGTTTGATTGTGTTAAAATATTAGTTCATCTGCGTATCCCTCGTTTATATGGAGTTCTTTTACCTGCGGTTTATTCTGTTGAGCTGTCTACATGACAGACCAGATGTTATTACCAATAAGGTTTTTCTGAGCGAAATATGCTGGCTGGTTGTCGGCCCAGTCAGCTTAAACGGAAAAGCATTGGCCTTGTAAGCCAAGGATCTGGGTTCGATTCCCAGCCTGGGCATTTTTTCGCTCAGTTGGAAATATTCAATTCGTATAAATGTAATGTGTTTATTTTTATATTTATTTTTTTTCTATTTCCTAGGTCAATCTTTTCCTATAAAACATATCAAATCTATTTTGCTCATATTCCCAAAATACAATATCTACGGGAATAAAAAAATTAAATTAAATATGACTTACCGTGTCGTTTCATTAATAAGTATTGTTTTCAACAATAATGGGCCAAAGTTAGAAATCGTGATTAAATTAAGGAATATGTTTAAAAGACATATATATACATATTCCAGAGAACTTAAAATTTAGACTGCATGATCATATTAAATAAAACAAAAGCAAATCACAGCAGAAAAAAATACACATTCTTAATATTTAAATCATACTTAGAAGCAATTTAAAAAAAAAAAATATGTAAGTTTATAAGCATTGTTTTTAAGTAAAAAAAGGAAAAATATTTTAGAACAATAGGACTTTGCAAAAATAGCAATAATTTACAGAAAAAGTACGGTAAAAAGATAGGAATTTACATTTAAAACCAAAAATTAAAATGACATCAAACATTGTTAAACATATAATATCCACCTATTAAAAAGTTATTTATAAAACTTTAAAAGTAATATTTTTATACAGGGGCGTCGCCATGGGGGGGTATGGGGGGGAGCCTCCCCCCCCAATATTTGTGAAGTTGGGAAATTTGAGCTTAGAGTTGGGAAATTCTGGATTTTTGAGACATTATGAAATTTTTATTGTTTTGGTGATTATGTTTCTGACTGAGTACTGTAACAGTAAGCAAGTTAAATTATCAAAAGAAATCAGCCACACTCAATCTATCATTGTATTTTTCAGTTCTACAAAAATATTATACATCTACCAGACCTAAATTTCTCTACTCCTATCCACCAATAGCTGACTATCCAGTTCCTTTATTTCCTTCAAAACTTTGTTCCTTTCTCAAAAATTTCACCCTTCCTCCCTTTTCCCTCCCAAAAGAGAATCCAGTTATTTTAATCCAAAGGGATTGCAGCTTCTTTTGAAAATTGGAGATCACTTGTAGCACAACAGAAAGGAATGTAGTCACCTACTTGAAACACAGCTCGGCAAGAAAATTTGATGAGTTTTCACAATTTGCACTAATTTTGCGATTTTTGGACAGTATTTTACTCATTCTCGTAATTTTTTTGCTCCGAAAATTAGTTAACCCTCTGTCAAGACAAAAGCATTATATGAGCAAATGTGAATATAAGAAGTCGTTAGTTTAGATAAATTTGCCACATTTTACCTTTATTTACTTGCAGAAATGTATATATGTCCTGTTCATTTATATTTATAGGTGTTTATGAAATTTTAAACCAAAAGTCCAGTGTTGTGTGTTTAAAGCTGTTCTAATAAATGACTATAAATCTTAGCACGAAAGAACCCTTCATAATAGGAAAAGAGCTTTCGTACAAGATTTTGGAGCATCTAAAAATCCATTCGAGGATGAAAAAGGTAAAAAAGTGGATGATTTGAATTTGGAGCAGAAATATGACCATGAAAGCAGTCCATCAACTGAAGAAAAAAAATCGACATACAGGTTGACATAAACACTGACAGGTTGCACTTGAATAAAATTTTGAAGAAATAAAGATTTCCTTATAGACAAGTTCATAAACAATTATGAATATTAGGATGTGATTGAAGAAGCTGACTTCTGAAAGCACCGTGGGAAAACGGTTTCACCAAATGGAATAGATAAAAATAATAGCATAGCAATGGACATTGATACACATAAGTTTTACAGGGAAGAGTTATAAGAAATACAAGAAAATTTCGACAATTTAGTAATGGGCTTAAATGACAATGTTCCCTATATCAGGAGAATATTGCACCAATACATGCCATATTTAAATTACAATTGTGCAAGGCAAATGTGAGTATCACTAACTTAGAAAAGTTAATAATGTTTCCACCTGGATATGAGAAACCGGATGTGCATGACTTGCAGAGTCAAATGGAAATAAACCAAATTCCAACTCACTTAACAAACCTTTTACTCATGCCATGAAATTCAAAGACTATTTGGGATCAACACTGTCAAACTATATACTCGTACCTTAACATTCACAGCAGCTTATCTTTTTGGCGTTGCATCTAATGAAAGAATCTTTAGTCAAATAAGAATTTAAAAAATATATATTGCAAGCTACAATGAGGTCTGACAGACTTGACAGCCTAATGCTTTTAAAATGTGAAAGTGAAATAATGGATTTTATTAAACTGGACGATGTTAGGTTAGCTTCATCAGGGTTAGCTTGTTTGAAGACCAAAAGAATTGATGTTAAATGAAAACTATTTGGATGTGCCAATCCCAAAACCTTATTCTATCCCATACATGTTAATACTTCAAAATTTGCAATCACAATGTTAAAATTAAATAACAATTCTATGCCCATAATAATGAATTCTAAAGGTTTAATTGTGTGCATTTAATTTATAATTCGTTTAATTGTGTGCATTTAAAAAGAAGATAGAAGCATCGCATTTTTCAAACAAATCATTGAATTTCGACACCCATGCTCTTAGATGTCTGCAACCAAAATTCCAAACCCAAAGAGCTCAAAAGCGATACCTTTGGACAGTATACACCCAAGACCAATAAGGAAGTGTAACTGAATATGAAGTTTGACTAAATTTCCGTGCATTAGTTTTTCAGATATAACTAACGCGAAAATCGTGAAAAATGCTGCACAGCAGTGCCACAGATATATACAAAAACATAATAAGCCCTAAATTATGTCAAGGTTTAACATATGAAATTTAATCAAATTCTGTGCAACAGTTTGAGATATAACTATCACTAAAATCATGTAAATCGTGAAAAATACAGCATAGCAGCGCCACCTTTTGGGTAATTTACATCCAAAACTAATCAGCATTAATTTTTATCGAGGTATAACTGAATCTAAAGTTTTATAAAATTCCGCGAATTAGTTCTTGAGATAGAGCACCCACAAAATTTGTGTCACATTCACACAGACAGACATTTTCTAAAAACAGTCAAATCATGTTCAGGACCTTCTAAAACGTATCAAACCGTCGAAAACCAGTTGTAGAATTTTTTTACGAATTCAATACTTTCGTCTTGTAAAGACAGAAGAAAGTAAAACGCGTGTTTGTTTTTTTTATTAAACAAACCAATAAATAGAATTTTTATATTTCTAGTTTCAAAATTTTTCTTTGGACAGAAATTTTTTATGCATAAGCTTCATTATCATTATTACACACTTTGTGCATATCACTTTAGTTGAATGTTGGAGGAATTTGTTTCAAGTTGGGAAATTTTCGAACTCTTCTCCCCCGAAAAAATATCTGTAGCTACGCCCCTGTTTTTATAGGGTATGCAATAAAAGCAAACACAAAGGATAAAATTGGAATAAAATATATTAGTTTATTTCTGTCAGTAATCTAAATTAAATTCATATGTAACTTTAACTGATTTTTTCCTTAAAAGTTCAATTAGTGTTACAAACTATGAATTAAATAAATATTGCTGATAAAGTATTTTATTCCAATCTTTACCACGCTTGTATCTATTTTCATTGCATGCTGTAAAAGATGTGATTCTTTTAAAATGCCCATAAAAGCAAAATAAAAAAAGAATTGACTGGATAAAAATTGAACTTTCACTTCTATGAAAGAGTGACTATTCACTCCTACCAGGGATGAAAAACCGCACTCCTTTAGCAAGAATGAATAGTCACTCCTCCGAAAGAGTGATTATCCACCCCTGTTTAGAGTGAATATTCACTTCCCAGGAGTGACTATTCACTCTTTCAGAGAGTCAAAATTTTCCCTTTTGCTCAGAGTGAATAGTCACTCTAAAGAGGTTGGGCATATTTTGACAATTCACTCCTCTGGAGTGAATAGTCACTCCTTTTTATTTAGAGTGTAGGCATTAAAATTATGTCAATGAAAGAGCTTTGCCTCTTATTTTCAAAATGTCCCACTTTTTAATTTTTAAACGGTTTCTGGGTCTTATAAATTATTTTTAGAGACATTTTATCCATGCTCTAGAGGTCTGCACGGGCCCGGCGGAATGGAATAGAATTTTCAAACGGGCCGGGCCGGCAGAATTAGGGCAATTTTCTCAACGGACCGGGCCGGCAAAAAAATTGAACGGGTCTGAAGGGCCGGGCGCGGCCGATAAAAAAAATTAATCGGGCCTATCGGCCCGATATAAGAATTTGAGAGGAGCAGATAAAATACGAGGTCATTTCCAATGAATATGACTTTTTCGAGAAGTATAAATGTGCGTTACGAGCCGATGCGAGTTTAACAACATCAATACAGAAATGTAACATGTCCATCGTAGAGATCGGCATCGTACAGTTACATGATGCCTGATCCCGGGTTTAATTTTTTTCCGCTGACTTGTGCCGGGACGGAACTGGTCTTAATCGTTCTCAGGATGTTTAGGACAGGCATTATGTTTTGTAAAAGTATTAATAGCGATAATGAACTTCTGTTAACAGTATCTTTGGAAATGTACCTTAAGGTGGTTCTCATATTTACTGCTCAACAATGCGAAACTCTCAGAGACATTTTCTGACTCATTTTTAACTATAAAGGCATAAAATTGACAGGCTGAGTTGACAAGGCAATTGGGATCAAATAGCGTTTCCATTTTTCATAAATTACGTACAGAGATAACAGAGACTCTTGTCACGTGACTGTACGTTTTCTCCTTTCCTGTGCTATCGCTTCCGAAAATTCGATTCAAAACGCTAACTTTGGCAGTATTTTCTGAAAGCTATATTACTTTTATCTAAAAAAAACGGCATTTACATGGTTTCTGAATAAGAATACCTGCCAATCTCATGCGTTTCCGAAAAGAAATGAATTCATAAATGTATCAAAATGTAGCTCCTTTGGATTTGAGAAAAGCCTTAAAAATGACAGAAATATTTTCACAAATCTACCTTTTATTATAAGCTTCAAAAGTTATCATGTTTTTTAACCCTTTATTCTAAACTACAATAATCTTTTAATGAACCCTTATTTAAATTTTGAAACGTCTGTAGAAACGTTGACTAAAACACTGTAAGTAATCGTTAACGTTTACTATTGTGTGTTTTCTATTTTGCGAACACATAGTAATTTAAAATATACTGTAAAATGTTCCCATAAATATGCATGTAGTATTCATTAAAAGAATCTTAATTGTATGTCGAGAAAAAACGGAATTTTTTGTAGACATTTAGTCGGGCCGGGCCGGGCCTGTTTTCACTGATTTTTATACGGGCCGGGCCGAGAACGGTAAAAAATGTAAACGGGCCGGGCCGGGCTCGGGCCGAACTTTCAATTTTTACACCGGGCCGGGCCGGGCCCGGGCCTGGAAATTCCGGCCCGTGCAGACCTCTACCATGCTCTGACTAGTAAAACAGTAAAAATGTCATTCTTCAATGATCAAAACTCACCCGAGTTACGATACGTTGAATTTTATGTAATTTCGGATTTTTCGGATACTAAAAACAGACAGAAGATTTTTTTAGTCCCGGAAAGCTCCGAAATACAAACTGAGGCAAATTATCAGTAGGTGAAAAAATATTGAAATGTAATAGAAGCATAGGGGAAAACGCATGTTTTTTTAATTCGTGATGTCATTTTCTGTTAATTTTTTTAAAGTTATTTTTAATTGAGAAAATGGCATCAATTAGTATATAATCAATTAAGATAAATAAATCTCATTACTTCTCTTTTCTCTCAATAATGGAATTAAGCTAATTGCCAACCATTTTGAAGAAATTTCATAAAAAACTTTATAAATGAAATGAAAATATAACAATATTTTTTTAAATAGCTAGTGCGGGCACAACTATAAATGAACAGCTTTCATAAAAAAATAATGATAATGATAATTAGTAAAATTAGTTCAGCTGGTTCAGTAGAAATCTCAGGGCAGATGACTAAATAACAGCCTCCCTCGTGTTTTACATATATAGGTAACACAATATAATAATGGCTCAAAAATATCACGATATTTTCGAGAATATCAAAAATATCTGATATTTTGACATACGTATATCCGATATTTTATATGTGGGGGAGACTAGGGAGGGTTGACCCACATTTTACAAAATGATTTTTTATTTTTTAAATATTGAACGTAGAATAAAGTTTTATATATCATTTTATTCGTTATACAATCAGTTATCAAAATAAAATTGCTACAGAAGTGTATTATATAAGAAATTTCAAAAATGATTGATGGTAATCATGAGAAAATAATAGGTCAAGGCTCCGCACATATGGAAGGGTTGATCCACTATATGGGAGGCTTGACCCACTTTGTTTTATATTGAAATATTTGTGAAGAGAAATAAAATCATTAAAAAAAACAAAATAATTTTATGCTACATGCTTTAATTACTATAAAAAAAATATTTTTGAAATTACGATGCTTAAACTAACCTGCTTAGACGCAACTGCAAATCAGAGTAGTTTTTTTTTAACAGGATTTTGTCTGAGCAGGTATAATTGCACCGCAGGGAAAATGGAATTTTGACATTTAAGACAGTATTCAGTTAAAGACAGGTTCCGTTTTCATAGAGTTCCATGTATTATTATGTCCGGATTTATGAGCCACTGTCCCGCTTTTTTTGTCTCCTTGTCCTGCTTTTTGTGACACTCGACCTGACAACTAGTTGTCACATAGTTTGGCTTCATTTAACTGTATTCATCCTGGTGAAATTTGACTGCATACCTTCCTAAAGTTTTTCGATCAATGCTATGTTCTTTTGCAGCCGCATGAGCACTTAACTTATCATTAACATCTTTTAACCTTTTCAGGGGCAAAGTACTTTCAGTACTAAAATGTTGACGTAAAGGACTGGCACCGGAATTTACGAACAAATTTACTTAGAAATAAGAAAAAAGCTATATTTCACATACATAATGAATGGAAAAGATTTTAGCAAAATTCTGATGCCATTGTGGCTTTGGGGAATTAAAATTAAGTGGTTTCATAAACATACCATTGACCCTGAAAGGGTTAAGACCGCTGCTTTCATACTTTCTAGTCCTTTATAGTCTTTTTCACTGTTTCTATTTACCTATTGTAAGTAATATTTAAATACAAAAAAGTTCCTATCAACTTTTCCATTTATATTCCGTTAATTTTTTTCTTGCAGTGGATACTATAGTAATTTTTAACATCTTTCTTTAATCAGTTTTAAACATTTTCTTTTCCATCATCCAATTTTACTATAGCTTTACAAAATGAATTAACATTCTTTTTTATATATAACCATTAACTTTTCATTATGCACAGTGTATAATAAAAAAAATTAAAAAAACACTTAATTAAGGGAATCTTGAGAATCTGGTGAACCCTCCCTCATATTGACTGGGTCAAGCCTACCCTCATAGATCTTTTCTGAAGAATATCACATTCTTGTGTTAAGCCTAACTTAGTGTACACTTTTTATGCCTGGAATGAAAGCTCGATGTTTCTGCATTACTTAAAACCTACTTACTTAAATTTCTATGATATACCGTGTGATTATAATTAAAGTTACGATTTCAAAAGTCAATAATTTTAAAACTACTGGTCAGAATGACTTGATATTTTAGCAGAACAATCGTGAGGCAATGAAATTTTGTTTGGCAAAGGAAAAAAATAGTTCCAAAATGTACCGATAGATGGCGTTATCAGCGTAATGTCAGGGGGAAAGACCAAAAATGTAATCGTTAAACACAGGAATGTTGTTAGCCAAAAGAAAAAAATAGAGTTCAGGGATTTACTAAAAATTTATTAGCGAAAAGACAAGACTCCGTGTTTACAGCGACACCAGCGATAATGACAAAAATTAAAAAAAAAGAGCTGCATGGAACAAACACCTTACTGATGATTAAAACATAAGTTGTTCGATATGCCCTCCGCCTTGTTCCGCTAGTAATTGGAAGCGCCAAACGGCATGCTCCACAACAGATCAGAGGATATCTGTACTGATGCAATGGGTGTGATGTGTGATGCTTGCCTTCAAATCGGCTAGATTCTGAATCCGCAAGTTGTAAACAACACTCTTCAGGTACCCCCAAAGCCAGAAACCACACAGGAACGTGGCGGGGGAACTTGGCGGCCACGTTGTTGGAAAATGGCGGCTTATGATCCTATCATCTCCGAAATTAGAACTCAGTAGCTGCTTCACAGGAGTAGCAATGTACGGAGAGCCATCTTGCATGAACATTGTGTGATCCACACACTGACGCTGCTGAAGTGCCGGAAGGACATGGTTACGCAAAAGTGCTTCACACCACTTGCCAGTAACGGTGCAGGTAACGGAATCCGCAGGTGTGATCTCCTCGAAGAAAAACGGACCGACGATAAACGCTGCCGTTATTCCGCACCACGCAGTGACCTTTTCAGACTGAAGAGGTAATGGCTGTAGCTGGGACGGATTCTCGGTCGCCCATATGCTGCAATTTTGCGAATTTACAGAACTTTGCAAACGAAAGTGGGCTTCGTCAGACCGCAGAATGTTCCATGGTCATCCGTTGTCCACTTCCATCCGGACAAGAAATTGTAGTGCAAAAGATTGACGTGCTTCCAGGTCAGCGGGTCCTGCACATGAGTTATCTTGTACGGATAACAGCGCAAGATGTTCCGTAGGACTTTACGCACTGTGCTGCTCGGCATATCCAGTATTCGGCCAATTCTCCGTGCACTGCTGATTCCAGCCTCACTGTGAGTCTGTTCTTGTAATGCTGTAGCCACATCTTCCATGGTCGTAGCCGAAACTGGTTTCCTTCCTCTACCCCGTTCAACGTTAAATGAACCGGTCTCTTCGAATTTAGTAATCATTTTTCACAGACCATTTATGCTTATTGGACCCCTGTTTATGGATTTTAATGTCCGAAACTTCCTAATACCTGTAAGTGCACAGTCGTCGTTCTTATAAAAAAGCATCAAGAGCAGAGCGCGATCCTTCATAGTCAGAGTCATGATGAAGCATTCGGGCAAAGAGGCTCTGCATTTTTATGGCAGCTATGTCTGCGGTGCGCATGTCACGTATTAGTAATTTTCATATCTCCAGACAATGTGAACCCCGACAGCGCCATCTATCGGCACATTTTGGAACTGATATTTTACCTTCGCCAACCAAAATTTCATTGCCTCAGGATTGTTCTGCTCAAATATCAAGTCATTCTGATCAGTAGTTTTAAAATTATCGATTTTTGAAATCGTAACTTTAATTATAATCACCCGGTATTTTATCGGAAAAAAGCTTACAAATATTTTTAAAAAACACAACTTTTAGATTGAAAATGCCTCACAATTGATTTTTTCCACACCTATTTCGATTATCTCTATGAAACAAAGACTATTATTTGATCATTCCAGTAGCTTTGGTTAACACCTATTGATAAAACTCTGAAATTCTCTTAAATATAAAAACTGATGGATGGATCAAGCCTCCCGTATGGTCAACCCTCCCTAGTCTTCCCTATATCTTATATTTTCAAAATAATCAACTTAGTGATGATTACAAATATTTTCAGACTTAATATAAATTAGAAATTAAAACATATTAATTACACTTTGTATGAAAATTTAATGAAACAATATTCTAAATGTCTTTTTTTCCCTCTTTACGTAACGTAATAAAATTGAAGATAAACTAATTGAAGATAGACACGATTATCAAGTATGAATTTTTTTTTTATGTTTTATACAACAAAGTTTTAAATACGAAATAATATGATTTATTGAGAAATTTCGACCTAAATTTAAGTTAGTCTGCTTTATTTATTCTCTAACCTGTCGTGCTGTTTAAACTGAACTAAACCAAAACTAGAAAAGATTATGTATAATGAAGCTATAAATAACTTATTATCTAAATTACACAATTTATCTTTCAATGGCTGTTCTAAGTAAATATTGCCCCACATAATTATTGATTCTAAATTTTAAAATTCGGATTCAAAGAAACATACGGGAGTATCGTAAACTTCTAATTATCATGAGGAAATAATTGAGATAGCTGGATAAAAATATGTTTTGCATATTAACTAATCCATCTGTACCTAATGTTATAAATTATAGCTATTAATTTTGATTCGTTTGCTTTCAGGGAGCTGAACATTGAAGTAACCCGCATTATGGAGAAGATAGAGGCTACTCTCCTCCCCTCGCAAATTCAAAATGAAATGTTTGTGGCTTATGGAAGTGATAGTCCATCATATAACACTGTTGTTAGATGGAAAAGGAATTTTCAATCTGGCCACGTGCACCTTACAGATGATCCAAGTAGTGGAAGACAAAATTGACGAAACTGAGGCAAAGACCGAAGGTTAATTGTCCAAATAATCATGAATGCGACTCATTTTAGTTACGGCAGTGTGTGGAAAACTAATTCACGAACTAAAGACCTGCACATGTCAAAGGTCTCAGCACGCTGAGTTCCCAGATTGCTTACTCTCCCACCCCCCTCTCATCTCGAGTTTCGGTTGATGAATATAAGCGATGTGGCTACATCTGCCCGATCTCGCTCCACGCTAATTTTTCGTTTAACCAAAACTTAAAAAAACATTGCGGGGTCGGCTTGACACCACAAATGAGACGAAACAATGGCTCCCCTCCCCATTTAAGACTATTTCAATGACGGCCTTCGAAAGGTTAAAAAAAACGCTGGTAAAAATGTATAACTCTGGATATTGATTATATAGAGAAGCCTTAGAAAAAAAATACGTTTCTATCTCAATTATTCCCTATTGATAATTAGAAGTTTGGCTAAAAAAGTCACTGCCCGAGCAAAATTTTTTCATCTACAGAACAACACAGTCAATAACAGTTGAAAAATTCATTTACACTTGTTTTGACCGAAAATATCAAAAATATCACAGACAGTGATATTTTGAAAATGACGATTGCGTACTGATTTTTGATAAATATCAAATATATGAAAACATCGAAACTATGAAACATCATGATATTTTAAAAACAAATACTGGATATGCATCATGATATATATCAAGATATGTATCCATTGATATATGTCACCAAATCCTGAATATATTATTTAAAATAATAGTTCCATTCCTCATATCCTATCAACTTATCGTTTGTAATATTTTGTATACGTCGCATGGCTACTTCCTATAAGAAAAAAAAAAAGACCACTGAAGGCTACGGAAATACCTTTTTTCGAAAGTAAACCTTCAAAAAATTTTCTTCACGCTAGATTCGTAAGACTTACTGCCACAGCAGGAAGAAAGCGATCATGCTTTTCCAACTGGAAAGATCAATGTCTTTTTCCCGAATGTTTAGGTGCTACTTCAGTAGTGTGGGATCAATATGTCTGTACTCGTGCGAAAGACTCACCTTTTCTTTCTTGCTCTTTTGTTTCTTTAGAAAAGATTTTCATATGAACTCATCATGATCCAATTGTACCGTAATCCATATATTACTGACCTTTTTCTCTAATTCCGGTTAATTAGACAAATTGATCTGAATGGTAAAATTTGTAGAAAATACTTTAAAAAAAAATGTTTTGTAAATACTGCGTTAAACAGTACAGTTTGTAAACAATGACAACGAAAGCAGGGCTCGATCGTTATAATTTTAGAGCTTAGGAAAATATTTATTTTTTAGCCCCCGGCATGCTATTTCTTTCTCCCAGCTTATTTTGTCTCCAATAAATAACGTTATCTTGTATACGCCAGCCGTAAAACAAAAGCCGATGTTTCATTGTGCGATTAAATACTCTACAGCATTTTTTTTAAACTTCTAACCATCGCACATTTTCAATGTTTATACCGTCGTATTGGGAAAAAAAGTACTTTTTAATGCAATTTGTTTGAAAACTGCACCTCCATTTGTTTTTGAAATATTAATTTTTTTGTAGTTTTTAGCGACATTTGTTTCATTTTGGCAACTCAAGTACTCCATTTCTGTAGAAAGTAAAGAAAAAATTGTTGAAAAATAGCAATTATATCTTTTTGTTGCCATTTTCTCATAAAAATTAAAAAAAAAATTAAATAAAATACGTGCTATTTTGAGAAAAATATAAATGAAGGGTTTATGATAAAACATGGAGCTATTATAAACTATATTTAATTTTAAGTATCTATATTAATGCAAATGACGTCATTCTACATAAAATAAAAGCGTGTGCTTTAAGTCTTAAAATTGAAATATGTTTTGCAGTAGAGTCCCGATTATCCGAGTCCCGCTTAACCGAGTTATTTTATTCTGATGGACTGGTGGCTTCTATTATTATGAAACAGCCATTATAAATGCAGCGTTAGGTGAAGATCGGTGGAAAAAAAAAGAGGTGGAAGACAGGTGGAAAAAAAATGGCCACAATTTTTTTTTTTTTTACCATTTTTTTTTTTCCATTCTGATCAGAAAATCAGGGTTCTAACTTTTTACGGCTGCTCTTTCATCTTCACCTAACGCTTCATCTATAATGGCTGTTTCATAATAATAGAAGCCACCAGTCCACCAGAAGAAAATGAAGTAATGGAAATGCCGGGACCGATACTAAATTATGAAAAAGCAGAATTCCTGTTCTCTAGTTTTTTTTTTCTTTTTTTTCTTGGCAAAGATGTAAAATATGTCAGTGTAATGTGAATCCCTAATTTATACAAATATTCATTAAAATGGTTCCGATTACCCAAAAGAGCTGGTCAATATTAAATCCTTAAGGCCTACACTAAAATGTCGTTTTCGTGAAAATTTTCGATATTTTTTTCTTTTATTTTAAAGAGAACCGTTGATTCCAAGTCTGTTTTAATTTTATTTCTATGATTATTAGAAGCAGAGTTATGACCAGGGTTTGTAGTAGAGGTAGGGGTGTATACGGAGGTATACGCAGTATACCTTCTGGATTCTTTTAAAAATATCTGTATACCCTCTGTTTTTTGAATAAATCAACAGCGCATACTCTAGCTATGAAAGTTCATGATTCTAGCGTACACCTGCTGGCTACAGCGTATATCCTCTGGGCTTTTTTTTACGACAACAACACTGGGTATTATAATTACAATTTTATAAATAGGAAGTAATGAGTCGAATACCGAAAGTGGGTGTAGGAAGGCCAGGAGAAATGTAAACAATGTTTCTATGCATCATTTTCTTACGTTTTTTACATAAAAAAACTAATAAACCTTAATTGACTATATTAATTTTACATGTATCTGAAATAGAAAAAAAGAAATCTTTAAATGCAATTTCAAGAAAATCTATTTTTTCGTCATCTCTATGTTTGATAAACTTCATTACATAAAGGCTTTTAAGCATATTTCAGTGAAATTTTGTCAGAATGCTTTCCATACTACTCACCATGTTCTGAGCTAAAATCTAAGCTCTACATAATATAATAATGTAATTATTTTATAGGTACTCGAATATAAAAAATGATAATTTTTAATAAAAAATATGCATTTTTATGTATTTTAAATATTTCAGTTAATTTTGAAGATATTATAAAACTCCTAGTTCGGTGCACAGATAAGCGTAATAGTAGTACTACAAAGAAAATTGAAATATATTTAGTTGTTTTGAGACATTGCGAGTACGCTGTCTGGCGTAAGCATGAAATTTTGCTAAAAAAAAAATGGGAAACCCCAATTTTTTAAAAGGTTATGAAGATATTGTTAGAATTTTATGTTTTTCCTCATTCTGTATTACAATTAAACTAAATATGTTGAATTCAATATTGTACATTTTTTAAGGCGCTCTGAACGTAGGCTATTAGTTAAATAATTTGACAATTGTGTATATTTAAGCCATTTCTAGTCCCCCTTTAATCTGAACAACTTTCTTTTGAAACACCTGTGATTATTTTGTAAACTATCTGAGAAGACAGAGAAATGTTCACGGCTTTTGTCCAATAGGTTGAATTTGGCGATAAAATGTCATGCTGAATCTTTATCCCCTCCTTCTGGTATCAAACATGCATAATTTAACAAATAAAACTTTTAATTTTAATTTTCTTTTCTGACCTATTTAACCCACTATAGTAACAAATAAATAAATAATGCATCACCTAAATTATCTCTTCCTCCCAAAATCTCTGCTTCTTCCACCCATCATGAACATCCCCCCTCCCCTACATCTCATTCAGTTTAAAATCTATAAAATTCTTTTTTTTTTTTTTCGGCTCGATTTGTGATTTTGTTGTAAAAATATTTAAATAACCAGCTAAATGATTTTTCACCCTCCCCGGAAACAATGCTCCCTTTTATTTCGCTGCACCCCCCCCCCCCCCCACTCCCCAACATACACAGTATAAAATCCTCCTTTTTTTTTATCTCTCTATTTAAACACAAAATATACATGTGATTCAAGGCTGAGAACAGCTAAACTGCAAAAAAAGAAAGTCTTTTGCTTTCCCCCCACATATTTAGAACCTCCCTCCATCTTTGGGTAGAAAGGATGAAGCAAAAATTTCAAGGAGGATGAAAATTTTAGATGAGTGAGACTTATATGAGAGTATGTAGATGAAATTTCAGGTAAATTATCTTACTACAAAAGAAGAAATAGAGTAGAATTTAAAAAAATAATAATTCTAAAGATTTTAAACCTTGCTGAGTGGGGGGTCACAGGTAAAAGTAAAACTTTTGGAGAAAGGGGTGTAAATTAGATAATTTATTATTTACTTTTGTTACTAGCGAACAACAAATAGAATAAAAGATTAAAGATTTTAAACTTTTTGCGCTAGGGAAGAAGGGGAAAGAAGGGAAACGAACATTTTAAGCAAGGGAGTGGATATTTCATTAAGATTATGTAAAAACATATGGAACAAAGAAGTCGAAAGATTCAAAATTATCATCCTTATATTTTGAAATCAATTTTTCTCCCAAAGAAAAGTTTGTAAAAGGGGAAGGGCTATATTTGGGAATAGAAAAGAAAATCAAAACTACTTAAAAGGGGGGGGGGGGAGGCTTACAATCGGACTTTAGGGTAGTCATTTTTAACAAAGAATAAACATTGCTTTGAAAATAATTAATCAAGCTTTAATAAAAAATCTGCAATGTACGGCTTCCTGTATTTCTTGCTACAAAGACTGAAACTTTTTCATTTCACTACCATTATATTGAATAGCTCTAGATGATTAACAGTTAAATTTAAGTTAATATGGGAACCCTTATATTATCCTAGCATACCGTATCTTATATATATAATCTATTTTTATAGCAACTGAATAAGCAGAACCTTATTGCGCCAACATTTTTATTATTATCGGGACAACGAAACAAATGAAACCATCAATGAAAAATGATGATAATGACAAAGCTGAGTCTTGGCACATCCTTCGTTGAAAGGAAGTATATTATTGGAGCACGATTACTTATTTTATTCTTGAATAGTATCTTGAGAGGCCTTCGATTTAAAAAAATAAAATCTTTACTATAGAGTAAATTGCGATAAAAATCTCTTTATATCAGTCTTTGGACTTTACGGAGAAATTTCGAGTGTCGTGAATTGTCCTCAATGGATTTAAAAGTATCAAACTAAAATTATTTTGTAGCAGTACTTTTATACAAAAGGTCATTGCACTCTTTTAGGTTTATTCTTTATGATTGTATTTACAATCGAACCCCGATTTAACGTTTGCAAAGGATTCCTTGAAATTTATCGTTAAATCGAGAGTTTTGTTAAATGGAGAAACATATTTGATTAATAAAAGCTGTATAAAAAAAAATTATTAAATTTTCAAAAAATTACCTGCTATTTGTACTTCATTACATTTTTCTTTCGGTGTAATAAATACAGACTTTTAATTAATTAATATTAAGCTATTAACTGATAGAAGCGTATTTTATATTACTCTTTTGCAGTTTCACAGATATTTTGCATATTTTTGTGTGCGTGTATTGGTGCATCATTAAATATTTTGTTGTTTCAACTCCTATACAATTGTACGATTTACAGAGAATGTTTAGTGATTTATCACCTGCAGCAGGCTAAAAGAATAATGCCATAAAATTAATGTATTAATTTATAATTAAGTTCTAAAAATATTAAAATGTATTGTCGTCGTAAACACACCTGTGAACGTGACTTTTCGAGTTATAGCATATCAGGAACGGAGAGAATAATCGATTATAAAATTCAATCTTTACATTACAAAAACCAGATTGAGTTCAATAAAAGACTATACAAATTAAATATTATTGATTATTGCTTTGTTTGTTTCTTTAATGTAACCAGTGTACAGTCGTGGGAAAAAAAGTAAACACCCCTGAGTAACTCTGCACAAAATTATCGTAGAAGAAAGTTACTGGTACCACACGATTGATAACAAAGTCTACTTTTAAATGATGTATATAAAACTTGCTTAGGGGCCATCTACATATTAAAACGAACCATAACTTTGTTTTTTCAATAGCAGTATACAATTCTGACAGCACAAATGAACTCTACATCCTTCAATTAGCCTAAAAACATTCCTACGATAAGTTTCCGAGAAATTAATTATTTTAAAACAAGCGTATTTTAGGGGCTGTACTCGATTCGGTACTCGATTTTTGACCGAGAGAGCCCTTCTTGATCAAGGTATCTTAAGCGCCACTCAAGCAGTCATTAAAGACTGTTAGCTTACAGAATAGCATAAGAAATTTCAAAATATCTAGTCACTTCTACCATAGGCGCCCCCTAAACCATCATTTTGTCGTTTTTAAGCATAATTTGAAAACTACTTGGAAGAAAAATGTGAAATTTTGGATTTCCATAAAGCAGGACTTAATAAATCTAAATTCAATTTTATATACATAATTTAAAGGTAGATTTTATTTCCAACCGTTCAGTACCAGTAACTTTCTTCTACAATAATTTGTTCAGGAGTTAGTAGGGGTGTTTACTTTTTTTTCCACAACTGTACATGGATTTTTAAGTTGAAAAAGCGTTATACAAACGGCCATCCATATCGAAGCTCATTAAGTATTTTTCCGCTGCATCTATTCCAGCATTTGTTCCAATTCAAATAACTCTCGAGATTTTATCATCTTTTGTGTCCAAATCAGATTCTAAATCAGATAATTTTGCTTACTTTAGTCACACAACTTTTGAATAATTTGTAGTTGTGACAGATTTGAATGTTTGACTAATCTACTAAAGAATTTTTCTGGTTACGAATGTTATACCAAACTAATGTTTTCGATTCCTCTCGATAAAAAAAAAGAAAAAAAAATTATCATCACACATCGGTGAATAGAGGAATAACAGAAACTCACAAATTTTGCAATTCAAAAAAGAATCTAAAATACTTGAAATTCATTAAAATTATCGTTAAATAGAGGAAAACTAAGCTAATAGATGATAAAAGTGATAAAAGTACATTTAAAAAGGATATAAATACAGTAAAACCTTCCTAAAGCGACCACGTTCCTTTCTAATAAAAATTGGTTGTTCCGAGAGGTGGTCTCTTAATGGAGGTCATGTTTAAATCTAGGTTTTAATTGTTGAAAAAAGATAACAATTAATGTTACTAAAATTTATTTTTCACATTAGGAAACAAATATGAAAATTTAAGTATCAAAACAAAAGTTAATTACATAAGTTAATTACTACAGAGTTTAAAAAAAGAATACATTGACATTTGTTGCGATTTCACGGTTTTATCTTTTATAACTTTTATTTCCAAGTCCTTTCGAAGTTCAGTAAATAAATGCATTTTTTTTCGAACGGGAACGAATGACGATTTCATTAATTTATCTAATTGTTTGAGAGTTTCCTGAGAGAATAGGGCAGGGGAGTTTATTGAACGTCATTCTTAATTTGTAATCAGAGTTAAAATCATTGGGTTTAAACAATTAAAAGTTACCGGAATAAAATAGAAAAAAAGAAATCTAAAGTTAGTTTAGAAGTTTGATGAATAATGCGCTTTCCGGAATTATTTTTTTAATCAAATTCTTCTTCAAGCGACCAGAAAAAATGGAATTTGTTTCATTTTCTTCAAAGAAATTGGCCGCTCATGGAGAGAATTCAACTGGGATGGTCTCTGAATGTATTTAAAATTAGCATTGAGCCTATAGGAAGAAATTTCGTTCCATGAAAAAAAATGGTCGTTCAGGGAGATGGTCGCACAGCGAGGTTTCACAGTAACTTTATTCAGATCTACACGTTTCATCGCGCATACGGCTTTATTCTCAAGATCTAATGAGTTGATACAAATATTTTCGCAAAAATTTAAAAAATAAATGTTTTTTAAAATCTTGCGAAAATATTTGTATCGACATAGATCTTGAGAATGTCGCCGCATGAGCAATAAAACATATCGATCTGAATAAAGGTACTTACATTACTTTTAAATGAATTTTTTTCACTTTTAGCATGTATTAATTTAGTTTGATGATTCTAAATGATTTTCATATAGAATTTTAGGAGAAAACTGTTGTTAAACCAAGGATCATTCAAGATAGATATAAACAAGAACTAAAAATCGTGCTTCAATCATATTTTACGAAACACTTTCCAGCACATCCAGGAAATTGTAACAAAACTTCGCCGTTAAATACATTCTCAGAAATACTTTCTACAATTCACGGAAATATTCCTGTCAGCACTGCTACCGGTATATACTCGAGAATTGAAGAAACATCCGTTCTTTTTTCCATTCTGGGACAGAAAATTTCCGTAACCTGTAAAAAGGAGTAAAAAATAAAAATACGTTTCTCATTCTTCCGTCGACTTCCTTGGTATAGCGTCTAGAAGCGTCTAGTGTGGAAATCGGCTATCACAATAGTACTTAAAAAATTGTTAAAATATTGTATCCCTTAAATGTCAAACGATGCCGAAATCCAAAGAGTCGATCGCAGCGACATCTGCAGGATATTTTCCAAAAACCCAAGAAGTTTTGGTCTAGACCAGGGTTGGCCAACTGTGGCACGCCTGCTACCACTAATTTTTTAAAGAAAATGCCACCTTCTTGAATCGCAGAGATTCGATGATTAGATAAGGCAATGACTACTATAAACTTTCAGTGGTGTGCCACAGTTGGCCACCCTTCATCTAGATGTTGCTATAATACAATTTTTGCATTGAATTTTGAAAATATAACGCAGGTGTCGCTGCGATCGTCTCATTGGATTTCAGCATCATTGCCCATTTAAGGGATACAATATTTTAGCGCTGTTTGGATAGCAGATTTCCACACTATTTCTTCGAGGCGCTGTAACTTGGGTTTGATCCTGGGACCGCGCGTCTCGAATCGAGCATCTTAACCACTCGGCCAGAAAGCATTTAGCAGACGGCGAGTTAAAATGAAGATATGTGTTTTCTTCAAATGGGGGATTGGTAAGAGTTGTTAAATTTCTTGTTCAGAAAGCTCGGAAATATAAACTTAATTGCAGGAACATTTCGTCATTATGAAATAATGGTTGGTGTTTTAACACTTGTAGAATAATAGAGAATAAAAATTATTACATATTAGACACATTTTTTAATAAGACATAATTTGATTGTTAGATGTAAAATATGAATATTGTACTTTTAATTAAATTCGAGAAGAAATGTTTGCTTTTTTGAATAAAACCGATTTTTTAACTTGATTGAAATACTATATATTTTTTAAATGTATTCGTTTGGAATATATTTTACATGCGAGTATTTTTTTTAATACTCTAAAAAATAATTTGCGAAGAGGTTTAAATGAATGAGAGATTTGCTATTTTATTAAACTAGGAAGCATTATTTTTCTTTGTTTGTTTTTAAATAAATTAAAAATTTTAATTTATTGAATTTTCGGTTTTTCATTTTAAAAATAAATTCGAGCTTTTGTATTAATACAGCTAATAGGCATGCATGCAAGGAATAAACGGAATTTTTCCCTTTTTTCAGTCTTTCGGGAATAATTAACGGAAAAGGCGTGTTTTCTAAGAGTAAGGAAATCATTTGCTTAAAAATACCAAATAATTTAGTTAAAAGGCAGAAAAGCAACGTTTAAAAATGCACAAATAATACACAAAAATCAGCAAACAGCTCTTTCAAATCTACAAGCGAGATTCTTCTTCAGTGCAAGATAGAGCAAAGCACAGCGTTCTAGAAAAAGCAAGGCTGTGCTTTTTGTCTATTATTTGTGCATTTTTAAGCGTTGGTTTTCTGCCTTTTAATATTCTTGCACAAAGGCTTTATTTGCTATTTTAAAATAATTTAGTGTATAAAAACGAATTTTTCTGACAGTGTAAGTAAACAGTTTAGAAAACACATAACACCCTTTAAAAATCTAGTTTTAGAAATTACCGTCCGTAGTCAAAAAATAGTTTAATTATTCTGTGTTCCCCTATATATGATCTATAGATCTGCATATACACTACATGCTGTGCTAAAATTTAGTTCAGGAAAATCCCCTTTTAGCAATTTTCGCTAATAGATGGCAGTCGAATTCTGTTGTACGCGCTACTTTTTTAGCTAAAGTTTAATTCGGGTAAAGACGCATACGCAATTTAAAATGCATTTCCAGCAATTATTTACCATAAATGGCAATGTATTTTCTTCTTTGCGTAGTCCTATATATGAATTTATTTATATTCCACAAACTTCTATTAGTGTGCTGAATATAATTCAGCAGGAAAATGCATAACACAATTCACTTCAGCAATAGTCAATAATGCTTAAAAATTTCTTTGTTAGTCCTTTATATGATCAACAGAACTTATACTCATCACATACAAAATTTGTGTTTTACGCATCACAAAAATTTAGTTAAACTTAAAAGCGCAAACCAAAGTTTAAAACGCACATCCGGCATTTATCGTTCATAGACAATGCTGTAAACAAATTATTTTCTGTGTACCGGTAAATGAACGATAAATGCAATGCACACCATACTTTTCAGCAAGCAACTTTTAATAATAACTCAGTAATGCATATAAATTTGTTTGAAGTAGGTATTGAAGGTTTGAAGCAGTAATTGTGTTTGAAGTAGCGTAACGTTATTAAAATATACCGTAAATGATTTTTCCCCATAAATCATTATGTTGCAAAATTCATTTGTGTGACCCTGCAAATGAATAATAAACTTTTTGAACCCCGTATTCTAGAGAAAACATGTTTCGGTGTACTTCATAATATTCATTGCATATACATTTAATTGCGTTTGTAACATCCTCAAAATGCACTTAAAACGATTTTTCCCATTGAGCGTTATGTAACGAAATACTTTTGACTGTCCTGTAAACGAACTATAAAAGCTACACACTTCATTTTCAATAGCGACACGGCTATATTAAACGTCAATAACATATAAAAATTACAGGTCATTTCAAATATATTTAAGAGAGTTAGATCTCGGACGGACAGGCACACAAACCGAAGTCGTAAGTACTTTTAAACTATGTTGGAAGCGTTAAAAAATAAGGAATTCTAGCCATTAAAAGCTATAGTTGAAGTGAGGAAATCCTCAAATCGGCTACCATTAAATTGGCAGGTTATGCACTGTTTATTAGCCCCAGATATGCTATTTCTTTCGATCAGCAATTAAAGTGTCGTCCCTAAGAAATTACTTTCCGTTACATAAGCTAGCAGTAAAATGAAGCAGACGTATCATTGTACGGTTAAATACTGATAATCTCAACTACAATTTTTTGAATTTCTAAACATCACAAATTTTCAGTTTTTACATCGACATATAGGGAAAAAAAGTAGTTTTAAATGCAATTTGTTTGAAAACTGCATCTCAATTTATTTTTCAGATATTAATTTGTTTTTTGTAGTTTTTAAAGCCATTTCTGTAATGGTGGCAACTGAAGTACCCCATTTCTGTAGAAAGTAAAGGGAAAAATAGTAGATTACTATGTCTTTTTGTTGCCATTTTCTCAAAAAAAAAAAAAAAAAAAAAAAAACAGAGAAAAATATTTAATTAAAATAAGTACTATGCCAAGAATATCGCCTGTTATAAAAATGTATTTTAAAGTATATATCTGTGACCTTTTTTCTCCGCAATTTACTTAATTCCTATCAAAAATCTGAAAGAATGCGATTTTATTAATCCGTGTGTATAACATTTTCCGAATCAATAAATGATTTCTGACAAAACATGGAGCTATTATGAACTGTATTTAATTTTCAATATCCATATTAATGTTACAAACAAATGAAGGCTTGAGAATCATTAGATACTCGATTGTTTTTGTCGAGTTTCTTAAATGAAGACATCGCTTTTTGCTGGGTTTGTGTATTATTCCGCGACAGTAACGTCAGATGTATGCTTTTCTATAGATAGTGTTTAAGACAGTGTCACAAATGTGAAGTTCTTCAGCGGATGCAAAAGACGTCATTTTATATAAAATAAAAGCAAGTGTTTTAAGTCTTAAAACTGAAATAGGTTTTGTACTATTTAGCTATCTATGTATATATATATAGCGACACTAAATTCTGAAAAAGCAGAATTCCTGCTGTCTAGTATTTTAAATTAAATCAGTAACATTTTTTTTATTTATTTATTTATTTTTCTTTTTTTACTTGCCCATAATACGTAGTATAGAAGGGTAAGTAATAATCGTTTTAAAAATCGAAAAAAAAAATTGACGGATTTACACGTTTCAGACACTAGAGATTCCGAAAAAAATATTTTTAGAAAATAAAAATTTGCCAACCGTCTGTCTGTAGGGGAGACTGGGGATGAAAGGGACAAGGGATGAAAGGGACAAGGGATGAAAGGGACACTCAAAATTTGAGGACGAAAATAAAATGTAGAAATTTTCAACTTTGGCTCAATCGATGGCGATACTTGTTCTGTCTTAATAATCCTTAAAACTGACGTCAGCAATTGTCGCGTTGTAGGTGGTGAAAGCAAAACTTGTTTTTGATATAAAAAAGTAAATTTTGATCTTTTTTTTCTCTAAAAAATTAATATTGTGTTTAGCATTATAATATTTATGTTATTTAGCACTATAAAGTATGTACTTTATATGAGTACCGGTATATTTTGCCAGCTAAAATACTTTCATGCATGAATAATTTTTTTTATTTAGCTAGGTGGGTATAGGGTTGAAAGGGACAGTAACTGAGAGGTTGAAAGGGTCACGTCCCTTTCAACCCCTCGTGTTTTATTATTATTTAAACAAAATATTATTTATATTTTGTAAAATTTAAGTTATGGTTTTAGTTTATTATGTAGAAAGAATGAATGCATTACAATGTAAAACAAAAATATGCAAATATTACCATAATATATACCTAAAATTTTAGTATTTTTTCCTTTTCCAAAAATCATCAAAAAGTTCATATGCTTTGAAAAAATAATAGGAAATTTTAGAAAAATAGAATTACTGAAGAAGAAATTATGTGTGCTGTATCTGAAGAAAAGGACAAAGGAGTGTCTGTTAGATCAGCAGATAAAGCCTACGGCATTGAAAAGTCCTGTTTAGAAAGATTTGTTCTAAAATTTAAGAATGCACAAGCAGATGAATTTCAATACACCCATTTGGTAATAAAAAAGTTTTTAGTGAAGATCAATAAAAAGAGTTAGCTTCAACTTTGCTCTAAGCATCTAATATGAACTATGGCTTAATAATTGTACATATGAGTATTCAATTTCTTTGAATTCTCGAAATGTCTCCCTGTCTTGAAAAACAAACAAGCAAGCTGGAAATGATTGGTTCCAAGATTTAAATCAACAAAATTTGTTACTTTCTCCTACGAAAACCTATTGAACCTTCTATTAACCATTAGTTTAACAAGAAGTACAAGTTTCAACAAAGCTAATGTTGATATTTTTTAAACACCTTTAGTCAGTTATGAATCGCTAAAAATTGTCACGGAATATAATATATAACTGTGATGAAACAGGTTTAATGACAGAGCACAAGCCACCAAATGTAGTAGCAAAACATGGTGAAAGCAATTTTCTGACGTAACATCAGCTGAACGTGGTAAACTTGTCACACTTTTGTTTCTGCATCAGGTAACTCTGTTCAACAGTATTCGTTTTCCCAAGGAAGAATTACAAAGAGTTCATGCTCAGAGCTTCCAAAGGCTTGGACATGCTCATCAAAGTTGGTGGATGACCGCAGAATTTTTTTTAAAGCAATTGCGCATTAGCTTAATATTCTAGTTGTTCCAAAACTGATCCTACTCATCTCTTATTTGATAATCATGAAAGCAATATAAATATTACGGCAATAAAATTTGCGAAAGTTAATGGAATAGTTATGGTAACATTCATGTCGCACTTTATCCACAAACTCCTGAAAAGCACTCGCAATAAATTCGAAGTACATTTTTTCAGAAAAAAAGGATTAAAACCACTTTGTATTTACTGATAATATGAATGACGCAAATATCAATGATATTGTGATGAAGTTACCTAAATCCGTAACCGGTGGTGAGACAGATAGAGCTAAAGCTTTCTTAAAAATTTTGATTTAAAGTTGTTTTTTGTCAAGTAGACCTAAACAAGTTATTTTTCTTGTTTTTGTTCTATCATATGTTGCAATATATTTTATTTTTATTTGTGTATTATTATCTTTTATTTTTGAATAATGTAATCGCAAATAAAAAGAAAAAAAATGTTCATAAAATTGTTTTATTTATGTGTGTCCCTTTCAACCTCGCACAGTGTCCCTTTCATCCCCCACAATGGGGTTAAAAGGGACATTTCTCCCAATTTATAAAAATGCGTACAAATTTTAAATTACTGTATTTGAGGATAAGAGGTTTTACTAGTATTAAAGCAAAGGTTTTAGACGAGAGTTAGGCGCAATCATCATAATGATATCTTTTAATGTCATTATTTTATAAGCTTATAAAGACAAAATGTCCCTTTCATCCCCACTCTCCCCTATGTCTGTGTGTCTGTGTTTCTGTAAACTCTCTATTTACCGAACAAATTCAGTTAGATACTTGAAATTTGGTGTGTACTTAGTATGTAATAATGGGAAGAAGCCTATTGAGTATCAGTAACCTCGATTATCCGGAACTGTTTTTTTTCGGACTCTCGAAATATTCGTTCAGATAAAAGGAATAAATAGTTTCGAAATTGTTTATTTTAAGAAGTGAGTATAAAAGAAAATAAAAAAGCACAAATTTTACATAAAAAATGAAGTCTATCTGAGATGGAGCTATTATAAACTATATTTAATTTAATTGTCTATATTACGAACAAATAAAAGCATATGAATCATTAGGTAGCCGATTATTATTTTTTTTTTCTCGAGTTTCTTGAGTGACATCTGTTTTTGTGTATTATTCACCGATAGTGACAAACTTCGGTGAATACTTTACTGTAGATGTTGTTTAAGACTAGATCGTAAATGAGGAATTCTTCGGAGGATGCGAATGACGTCATTTTATATAGAATAAAAACGTGTGTTTTAAATTATAATAAATGCATATGTCAGTTACAATAACTGGAATATGCTTTGTACTATCTATATTTATATACATATATATTTTTTCATCGGGAACGACACTAAATTCTCAAAAAGCAGAATTCCTGTTTTCTAGTTATTATTATTTTTTTTTCACATTGAAATCCTGAGTGAATATTTTTGATTTTCAAATCAATTTTTTCACCCTTCAATCCGATTATACCAGAACCAAATCGATACTCGATCATTATCTATAAGGTTAGTATATAGGGATAAAAATTAACTGTATTTTTATAATCAAAATATACGTAATGTTAATTTGGTGGCAAAATGCGCGAAAAGAATGAAAAGTGACTTTGGGGAATGAATTTTTTCAAAAGGTTAATTTTCGTAATTTTTTAAATGTTTTGCCGTGTTTCAAAAAGAATTGAAAGTACAGGGTATCCTAAAAGTTCCGGCTGACGACATATGTATTTATTATTTACAAAAGAACAAACATTAAAACGATTACTTTTATGCTATTGATAAAAAGCACTTTTAATATCACGTAAGAAATATTGAACTTATAATAAATGTTCAAAATATTCAACGCTTTCTAGGGGGCAAAGCTGAACTTTTTTGTGCATGCTTATAGAAACGCGTTTTAACATGCTAGGAGAGACTTCTTGTATTCTTTGAGTGATGGCAATTTTCAGATTATCTATTGTTTGAGGATTATTTGCATAAACTTTTTTCTTTAAATATTCACACACACAAAAAAAAAAAGTCCGGGATGCTCAGATCAGGGGATCGAGCTGGCAAAAGATTTTTGAAATGAGTCGATCGCCAAAACATTCTTCAAGGATGTCCATGGTTTTATCACTTGTATGGATTGTTGCACCATCTTGTTGGAAAAAGAATTTCTTTCATTCACTTCTATAGTTCATTCGAAATCAGAATTCAACAGTTGATTCGAAAAACAGAGGTCCAACTATCCTTTTGCTTAATACACCATACCGTTACACGCCAATTTTTTCAGAATGTAAAAGATTGGTGTAACAACTTTCGGCGTTCTACTCTTGTGCTTATCTTCCATCGAACCTGTATTACGAAATCGTCGAACGGGCTGATATGAAGTATCTTAACTCGGTATCTGGATATTTATTTCGCCAAGCATCTTTGCAACCATTCAAATGATTTACATTCAAAATAAGTTTCGAGCAGTGCAATTCTCTGAATGCATGATAAATTCATTTTACTGTAAAGGACAAAATAACATAGAACTTTGTTCTCGCACCAACTAAGTGCGAAAAGAACTGAGAACTCAAGAACTGATGCAATGATAAGCAGAGGATAGAATTTAATATTTAAAAAAAAAATCGCGGACAAAGAGTTCTTTAAGTTGGAGTACGGGAACTTTGAAAGACATACTGTATATGTTCGTTGGTATTTTATTTTCTACGTAATTTTATTTGTGGAGTTTATGCGTAATTTTGAAAAATGCCGGAAAATTGAGGGAGGGCCGGGTGGCCGGGTGTCTTCCGGTGTTTTAAAATTAGGGATGCACAACCTTTTTGAAAGAAGGGCCCCTTACAAAAATGTTTGTGTTGTCGAGGGCCACACCAGTAACGCAGACAGGATTCTATATCGGTAGGTTGGGGGGGGGGGGGGTAATAACTCTTTATTCTTGAAGAAAAATTGTTTTTGTATATAAAAAATAAAGAAATAGAAATGAGTAATTGTATGCAGAGCTGCTTCACATCTGTATCCATATACATCTGTAACCATATCTGTAACCAAACAACACTTTATGAAGAATATGACTGTCTCTTTCTTGATAAAAGAAAAATTTTCACAAAATTCACGATTTTATTCCACGAGCGATTGAAGAATTTCGCGATATTTATGCAACCAATTGACAAATTTATAATTTTTTCCAACAATTGTCGAAATTCGTCATATTTTTACCGCGACAGGGTGATAAAATTCTCGATTTTTTCGCAGCCGATCAACGAAATTCGCGCTTTTTAACTGACTGACGAAATTTGTCACTTTTCCCGCGGCAAATTGACGAAATTTACGATTTTTTATCACAATAAACTCACCGAACTCACGATTTTTCCGCAACCGATCAACGAAATTTGAGATTTTTTCGAGCATGATCAAGAAAATTCGTGATTTTCCCAAACACGATCAACGAAATTCGTGATTCTTAGCTGATTGACAAAATTTTCTATTTTTCCGAGGAAAATAGACGAAATTCCCGATTTTTTCTCGCTATAAACTGATGAAACTCGCGATTTTACCGAACCCGATCAACGAAATTTGTGATTCTTAACTGACTGGCAAAATTCGTAATTTTTCCCGTTGAAAATCGACGAAATTCGCGCTTGTCTCTAGCGAGAAACTCTCAATTTTTTCGAGGCCGATCAACGAAATTTGGAATTTTTCAGCACATCATCGACAAAATTCGCGATTTTTCTATACCCGATTAACAAAATTTGAGGTTTTTATGCACCGAATCGACAAAGTTCGTGATTTTTCCACACTCAATCAACGAAATTTGCGATTTTTTTCGCTCCCGATCAATGAAAGTCGCGATTCTTAACTGACTAACGAAATTTGTAATTTCTCCCGCGGCAAATTGACCCTGCGAATTGAAATTTGCGATTTATTCTACGATAAACTGACGAAACTCGGGATTTTTCCACAGCCGATGAAGGAAATTTGAGAATTTTCTGCACATGATCGACCAAATTTGCGATTTTTCCGAACACGATCAGCGAAATTTGCAATTTTTTCCAGTGACAAATTGACGAAATTCCCGACTTTTTCTAGCACTATATGGAAAAAAGTTCGATTTTTCCCAGTTATAAATTGACGAAATTCGAGGACCACTTTTGGACCGCGGGCCACAGGTTGTGCATCCTTATTTTAAATGCTTAAAAAAATTGTCATTATCGTCCAAATTCTTTGAAATTTTTAGCAGTTAAAAGTACAATGCTTTCGTAGCCTGAGAATATTGATATTTAGCGGTAAAAGGCCTGGTAAGAAGACTTTTTTTACCGCGACGAAAAGCTCAGGTTTTTACTGATTTCGTGAAAATTTTCACGCATTTTATTTTTTAAAAATATATTTCTACCCGTCAGAACGTTTCGAAATTTTTGTAGGTGATATAAATCTGGTCTATTGAGATGCTGTAAAAATATTGTATACTTTTAGCGCAGAAAAGACATATTCCCCATGAGGCGCGAAGTGTCCTGCTTTTGGCGGTATATTTGAAAGGGTTAAAATTCATATATTTTTAAAACTGACTGCATTATCGATTAGAAGAAGTTTTCAGCTTTAGGAACATATATTTGGTTTGTCGGTTCCTCTAAAACTGCGCCCTGAAGAAGCGTTGCCATAAGGGAAGGGGGGGGATGTTTTTCATTGAAACGGCTCTTTTTGAATTTTTTTTTCAAAGGGTTAACTTTGATATTTTTTCGAATTGATTGCGTCATTTGAGACGTAAAAGTACGACCTTTCGCGATATGTCTTTCATTGGCTGTACTGAGCGGTTTGGACGATTTAGGTTAAAACAAAACTATTAAAAAACACAAATAAAATCGAAAGGTCGGTTCTTCGCTTCCTTACGATGCGTAAATGGATTTGGGAGCATGTACAAGAACTTTCCAGGACTGGGGATGAAATAGGTGACTTTTTGATGAGAGTGAGTTGCTATGTTTAATATAACGCAGCTAATAATTCGAAATTTAAAATTCTGAGTCTCATGTGCATCAAGACAAACCTTGGGCTACCCTAATTTTCAGCCTTTTACATGCGGTAGATTTTCCTAGCCATCGCACATACACAGAGCGAAACTGTCTTTTATTAATATAGGCTAATGTAAATGCCTATAATGTAAATGACTATCCACTGTCCTAGGACGGTGGATAAAAATTGTGTTTTTCACTTAAAATTTGAAAAACAGATAAAAATAATTGACAATTTGGAAGCATTTAGATGAGCAAAGTTCGGCTAGTTTATGTTCTAATAAACGCACTATTAGCATTTACATTACTTCCGGGTAAACCAAGCTTTCCGGCTAATATACCATAACAAAATTAAGATTGCTTAATAAAACAAAAATTTAACAAATATGCAATAAAACTGCGTAATTAAAAAAGTCTGCTGCAATTATTGAAATAATACTAATATTTAATACTAATTTTTTATAACACTTTGAAATTGTATTTTTATCGCCCCCCTGCCCCCCCCCCCCAAAAAAAAAAATAAGTAAAATTATATATATATTGATTAATAAATAGGATAAATTTTAAAACCCGGAATGTTTATTTCTCTGTACGATCTTTGCGTCACATTTCAGCAGAAACGAATCAACACCGTTAAAAATCTGCAGCTTTATGCTGCATAGTCACTCCATCGCTTTTATAGAATATCTCTATTGAGACCAATGAGAATGCTCCACAGTAAAGTCAAGTAATCCTTTTCTATAAAAGCGGTGGAGTGACTATGCAGCAAAAGCTACAGATTTTTAACAGTGTACGGAAGTTCCTTAGCGAAAACGAATTCTCTCCGAAAAGGAGAAGCATTGTTAAAATGTTCTTCACGCCTATTGGTGTTTTTTTTTCTGTTTACCCACGGCTGACGTCACATGAGAAAGCAGGGAGGACAGCTTCAAATGACGTCATTTATGTTGTCTCCTTTAATCTTTATAGATCCATGGTTTATTTTTTTTCAATGAATCAAAAAGTGAATGACTCGCTACAGCTCTTCTTGTTTACGCGGCTTTACGCTACGTTTCTTTTCAACTCGATTTCTGAAATGGTTTTTCAACTGCGTAAATCATTAAAATTTTGTTAATTTTAAATCGTTTATAGAAAATTATGTTGAACAGAAGGGATTTCAGGTATAAAAGATTTGTATTTAGGTAGATACGTTTTCTCATACACATCTCAAATCGAAATTAAGCCTAAAGTGGTTCCATCTTATTGGAGACTGATAAGATTGATGGGTTCGGCTCATATTCGTTACACTGTGTTTTATTATACAGAGATTGCAATACTTGAATTTTTTTTTTTTTTTTTTTTTTTTTTTTTTTGAAATATCGCACCCTTGTTTCAAAAGTGCCATAACCCAAAAAACTTTGTTTTTCAGAAAATGCGAAAATCTGTTTCCAGGCTATGGAAGGATCAGTGACGATCTTGCAGACACAACTGCTACCTGGTGGCTGGATTTTCAGTGTACTATCTGGTACTTTAAGTGATTTGTAGAGGCATAAAATCTATATAGAATGGCAGCCATAACTAAAAAAACCCAATTTTTGAGTTGTGACACTTTTGAAGCACAAGGGTGCGATATTCTAAAGATGATAATATAAATAATGATATCTAGAATTCTTGTGACACATAAGAATCTCTACCTGCACGCTGGTTGAAAATTATTGATGCACGCAAATCCTACACTAAATTATTTGTTCAGAGTTGTACCCAATTTCCTACTTGGGGGATATCTGTTGCTTGATTAATCAACGAAAGTAAATTTTCATTTCGTTAATCTGGCCAAACTGATCTTTTGAAAAGCATTCATATTATGAGCAAAACAAAGCTGTATACTATTCTCATAGTTATAAGAAAAGTATAAATTAAAACTTTGAACGTGTCTTGTTTGTTAAAATAATGCTAAGAGATATAAATGGATAATTTTCTCTAAACAGCAAAATTACAGTCTCTACAATTAAAGAATAAACATGTATACAAATGAAACAGAATACTATAATACGTTAATCACATGTCTTTCATAACATGTTCTTATTTTTGTATAACGGAATAAAACATTATTTATAAATATATGTCACTTAAATAATTATTTTTAATGTGATAAATGTCATTTCCCTGTGTGTACATTCCTCCCCCTTAGCACGAAAATGCTTCTTAAAAGGTGACCATCCAAATATATTTGCGGTAAATTTGTTGTTTAAATTATTAAAAACTATCTTATAATGCTAAATATTGAAAATGTAAAGACTTTTTATGGTTTGTATTTTCCTGAAAAAATAATAAAAAATGTTCCTTGGTTTTGTTGTCAATCTCCTTGCATGAAATGAAAGTAACAATTCTTAACATCTGCCAACAGTCATATTAATCTGAAATTCCACCTGTAAACAGTGGCATCATCAGAGGAGCCAGCGTTGAATTCAAACACTTTTCTCCGGGAGGGATTTCTATGGCTCCGAGAGGCGAGGGATGCACTTTTTGAAAACATAAAATCTCAGATCTGCCGGGGGGAAGACATCTCATTGCTCTGGGGTGATGGGGGGGGGGGGTATCCCCCATGCCACCTCCTGAATTCAACATCAAGAGAAGCTATCTTGATTTTTTTTTTTTTTTTTCAGAAACAAGCATGTAAAGTAAAGTTCTTTGAGATTTCCGGTTATATCTTGACAAGAATTTTTATTCACTGTCATTTACATTGAATTTTTTATTTGACTTATCTTGTAATGAAACCTCAATCATCGATTAAACCTTACTGGTATTGAATTTTTAAAGTTATCTTTAAATGCAATTCATTTTTCTGTATATACAGTAAATTCTGTCTAAGGCGGACTCTGTATAAGCCGGAAATCTGTCTACCGCGGAAAATTTTTCAAGTCCCGGCGAACCCATAGAAAATTACATGAATTCATGCTGCATAAGGCGGAATCTGTCTAACGCGGAAACGGAAAGGATTTTAAGGTCCCACCAAAATCAAAATTTTGCATAAGGCGGAAAAAGAGATGATTTAAAAATAAAAGGCATTTTGTTTATTAAACTTTAAAACTAATAAGTCAAATACTCAGTGTCGAGCATGTTAGTTAAATTCCGCAACACTTTGAAAAAGTTAATTCGAAAGAACAGAAACTGTTTAAATTTTAAGGAATTTATGCTTATGCCATTTTTTTCATATGCAAAACTGCATTTAAAAGTTAATAGTTCTTGTAGAATGAACATTTATCGGAATATATATTTTCGAAAGTACAATATATTATACTTTAAGGTTGTACTCAAATTAAAAAATATAGCATTCAGTCTCATTCTCGATTTTTTTTTTTTTTTTTTTTTTGTGTGTGTGTAAACTTTTAATTCGCATGTATTACAGCAGTACTAAGAAATTGAATAGCGTTCCTCATTTATCTATAAAGACAAAAGATCTTTCCGAATTTCAGTTTTCAACCAATTTTCGAGTCAGGAAAATCAATGAAAGATCATTATCTTCGAGGTTTTTTTTTTTTTTTTTGGTGGTGGTGGGGGGAGGGGGGAATTTTGCATAAGACGGAATATTGCCTACCACGGAAAATTTTCTCAGTCCCGATCGATTCCGCCTTAGACAGAGTTTACTGTAGTTATGACAGAAGACAAGATAACCTTACTTTTTCTCACTCCCCTATCGTCATTCCCCTCTCATTTCCCATATTATTTTTCTGTCTATATGCCATTCCCCTGTCTCTCTTTCCCATTACTCAGCCTACTTGCAATTTCAAATTTTATTTTTGTACGTTTAACATTGTACAAGATTTTTGCTAATAGTATTTTATTACTTAGAGACAGCTCCTAAATACAATAGAACCCAATTTTAAGGGAGGGGGGGGGGGATGTTAATTTTTAAAAACATATAATTGTCAAATTGTTCTTTTAAGAGAAAATGACCCAAATACTTGATGGAACAATGTACGGAGCTTTTCCAATAAGTGCTCCTCCCCAGATTATTAATTAACACTATTTTATTTATATTAGTTTATTATGATATGGGATTTGTTGAACTTTTTTTCTAATACGTAATGGCTAATGGGCAATCCATCCTTTAATAGCCATTACCTTTATTCAAATGTCATCTATTATTCAAGCTGAGTTTCATAAAAGGGGAAAATTATTCCCTAAAAAAAATCCGAAGTTGTCCTCATTTATTAGGATTGAAATCGGAGCCCAAGGAGGTAGAACTATTCTCATCGTATCGACCCTGTTTAGCCCGCATCAGGGCAATTAAAGTCACTGAACTTGGAGAACCCACCCTCTCCTGAAGCCACAAGATCGGCAAGGCAGGTGTCTCTTGATTGAAATCTTTTGCATCTCATGTTTCTGTGATGATGGATTAAGGTTCATGATTCGATTTTCGTAAGTTACCTTAAATGAATATCGAATTCGAGATTGAAATCGTGTACAGTTTGATATATTTCGGTAAAATGAATTATCTTAGTCAGAAATAGAAAAAAACATTTCATAAGCAAAATACTCTTTTTTTTTTTTGTATAATGAGAATGAAAAGAGGTCAAAAATAATGTTGATGGATTGATACTTCTTATTTGACTGATTATTACTTTCGTTTATTTTAATTAAGTTATTTAATCCTGCTCATGAGCCCCTTTTCGAACGAAATTTCTTTAATAAGTGCAAGCAGAATGCGAACAGAGAAATCGTAAAATCAATATTGAAATCAATATTAAGTTAATATTTATTATAATTATGAAGCTACTTCCCTGAAAAGGTAATTTTTTATCGATCTTCTTACGCTTTAATGATATGCACTCTAGAATTTTTCTTTATTAAATATGAAAAAGACTAATAACACAATACAATAACAGAAATTTCCACGGTTCTTACAGGTCAGGAAATTTTTATGGGAAATACCAGTATTTTCTTCTAAAAAAACTCGTCTTATCTAATCGCGAGATTACATAAGCTGAGCTTTTCTATGTGAAAATACTAATACTTTCCCTGAAAAATTGCCTGACCCGCAGGAACACTGATTTCTTTAGGTGAATCTAGCTTTCAGCCAATGATACGTGACATTGACTAATTTATTTTTAAGTAACCAATTTCATTCCACAAATTATAATCAGCAAAACATAAAATCGCATATTAAAAAATGACTTATATTTCATGTAAAATTTTCACGTTGATTTCTTTCATCAGATTGCTACTATGCATCTTGTATGTTATTGCCTGTTCTGCCACATGTTAATCCATTTTTTATGAAATACGAATTAGAAAATTATTATTTAAAAAAAACGTATTTGGGGCATTCTCACAATCTTTTGACATTCGGGAATAAAAATTTCGCGACATTAAACTTGCTAAAATAGCATTTTAATCTGATAGACGAACGCCTTAATGATTCAAAATAAAGAAATAATGGTCAGCAGCGAAAATATTTTTATTTAACTGAGGTTTATGTTAAACTTGCGAGTTTAATTTTCCTTATCATTTTACCACTAAAACTTTTTATTTTCTTCTCAATTTTTACTTATAATGAATTTGCATAGTACCCACAGGACATTCAAATAAGAAATAGTAACAATGTAGTATTTTTAGTACAAAATTTTGGTATAACATTGTCTTAAAGGGGTGTTAAAGAAGGGATGGTAAGGTAAAGAAAGAGGACGGCATAGGAAAAAAGGGACGAAATGGAAAAAAAAAGGGACGGTAAGGATGAAACGGTAAGGAAAATTACCACCTATTTTAGGCAAATCATGTTAAGACTAAGTGGTAGCCACGATGTTCATTGATTTTTAGAAACAGTTATTTACATTGGATTAAATTAAAAAAAAAAAAAATAGTTTACCACGAATAGTGCAGGAATAAACCTTGGGGACGGTAAGACTACCAATAAAGTATCTTGAAATGTATATTTAAATGCTGATTTAAATTCTGCAGTAAATTTCCTGTCTAAGAATTTTAGACATTCTTTCTCTAGCATACTTCTGCATGAGAAAAAAATTGAAAAAAATTCTGTGGCCTGTATCTGAAGTGATTTTCTGTATAAGTTTAGCAAGAGGGATGGTAAGGATAAAAAACCCAGGGACAAAGTTCAAAAGATAGTATCAACCGTAAAAATGTGTGCAGGTTAATTTTTTGCTACATATTTATAAAAAACAATTGTCCCAGTTTCGGAAAAAAAATTACATCGAATTACTTTTATTGAAACAATTTCATACAGACAGCTCCGAACTTAAAAATCAGCATCAGGGACACGGGGCGGTATAGGAGTTTTTCTAGTATTTGGACCCCCAACACCGTCCAAAACTTATTTATCTAGTTAATATTGTTATGCAATCATGCAATGGGATGTTTTCCAGTATATGAAATAAAAAAATCACAAGAAAATGTACTAAAATAAAAATTATTATTCAGGGACATAAAAGTCAAAATCTAGCAACTGTGCAAGATTTTTAATCAATCTGAATATTCAGAAACATAAAACCGATAAATTTATAATTGGCCGTTCGACGAATGAATAAAAAGTTGCAACCTTAAATGAAACATCGTGCAATTTTGTGTTCTGTGAATTCAGCATGTCTTATAAAGGACGGCCGAAATTTAAAATTTAATAATTTATTAGCTATATAAAAAAGATTTAATAAAAGCCATGTCTATAAAGTAGCTCGTAAATTTTGTAAGCAATAATGCTTAAATCTAGTTTGAATTTTAAACGTTAAATGGCGCTGCGCTTCCTTCAACCTATAAATATGTTCAAGTTCAAGGCCAGATTTAGCGGGGTCAAGGTCGTACGATCGCCCGGTACGCCATGGGGGGAGAAATGTGCAAAATACTTTGTTAAAACTTGATTTCATCCTTTATAGTTTAGACGATATCATTCCTAGGAACGCTGTAAAAAAAGCTTTCTAGAGGAACTTGGTTACTATATTTGCCTCTGCTCAAGCTGTCTTCGAAATTTTGAAAGTCAAACCATTTTTAATTTTTATTTTTTCCGCTCGTTTAAACAGCTAAATAAAATGAAAGGAGGAAACAGAATGACCTTTGACTCAACTGTATAAATGAGCTTGAAATCCTTACAAGATGAATCGACACAGCTATAATCTAAAATTTATTAATGTATTTTAATTTCCGCGTATGCAAAAATTCCACTCATTTTATATTTATTAATGTTAATAAATTATTAATTTTAAAGTCCGAAAGTCCTTTTTCGGGACACCCTGTATATCTTCAAGAATTAAAATCACCCATTTCGCTTGTTTGGTACTTTGTCTCATTTGTCAATGTACGACAAAAATGAATATGAAAAAAATAAGACACGTTTGCTCTTTTTTTATCTTTTTAATTTCTGCTCTTCTTGAATCAATAATGCTTTACTAATGTCCATGTAATCCGAAAGCTATAATTATCCATAAGAAAGCTAGAATGGTAAAGTAAATAGAAGAAAAGGTATCTTTACAAAACAGCTTTTGAAGATAATTTAATCAAACTAACGACGTTAATCTTCGAATAGTTTCCGGAACATATTCCATTGGCAAGGGCAACTACCTCTTAGGAGATCTTCACAAAAGAACCTTGACTCTCGGAAACCCATCTTAACAGAATACATGCAGTAAACATTCAATTATTTGCTCACATTAAAAAAGGATGTGAGGAAACAGCTCTTCTCTTTATGAAGGCATTCCCCTCTATTCGCATAATTTAAAACGGTTTTGATGAGAAGATTTTTATACATTGGAATGACTTTGACTAATCCGCTATAAATAATGCAGAAAGTAATGTTAGCGTGCATGAAGAAGTATCAAACAAATTATGGAAAGATAATTTATTCCTCACGAATTCGAAATGATGAAGAGTTATTATCGGGAAGAAATAATCTTAAGAAGAAAAAACAAATGAGACATTAAACTGGACAAAAAATGTCATTCTTTTAACTCCGATATATAGCATTATATACATATTTTTTCCGAGATGCTGTGATAAATAAATGCATCAAAACTTGCGGAAGTAAATAATTTTGCATAAGTACGGGTAAAACACTTAATCTGATTGAATATTGAGAGCTTATTACACAAATCTATGAATCTAGCACTGCGCAACATTCTGAATCAGTTTCGATAATTACAAAGGTAAATATCAAGGAAATTCTTCAAACGTAAGATCATCAAATTTATAACATAATTTTCTGTTCTAATGGCGGTTTTACCAGGATAGTTGAGGAGAAAATTGTCTTTCCGAGATATTTGAAATTCCAGTTATTTTTTATCATTTTGTCATAGAGCATATGCTGCTTAAAGTGATCGCAATTATGGTTATAATTTATGATTATGAGTAGTGAGTACATATATACACTGTTTAAAGAAAGAAAAAAAAAAAAAAAAAAAAAAAAAAAAATCCATTAAAATACGGAAATTGTCCTGGCAATCGAGACGCCAGTACTATTTCCGTATTTTAACGGAAAATAGTTTCCGTAAATTCCAGAAAAATGTTCCGGTTTTTTTATATTTCTGTTTTTAAAAATTTCCGTTTCAAAAGCAAAACATAATTTTTTAAGGAAAAACTTGCATCTTTATGAATTTCATGCTGCACGGACACGTTTATATCAAGGTTAGAACAACTCTATTTAATTCAAACAACAGTAACGAAATTGAATGGAATTGAATCCAGATGCTGCTTAAAGTGATCGCAATTATTGTTATAATTTATGATTATGAGTAGTGAGTACATATATACACTACAGCGTCTAGAATATATAGTGTGGAAATCGGCTATCCCAGTAATACTTAAAAAAGTGCTAAGATATTGTATCCCTTAAATTTCAAACGATACTGCAATCCAATGAGTCGATCACAGCGATATCTGCAGGATATTATCTAAAACTCCAAAACGATTTGGTGTCAGTGTTGAATCCAGACCTTTACCTCCGGGGGGGAAATTTTGATCCCTGGGGGGGACACTAGTATTCCAACATGAAATTTTCTCTGATTTCATTAATATACCAAAACTTGCTAATGCGGAATCTCCGAGGATCAGAAAAAGTTTCTGTCTTAACAAGTATCCCTCCAGTGGGGATTTTGAAAATCTTCTGTTTTCATAGATTATGCTATATATAAGTTTCTATTTTTTAATTTCAAATTGAAAATTTAAAAAACTTTTAAAAATTCTATTTAATTTAAGATACTCTGGTACTTTATTGTGCCCAAACCATTATTGAAAAGATGAAAAATAAGTGTAACATTCTTAGGTTACTGTCACTCCCACCGTAACAGAAATTTCTCCAAGTGTCTGCGACAGATAATTCAGGGGCAAAAAATAATCTGCAGGTAAAATATTTTTATAAATGGAGCGTTAATTAATCAAACAATCACTTACCTGTAGCGTTTTTAGGCATTTTATAAATTTTTATTAATAATAGTCTTAACTTTTTGTATTAAGTAATAAAGAGCTAAACATAATACGAAGCAAAATAAAAGTTCGATGAAAAAGAATCTGCAAAAGAGAAAAGAAAATCTGCGACGCTCGTCTCCCGTCTCGAACTTTCTGCTACCGGGGAACTCCTAAATATAACTTATATAAGTTATGGTCATTTGTTTTTTATTTAATCTCATTATATCCTACAGTTTAACTTGCCATACAGGATTTGAATATCCCATTTCATAAAAGTTTTGAATCAACATTGCTACAATTTACCTCTGAAATATTTCTATTAATATACAGTTATTCATGAAACAGCACCGAAAAATGGCAATAAATCACAATTAAATAATAAACTTCGTTACAAGAATAACAAACAGAGTTTACAAATAATACAATAACAAATTTTTATTATTTGATATTTACTTATTATTTAATAATAATCCTTTCAGACACAGACGCGGACAGTATTAAATGGAATAGGGAGATTTTTCTCCCTTTTTTCGTGGGGGGAGAATATAGTTGGCAACGCCCTACTATGTTAAAACCTTTTACTGTAGATGAAATTTATATTTTTTTTTCTCTTAATTTTTTAATTATTTTGTAACGTCCGCAATATTTTCAAACTTATGAAAGATAAAAGTTATGTAACATTTCAAAATTTAAAATTGAAACCCCATTTGTATACTTCTATCTGCGTCTATGTTTAAGTATAACTTCTTAATATTAATGAAAACAAATCTTCCGTAACATTCATGTCCACTAAAGAAATAGAGATTTCACTCTTTTTTTAAATACTTTAATTTTATAAAATATTAATAGCAATTTAAATAAATAATACCATATAATGTGTATGTACTAAATAGTAATTATAATATTCTATATGTAAAACCATCAAATCTACCTTGTGTATAAAACTAATCCTTACTTCTTATAAAGCACTGTTTATGATAAATCGCATAAGTTCAGTATTAAATTTGTAATTGCTCACCTTTAAACTAAGCGAATGCGTCTTGGTTTCGAAGATGCATAATGTGTGATCACTGCATCGATGAATTCATCTGTTGGCTCCTCATCACCTTCGATAGATACTTTAATACACGATTGTAAAGTATCCTGCCCCATGCGATTTCTGAGTTTTGTCATAATTCTATTCATTGTGCTAAATGACCTTTCTACACTCGCTGTTGAAATTGGTACACACAATACACACTCGGCAAGTTTTTTCAAAACTTCGTATCCAATATCAGCTTTTAAAATGAAAGAAGCGACATCTGTACTGGTATCATCTTAATTACTGTGTGCAACGTACTTAAAAGAACGGAGATCTGCCACTTCTGCATCCTCTTCCTGAATTCCAAAAAGATGGCACAGCTCCTTACACTGTTTTTCTTTTATTTTTACAAATTCTCCAAAGCTTCGAAAAAATGCACATAGTTCTATTAAGCGCAGTGCTTTATCATTAAATCTTTCTTTAACTTGATGAATCATTTTTTCTATAAAAGTTTTTGCACTTTTTAAGCAATTTTTTTTTCGTGTCATTAAAATTTATGCTCTTAATTTCTGATGCATCACTCTCGAGACCTTTAATTTTAATGTGCAATTCGTTATTATCATTGTCAGTATCACAAAAGTTGGCAATGTCTTGCAAGTGATCAGCTGTCCCAGAAACAAGTTGAGGAAGAAATAAAATGCTAAGAGTTTTCTGTTGAAGAATTTTGCTTACATTCGATACAGCATTAAGTGTTTCATCCATAACGACTAAACTGATTATAAAACTAATATTAATCATTTCCAAGAGAATACCACCAGCTAAACTTGCTAAATCAGCACCATCCTTGTGTATGTGTTCGCATGCAATCATAATCGATTTAAAGGATAAAAATACAGCATGAACAGTACGGTAATTGCTAAGCCAGCGTATATCCGTTGCCTCAGGTATGATTTGAACGGGTTCTTCTAAAGCTTTCTGTATTTCGTGCAAAATTTTTCCTCTCTTAGGAGAACTATGAAAAAGTTTATAAATATCTTTAACTGTGTGAAAAAATCGTTTAATCATTATAGTCTTGTTTCTTGAATTAGTGACAGCTAATGATAGAATATGGGAACTGCAATGAATGTAAGGCACTTCGCATTGTTTAGCTTCTGAAATACCATTAGTGATAATTCACTATGATTGTTTATGTTCGTCGACTCATCTCCCATTATAGAATAATACTTACCATTAAGTATTTTGTCATCTGCTTTGTCTAAGATTGTGCCTATTGAGCTTAATATTTCAGAAGCAGTTGATTTACTTATGTAAGTCGATCTTTCACTTTGAGACTTAACCCAGTCGCGAAGAGTTTCATTTTCTCTCATTAAAATTCTTTGAACTAAGGGTTCATATTATGTAGTATGGGATATCTCCTCTTTAGCTAAAAAATACACACTCCTAATTAATGAAGATAAAGCTTGTCTATTTTTATCCCTTTCGTCTTCGCTGTATTGGATTATTTGTGTGTGTATAGGAGCATTTAAATTCTGTAATCTTTCATTTTCCATAAAAACAGATTTGCAATGTTTGTCTGATTTTGAGTGTTTTTCAAGTTTTCCTGTACTGCCAGTTGCTTTCCTAAAATTTGTGAAGGGCACTGATATGAATACTCCACTTGTTTTTTGGAATACCTCTACATCATTTTTAAAATGCTTTTCACACAGCTTTCAAAATGCACCACCACGAGTTCGATCAAAATACAGCCATTCATATTTATCTTCCCACTGTTTTTGATATTTGAACTTGCGTCCAACATTTTTATCTTCCGGTTGAGGTTGTCCACTAACAGTACTACACGAAGGTATCGAGGGTGGAACTATCGCATTGCAGGTTTCACTTTCATTCAAAGTTAGTTGAGAATTATTATTTTGATTTTCAACAGATGACTGTACTAAAGGTTCTTCACTACGTCTTCTTTTTTTAATTTGGATATAAGAAAATAATTTCGACTGTTTTGACATAATTCAATATCAAAAATAATTCCTATCTAATATTCAATTTAAGCTGTAATTTTTATCTGTAACAATCAAGACAGAAAAGCGCAATAGATTAACCAGACACAGTGTCATCTAGAACTAGCGTCACCTATTGCTTATTGGTAGTCTTTGAAAATGAAATTTCCCTAGCATTATTCTACAATAAAATAAGAAAAATAAAATATTTTATGTTAGCGAACAAGTAAATACCGGATGTAATTTATAAAGTTTGCATAGAAATATTTAGACATTTTCAGTAACTAAATCTTTTTAAAACTATTAAGTATGAAAACATTTCTGTGCCTTTAATTCAGTTGTCCATACCCGCTCAAAATCTATTATAATAATGTTTTTGACAGCATAATCAATTTATCATTCGATAAATGAATTTGGTTTTTCCAAGAGAAAATTATAATTAGATAAAGCAGTTATTTGTGTAATACGGGATAAACAAATGGATTATTACTGAAAGGATTAACTTTCAAGATATTTTATGAGTGAACGGAATAATAACAATATATCATATTTTAATTAAGAAACGCACAAATTTAGAATTTCACAATAAGGAAGTAATAATATTTATTTTATGGGCTAGTACTTTGTAACAGAAAAAGTTTTATTTATGATACATGAAATTAATATTATAACCTCAAAAATATAATGAATAAATATTTCACTGGATAGGAAAAGCTTATTTAGATAAATTATTAGCGTGGTATGATACATTCAATGAATTATTATGTTTATTGTTAAGATTGAATAATGGATATTAAGCGAAAAAATACATTTTATGGTATAATTTAAATACGTTTTAGAGAAATTGAGAGTCTAATTAAAAATATCTAAATAATTTAATAATTGATGCAATTAGAGTAAGTAAGCCAAAAATATGTGATTTGACATCACACCTGTCAATAATGGAATCTTCTCCTAACCAGAAAACTTTTACGGTCCCAATGAAAGCAATTGTAGTATATTAAACCGCAAATATAAAATTGAAAGGGGTGGAAGAAAAATTCCGTTACAGACACATTTCCGTCTTAGAAAGTATCACGCAGTGCACTATTTTTGCTGGAACCGTATTTTTGTTGTTGTTGTTTAAGAGAGGATTCCGCATTCTGCTATAGACAGGTTCTGTTTCCCAGACTTTACCGCATTTAATTTTTTCGAAAATGTTAATGAAATAAATTTATACCAGTTATTTTATAATTTTACAAAAAAAAAAAAAAAAAAAAAAAAAAAAAAAAAAAAAAAAAAATTGGAATTAGTATTTAACAACAATTTCTTACAGTTTAATCTCATATATGGCACCAAAATTAAAATTTAAGTTTTATTACCGGTATGCTTTAAATAAATATTATGCAAGTATTAGCGGTATGCTAATTAATAATTATGTAATTTGTTTCTTCTTCTTCTTCTTTAAAATCTTATAACTGCTATTGTACACAAAAATATGACAAGCACCTATTGTGCAAAAAGTTAGCTGAAAGGTTAAATATTAATAAACAGAATAAACATTAATTTCGTAATTTTTTTTAAATTTGTACGATTTTTCGAATAGCTTGTAAGACTTACTTATACAAAGCTGTTATATGTCGTAAAAACTGAACCTATCTGTAACGGAATAATACCTTAGAAGGAACATTTCCTTGTAATTGACGACAAAAATGCTATGCAAGTATATCTGTTAAGACAGAATTTTTTAACAGTATCTTACGATTTCATCTTAACAGGTTTTTCGGGAGCATTCGAAGGAAAATATCACTACTAGGAAAAATAAGGAGAAAGTCAAAAATTTCCTCCGGGGGGGACATTTTTGAATCCCGGGGGGGACATTCCCCCCGGGCCACCCCCTGAAATCAACACTGTTTGGTGTAGACGCTGTAATAATACGATGTTTACTTTGAAATTTCAAAATATATCGCAGATGTCGCTGCGATTAGTTCCCTGGATTTCAGCATCATTGCAAATTTAAGGGATACAACTTTTTAGCGCTGTTTGGATAGCAGATTTCCACACTATATATTCTAGACGCTGTAATATACACTGTAAAAAAAAAAAAAAAAAAAAAAAAAAAAAAAAAAAATCCATTAAAATATGGAAATCGTGCTGGCAATCGAGACGCCAGTACTATTTCCGTATTTAAACTGGAAAATTTTTCCGTAAATTCCAGAAAAAATTTCCGTTTTTTTTTTAAATATTTCCGTATTTAAAAATTTCCGTTTCAAAAGCAAAACATAATTTTTTAAAGAATTTAATTCAAAAAACAGTAACGAAGCAACACTTACCCCCCCCCCCCCCCATGGGATTTGAACTAGAGAACTGTCCTCTTCCAGCTTAGTACCCTTAACCATTAAGCCAGAGTTACACAAGCTGCGTTTTTAAATATCATTACTTATTTAAGATGCCTTTTATGAAGCAAGGGCCAACAGGGAACGCATTTTCGTAGAGATAATATTTTTCAATTGAGTAGACAATATTGTATGTTTTCCATATTTTCTTTCCATAATTTTGAATATTTAGCTTTTTAGTTTCATGCTTTATAAAAGATAAATTTTAGTCTTTAAAATATTGCATGCATGAAAGAATGTATTAAGGGTAGATTGCTTCTTTTTTGCAGGATTTTAAAAATTTTATTGTAATATTATTTTTATTTATTTATTTATTTATTCATTTATTTTTGCTAGAATACCAGCATATTTTTTTCAAATTGTACTTTTTCAAATTATTTCTGTGAAAACTACTGTAAACGCAAATAAAGATAATTATTACATGGTATTAAAATAAATTTCCTTTATTGCTTATTAACTTAGATAACCGTCAATTTTATAATAATTTCATTATTATATTTCAGATATGTTTTAAAGTTTAAGGTGCGAGTCTGTTAATGTAAATCTATCTATATTATAAAGGACAAACATATCTGTGCGTAACGCATACGTCATTCTGCAAATGGCAACATTTGGAATTTGAAATAAAATTTCGCTTTTGCAATTCTCGCAACAGCAAATTTTTAAACTTTTAAACATCGCACATTTTCAATTTTTACACCGTCGCATAGGGGAAAAAATGTACTTTTAAATGAAATTTGTTTGAAAGCTGTATCTCAATTTATTTTTGAGATATTAATTTTTTTGTAGTTTATAATCCCATTTTTCTAATCGTGGCAACAAAAGTACACTATTTCTATTGAAAGGAAATGGAAAATAGTCGAAAGTAGGAGATTACTGTATCTTTTTGTCGCCATTTTCTCATAAAACCTGAAAATAAGTTGAAATTAAAATACGTGCTATGTCAACAATATCGTCTGTTATTCCGCGATAATGATATACATATGAATACTTTTCTATAGATGAAGTTTAAAACTGGATTGTAAAAGTGTATTGCTTTAGCGAAAGCAAATGACGTCATTTTATATAAAAAATACGTGTAATTTAATTCTTAAAGCTGAAATATGTTTTGTAGAAGTGCGTCATTTTCATCCCAGCTGCTTCCTCAAGTTTTTGTCCAAAATTCTCGCGACTAATAAAATTTTAATGCTTTTCTTTAGGACATTCCACTATAATTTTATCAAAATAATATAATTTGCTTATTTTAATTTTTCATAATTTTTTATAATCTATATATTTAAAACACAAGAGTGTTTTTTAGTCAGTTGCCCTGATCTTTCTGCTGAACCAATTTTACTAACAATTTTTTTTAACTGAAAGCTGTTCATTTATAGATGTGATCGCACTGGCTGTTTTTTTTTTAATATCTCCACTTTTATATTTTAATTTTAAAAGAATTTTATGAAATTTCTTCAAAATGGGTGAAAATTAGATAGCTTTGACTATTGCAGAGAAGAGAGGTTTATTTATCTTTCAAAACGAGTTCAAACGAGGTTTATTTATCTTTATTCATGCCATTTTCTGATAACAATTCAAAATTGTTGATAAAAATTGTTGTATAGGGTTTAGTGGCGCAAAATCCCATTAGGGGCATAATATTTTGAAAGGAAAATGACATACTGCTTTTGAAAACATGCATTTTTCCTGATAAATTTTCCATTTTGTTTTTTCTTCTGCATGTGTACTGATTTAATTTTCAGACGCTAGGCGAAATGCTTATTTAAGTGAAATGAAGTCATATTTAAAAGAAAACGATACTTTTTTTTAGATAAAACTGAACATTTTAACACAAATGCGCCTAAAAAACATAAATTATGCAAATATTTACTCTCCGGTACTGAGATTAGTATCTCAAGTTAAGAGTCTGTCTGTTCACAATAAAGTTGTTGCTGACAATCGTGACTTCAAATTTTGAATTAGAAGGATTTTAAAGTGATCAAACAAAATACATTACAAAGAAAAAGATGATGCATACGGATATGAGAAGTGCGTATGTAAATTTTGAGAAAATGAAAAGGATGTCGGGTTTGGATTTCATCCGGAAAAAATTCTACGATCGTGTCACAAGGAATAAATTTTGCTCTTTTTCATTCCGGAATACCAAGCATAAGAGCCTCAATTGATAACCTCATCCTAATAACTGATATTAATTATATTTTACTGATTACGTGTCTATATTATAAAGGACAAACGTATCTATGCGCAATGCTGACGTCATTTTGCAAATAGCAACACTTCACGATCAAATTTCGGTTTTCAAAATTTTCGCTACTGCAATTTTTAAATTTCTGACCATCGTACGTTTTTAATTTTCGTCGCACAGGGAAAAAATCTACTTTCATATGCAATTTGTTTAAAGACTGTATCTTAATTGACTGACATATTAAGTTTTTTTAAAATAATTTTTAAGCTTGATATTTTTAAGTTTATCTTATTACGTGTCGGCTTCAATGCATAATAATAATAATTTTACGCATAGAGCAGCAAGCACTGTTCAGCATTTGTTTCTGTTTATTTTTGTATAACGAAATTAATACTTCCTTTATAAACAAACTAGCAAACCCCGCGGCTTTGCTCGCGTAATATTTGAAATATGCCAATTGATATTTATATGTCTAATTTTTATTAAAAGGTACTAACTAATTTTTTATTTTATTAAAAGGTAATATTTTATTTTATTAAAAGTTGTTTTTATTAAAAGGTACTTATTACTTTTAGGAATAATTCAAAAATTACTATTTGAAACACAGTTTGATTAAACATCATTATTACACTGCATTAGGCATAAATGAGACTTAAATTAATAAAACTAAATAAATGATAATTTAGAAAATATTTTGAAACTTTTATGCTCAATTAATACGCTCATTTCAGTATTCATTTGAAGTTTTGTATTTTTTAGAAACAATCTTCTTACATCTTAAAATTAACTATCATGTCAAATTCCAAGTCCTACCACCTCTCTCAACATAAAGGGATATGTTGAAATAGGAACTGTCACCATTAATTTGCCAACATTAATTTTGAAATCTGTTTGTTTTTTCCTAATATTCCACATAAACGTAATTTAGAAATCTTTTAAAGGCTTTTTTTAGAACGTTTGTTGTTCCTGTGAGCCCCAGGTGTTAGAATCATCGGCATAAAATATAGCCTGTGTAGGATCAGAGACTGTTACCATTGATTCGCAACTATTACTTTTATAATTGGTTTATATTCCCAGAAATTGCGTAGAAATCGTAATTTAGGACTTTTTTAGAATGCTTTTCGCACCTCCCCTTCGCTTCACCCCTTTTTAATTCAAATTTATTTTCTACAGTCCTTCGAGGGCATTTATATTTTATAAGTAACTACCATGCCATATTTAAAGTTTCTACACTGTAAATTAAAATGTCTGAAATTCAGACACTTAAGTGTCTGAAATGGAGTGTTCAATTTTCAGACATTTTAAAATGTCTGAATTTTTTCAGACACTTTTTGCGTCTGAATTTCAGACACTTCAAACGTCTGAATCGCATCCATTTTTTTGTAAGCATCATACGTAGCCATGTTTGACCACGTTGAATCCTGGAAAAATATTTGGCTGTGGTCCTGCCCCCCCCCCCCCCCCAATACAGCCTGATTTTTTTGGTGCTCTCAGTTTTGATATACAATTTTCGTTACGCTGATAATTTAAATCTTTTACGACATTGTACTGATTATAATCAATATCTTGAACTACAGGAGTAGAACAAGATTAAAAAACAAAAAATATTTATCTAAATATTAGATTTTTTTAATTTATTTTGTTTTTAACCTTATTTTACTTCAAAAGTTCAAAATATTGATTATAATCAGTACAATTTCGAAACAGATTTAAAATATAAGCTTTACAGATATTGCACATCAAATTTGGGGGCACTACAGTCGTAGGGGGACGGGGCACTTCCCAGTTTGACCATCCTTTAATCAAGAAGTACTTTTGCAAAAAACGAAATCCTGCATTATAGTTGTCTAAATTGAGATTTCCGGTATTCGGGAGTATCCGTTGTGGAGGTTAATGGACATTCTCGAATAGCGAACACCTCTATTTAACGAATACTTTTTTAATCAGCAGACATACATATTTGTATATTTTTACCTCATAAAAGTAGACATCTCCAATAATCGGACAAATTCCGCGGTCCCGAAGTATTCGCTATTAAGGGCTTTTAAGGTACATGGATAAATATATATATATATTTTATAATCTTGTCCTACTCTAAAAGTTCAAAATATTTATTATACTCGGTTGAATGTGGAAAAAGATTTAAAATATCAGATGTAAGAAAATTGCAAAAATCCCCCCCCCCCCCCAAAAAAAAAAAAAAAAAAAATGAAAACTCATAATTTAAAAATTAGATTTTTTTAAAAATATATTGCCACATAGACAATTTTACATATACATCACTTGATAATCACAACAGCCATTTAACTATGAATAATGAAAATAAATAAATAAATATTCTACTTTAATAACATTGGGGAAAAAATGACTTTGGTATTTTGTTAAATATATTTGCGTTTTTAAACTTGTCCTACTCTAAAAGTTCAAAACTTTCATTATAATCAGTGCAAGATTTAAGATATCAGCTTTACGGAAATTTCATGCAAAATCCTCCCCTCCCCCCCCCCCCCCCCCAAAAAAAAAAAATGAAAATACTTATTTAAAAATTATGTTTTTAAAAAATTTATATTTCCACATGGGCAAGTTTTTATGTAGATCAGAGGGTAATCACAAAAGCTATTCAACTATCAATAAAAACAAATAAGTACATATTCTATATTAAAAACATGAAGAAAAAATAACTTATGGTTTCCAAACTTCTTTCGTCTTAAATATATACAGTAACATCTGTCATTTTTGTATTTTCCGTATAAGTGCATATTGCAGTAAAGTTACCACAATTTTAAATACGAAATCTAGTTATAGGTTTTTACTTTTTCTCATTATAAATTTCAAATTACTTTTTTATTAAAAATAATAAAAAAAATCAGTATTAGAGTTGATTGCAAATCAAATACATATGTATATTTTTACAGGCAGCTTCATATAATAGACGAGTCTCATTTACTTTATTTATCTTTTTTTAATCTGCGGTTTTATGCCAGGAAGTAAGAAAGCATTAGGTCATCTTTCAAAGTTTTTTTTTTCCTTGTGGCCGTCGTTTACTGTGAGATAAGAATTATCCATTGAAACTAAGAACTGACATTGAATATATAATTCGTAATAAAAAACAACGTCATAAGTTTAAAAAAATATATTTCTAGAATTAGTGGGGTTGTTTGCGAACAGATTCAAAACTAATTAAATTTCATGCAGGATTTTGTTTATTACAATAAATAAAATCATAAAATACACTAATTTTAATACTATAAAGAAACTTACTTCAGTTGCTGCAAGAGGTAAGAAAAATTCCTCGATTTGAAATTTCAAAAACTACCCCAGTGAAGGAGAAGGGCTTGCATCATTTTAGTACGAAATTCCATAATATATCCGACTAGCCATATTTAAAGAATGAAATGTTTCATCCTCAAAATAGGACCCGCCAGACAAAAGTTTCTTTTTTTTTTTTTTTTTGCTAGCTTCGACAGGACGAAGATGAATAACACAATATTATTGATATAAATTAATACGAATTAACACTAAGTCCATTGCACACGCTTTGTAGAATTTCCGGGTGTAATCTTCAAGCGTCGTCTACTTCTGTTCTGTGTCTATCCCGCCCTTATATGAACGACTGCTTCTAAGAGACATTTGATGTCAAGCACACACGTCAGATGTATGTATTCAATAAATAAATAATCCAAGTGAATACGAATTTAAATCACAGAACTTCACATTCCGCGAAAAACGAATTAAAATACACGCGTACATAAAAACAAACTTCGTTTGAATTACAACGTATACCAACTTTGAACGGAGACATCTAAAACGCATGCGCGACTGCAGTGCCCCAGTGCCCCCTGGTGGTTATTGCGTCGGAAGAATCAAAACGTCTTAAATTAAGACACGTTTAAAGCAATGAAGTGTCTTAAAATAAGACGTTTGCGGATATTTTAGACATTATTCTCAGTTCGTTTACACCATGGTCATAGTAAGACGCTTATGTATCTTAAATTAAGACATCTATAGTGTCTTAATTTTCAGATTAAGACACTTAAATGTCTAAAATTCTTTTTCAGTCACATATGTGTCTAAATTTAAGACGCTTCTATTTGCAGTGTAGCCTCTTCATTATCACAGAAATCGCAATTTAGGAAGTTTTTAGCTCCTGCAACCCTCTGGTGGTAGTGGCACAGTCATAAAATATAGCTTATATTTGAGCAGGTTCTATCACCAACAATTTGTCATCATTATTTTTTTAATCGGTCTGGTATTTGATAAGATTGCATAAAAATTGCAATTTATAAATCATCTCGCTCACTTCATCCTTTTAAATTTAGAATTTTCCTTCGACTGCTCTTAGAAAGCAGTTGCATCTTGTAAGTAAATACCATGCCATACTTCAAAGTGTTAGACCCCTCAGTTGTGGAAAAAACGCAAATTAGAACATGTTTTGCTTTTGCAAACTTCAGATGGTAGTGACAAAAAACATAAAATATAATCTATGTTATAGCAGGGACTGTCACCATTGATTTGCAACCATTACTTTTGAAATAGCTTTGGTATTTCTGAGATTGAGTAGAAATCGCAATTTAAAACGTTTTCTGAACGCTTTTCGCGCATTTTGACCCCTTTTTAAATTTCTAATTTTTTCGAAACTGTTCTTAAAGATCATTTATATCTAATAAATATGTACCTTGCGTAATTTTAAGTTGCTAGCCCCTACCGATCACAAAAATCGAAATTTATTATGTTTTTTTACACCTGCAACGTCTAGGTGATAGTGATACTGACATAAAATAGCGTCTATGTTAGAGCAGAAGCTGTCAGTATCAATTTCCCACCATTACTTTTGAAATCAGTTTGATTCTTCCTGAGATATTGCTGACAAATTGGCATTTAGAAAGTTTTTAGAACGCTTTTCGCGCATTTTGCTCCTGCATCTCCTCTGGTATAGTGAAAACAGATATAAAATATAGCCTATCTTGGAGGAAGATCTGTCACCATCATTTTTACACCATTATATTTGAAATCGGTTCAGTACTTCCTGAGATTGCATAGAAATCGCAATTTAGAACGTTTTTTACAACGCTTTTTGCGCATTTTTACCCCCCTTTTAAATTTCGATTTTTTTAGGAAATGTCCTTAGAGATCATTGATATCTTATAACTAACTACCATTCCGAATTTCACGATTCTAGGCCCTTCCGTAACGCAAAAATCGCAGTTTAGAACGTTTTTCTCCTGCACTCCCTTTGGGGTAGTGGCACCGACATAAAACATAGCCTATGTTGGAGCAAGGATTGTCACCATAATTTTGACGTCTTTATTTTTTAAATCGGTTCCTGAGATTGTGTGGAAACCATCATGTAGAACGTTTTTTAGAACGCTTTTCGCGCATTCTCACCCCTTTTAAATTTCGAATTGTTTAAGAACTGTACTTAGAAATCCTTTATATCTCATAAGTAGCTAATATTTCAAATTTCATATTTCTAGGTCCTTCTGTAACACATAAATCGCATTTTTAGAGCGTTTTTTGCTCCTGCACCCCCTTTGGGGTAGTGGCACCTACATAAAATAAAGCCTATCTTGGCCATCATTTTGACACCAATATTTTTTAAATCGGTTTAGTATTTCCTGAGATTATGTAGAAACTACCATTTAGAACGTTTTTTAGAACGCTTTTTGTGCATTTTCACCCCTTTTAAATTTCGAATTGTTTAATAACTGTTCTTAGACATAATTTATATCTTTTAAGTAACTAATATTCCAAATTTCATGTTTCTAGGCCATCCAGTAACACAAAAATTGCATTTTTAGAACGTTTTTTGCTCCTGCACCCCCTTTTGGCCAGTGGCACGGACATAAGATATAGCCTATGTTCTAAGTTGGACTAACACCATCATTTTGATACCATTACTTTTGGAATCGTTTAGGTAGTTCCAGAGCTTACCTTTTACAAATAAACAATTTTTACCTCTTTATAATAGGAGTATAGATAGATAAAAGAATAATACTAAAAAAACACAAATCTATCATATTTATAATAGTACAATTTAAATTTTTAGATCACCAAATAGTGAATTTTTTTTTAATGGAATTTGTTTGCAAAGTGTATCTCAGTTTACTGATTCTCTATGGCTTTAAAAATAATTTTAAAGCATGGAATATTTTTTTTAAATTTATCTTTATCGCGGGAACTCGATTACGAAATATTAATCCGTTTGCCCTTAAAACAACATAAATAGTTTATCATTTTCTTACGGCTAATATCCATTAAAAAAACTTCCCTTCGAATAAATAAATAAAATAATATAAATAAAACACAAATTTAATAGACATGTAATTGAACTATGCGCTTAAATCCCGGAAATTATCAGGATGTAAAAGGATGCCGGAAGTAGCAAAATCTTGGTCAAATAACTCTTATTATGCGGCTATTAAGAAAATATCGCTTTTGATAAATTTCAAAACTTTATTTGATTGTATAATTCATATTTTTCATGTGAAAAATGTTTTTTTAATGTTAGTGGGTAATCTAAAAAAATTATTGCATATAAAAATTATTAGTTTTCAATAAAAAAAAATTTTCGCCTATATTCTGTAATCCGGGAAGCCCTGGTACGATCCCCTAGTATTACTAATACTAATAAAAGAACAAATCGCTCTGTGTGCGTGTGTGCGTCTGTGTGTGTGCGATGGCTAGCGAAAACTACTACAGGTAGAAGTCTGAAAATTTAGATGTGAATAGCCCAAGACAGGTCCTGATGCACCGGAGGCTCAGTTTTTTATCTTTTAAGGGCTAGGGCCCCTGGGCTCCTTTAAGTTCTTATGCACTAAATTGTTAATAACATGCCTCTTTTCTATCCGATCTTCTTCGTTTTGGGGTGAATTCTCCTTTCAGTTTCTACCCCATATCTACATTTCAATTAAGACCCTCGTACCTATGCAAGGGGCCCAGTACAGGGCTCCTTGAAGTTTTAGTGCACTAAATTGTTAATAACATGCCTCTTTTCTATCCGATCTTCATCGTTTTTGGGGTGAATTCTCCTTTCAGTTTCTATCCCATTTCTACATTTCAGTTAAGACCCTGGCACCCTTGGAACGGGACCAGTACAGGGTCCCTTAAAGTTTTAGTGCACTAAATTGTTAATAAATTGCTTCGTTTTTATCTGATCTTCATTTTTAGGATACTTTCTCCATTTAGTTATTCTCCCGTTTCTACATTCCAGTTAAGACCATGGGCCCGTCTAGGGTCTCATAGGGCCCGGTTTAGGGTCCCTTAACTTTTTCTTGTGCCATGCGTTTTTCACACCCTAATTTTCTCACCTTCGCAGTGCGTAATTTTAAAATTGAATCTCGAACTCTTCTCCTTAGACCAACACTCACATATTTTTACTGGGGCCCTAGGGCCCTTTTTTAAACATTTCCCCAATTTTTTGCATATTTCTTTCAAATTATATTCTAATCATTAATTTATACCCTATGCTTAATCTTGGCTAATCGAAGATCTAAAACGATAAGTACTAAAACGTTGTAACATGCTTTCATGTTAGGACCCTGTTTTCAACTATCAGTTGGCCCCTTTTGGGCCCCCTATTATAGCTCCCTTAAAAATAGTCCGATTCACTACCTTTTTTTTTTCTTACAACTTCTTAGGTTCTCCAGCTATTACATGAACGACAAAAAAAAAAAAAAATTCAGACTCCAACTACCACCCATTTTGTATATAAATCGTCTTGGGGCCCTTGGTGCATCTTCTTTTAAAAAGATTAGAATTCCTTGCAATTTTCTTTACCATAGTTCTAGCGTCCTCTGATTACATTAACAACTACTAAAAAGTGTATTTATACCAAACTACATACCACTTAAGCCCCTCCCCCCCTTGGGACCCGGTACAAGGCCCCTTAAAGCTTTTGCACCATAAATTATTAATAAATTGCCCCTCTTAATATGATCTTCATTTTTGGAACCATTTTTCCCTTTAGTTATTTTCCAGTTTCTATGCATTTTTTACACCCTAATTTTCTCACCTTCTCATTGCTTAGTTTTAAAATTGAGTCTTGGACTCTTCCCCCTAGACCAACACCCTCATATTTTTTATTGGAGCTTTTGGGGCCCTTTTTAAGCATTTACTCCATTTTTGTGCCTTTCTTTAAAATATTATTCTAATGATTATTTCATACCCTATGATTAATTTTGAGTAATTGAGGGTCTAAAACGCTAAGTACTAAAACATTTAAACATGTTTTCATGTTAAGTCCCTGCTCTCAACTATCAGTTGGGCCCTTTTGGGCCCCCTGTTTTAGCTCCCTTAAAAATGGTCCCATTCACGAACATTTTTTTTTCTAACAACTTCTTAGGTTCTCCAGCTACTACATGAACGGCAAAAAAAAAAAAAAAATTGCAGACTTCAGCTACCACCAATTTTGAATATTAATCGTCTTCTTGGGGCCTTTTTTGCAGCTTCTTTAAAAACTATCCTATTCTATTGCAATTTTCTTTAACATAGTTTTAGCGTCTTCCTGCTACATTAAAACCCCTAAAAAGTTTTCTTATACCCAATTACATTCCAGTTAAGACCCTGGCCCCTAGGGCCCGGTCTTTCTTTATACCTCAGCTACCACCTTTTTCGAATATTAATCTCCCTTTTCAGCATCAACTTACGTCTACTCACTACAACCGTAAATTAAAAATCGCGTTACTTTAAAGATAACTTTAGATAAGGGATTTCACCGTTTATTAAATATCGTGTTAATGCTAACAGTAATTCATGAAATTTACAAGGTGAGGAGGCATCTTCCACCCCTTGGTGGTTCGTTATTTACTCGGGTTTAAGGGCCCAATTTCAATGGGATTTGCTTCCTTCAACTTAGATTACAATTCAGCTACATTCTGTATTATGAAATTTTATCTTAGACTTTAGTTACCAATATTTTCTAACATTAATGGTGCATTTTTTTTCTCTGATTCTGTGGGATTGATTCCTACGAGGTCTGGCTCACTCAACTTGGTTTACGATTGTCTCCGGCACGTGCGGGCACTTTCGGTAAATGCGGCCATAGGTATTGCGGATCTAGATTAGAGGTTCGTTCGGAAAGATATTTGATGGGAACACGCTAGACGCTGTGGAAGGCAATGGGGCCTCCGAAATTAGGTTCATTTAAAAGAATTTCTAAAGATAAAAAATCATACAAATTTAAGTTTTGTTTAAGGTTATTATTTACAAACCCCGGGCAACGCCGGGCGGCTTTGCTAGTAGATTAAAAAATATTAAAATTAAAAATAGATTTTTTTTCATTTAAAAAAACTCTAGATAGACTTTTAAAAAAATAATAATAGCTTGCTATAAATAAGTTAAATATTATTTTATAAATAAGTCAAATATTATTTTATAAATAAGTCAAATATTATTTTAAAATCATAATGAAATAATAATAGCACCGAACACAAGTATATACAACAATTAATTACTTCGCTTTCCAAACACAACAACTATTTCTAAACATCATTACACTATCTAAACAAACAATATTTCTAAACATATTATACTGTTTTGAAAGCAACACAGAACTATTTCGTAAAATTTATGGAAAACTTATGGGATTTATACGGATTTGTAATCTGAAAATGTCGATTACGGAACTTGTATTGTTTTCTTAGAAAAATAAAACTAGTTCATAAAATTTGACGGAAAATTTTGTGTATATTGACGTTTTTTTTTTTTTTTTTTTTTTTTTTTACAATCTACGGTTATGAGTAAAATAAATTGCTTAATGTTTTCGAAATCCACCTATATTCATTTTTAGAAATAAATCAATGGCTTTGTATGATAGGTTTTTCGTTTAATGTTGTCGCTATTTCAGCAGAGAAGCTTCTGAAAATTGTGCAATTGAAACTCAAATTCTGTTATAAGGCCCATTCGAAGTATGGAATCGAAAATTTCTGCTACAATTAAAAATTGCTTTGTTAGTGGCGCATTCATTAATTCCCCAGGGTGACTGCACAAAAGACTAGGAAACCAAGTCTGTAGAACATAGATGTCTCGACCGCTAATGGAGCAGTCTGTAAAGTTCAAAAAGGATGACTAACTGATAACTGTAGAAACTCTGTAAAGCTTCCCTGATAATATGACGAAAGAAGATAATGAAGTCTGAGTGTCGATCAACAAAGACATTCCTATAACTGAGGAACTCACAAAAACTCAAATTTGCCCAGAATTTAGAGAATAAATATTAAATAAAGATTACGATGAACAAGAAGTAGAGATGTAAAACTTCCGAAAATTTTGAAGCGTTGGAAAAAAAAAATCCAAAATTGGAAATTTTGTAAAAATTGACTTCTCAGAAATGTTTCTCAAAAATAAATTATATTTTCCTAAAAAAAAAATTAAATAATAAGCATTTTTTTCTGCACAGTAGACAAAAAATCCTTTTGCTTTTCAAGTATATTAATAAAAAAGAAGAAAAAAAGTCAGCTTTTAGTTGTTTGTCATTCAGTCTCAGAATTTTGACAGTAGATTTTTCAGCTTAATTTAACAGCATTGTTTGTAATACATCACGTCGCTGTTCAAATTTTTTTCAGTTGCATTTGCTATTTACCAGTAGAGCTAAATTAAAAAAAAAAAGTTTCGACGAATATCATCGCACTTTGAAAACAAATTTAAACTGCATTATAACATCCCATCTACATAGTAATGTCTCTTAAGTATATAAATGATACAATTTTGAACAAACAAATTATTGAGGTTCTGGAATTATTATAAATATTATCATTTTCAAATCTTACATTATTTAAAAACTGGCAATATTTTACAACATTACAATCCCCCCTTCCCCCCCTGACAAATGACACTTTTAATATGACGTCACTTATAACGTTTTGGTTGGAAACTGATTCTAAACAAAAGGTTGCTATGTTTCATTTCTTATTAAATCGTATTAAATCACATATAAATCATAGAAAATGTTACCACCGCATATCAATTATCAAACACTTAGCTGTGAAATAAAGCTATAATATATAACACATTTGGGAAGGATTCAGATTGAAAAATTTTCAGAATTTTCTAAAGTTTCTTATGTTTTAAGGTGAAAAAATTGTGAAAAATCTTTTAAAGGACTCAGTTTCTTCCTAAACTACTAACAGATCATATTTTCCATGTTAACATTTTCACATTGGAAACGGAACATGAAAAAAAAAAAATATCAGAATGTAGCCATTATAAAATTTGTAATATATAATTTTATACATGAAATTTCATTTTTTCAAAATTGAAAACATTAAAAATAACCCCTTCGGAAAAAAACGGAAAAAAATGGTTTTTTCCCCCAAAATTTCCGGTTACTTTCCGAGCTCTATGAAGAAAACGAAAGCAAATTTATTGGAAAAACACCTTCAATAGCAAAAATGTGAAACGCGTTGACGCTTGGTATACAACTCGGAGAATTTTCAAAAATAATATATGAACAAATCATTAGTGAAACAGAAAATTCAAAAGAAAATGAAAATTTAAAACAATTTTTTTTAGATAAAAGTCAGCATTTATTAAGGGCAAGTTATCATTTTCTTAGTAATTGTAGATGTTATCATTAGTATTTCCTAAATAGCTTATTGTTATTAATCTAATATTGTTATGAAAAACTCGTGGTCCGAAGGTGATCACGTTAAGCGGCGTCTACTATATAAGTTATGCCACGCATGACAGACCAGTATCACTTGTGCCTGATGTGGCATGCTCGAAACATTTGTTGGCACGTTAGGAAATTGTAAACAATATTTTCTTTTACGAGACATGCAAGATTTTCGATTTGAAAAGTGAGCATATTTTATAAAAACTTTTTTTTTTATTTTATGCTTCGGAACGAATTAGAAATACTTTGGTTTTTCCCAAAAGAACCACTTATTTTGAATTTTCGAAAAACAATTTTTTAATTCATTAAATAAGCTGGTGCGAAATGATGAAACAAAAAGAACCTCTTAAAAACACCACAAAAATTTTAATAAATGCTCAAGGCGTTTCGAAACACAAGTCTTTCTTCATCAGTCGCAGAAAACACGTCCTACTACTTTGAAAACAGTAGCAAGACTGAGTCTTGCTCGCTTTTTCTCGATGTTGCATGTCGTGTGTTCTTTCCCAGTGGCAGGCATTTATGTGGATGGGTTTATCTGAAACCAATGAATCAAAAATCAATTTAAAATATAAATATTGTATATTCTGTCGTATATTCACTTTTGAAACAAGAAAATTGATAAAAATTTACAGTTGCGCGTTATACAGGGTGTTGCCGAATTCGACCGACAAATTCAAAAGGGTGATAGTAAGCATTAAGAGGATGAAAAATTGCTAAAGAACATGGGGTCGCTAACCACTTATATCCACAAATACAGGGTGTTTCATACGAATTGAATATTTTCCAACTGAACGGGAAAATGCCCAGGCTGGGTATCGAACCCAGATCCTTGGCTTACAAGGCCAATGCTTTACCGTTTAAGCCAACTTGGGCCGACAACCAGCCAGCATATTTCGCTCAGAAAACCTTATTGGTAGTAACATCTGGTCTGTCATGTAGACAGCTCAACGGAATAAACCGCAGGTAAAGTAACTCCATATAAACGATGGATACGTAGATGAACTATTATTTTAACACAACCAAACTGATTGGTAAAGTTATCATACGAATTGAATATTTCCCAACTGAGCAAAAAAATGCCCTGGCTTTGAATCGAACAAAGATCCTTGGTTCTGGGTTCGATTTTCAGCCTGGTCATTTTTACGCTCAGTTGGGAAATATTCAATTCGTATGATAACTTTACCAATCAGTTTGATTGTGTTAAAATAATAGTACAGGTTGTTTCATCCTAACTGAACTTGCGTTGACGGTAATAACTTTGAAAAAAAAAATAAAAACATCACAATGAAACTGCAACGATATGTACCTTGTTTTCAGGGAAATGTTATAACATCGCCAAAAGTTCTGAGAAAACACGTTGCTCAAGCAATCGATGATACCGTATGAACTGATAATCACAGTCTAAATTATAAAGCGTCAAGTGCCTACTGCTGACGCGTATAATGGAAACTTCTACCACTTTTTTTCAATATTATCACATTTACAACAAAGGTGAAAAAATCTATTAAAAGTTTTATCATAATATACATTTCAGTTATCTGAAAGTTATTAACATCAATCCAAATTGAATTAGGGTAGGACATCCTTTATTTCTGATTAAATATGTGGTTTGCAACCCCATGTTCTATGGTAAAATCATGTTCTATGGTAAAACCATGTTCTATGGTACATAAAAATGAAAAATAATTGATTAAAAGGTACTTTTATTTATATCGGCAATAAACACAATACTTCTGACAAATGTCGATTTTCTAACGCAAAATTGTAAAGTATAACGAACTTTTGTTGAACATCTATTTTTGGACGCCTGTTGCTTTTTTTTAATTTTACAAAATTTACGAAGACAATTTTAATAATAACGAAGTAAAACTGCTCAAATGATAAATAAAAGTTTGATATTAAAAATTAACTTATTACCAGCGTCAGTTGAGAGTTTTATGAACAATTTATATTAACTGCAGTGTTGGAAGATAGCAGCAATAAGATAGCAGCAATCGTCTTTTAAAGCCCACGTATAAGTAGCATTAACTTTTGGGTATATTGCATATATGCAATGCGGTGATACAAAGGGTTAATGAACATATTAGAAATCCTACTTCTACTAATAAGTTTTGTATGCGAACCTGCGACACAAATAACATGTTATATAGACTTATAACCGAACTTGTGGGGTATGTAAACGTTTTTGGAAATATGTACAACATTTATCTAATCAAGAACAGTGAACTTCGCGAAGAGCAACAGAAACGCTTAATCTCATCCCTCATAGATGGCAGCACTAAATCTACAAGGCGATCCACAAGACAGCATTTATATTAAGTTCATATCTGAAGACCAGATCGCAGCACCATTCAGTGGACATTGCAAAGTGACTGAGCTGAAATAAATTAATCCGCTGACTTTGCATAATCTATTGTCTTTCTCATCACCTAAAAGATTCTATGTGAATACTTTTTTGAACCCCGCAGTCGTCATAAAACTTTTCAACTAAACGGACGTGCTGTCCGTCGGGATACAAATCCCATTGTTATCCCAGAAGGGATTTTTCTCTGGTGTTCAAACACCAAGTATCTTGTCGATTGGAAAAACCATTCATTTTTTATTCATCTATTATATTAACCATTCTTTGTATATTTTTGTAGCATCCTAGCTCAGTATTAAAGAAAATTAGAAGTGAATAAGCATCCGTGTTCAGTCAATGATGAAGATTACTTGTCTCATCTTAAAAAATAAAATATAATAAATTGCAACAAAAGGATACATATAGCAAGCCTGTCCTCTTGCCGAAGCTAAACGCAGGTAGGCAATCTTATTTAATATTCATTATATATATATTTCAAAATAATCACTGGGTATACTCAGCCCTGGCCGGCGACTCTCACATAAATCCCTTGTTTTCTATAGATTATGAGAGCTGAGGTATATAAGCAAGGGAGTGAGAAATAAATAAATAAATAAAAAATAAACTTAGTTAAAAATAAAAGGTAGCGTATTTGCACCTTTACATATACGGAAATAAATTTATGAATATTGAAAGTTGATAACATTTGTTAAATATAATTGTGTTTCATATGATATGATATTGAAAATTATTTATATGATACTATTATATAATGTGTATGTGAATGGTATAAATATTAAATTAGTGATTTGAATTAGTGATTATAAATGAGAAATAATAAGGAAAGTTTCAAAAACTTCTGAACTTAAAAATATAACATATTGTGATATATAGTTAAATAAGAAATATACAATGGCGATGTCAAAAGACTTAGCCTCGATTGAAAAACTGAATAATACGAATTTCCTACACTGGGCATTTAAAATTGAAAACCTACTTATTAAGGATGATTTATTTAAATTCTGTGTCGATGATTCCCCCCCCCCCCCTCTCCGGACAAAAATAGTGAAAATCCTCAAAAAATAGTGCAAAGGCTAAGGCCATCATTAATTTGTGCATAGACGATGATCAGATAATTTATGTAAAAAACTTACAGACTCCGAAGGAAGTGTGGGAAAAATTAAAGTCTGTCCATCAGCGCGCGAACTTATCCTCAAAATTATTTTTATTAAGGAAATTCTACTCTCAAAAACTCTCAGAAAATGGGAATATGGTGGAGCACATTAATAACATTCTTACAATAAGAGACAGGCTTTCTGCAATAGGCGAAAACATCAGTGAGTCGCACATTGTAGCGATCATGTTGTGCTCCTTGCCCCCATCATATGCCGGGATGATAACTGCTCTTGAGACGCGTGATGAATCTGATTTAAAATTAGATTTTGTGAAGAACAAACTAATCGATGAATATACCCATCGATTAGAAAACAAAAACACTAATTCGTATATTAAACAAACCGCGTATAAAGTGGAAAATAAAGCCGCCAATCTACCTCCTATTGAGACGGCATTTAAATCTGAAAACAAACCGTATAAAAACAAAAAGTTTTGCAGCTTTTGTTCCCGAAGTGGACATGTTAAAAATGAATGTTTTCAACTGAAAAACAAAGAAAGGTATAACTCGCAGAAGAATAATTATAGACACGAAAATAACAGGAACAGAAACAACAATTACGGTGCAGGTTATAGAACAAACGCAGGAAACAACAAAGGACAGGAAAACAGTAAAAATCATTCCTCCAACTACTGTTTGAACGGAAAGATAAACTCAGCTAGTGAGCAAACAGGGTTAGGCGTTCCTCTTCTACAGGTTGAACACGCATTTCAAAATGAACCAACGCTAGTTAACAAAACACAAACAAGGAACACTAACACCTACATAATAGATTCGGGCTGTACAAGACATGTTACGTCCACAAAAGAACACTTTACAACGTTTAAGCCAGGAAATTTTGGCGACATCACCATAGCTAATGGGAAAAGATTATATTCTCAAGGTGTAGGGGACATAACAATAAACACAGGCCTTAAAAATAACATAACACTCCAGGACGTATTATATTGTCCGGAATTAAAGAGTAATCTCTTATCAGTAAAAAAGGCAACCGATAATAACATAAAAGTAATCTTTGAGAAGGAAACATGTTTTTTCATTAAAGATAACAACACTATCTTAACCGCTAAAATGAACAACAATCTCTATGAAGTAAATCCTAAGGATGAGTACGGTTACGCCTTAAGCACGCAAACCTCCTGTAATAATAAAAACTGTATATATAAATGGCATCGTAGATTAGGTCACAAAAATCTTGACGCAATCAAATATTTGGTTAATCATAAGTTGGCTGAGGGAATAATTATAAATAACTGCAAGCATGAGTTGCATTGCACAAAGTGCATAGAAGGGAAACTGTCAATTTCACCCTAACCCAAAGCAGCTAAAAATAGGAGCAAAGAGATATGCTCGCTTGCACATTCCGATTTATGTGGACCTATGGAGACTCAAACTCCAGGAGGAAAGCGTTATTTCATAACGTTTACAGACGACTACAGTCGATTTACTATGGCATATCTATTAGCGCATAAATCTGAAGCGGTGGAGAAATTAAAGCAGTACGTAGCCCTAACAAAAAATAAATTCGGGAAGGTAATAAAAGCTATAAGGTCTGATAACGCCAAAGAATATCTTGGGGAGAGTTTCGAAAACTACTTAGCCGAAAACGGCATAGAAAGACAGTTGAGTGTCCCGTACAGTAGCCCCCGAAACGGGATTTCTGAGAGAAAGAACAGAACAATCGTTGAAATGACACGTACTATGCTGTCAGATGCAAAATTGCCTAAGCATTTCTGGGGGGAAGCGGTGATGACAGCCACATATTTAACCAACCGACTGCCGACAAACGCAAATGAAAATCGCGCCTCACCATACGAATTGTGGAATAATAGGAAGCCCGACCTATCAAACATTAAGACTTTTGGGTGTAAGGCATTTGCCTACGTAGATAAATCAAAAAGAACGAAGTTTGACGAAAAAGCTATCGAAGGGGTCATGATGGGTTATGATTTTCGGAGCAAAGGTTACAGAATTCACACGGGAAATAACCACATAATAATTTCTAGAACGATAAAATTCATTGAAGAAGGGACTAACTATGAAGAAATTAATGATACTACGGAAACCGAAAATAACGCTCAAACACCTACCGAAAATATCAAGATTGATTTGACAAATAATTATGAAGATCTGATAGAAACCCCGACGCCAAATAATCCCGAACCGAGGAGGTCGCAAAGGGAAAACAGAGGCGTACCTCCAAATCGTTTCGGAGTGACCGTGAATTTGTGCAAAATTGAGGAACCGAAATCTTGGGCCGAATTAGAAAACATTGAGGATATAGAAACAAAAAATAAGTGGTTGGAAGCAGAAAATGAGGAAATAAGATCACTACAACAGAATAAAACTTGGAAACTAATTAAAGCTATACCCGGAAAACGTGTCATAGGGTCAAAGTGGACATTTAAAGCCAAAAGAGGGATAAACGGTAAAATAGAAAGGTACAAAGCCAGGATAGTTGCGAAGGGGTACTCGCAAAAACATGGGTGCGATTACGACGAAACGTATGCACCAGTCGTATAGCACACCACACTGAGAGCATTTTTAAATGCAGCCGCTTACAAAAATCTTGACGTGACGCACCTTGATGTCAAAACCGCTTTTTTGCATGGGACTCTTGAGGAGGAAGTGTATATGTACCAACCGGAGGGTTATCTAAAGAAAGGGGAAGAAGAAAAAGTATGTAAATTAAACAAGGCGATTTATGGTCTTAAACAGGCCGCAAGGGCATGGAGTTTAAAAATTAGCCAATCCCTGAAGAATCTAAAATTTACCGAATTCGACTCAGACCAATGTCTGTTTAAACGAATCAAAAATGGAAAAGTCGCGTATGTGATCGTCTACGTGGACGACATACTAGTAGCAGGTAGCAAAGATGATACGCACGAGATATATAACCAGTTATCCAAGGAATATGAGATTAAAAATCTGGGACAGGTAACTCAGTATTTAGGGATTAATATAACTAAAACAGAAAACGGTAACTTACAACTTGATCAAGAACACAAAATTATAGAAATCGCGGAAAAGTTCAACTTAACCCTTAGCAAACCTACCTACACGCCAATGTGTACTAACTATTTTTATTTAGATCCGGAAGGAGAGTTAATGGAAAATAATACAAAATATAGACAAGCAATTGGCGGATTGCTATACATTGCGACACTAACAAGACCCGACATCGCGGCCATAGTAAATATTCTAGGGAGGAGGAATGAGCTACCCAGACTAGCTGATTGGGAGGCCATCGAAAAGGTTATCAGATACCTGATGACTACAAGAGAATTGAAATTCATAATAGACAGATGCAAACCGCCCATACTAACGGTTTACAGCGATAGCGACTGGGCGAATGATCGTATAGACAGAAAGTCAACGACAGGCAATCTGTTTAAGTTAGGCAACAACCTGTTAGCCTGGATCTCTAAGAAGCAGACCAGCGTCGCCCTGTCTTCTACAGAGGCCGAGTACATTTCGGCGTCAACTGCAACACTAAACGTGATACATTTATTAAATTTACTCAATGATTTACAATTGCCTCAACAACTACCAATAACTGTGTATGAGGATAATTTATCAACCATAAAACTGACAAAAAACGAGAAAGCACAAACAAAAACTAAACACATTGAGGTCAAATTCCACCACATCAGAGATCAACACGAACGCGGAATAATTAATATCACCTATTGTCCTTCAAAACTCATGATAGCAGATATACTCACAAAACCGCTTCCAAAAGTTCAACATGAGTTTTTACGAAACGAACTACAGCTAAAACTTGTCACATGTCCTTCACACAAAAAGGAGGAATATTAGAAATCCTACTTCTACTAATAAGTTTTGTATGCGAACCTGCGACACAAATAACATGTTATATAGACTTATAACCGAACTTGTGGGGTATGTAAACGTTTGTGGAAATATGTACAATATTTATCTAATCAAGAACAGTGAACTTCGCGAAGAGCAACAGAAACGCTTTATCTCATCACTCATAGATGGCAGCACTAAATCTACAAGGTGATCCACAAGACAGCATTTATATTAAGTTCATATCTGAAGACCAGATCGCAGCACCATTCAGTGGACATTGCAAAGTGACTGAGCTGAAATAAATTAATCCGCTGACTTTGCATAATCTATTGTCTTTCTCATCACCTAAAAGACTCTATGTGAACACTTTTTTGAACACCGCAGTCGTCATAAAACTTTTCAACTAAACGGACGTGCTATCCGTCGGGATACAAATCCCATTGTTATCCCAGAAGGGATTTTTCTCTGGTGTTCAAACACCAAGTATCTTGTCGATTGGAAAAACCATTCATTTTTTATTCATCTATTATATTAACCATTCTTTGTATATTTTTGTAGCATCCTAGTCCAGTATTAAAGAAAATTAGAAGTGAATAAGCATCCGTGTTCAGTCAATGATGAAGATTACTTGTCTCATCTTAAAAAATAAAATATAATAAATTGCAACAAAAGGATACATATAGCAAGCCTGTCCTCTTGCCGAAGCTAAACACAGGTAGGCAATCTTATTTAATATTCATTATATATATATTTCAAAATAATCACTGGGTATACTCAGCCCTGGCCGGCGACTCTCACATAAATCCCTTGTTTTCTATAGAACAAGAGAAGAAAACGTGATTTTATAAATGATCACTGTAATGGTGATCTGTTTAAAAATTAACATGCATGGGAAAGGAGAGGGATTTCAGAAAAAAATTTAGTTTAGCTTATTTCATGCTTGTATTTTCTATTAACCCTTTGAGAGGCAAGTAATTTTGTTGCTGTAATGTCGAATTCACACCGGAATCTGCAAAAAGATTCATTGCAAAATAAGGTAAAGCAATTTTACGATTTTTTTAGAAGAATAAAATTTACAGGGTGGCTACTAAATACTGTTACAAATATTCAGTCATTTTATTTTACAAGTATAAAATAGAAGATGATAACTACACTAATATGACCATCATAGATGAAAGTTTACCGGGAAATAATTTTACTTGAATTGACCGCCATCTTTATCGATTATCAAAGATAATATCTTATGCCATTGTCCGACTGCGGCACGAATCGTTTTAAGAGGTAATCGGTACCTTTCACGCAATATGGAAGCGTTGAGAGAGTCCAAACTTCTGTGTTTGTTACTGTTTACTTTAGCCTCTAAAATCCCCCAGACGCAATAATCTAAAGGATTTAGATCCGGTGAAGAAGGTGGATAATCTTCTTGAGTGATAAAGTTCGGACAATTGACAGGGAGACAAGCCTGTGTTGATTTAGCTCTGTGTGAAGGTGTAGAATCTTGCTGAAATGTCCAATTCTTTTTGTGATACAACCTGTCAGCATGTGGCAATAATTGTGTAGCCAGTATGTCCTGTTTGCAATATTCGCATTGATTTTTATCCCTTTATTGATGAACTTCAAAGGCAATTTTCCATTGTTTGACCTGCACCCTAAACCATTACAGAATTCTTGTTCTGAAAGCGTTTAACAGTTCCAAAGGTTTCAAGTATATCCTCGAGGGTTGCTGAATATCCGACATCATTTCTAGCATTCTAACACTGCTCAGTGCAAAATAGCTTCCCATCAGAAAATATTATTCTGTCAACGTTTTTTCTACCGTGCCGCTTCATCAATTTCTTCCTTCTTTGTAATATTTTTATTCTTTGTGCCGCAGTCAAAACTTGGATTTTTCTTTTGCGATAAGGGCAATAACTCAGATCTTCATTTATAATAACTTACATAGTTCTGCGACTCACGTTCTCTTCTGCAGCCATTTTATTTGCAGAACGTTGTGGATTTCTTCTCACCTTTTCACGAATTCTTTTGATGTACTCTATTGTGCGAACTGAGCGTGAACGATCAGACCTAGATCGATCTTTACATAGCTATTAGTATCCAATAATCGATTTATAGTTCTATATATAAATGTTTCATTAAAACCAAGGCATTTTAATTGCTTAAAGATTTTACCTGCGGAAAATCTACGATCAAAGAGCTGTTTAATCATCATTCTTTTGGCTTCCCTCTTTAAAATAATTTAAAATTTTTGCTTTATAACAAAATTTGTCTGCACTAATAGAAGATTGCCAAACGCTAAAATAGAGAAATAAATTGTTTTACCAAACGATTAAAATTAATTCGTATTTTTTGGAAGGTAACAGTATTTAGTAGTCATCCTGTAATACAATTTTTCTGATACAAAACTTCATTAATCGTAGGTGGGATAAAATATATCCCACCGCCCCTCAAGGGGTAAAGAAAATATTCACCTGGCTGCAGTTTACAGATACATCTGTTTCAAAATCTTATTCCTCCTTAGATTTTGTTTTGCCGTTACCCATGCCCGCTGTTCGTATCAAATTAAAACGATTTTGATAAGAAGATATGTATGCAGCGGGGTAACTTTAACTAATACACTATTTTAAAAAATGTAGAAAATAACATAAATATGTATGAGGAAGTATCAAACAAATTATAGAAAGATAATTTATTCATCACGAATTTGCAGTGATGAATAGTTATTATCTAGAAGAAATATCTTCAGGAAAAAATAGAATCATTTAACTGGAAGAAAAGGCCATTCTTTCGGTCTCGATCGGAGGGATTATCTGCATATTTTTCGCCAGATGTTGTCAGAAATAAATGCAACAATTATTGCTGAAGTAGATAATTTTGCATAATTGCGGAAAGAAAATGTTTAATGTGATCGAACTTTGTCTTTTTTATAGCATTGTAAAAGTGAATGTGGTCAATATCTGTTTACAAAGAATTGGGAATCTTAAAAAAATGAAGTATTAGTCCAGAAGAAATATACAGGGTGGGTCATAAGTTCATGAAAACGTAAAATATTCATTATAAAATAAGTAATGCTTAGAAAACATTTCGGTTTGCGCGAATGTGATTAGATTTACATTGGATTTTTTTTCCCACTATGTATAAAAAAATGATTCCAAAAGTTACCGAAAGAGTGCGCTCACACATCATACTGAGACGTTTTATGCAAATCAGGCAAACACAAACAGGCAATGAAACAAATCCGAATAAAATGACACTGTGTATTTATTGTAAATAAAAGATGTTCAATGTGAACACCATCACCAGATATTAGGCAAGTGGGGCGCTTCAATACGCCTGCCTATTACAGCTGGGTACAGCATGTCGGCGATGCCACCGATGGTCCGTCGAATGGCAACTTTCATTTACACCAAATTAGCTGTAGAGCCAGGGCGGCTGGCGCGGGGTGGCCAAATGGGTGTGGTGAGATAAAATAATATATATTTTTTAGTTTTTGTCTTTTCAATAAAACTAAATATATATATATGAAAAACTCTTTTTTTTTTTTTTTTTTTTTTTTTTTTTTTTTTTTGTCAGATAAGTTCTAATTTCTTTTTTTCTCTCTCATCGGCAATCTTTGGAATATCTGTGCAAATTACTCATTTTGTATAGTAGCTGAGAGATAGGGGATAAAGTAAAGAGCACATGTCATCAGTGAAGCGTGGGAAGTTGTTTGGTGGGATGGGTCTGCCTGCAAACATTTACGTAGTAACAAAAGATAGGCAAGGATTAGCTTACATATCTAGGGATGATCTACATATCTACAGATCGAGGGGTTTTTTTGCGGGGGGGGGGGGGGGGGCAAGGATTAGCTTATAGAGAAAATCCAGAGGAAGCAGCTGCAAACTTGAATAATAGAGACGTTAACCACGGCAATTTTTTTAGAATTGGTAAATATGATCAAATTTTGCACGGTAGCACAGGCGATCAAGAGAAGCCAAGAAAGAAGGTCTTCAGAAAGAATGGAGAAGTCTAGAATAGAGCAGAAAGACGAACAAAATGAAAATACTAAACGCATGGAAGAAGTTCGTTCATTACATTCATGTCCAAGTCATTTATAAATAAGTTAATTGCCCATATCACCATGCAGATCAAATCAAACATTACCGATGAAGTAAAACAGTCAGAGTAGATTTCACACAAGATATATCGTAAATTGAGCAGTTGGAACTTTGTGTTCGTTATGTACAGCATGGTAAAGTGAAGATTAGACTTTTAAAATTGGTTGATGCCTCCAAAGCAACAGGGGAAACCCTCTATCTCCAACTAAAAGAAGAACTTAAAAGTTTGAACTGCCTTCTTCATAAATAGTTGACACTTCTTTTGATGGTGCAGCAAATTTTAGTGGGATATATAAAGGTCTTAAGCACAACAGAAAAAGGACAATTTAAATATACAGCATGTGCATTGATATGCCCATGTGCTAAATTTGGTCCCGACAGATGCAACAAAATTTGCACTTTTGACAACGGACTTCTTAGACTTAATACAAAATACAGCTGTGTTTAGCACAGAGTCATATAAGCGAATGAAAGTATGGACTTCAGTGAATAAGAAGTCTGTAGGTGGAAATAAACTTCTTCGCCAATTACAAAAAGTAAACGCTTCTAGGTGGTGGAGTAAGGATCGAGCACTTAATAGAGTGTTTGACGAGTCTTCAAACCTTTTAAAAATCAACAAGTAAAGTACAGTCGTGGAAAAAAAAGAAAGTAAACACCCCCTACTAACTCCTCAACAAATTATCGTAGACGAAAGTTACTGGTACCTAACGATTGGAAATAAAGTCTACTTTTAAATGATGCATATAAAATTCGCTTAGGGGGCCATCTACGCATTAAAACGAATCCAAACTTCATTTTTAACAATGTCAATACCCAATTTTAACGAGATATTTCAAATTTTCGGTTCAAACTATGCCTAGACACCAAATTCAAAGTCATTTGAATGATAAGCTTTTGAATTATAAACATTCAAAATTTAGTGCTTCTAATGTTAAATTCCATTTTCATATTTTTATTTATATCTCCTGAAATTATGCTCTTAATGTGCCAATTTTTTGTGTAGCAATAATACTAATATACCCAAACATAAATACGCTGAATTTGCAATGTTTATAATTTTATGATATGAATTATGAAATTAATATTTGAAAAAAATTATGAATTCCAACCTACAATTTTTTTGATGGATTTAGATTTATTAAGTCCTGCTTTATGGAAATCCAAAATTTCACATTTTTCTTACAAGTAGTTTTCAAATTATGCTTAAAAAACTGCAAAATGGTGGTTTAAGGCGCCGTTTATGATAGAAGTGTCTAGATATTTTGAAATTTCTTATGCTATCCTGTAATCTAGCAGGCTTCGTTGACTGCCTGAGTGGTGCATAAGGTGTCTTGATCAAGAAGGGGGCTCTCTCGGTTAACAATCGAGTACCGAACTTCAATTTGGATACAGCTCTTAAAATACGCTCGTTTCAAAATATATTACTTTCTCGGAAACTTATGGTACGAATTGTATAAAAATTTGTTTTTAGGCTAATTGAAGGGTGTAGAGTTCATTTTTGCAGTCAAAATTGTGTATTGCTATTGAAAAAAAAAACAAAGTTATGGCTCGTTTTAATAAGTAGATGGCCCCCTAAGCAAATTTTATATACATAATTTAAAAGCAGACTTTATTTCCAATCGTTCGGTACCAGTAACTTTCTTCTACGATAATTTGTTGAGGAGTTAGTAGGGGGTGTTTTCTTTTTTTTTCCCCCACGACTGTACATTGCTTAAACCTTTCCAGCGCGGAGTAATTCTGTTTATAAACTGATGAAATAATGGACTGACACCAGAATTTATAAGCGAATTTATTAGAAAATACGAACTTGCTTACTTTCATAAAAAGGTTGCGTAAAATATTTTTTTCCCGACTTGTACATACTGAGGCCAGTATGGGAAAATTGAATTATCCAACAAAATTTCCTTCGGAAAAAAATTTCTGTGGCCAAAAAACAGCAAAATTTTGGGGTCTTTTTTTTAATATCTCGATACCCGTTCTCGTGACTCATTATCTGTTAATTACAGCCTTAAAGAAGACAAAATTCTCTACAACTTTCATAATTACGACTTTTTTATACACTCAACAGAAAGCGCAGTGCGGTTTTTCAAAAATAAGACTTTTTTTTTTTTCATTTTCCATGAAAACGTAGAATTTTTATCTCCCTATTATTCAAATGTTCCTCACAGATATAATCATATATGTCCACTTCTACATATTGGTAGCAGTAAATTACCTGTTGTTATCTATTATTTGCACACCCTCTTCTTCATTTTCATCACAACAGACATATTTTATTTTCAGTAAATCTATATAATTTAACAAGAAAGGGAGAATGTGGATGAATAAGATAATTTTCATATTTAGACAGTAACTTTAAATGTGTGCAATTGTTAATTTTAACGCATTGTTTAAAAGAATGCTTTTGTATTTAGTAACTTATTGGCACGATAGTTTCAATTAAAAAAAATTCTTGTTTAATTTTAATAAGGGTTTTTATAATGCATACATTTTGTTTCAGGTATCAGTGGGATAGGTATGAAAATTTGCGAAAAATATATTTTATTCCTTAGTACAATGGTATATTTTATTTACCAGTTATTGATAACCTATGTCAGCAAATATTGGATTGTAGTTCCATATAAAAGGGGGGGGGGGAGGACTCAAAAAATAAATAAATTTTATGCAACAAATACCTTATAAAATATCTACAATAAAAATGACAACAGATTATTACATTAACTAATATTATGTATTTATGTTCTTGTAAAATTTAAAAATTCTATCGATAAAATATTTGAGATCGCTATTTTCATGAAAATGTCCGAAAGATAGTAAGTAAATATTTTATTTTAGTAAATATAATCAATATTTTTCCAGCTATATCATATTAATATAACAAAGGATTATATCATTTTAGCATGCAAAAATGTATAAAATTTTAAGATTATCTATTAAATGCTTTAATACTAGAACGTTCGGAAATTTTACCCAACCTTAATAAAAACATTTTAAGACCGGAATTTTTATTTAAAACAATTTCACTTATTTATTTAACCAAGTTTTTACTAGTTGTAATTTAACTAATTTTACGAAAAACATTCTGGTTCGAATCGACATTTTCTCCTTTGATCGGTGTCGAATCGACACCAGCTGGACGTTCTAGTGTTAAAGCTCAAACAGAAAAACTTACTGTAATTGTTGAGAAATAAGGTAAAGAGCTCTAATCTCGTCCCCCTTTACTTCTCCGAAAGTGGCGCCACTTATCATGAGAGGCACAAAGAACGGAAGGTAAAGGCGTCAGTAGTGAAAGTTTCGTTCGCCAAGACGAATGCATATAATATAGACGCCGAATTTCCCATTTTTAGAAGATCTGAGTTCTTATTAAGTCATTTGTAGAATGCTATTTACTGTACTGTAAGTATTTATTTCCTGTTCATTGCATGTATTCTACGTAGGCAAGACGCTAGCAGTAGCATACAGTCGGGGGGACGATATTTTAGGACGTTCAGTTCATCTTACAAGAACTGAAGTCCCGCCAGATTGGAAAATAGCATGGTTCCAGTTGCATCCAAAATAAGAACAGCGCTTATTTTCGTCTCGGGAGCGAAATTAGGAGCGCTTTTTCATGAAAATTATTTCAAAATGAAAATAAAGTTTAATATAAAATAAAATGATAAGTAAAATAAAATAAAATAAAATTCAAACTGAAAATAATATTTTAACTTTTAAAAAAACTAAAAAACTTTTTAAATACTTTAAAAAATACTTTTATTTTTATTAAAAGAAAAAATATTGTCTCTCTTGATTGTTGCAGATGGGGCCACAGAAGAAGTTTGATAAAGCCCAGATGAAGTTGTTTGTTGAAGATATACGCAGTAAGGAGGTGAGCTATACTGCGGAGATGGGCTATAAGCTGCCAGTAAACAGTACAGTGTCCCAAGATCAACATTGAAAGATTATTAAAAAAAAAAAAAAAAAGCTGCAGATGGAAGTTTAGAAGACTTAGTTGAAATGAGAATTGGCCGGAAAACAGTTTTCCCACTTGAACTGGAGTGTGAGTTAGTTTTATACTCATACTATAAAGAAATGGAGCGAAGTTTCTATGGACTGATTCTAAAAAGTTTCAGACGAATAGCATTCCAGCTAGCCTTTCGCAATAATTTACCCCACCGATCCTCATCTGAGACAAAAATAGCAGGGAATAAATGGTTGCGCTGTTTTTTTTTTTTTTTTTTTTTTTTTTTTTTTTTGCTTTTTTTTGAAGCGACACACGGAACTCTCTGTTCGAAAACCTCAATCATTATCACTCGCTCGCATTCAAGGTTTCACAGAACAAAGTGTTCAACTATTTTTCTCCATTACTGAAGGCAGAATTAGAGAAAAATCAAATTCGACCCGACGAAAGTGTATAATGTAGAGTAGACGAAATTGGCATCGCTATTGTCCAACACAAAGCCCAAAAAATCGTAGCCATGCAAGAAAAGAAAAACGTCCATAAAGCATCATCTGAATAAAGGGGTTCCTTAGTCACTGTTAGTCATATCAGCCACAGGGATGTTTCTGCCCCTCCTCATGATATTTCCGAAGAAGATCGGTCCGGTAACAGACGGTCCCATTGTGATATTGAATGGGCATTGCTCACATTCTCGTAACTTAACTGTCATCGTCCTTTCACGGCAGAATGTTGTTGTAATCGTGTATTTGCCTTCCCATTCAACAGCACAACTGCAGCCTCTCAGTGTCACTATTATGTTTCCCTTTAAACCGTTTTATGCTGAAGCTATAGAAAATTGGCTGTCAAACCATCCTGGTACAAAAGTTGGGAACCTACAAATCGCACTACTTTTCAATGAAACTACGAGCGTGCTGCTGTTATTAAAACTGCTGTCAATGGTCTCAAAAAGACGGGCATCATGCCATCTAACCCCAACATTTTTTGGACTTTAATATTTTTTGGCGAAACCTCATCCTCTCCAACTCCATCCTCTCCAACTGGCGAAAATTTCATAGTAGCTGATCATTCATCATCAAGCGACCAGGTTCAACAATCTGTGGCTGCCATCAGCCCTAAAGAGATCAGGAAAGTATCCGTGGTCACAACAGAAACTTCTTTTCGAAGAGGTTCATCAATTTTGATCAATGGATCTCCGCATAAGAACAAAGTGAAAGATTCCCAGGTGAAGAAAAAACGCTCAGCTAAAAGAAAACTTCTGGCACCCACCACTCTCAAGGGAAAAAGGGGGAATCCCCCGTGTAAAAACTCCAAACGTGATCACCTACCAGTGACTCTGATGACGAAAGTGAGTCTTCTGTTGGCATTCCTTATGATGATAATACAAGCGATAATGATGGCGACAACGATAGAGAGTGCCTTATCTGCTTGAAGCGTTTTTTTTTTTTTTTTTCATAAATATGGAGAACAACGGGTTCGCTAAATTCGATGCTGAACTTGGACACGCGGAATATGCTCAGGAGCCAAAAACAATACAAAATTTATATGTTAATCATATTTGGATGGCTAATGTTTCTTTATGTTATTCCTCCACTGATTAATAGTATATTTTCCTGTCCCTTAATTTAAGGCAAATTAAATTACTTACTCATTTTGAAATAAATTTTGATTTGGTTATAATTTAAGCCTCGGCTTTTTGGATTTTTTTGTGAGGAACAAAATTGGGTCTTTTTTAAATTTTTTTTTATTTATTTATTTTATTTTTATTTTTTTGCCATACATAGAGACTTTTGAAAAACAATTTTTCGCATTTTTTGTACGAGATTTGCCGATGTTTCTATATGCGTGGTTAGTTAGTCAATGTAAAATAGAAATTTGGTAGGTTTTCACTGAAAATATTTCAAAGGGCCTAAAAGTGACTGGGGGACGAAAATAGGGCACCTTACCTTACTTTAGAAAATAATTTATAAAACACTATTTCTGTTGTCAGTGATGATATTCCGGAATTACATAAAAACTGTTTAAAGCCACTTTAGTGTCTAAAAGTATTTTTTATATCTGACCAATATTCAATACTGATATTTGCAGATAGGTTTGTGCTACTTGGGGCGTATATTAAAATCTGGAGAACTGTAAATAATATGCAGTGCTGTACAAAACTATTCGAATGCATTTCAGCCTGTTATTGGCAACATCTGAAAGTGAATTATCGACTCTGTTATGCGTTTTGAAATTAAGAATTTAGCAAACTATTTAGTGTATATACAGATCTATGGCAGAAAAGTTTAAAAGAATGCTACTTTCAGGATTTGGACAGCCCTGATTAGCAGATTTATAAATTGGAAATGTAATCAGTATTTAGAGAGCTTCTTTCTGTACATACTTGTATTTTAGAAGTGAATTATCAAACACTGTAGAAAGAAAAACTTCTTTGGAACAGTTCATGCAAATTGCTTGAACTCTTATCACTTTGGAGACATAGATGTTACTGTAATGTTAAATTAAACAAAGGTGATATATGATTTCAACAAATTTGCATGTTATCAACATGTTTACAATTAAAACACCAAACTGTGAAAATCTGTAAAAATATCATGTTGGCAAACAATACAAATATATTTTTTAAATAACTGGAGTGTATGAAAACATTGATGTTGAATGCACTTATATTGAGAACACTTGACACTATTGTGGTCAAAACTCTAGTAATTATAGGATTTTCCTTGTTAAGTTTGTTTTGAAATTCTCAGAGAAACATTCCCCTTTCATGCATTTGTATTTATTTATTTTTTTGAAGATTTAACACCAGTATGCGCTCTTGTATCAGTATGGAATTGTTAGATAGCAGATAAGAAGAAATCCTAAGTCTCAAGATACATGTTTTTGTGCATGTAAATGAAAAAAAAAATTGTTTTAGTAAAATTTGCAAGTTTTCGTGTAAAAAAACATTTTGCAATTTTGCTAATACAAAAATTATATTAAATGTAGAAAACTGAAATAACCCCCCCCCCCCCCCCAAAAAAAAAAAAAACCTGCATCTCAGCATTTTAACGATGAATTATACTTAAAATTGTCTTATTTCTATGAAATTGTCTTTTGATAAATTGAAGTGAGGGGAAAATAACAATAAATGAAATTAATTAAATCAGTTTAATTAAAGTTTCACACTAGGAATTCAATAAAGATCCTTTTATACCTTAAAAAATAGGTAGAGTTCACTAAGCATTAGCAAGTTTAACCCTTAATCGTCGCGTAATTTTGCGAATATCCCTTCAAAAATCGTCGATTTTTTTTTTTTATTGCCCGATTTTATTATTCATAAAATTCTGAGTTCATTAGTACAAAAAACAGGGTATTTTCTTAATATTTAACCCTTTTAAGGTTTGTTTGAAGTGTATGAAATCCCTTAATTTTAATACCCAAAAGTCCACTAATCTCAGAAATTTAAAATTTTTTCTTTAGTAAATTTGAAAAATTTGGCTCTTTCTAATTTGGAAATAAATCTGTACATAAATTCCGATGTCAATCCTTTATTTCTACATTTAAGCAATGAAGGGGCCTTGTGCTTAAAAGTGTTTAGGGTGGATAAAATTTTTAAAAGTTACAATTTTATTTATCTTTTATTTGATTGTATTGTACACACATGACGTGCAGGGAAGCATCGATGCAATGCTGCAACCTGTGGTTTCATTTTAATTAAAGGTAAAGACATATATAAAAGAAGTAAATTTTTATATTACTACAAGGACGATAATTTCATTCGAATTTAATTTGAAAATCGGCATTCAATATATTTTTCGAAATTTAGTAAATTTTCAATGTAAGGAAAACTTTGAAACATATGACATACATTGTCCTACATTACAGTATTTACATTCATATTTGGTTTATTTTATAATTTTGTTTCCATATTTATTCTCATGGGAAGAACAAATTTTTCATTCTGTGTAAGGTTTTGTCCGTAGGGGTCATAATATCCAGAAAATGGTGTTCACATAAACGACTTGATTTTGATAATTGTTTTTCTATACCAATCATTCAGATGAGCACAATCAGTCGAAGTTTTATACAGTTTTGGATTAGGTGGATTTTGAGGATCGTGAGCTTCATTATTCCAAAAATGTAATTTTTTTTTTTTTTAATTCGCTGTACCTATTGTACGTCAAAATATCGCGAAAGAATGGGGTTTAACAAATAAAGTGTTGTCCAAAATATATTTTCTTTAACTTTTACTTTTACTATTTTTTTTCACAATTTTTTCAACAGTTGTAAGAGCAAGAAACAACAGCATTTTATTTTAAGAAATAGGTTTTCATTCCAATCTGCCTTTCTCTCTTTTTTCTCAAACAACATTTCCCCATTTCTCATCATAGCGATTACTTTCGATTACAATATTATCCGTCAATTCATCATTTATAAAATGTTTATAGTACTACAGAATACCTGAAATAGCTTCAAACGAAACGTTAATCTTAGGCTCCGATTTGACTTGCAAGCATGGAGGCGCGTAATATTGGGTCATCATCACTATCTTCAGTTTCCGATTTTTCGGAGTCAAAAACATCTGAAAAAATGGAATCTTCTGATTTCTTTCCAGATATCTTAACACTAAAATCTTTCTCTCCACTTGAGCTACACAACATAGAAATTTATAAAACGACAACCCAGATGCATTTCGCACAATTCCTTAAATTAAACATTACGATCTTAAAAACAAACTTCTCATTTCAGTGTTTCCCATCTTTTAACCCTGAAATACGCGATTTTTTATTTTGTTTCGAAAAAATTATGTATGATTCTCTGAAAGGTTTATTACACAGGAACAATAATGAAAAAAATGAGAGATACATTTTTCATATAACTCGTCAATCTTTTCTTCTGTTGCACATCTGCAATACAAGTAAAAACTACTGACGTGTGGCTATTTTACGCTAAATTATTAAAATTAGTAAATATTTTAATAAGTATGTCTCCAAATGCCTTCTTTTATATAATTATTTATTTTATAAAGCTTAACCTTTAACCTTTAATATTACATAACCTTGAAATTACATAGTCCAGTGAATCTGACATTACACCAGAAAGTTTCAATGATTAATTTAACTTTGTTTAAATACGGAAAGTCTGTTATTATTTAAAGAAAATATTGCTATTTTAATTTTCTGGTTTCAGTTAGGTATATACGAATAAAAAAAATCTATTAAATTCAAAACACTGTTCTTTGCATATATGCAAAGCTGCTCACTAAAGGATTAACCCCTTGAGGGGCGGTGGGATATATTTTATCCCACCTACGATTAATAAAGATTTACACCAGAAAAATTTTATGAAACTTTAATTTTCTGACTTTGGTGGAAAAAGGACGTAAAATTGGTTTTTCTTATTTTGAAATATTTTTTTTCTAAATTTCCGGTAGGAATTCAGCATTACACAAACGCAATTGCTTGCCCTTTAAGGGGTTAAGCGTTTAAGACTTCCTTAGCAGATCGATGCTGCAATATCGGCATAAGAGAATTTATTTCCTGGGCACCACTATTTGTTTAAGGAACAATTGTACTGCATTTCTGATAAGAAGTGCAAGGTCAATTTACTAAAAACTATACTTTAAAAATATAGTGGTGCGAACAGAATAAAAAAGTAAAATCACGTATTTAAGGCTTAAAAATATTTTCGGGAAAGAAAAATACAAAGTAGATACCAGAAAAAATTAGTTAAAGTCATGAGACGTCCAGCCCGTGATTGTCACGGGTGCGACGAAATTTGTTCATACAGGCTTGCCCGTGAACGTCTCGGGTACGACGATTAAGGGGTTATGTTAGGTAGAAAAAAAGGAAAATAAAAATGAAATAAATGGGAAGGAGGATTTTAAATTTAAATTATTAAAAATAGGAGTTATAAATAATATATGTGATTTTTAATATGAATTAGAAAGGAGAAAGTTTATTATTAAATATGGCCAAAAGATCGTTAGTGGTTAATAAACATTGCATGTGAGAGATGTAAATAAATATAACTTGGTAACTTCATGGTAAAATATGAATAATAAACCTTAGACTCACCTGAACTAAGAAATATTTCTTGCCTGAAAATTGCATATGTTGAACATATTTTAAATTATGCCAAGTATTAAATTTTTTACTTTTAAACATTTATAATTAATAATTCTGTAATATTTCATTGGAATAAATTAATTTGGCACTTTATGATAAAATTAAGAGATACATAAATTAAAACACAGGAAAATACACAAATATATTTAAATAAACAAATTCCTTTATTAAAATATTATTTTAATTAAATGGGGGGAATGGGGAGGGAGAAAGTGTACACTTACCCAAAAAATGATTTAACATATCACTACGCATACGTTTTGGATATAAATCAAAGATGTTATTAATAATCGTGAATGACAAAATCTCGTATCATTCTTCGACATTGCGTTAGACGAAATATTAACATCGTCTGTCATCGTAAATCGTAGTAACTATCACCAAAGTTCATATCTCATATACGAAGAAGGCCTAAATCGTTCTTTAAAACACTATGTTTTTCCTGTACTTGATAGTGAAAACTTAAGACGTGGAAATTCAATTGAAAAAGGTTTCTCAAATAGAGAATCTGGATGAAGATAATTCAATAAATTCCTGAGCATAACGAAATGCATTTTCCGCTCCAACGGAAATTGTGGGAGCCGATGACGAAAGGTATTTCACTTCAACATTTAATCTCTAGATAGAGATTGTTGATTCGTATCGAACCTTGATAATTTAGGAATAAATGTCGATTGAGAATATACCAATTCTCTAGGCACTTCACTTCCTTCAAGAAGTGTAAGAAAACATTCATTTCTGCTCCACCTTGAATACTTTTAACGCAGTAAACCATCTTGATGTATCATGAGACATTTAGTGAAGAAATATTAGAAGGCAGACGACATCATTATCTCTATCAATGTTTTACAATATGATCATTATAATTTAGCAGAAGATAATTAAAGAAACTATTGTTATGATCCAACGATAAAAGAAAGAGAATTTTACGGAGCGACTTCGCACCCTTGTTGGTACGTCGTCGTCCGGAAGTCAAGAGAGCGTGATGAGGCTATCAACGAACGTGCGTTCAGCGCCAAATATGCTGATTTGTTGATTTTAAAATCGATGCCACACAGAGAAATAGAAGGGTTTGAATAAAATAACGTTAAGTGATAAATTTGAAATTTAGATTTGAAAATTATTATAAAAATATTCTATTACGGTAGAATGTATTAATTTTAAGATTTATTATTTTATTATTGATAATTTTTGACGATCTTTTATGGCGATTAAATTAAATTGTTTTTATGTGAAATTTAACTGAAAAACGAACTTTATGAAAAAGTATTTAAAGGGAGAATTTTAAATTTTAAAGTAAAGAAGTTTATTGATTTAATTTAAATATTTTAAAATAGTTTTTTAAATTAATTTTAATTGGAAAGGATGTTATTACATAACAGGTTAATTTTGCTTTTCAAGAAATTACTCTTGGCCGTGATCCCGGAGTACAAAACAGAAGAAGCAAAGCGGGCAGTTTCTCGCGCGCACAGTATTTTTTAACCATCTGGAAAAATGGTTATTGTTCTCGTCTGGATGGGAAATCAATAGCATATCTGAAGGTTTTTATTGGTTTAATCCGCATGTTATTCGTTTTCTGATTGGTCTATACAGTAATCTGTATTTCCCTTTACTTTCAACAGAGATCTGTTGCCACTATGACAAAAAAGTAATAAAAACTACAAAAAAAAAAAAAATTAATAACTCAGAAACAAATTGAGATACAACTTTCAAACAAATTACATTTAAAAGTACATTTTTTTTCTATACGACGGTGTAAAAAGTAATATTGTGGAGTGTTTAGAAGTTTATGAATGAAATTTCATTTAAAATGGGCCGCCAGATTTCTTGGAAATCTGACGATGGAAAAGACTTTTCCCGAACAGCCAATGAAATGCTTGGTTAATACGTAAGTTTCAGGTGAACAATACGTACGAGTCGCAGGCGATTTCCGTCGCTTGAAATTCCAGGCATCTAGCGACAACAGCCGCCTCACGGCCCGTCAGATTTCCTGAAGCATACATATTTTCCAAGCATTTCATTGGCTGTTCCCGAAAAGGCATTTCTATTATCAGATTTCCAAGCATTTGATTGACTGTTACTGGCGACTCGCTTCGTTTCAGGCGTCAAAGACGACTCCCCTGGAGCCATGGGAATAACATGGAGACGCCTGCAGTTTGAAACGACTTTGACCCCTCGTGTAATAATATTATTAATGTTTAATTCATGGCGTACGTAATGTATGATCAACTCCGTGCTATTTTTTATGTCTTAAATTTTAGTCTTTGAAAAAATCATTTTCCAAATGGTCGTTGTAATTTGTTAAATTGCATTTTTTTTTATTTTATTTTAGGTAGATTTCGTAAGAAATACTACCTATTGCAGTCGTTACCATGATGCGACTTTTGAAAAATTCCTTCATAACTTTTCATTATAGGACTCCAGGAACCCAAAACCACCCCCACCTAAAAAGTATATATATATATATTACATTATTTGATCTAATTCCGCAATTTCTTTATCTTATTCTAAATTACTACTTTATATTAAATAATCTCTATCGTTAACTCTGTTAAATTCCCTTTAATTTAATGTCTCACTTGTCTAAATTGCTTAAATATTACGCTTTTAGTATTCTTAAATTAAATGTTCCATTTCCGCGCTTTTTTCTTTCTAGAATATTCTTTTAGCTTCCATTTTTACTTTCCCGCGCATTTCTGAGGTTATCCTTTTTCCCTTCAAATTCATCCGCTTGCTCTGTCCGCACATTTTTCATGACGTGATATTCTTAATTAGTCATTGGTTGAGAGCGCGATCTACGTCATATTTGTATTCTTACACTTGAGGAACAAAAAGTCGATACTCGCTGTGTTTCAGCAGAATTTGTCGTATTTCTACCTTGATAACTTCCCCTGGTCGCCGCCTGATATTTTCTATTATCTGTAATTTGCTTACCCATAATTAAATACTACGTAGCGATGGCTTGGTTAAAATGAATTGGTGGAAACTGCACCGCCGAAAGCTCTTTCAATAAAATCCTGAGTTAAATTATGCATTGTCTCAATTATTCCGGAGAAACCTGCACTGGATAAATGTGTTAACTGGCCTACCACTCGATAACTGCAACTACTTTCCAATATCCATGTTGATTTACTACGAAACATTCTCTTCGTTAAAATTAAAAATTCGTTATATTTTTCGACGAGAATTCAACTCTACCTGTGTTTCTATTATTTCAACATTGCACTACTGGTAACATAACAACCAGTTATTTCGTTCACTAGCAAAACCTTCCAATGTTAGAATAATCAAACATATATATATATATATATATATATACTAGGGGCTCTGCCCCCTGCAAGCTACTCTCGCCAACCCCCCGTTTAGACACCGCAGAATCTAAACACACACTAATCTGATGGGTTTTAAAAATAAGATTGAATTATACTGAAAAAAGCTGTGCAGATCTCCCTGTAAACAGGTTTCCATTCAATTCCCTTTGATTGCAAAAATTTAAGGGCGAATCAGTTGCTGTTAAGACACCCAATGGTTGTTTTCGTTTTTGATTAAAGAGGATCAGTTAAACATTTGGAAAGAAGCTAAAATAAAATGAATTAAGTATACAGAGTCTTTGTCTACCGGTATTTTAAAACAATCTCTATAACAATAGCCTAAGTCATGTGACTATCATCAACAGTTCCGGGCGGATCACTTCGCTTTTTATACTCTAGGTGCCATTTTGGTACTTTAATGTTAGCCAAGCACAGGTGATAAGTCGCCAAATATTATTCTTTCGCAATCATTCCATCTATATTATAATAGTTCAAGACATCAACTGCCATAAACAAATATGGTCTGATCCCTTCGCCTTTCATATGAAAGTTTAACACAGATGTCATATACGATATTGGTGCGATTTTTTTCCGACGCCAATTTGGAGAACGCATCAACAGCATAAGCAACAACATCCAGCTTGCCATATCAAGCAAAATAACGATACTTTGGCGCCAGTTAAGTACCCGTTGCGTATATGGCATTGGCGTCAGAAAAAAATCGCGCCAATATGGGGCCGTATATGACATCTGTGCCAAAAGTTTTCCATTTTGGTTAAAAAATCAAAAAAAAAAAAATCGAATAAAACTACATAAAAGTTGACATGGTCGCAAAGAATTCTTGGTACTGTTACGCTAGCCGGGTTCAAATCTCGCCAATAGCCGTTTTTCCAATTCGCTAGTTAGCATTTTTTTTATTTTTCGAGTAGCAAATTTAAACATTGATTTGAAGTTGAAATTAAATGTCATGATTTGTTGCACTATTTAATATTTGACCAGATGTCATACACGCACCGCAGGTTTGGCGTGATTTTTTTTTTTTTTTTTTTTTTTTTTTTTACGAAAATTTGGCGAAAATCTCGTTTTTGAATACCAGTTACATATGCAATTTTGGTATTACTTAGTTATCCCGTCCACCAAAAATCTATCGCCAAACTATAAGATTAAATGCCAATAACGGTTGATCGTAAATGTCTCATTCACTTGACTTTAAGCAAGTTACACGTGTTTACGTCATCAAGTGATTTTTATTTCGACATTTTATTTGTACTATATTTATTAGTGTTATACTAATTTATTTGTTCTTTCGTTATTTAAAATAAAAATTATGCCAATCTGTATAATTTGGCGAGTGGTTTGGCGATTTACATAATTTGGCGAAATTGGTCGAAGGAATAACTAAGTAGTATCGTATTTTTTAATTATTTTCTATTATTTTCAAAAGGAAATAACAAAAAAAATAATTAATAACAATTAGTAACAAAACAATTTATATAATTTAAAAAATAAATAAAAGTAAATAAACATTTATTAATAAATAAACAACAATAGCCGGGTTACCATGTCAATCAAAATAATGTCATTTTGGCACCAATTAGGTACCCCGGTGGCTAATATCAGAACCTTTAAGCTTAGACTCACCTTGGCGAAAGACGGAGGGTGCCAAATGATTTTGGAAGAAGAGCGTTTTCCGCGCGTGCCCAGCTGCATTATTTTCAGTTCGGCGTGTTATACTTTTTAGATATGCATAATACAGTTTTAAGATAAGACATCATTAGAATCTTCATATTGACAATTAAGACTTTAATCTCGTTAGTGGGGTGAGATAGCTAAAAAAAACTTCACATCTGGCAACCAATGCGCCACTTTGTATTCAGATAGTATACGGATAGGTGAATCTAAAAAGCCCGAGACACAAATTTTCCTGGCCCTCTAGCGGCGCTGATGGCGTAATCAATATTGGTCGCCAAAGTTTTGTGACGTGCTTCTACATTTCTCAATATAACTCGGGTTAATATTTTGATTTAACCTATATTGTTAGTGATTATTAATTTGGAGAAAACGCGCTTTCCAACGGTATATTTGACATCATTGTTTAGGTTCATAATACTACAAATATTTATAACTTTATTAAAATTTTTGTTTTTGATTTTGATTTTTTATCGAAACATTTTGCTAAATAACGTGGAATATTTTGTATTTAGCTTGAAGCGTGTCGCATACTTTTTGCTCGTCAGAAAATTACCTTTCGAACGGTATACATGACATTTATCTTATAACAAACAATTGCTGAAAATTTGCCAAAGCAATGTAGCGTTGCCCAGATCGTCTTTATGGCAACAATGTAATTTATATGTGTTCCGAAAATTAATACAGTGGCTTTATAGCTGTTTAAGTAGAAAATGTTATTATTGTAATTTTTTTATATGTATGTAAATATATTTATAAAAAAAAAATTATACAATTTTTAAAATCGTAGCGTCCTCGAAATTTAAATTTTGGGGGCCAACTTATAAAATGTAATAATAAATAAAATAGATTAAATGAATAAGATTCGATTCAGTAATACTAATCGTGCATTTCTTTTTCTATAAGACGTTCTGTGAGGAACTTCACCGCGAAAAGAAGATATTGCTTTCGTCTACCTCATAGAAAGACAGAAATTACCCAATCATGTCAACGAAGAGTATCTACAGGACCTGCCAAAAAAACATCCTGATATACATGCTGAATTTCTTCGTGGAGACTTTACGAGCAGCGAAACTGCTACACCGTTTTCTGAAATACCTGACGATCAGCTTCATGAACACAATAACAAAGTTATAAAGAGTGAAGGGGGTGCTAATGGAATCCTTGATAGAGAAAATGCTCTACTTAAGTGGGTGGTTGCAGGCCCTAGGATCAGTTCTTTAATTGAGGAATTTGAAGAGAAATCAAATTAAAAAGATGACGAAAGCGTGATCGCAAAGCATCATGAAGATAACAATGCACATGACAAAAGGTTCTTGGTCCATGCCAAAGAAATTATTAACGTCTTATCCGAATAAGGAAATCCATTTGAAGAAACTGATTTAGTGTCAATAGCGAGCTCCAAAATAATTTCAAGTTTCGAAGCTGTCAAGTGCGTTACGGAAGCATTTACTGTTGAACTAAATGAGTATGATGATTATGTCGTGTCCCGTCTCTATCAAGTTCAAAATTCAATTCATGGAAGTATTTCTAGAACCAATATTCACATATTCAAGACTATAACAGGGAAAACAGATAAGGCAAAGTCCAAGACTGCTTACTTGCGTAAAGACTCCAACTTATCCTGCAGATTGTACGTTGAATCTGAAACACGGATCAGCAACATTGATGATTTCTTTTCGCATGAAAACCAAATGTACACACCCTCTATTTCAGATGATTGAAAACTCCGAAAACCAATGAACAAGTTGGATATTATTGACTGCTATCAAACAAAATATGACATTAGCATTAGTCACAGCCAACCGAATGTGACAGCTAAAATCATTGATATAGCAACCTTAATACCCATGCTTAATTCTGGTAATGCGACAACATTTTCCGATTACTATAACCATGTTTTCAAACCATATTTCATTAATCAACTGAAGAACTGGTCGCCACTAGATATTGTATTCGACAGATATATTAGTAACAGTTTGAAGGCATATACCCGAGAAACAAGAGGAAGTGCCATAAGTATTAAAGTCTCAGACTCAACTGCAATTCCAAAAAAATTTCAGAAATTCTTATGTGTCACCGAAACAAGACCCAATTGCTCTAGTTGCTAGTTAAGAAAATGGTGGGAGACGAATATCCAGGAAAACATGTTGTCTGTACTTATGATGACTTAGTGCTCGCGTCAACATCTATGGATGTATCAAACATTTGTCCCGTCTCACACGAAGAAGCAGATGGCCGTCTACTTCTCCATGTTAAGCATACAGTAGAAAGTGGACATACTCGCATCTTAATACGAGCTGTGGACTCAGATGTACTGATTATTTCAATATCACTGTTCCCACAAACACAAGATATTGATGAACTATGTATTGAGTACGGTTGTGGGAAATACAGGAAATTCATTCCAATTCATGAGATCTGTGCTAAACTTTTACCGGAAATTTGCAGAAATTTGTTGGCTTTTCATTCTGTAACTGGTTGTGACACAGTTTACACATTTTGTGGCATTGGCAAGAAGACAGCTTGGAAGGTCTGTATGTCATTCCGTGAAATTGATTGTGTAAAGCATCAGCTCTGTACAGGCACCACTTCTGATATTGACGATGAATGTCATGATCTGTTCCAGCGATTTGTTATACTACTTTATGATCAATCATCAGATCTTCAGAGAATCAATGACTGCAGATGAGTGTTATTTACAAGAAAGAATCGAGCCATCGAAAACATACCTCCTACAGCAGATGCTTTGACACAACACAAACGAGCAACTCTCTAAGCAAGAATTTGGAACAACAGCCTCGTTGCACATTACACAATACATTCACCAATTAAGTGGGGTTGGACACTAAATTCAGGAGGATCGTACCAACCTTTGTGGACAATAATTCCAGAGATGTCAAAACACTGTAAAGAACTTACCTTCTGTACTTGCCGCAAGCGATGCACATCTTGTAAATGTATCAAAATGGGAATAAAATGTACGAAACTTTGTGTATGTGAAGGGCAGTGTTTAGACAGTGATAAGTAATCACAAGTAAATTTACATGAATCATTTGGATATTATTGCATATGACAGCAAGATATTATGTTATTTAGATATTATGGCTGCCACTAGTGTATCTGGCAATCTATTGGATATGATTAAATTTGGATATTAAATTGTAATAATATTGTATTATGCATTCTTTTGTTTCTCATTCTTGTACCTATAAATGTTTGAAACTTATCTTACAGTTATGCCTATTAAGTGCACCTCATGTCATTGATTTTAAAACGGAAATGAAAGTTTCATAGCCCTAAAAACTAGAATTTATTTACATATACATAAAAAATTACAATAATTACATTTTCTACTTAAACAGTTATAAAGCCAATGTATTAATTTTCGGATCCCATATAAATTACATTGTTGCCATAACGAATCTCTGTGCAACGCTACATTGTTTTGGCTAATTTTTAGAAGATATTTGTGATAAAATAGAAGTCATATATACCGTCCGAAAGGTAATTTTCTGACGAACAAAAGATATGCGACACGTTTTCAGCTACATGCAACAAATTCCAAGTTATTTAGTAAAATGTTTTGAATTTTTTGTTTTTAACCATTTGGAAATGGTTGTTGTTTTCGGTCGAGGATGGGGCCAAATGATTTTCGCATTTTATTTTTTTTTTAACGAAATTCAACGATGTTCTTTACTTCTAGAAGAATTTTTATTTGAATAGGTAATAGAAAGGCATAAAATCGTTAAAAATTGTTTGAATAGGTAATCGAAGGGCATAAAATTGTTAAAAATTGAAAAAGTTACAAAATGGGTAGGCGCAAATTATCAGATATGGAAAAATCGAAAGCCAAAGAGCGATGCCTAAATGAAAATCGTCTTGCAAAGCAAAAATCGAGGTCTTCAACTCATTATGTAGGCCATGAAAATTGAGGTCTTCAAATGATTATGTAGCAAATGAAAATCGAGGTCTTCAACTCATTATGTAGCCCATGAAAATCGATTACAGAATAAAAGATGAACGCGAAAAAGGAAGCAATCTAATGTTTAATCAATTGATAGTAAAAGGCCATGTCTCGAGGGGCTCCAATTCACTAGCCACGGCGTTTTACAATCGGCCGATTCTAACCGGGAAAAATTGAGCTCAACGTAGGTAATTTGCCGCAATCTGTGGATGATTCGGTGGAACTGCTTTCGATTTGTAAATTACTGTTTTTCTTCTCGAAACGAGACTTGGAGAGTTTATTGATGAAGGTTTTGGTCGTCTGAAGTTTGATCTTTGCGAACTGTTGTTGAAGAGGATGCGACGGAATTTGGTGGACGAAATTTAGATTTTTCGGTTAAATTTTGTTACGAAGGGGATTTGTCGCGATCTGGGGATGATTCGGTAGAACTGCTTTCGATTTTTAACCACTTATCTTTCTCGGCTTCTCTTGTCGAAATGCCCCAAAATTAAAACTAAGTAAATATTAAGTCAAAAAAAAAAAAAAATAAAATTCCAATTGGTCGTTGTAATCTATTAAATTACAATTTTTTTTTATTAAGTTATATATATTTGTGGTATTATGAACCTAAACAATGATGTCAAATATACCGTTGGGAAGGGCGTTTTCTGCGGATTAATAATCACTAACAATATAGGTTAATATAAAAATATTAATTCGAGTTATATACAGAAACGTGGAAGCGCGTTGCAAAACTTTGGCGGCCATATTGATTACTTCATCAGTGCCGCTAGGGGGCCAAGAAAAATTGTGTCCCGGGCTTTTGGGATTCGTCTATCCATGTACTATCTGAGTCCAAAGTAGCGCATTGGTTGCCAGATGTGAAATATTTTGGTATAATTTTGAGCTAACTCACCCCACTACGTGAAAGTAAAATCATTTCGCACCAATTAAACAAATAACTGTGTGGGTCTTATTTAATTAGGATACTTCTGCAGCTTATAATACTTATTATACTTACTTTATTTCTTATTCTTTTATTTATTCAGTTTTCTCATGTCAGGTCAAAGTTTTGATTATTAAGCACTAAAAAATAGTTTAATATTGCATGATTTAAAAAACGGTGAATCAGAAAATGTTTGTTATGAATTTGTTATGGTTTTTTTCCCCCTGTAGTCAAACTTTTTGTGAGCAAGAAAGAATTTAAAAGTTTCACTGAAAATGTATTTTTATTAACATGTAATTCATTAATTTGCTCGGCTTTTCAATTTTGAAGTAATTTTAATGCATATGTAATCTATTTATATAAAATCCAAGTCTCTGTGTGTCCCTCACGATTCCGGTAGGACCGCCTCATTGAAATGAGTAATTGTTAAAAAATATAATGCAGGGTTACCACAGTAGCGCCAAATGTTAGCCAACTTTGTGACAGCTGGCTAATTTGGCGAAATTCCCATTTAAAACCATTTATCTTTCATAAAGGAGGTCTCCGAAATTTAATTTAAACTCCACTCTTTTAAGATATTTTTTCAAAATCTATGAGTGAGAATTTAAAGTACATCTTTACATCTTCCTCCCGATGCTACTAATAAAATAACCGCCAATAGACGACGCTATACTGTGTGAGCGCATAACTGTGCGATTTTAATGTGCTTTAGGTACTTTTCCATTATAGGTGCCTTGGCGAAAAATGAAATTTGGCAACATATTTTCCGGGAACCTATCCACTGTTTCATTTTATATACACACGCATGTTTTTCGATATTTATGCGATTTATTTAACATAAAAAAGCCGTTTCTCTAATTTTATACAGAAACAGATGTAATTTGTACATAAAAACATCAATAATATACATATAAAATAAACATATAAAACAAACAAAAACGCTTATCAAGTTTGTTTTCATAGCTGTTTATATGATTTGACAACAAATCTCAATATTTCCCCGTTATACGGACACCATGCCAAAATGTATGCTAATGCGCCAATTATTTCAAAATGCTAAAAGATATTTGTAATTTTATGCTAGCAGTTTAATATGAGTTTTATTTTATTGCTTTATTTTATAACACTTATTTGTTCACTTATTTTAATTATATATTTGTGATTTAATGAAATAGTTCGTAAAAGTCTGGAATTTTCAAATGTTATATTTTTTAAATGCTCACTTTAGTATCGACATGTTTTTTCTTTTATTTTTCAAATGCTTCAATTCACGTGATTTTCATTTTGCGCCCACTATTACGCTTGGCGACAATGGTATCCGTATAACGGAATAGTACCCAAATCTCACTTTCTGATGCCCAAATTACACCAAGCTTTAAAAATAAAAAACGCCAAAGCCCCTACAGTGGAACAGTACCAAACTGTCTATTATTTTGCGCTAGCTGAGTTATAGTTTGTACTATATGCAAGGGGGTTGGAGCGAAGAGTTTAAACATTAAATATTAAAGTTTTGGCACAGATGTCATATACGCCCCATATTGGCGCGATTTTTTTCTGACTCCAATGCCATATACACAACGGATACTTAACTGGCGCCAAAGTGTCGTTATTTTGCTTGATATGGTAACCCGGATGTTGTTGTTTATGCTGTTGATGTTTTCGCCAAATTGGCGTATATGACAACTGTGCCAAAGTTTCTATAAAGCAGTATAAGACTAAAGAAGAAAGAAAAATCATGCGTTAAGCATAGAATATGAAACACTTTCCAACACATCCTGAATGCTTTAACAAAACTTCGTTATTTGGGGAAATAAGGTAAATAAGATAACTAAGTAAACATTTTAGAAGACGCATAAAATTTTTTAAAAATTGATTTCAGCAGTTACCGTCCATAGCCAATAGTACCGTTATTATATGCTACTATTTAGCTAAAATTTAATTTAAACTACTCTTAAAACTACTGAAATCACATTTCCAGATATTATCATCCATAGACGGTTATGTATCCAATTCTTTGCGTGACCCTGTATATCATTTTATCTATATTCTACAAACATTTCTTAGTAAACTAAATGCAGTTCAGCGTAAAAATGCATAACTCCTTTAAAAACCCCCTTTAAGCAATTTACTCTCATACTCAGTAACCCTTACGAATTCTTTTGTGTAGCCTTGCATATGAACTGTAGCATTTATACACACAGTATAGTATGCATAAATGTAGTGAAACATAAAAGCGCATATCATAATTAAAAATGCATTTCTAGCAATCATTGCTTATGTACAATACTTCGGAGAAAAGTTTCTTGGCGAGAAAGAAGTTTGCCAACGTATTTTCTGACAACCTATTTACTGCTTCATACTCACAAGCAATTTTTTCCATATGTATGCAATTTATTTAGGTACAGATGTCATATTCGCCCCATATTGGCGCGATTTTTTTCTGTCGCCAATATCATATAGGCAACGGGTACTTAACTTGCGCCAAAGGGCTGGATGTGGTAACCCGGATTATGTTGTTTATGCTGTTGATGTTTTCGCCAAATTGGCAACCGAAAAAAATCGCGCCAATATGGGGCGAATATGACATCTGTTCCTTTATTTAATATAAAAAAAGCTATTTACCCATTTTTATAAAGAAACAGAAGTAATTTTGGCACAGATGTCATATTTGCCCCATATTGGCGCGATTTTTTTCTGTCGCCAATATCATATAGGCAACGGGTACTTAACTTGCGCCAAAGTGTCGTTATTTTGCTTGATGTGGTAACCCGGATTATGTTGTTTATGCTGTTGATGTTTTCGCCAAATTGGCAACCGAAAAAATCGCGCCAATATGGGGCGAATATGACATCTGTGCCGTAATTTCTGCACAGATGTCATATACGCATCGGAGTTGGCATGTTTTTCTCTGACGCCAATTTGGCAGAAATCTCTCTTTCGAATACCAGTTACTTATATATTTTTAAATTATTTGCTATCATTTTGAAAAGGAAATAACTATAAATAAATAAAAGTTTGAATAATAATTATAGAACAAAACAGTTTATATAATTAAAAACAGAAAATAAAAGTAAATAAACAATTTATTAATAAGTAAAAACTAACCGGGTTACCATAGCAGGCAAAATAACACCATATTGGCGCCAGTTAGGTATCCCGGTTCATATCTGAAATCTGTGCCGTAATTTGTATATAAAAAAATATTATACATATTTAGAAACGATTTTTTCTATGTATATAAGTGCATATATAAACAAAAATAAAAGTTCATTAGATTTGTTTTCATAGCTGTTTATATATTTTAGCAACATATCTCACTTTCTGATGCCCAAATTGCGTCAAGCTTTTTTTTAAAATGCTCTATTATGGGAAAGTACCTAAATAAATAATTAAAAGAAATAACCAATTATACAAACTAAAACTTTTTATTTCGAGATCAAAGCATTGTTTTTAATTTCAATTAAAAATACACATATCCTTGGATAATTTCAGTTGAAATTAGGTTCACAGCTTAATATCTCATTCCATAAACCTAAACAAACACAAGTTATTCATTCATCGTGAAACGTCAAAAATATTAAATCATTGAGGTAATCATTCACAAAGTAAGTTCTCAAACAATCAATGGACAATATTCTAATGACGTCATAGTAGGTAAAATGGTGGCGGTATCGTTTGTTTATGGTTTGAAATCACAAAAATTTAATTTTTCAGTGTCTCTTAGTTACATTATTTTATTGTCATATTTATGAGCTCAGAACAAAAGCATATTTTTTTCATTATTTAGTTATTAAAGACGGAAAAAAAATATAAATGCATGATTTGAAAAATTTAAATAATTTTCGGTACTTCTTAGTTATCCCGTCGACCAAATTACTGTCGCCAAATTGCAAGATTAATTGCCAATAATTGTTGTTATTAATTAATTAATTGTAAGATTAAATGCCAATAATGGCCAATAAAACCATTAATTCGACGTTTTATTTGTATTTTTATTAATGTTTTGCTAATTTATTTGTTCTTTCGTTATTTAAAATAAAAAATTATGTCAATGTGTATAATTTGGCGATTTACATAATTTGGCGAAATTGGTCGACGGGATAACTAAGAAGTACCTAATTTTCTTTCTTAATAGTAAAAAATAACATCGGGAAGTAACAGCGGGTTTAAGCTAAATAAGTTTAACTGTTTAATTCTGTTGTAATATTAAAAATAACTGTATTTATTAGATTTCAGTAAACAACATCAGGGCCCGATTAAACTTTGAAATTAAAGAAATTACAATGTCATTTCAGGACCTTTCTTTTGGAGAAGATTTTCTAAATTCCACATATACATGGAAACTCTTCAGTGTTAGAAATATTATTCTTAGGACTGACATAACATGAGAACGGCCTGCAATTTTACACAAGTTTTTGAAAACTACTTTATATCAGAAATTTTACTAAAAACTGGTTACTGTTTTGTTATAGCGGCCCACACTATTAGGATTATGACAAGTTTCAGCCAATTTCGCCAACGTCGTAACCAAGATCGTGAAGCACACACACATATCATTTCATGAAATCGTATACGATAATTTAATATTTTCTACCTTACTTAAAGTTTGTAATTTATTTATTTTTAAGGCTTAACAATCTAAATTGTCCAATATATGAATTTAAAAAAATGTAAACAAAGATTGAATTGACATGACCGCAAAAAGCCTCAAATCTGCATAACACTTGGAACCAAACTGTGCAGATTAGTGGTCTTCTACTGTACACAATTTTTCATAAATGTGTTTCGTTCTTAAAATGTGTTATTTTCATCTATCACTGCGGAATAAGCGAGAAAACTCATATTCTTGCACATGAGTTGTATATATATTTATATCTAAATTTCCGTCATTTTTTGACGGGCTACCTTTCTAGTAAATAATAAACTTCATAAAATATAAAATAAAAAAATAATTATAATTATTTAAAATGCTTTTTACTATCGAAAGTTTCTTTTTTAGAGCTTGTCTTTAATCATGAAATTAATACTTCAAAAGAGACTTTATTTTGAACCCCTTATAATAGTACAAATCATGAATTATTGACAAAATTAATAGATCACAATTTTTGAAACAATATTTTGAAATTTATAAATGTGTCTTATCTTGATGAATGTTTTATGAGTCTCCAATATAATAGAACATAACTAATAATAAAACATTGAAAATATTTTGCATTGTGACTGAATGAAAGTTTGTAATAATGCAAGAGTTGTGATTTAGTAAGTTATGCTAATGGTTCTTCATTAACGTAGTTCAAAAACTCCAATTAAGAGATTAATAAATATATCATCATATAATTTAATGTTTAAAAATTCTACACATAATGGTACAAAATAAGAACACTTTTTGTGCTATAAATGTTATTCCTCTTCATTTGGTCATCAAGTGCTGTTTTACAGAAAGTACAATCTTCAAATTTTTGAAAAATTCAAGTATTAAAATTGATATTTCAGCTGTCAACCCCCCCCCCTTTCAAATGTGGATGACTTTTTAGATTCCCTATAAAATGTTTTCCAAACGTAGTGTACAAATGAATATTTCACACTCCTAATTTACATATCATCATCATCCTAATTTACATACATCAATCTGGTGAAATTCTTGGCTATCATAACTTTGATATTATTTATAATAATGATGAACTTATATTGTATTTGTTCATTTTGTCAAAAAATAACTGTAATTGGGTTATTTTCTTTTCAATTTTACAGTGATAATTTATTCAAGATCGCATTAATGAAATATATAAAATTATTGTATCTAATATCATGAAATTACGAATAGGTCTCTGGCATTCTGAGTATTTTTGAGTACTTTAATTGTTCAACTATTATCAATATTTAATTTTATTCATAAAAAACTATTCTACACCCAGTTACTTCACATAAGTATTTAAAGGTTTCTTTTTCTTTCTTTCTTTCTTTTTTTTTTCTTTTTCTTTTTTTTTTTTTTTTTGTTATACTCTGAAAACAAAAAGCTGAAGTTTAAGTTGTTTATTTTTGTAGTAACACATTTTTTTCCTCCTTATTTTTCAGTTCAAGTCAATACATTTAAAATATAAGTTTAGGTTTAGAAATTCAACCATAAATTACAGTTCTTTAAGAAGCACCTAATAGCAGTTTGATTTGATGCTGGATGGTTTACCATTCTAATATGGAAGTAGTGCAAGTGAAATTTTAGACGTTACATTTTCAGAGCAATTTATTTATTTTTAATTTAATTTTTAGCAGGGGGTTGGGGGGGGGTAATTTTAATTAAAGTTAAATATTGATTTAATGTTTTCAATTTTTCAGTTTAACAGTCAGACTGATTTAAGGTGAATCCAGATAATTTATTAAAGAAATAATTAAATCAAACGGATTTTTTGACCCCATTTTCTAATTTAAAAAGAAATGCTTACGTATTTTCAAAATTCGCCATTCATTAAAAAGATTTTGACAAATTTATTGTTTATTAACACAGTACATTGTTAGTACCGAAGATAGATAGATAGATTACTTTTTTCAATGAGTAGCAGTATTCATCGATCACTAATATTTTTAAATAAATAGGTTAAGATTTACCAATTTGTACTTGTTTTTAAAATATCCATTTCCATTTTACATGAGTGTCAATGGTATAAATCATTTTAAAACATTTATTAGAGGCGAACAAATTATAAATTTCCATAAATCTGAATGGTTGTCATCATTCTTATAAGAGTAATAAATTTTTAAACGCTAAATCCCTACTTATAAGTGATGTAAAAGAGTTTTTGAAAACAGAATAACCTTTGAATTAACATGAATTGAAATGCATTGTCAGTAATGTCGATGTCAACGAGCGCAAAGTGCTTTTCTCCCAAAATCATTTGGAACACTTCGTCTTTCGCCTAGGTGCATCTAAGCTTGAGGGTTCGGATATTAGCACCCCGGTGCGTATATGACATCTGTGCCTAATATTTTTCTTTTCGGGTTTTTTTTTTTTTTTTTTTTTTTTTTGAAAAAAGAAAGAAGTGAAAGCCATTAATTTTAATGTTTTAGTTTTAAATGAAAGATTTGTATTTTAAATAAAATGAATGAAAGTATTATATTTTAAATGAAATTAAGGAAATATCAAAAACTGCGACGGGAAAAAAGTTTGGCGATTTATCACCTGCGTCTCGCTAACATAAAAATACTGTCAGAATTGATTATCAGAATCTTTCGATTTGGCGAAAGATTATTCAAGTAAATTTAATTATGAATAAAAGTAGCATGATACATTTCTTAGCATATATTTAAGGGAGGCCAAACTGGTCGCCAAATTAGTTTAAAATAATAACCTTTTTCTGAAATATGAAAAAAAAAAATCTGTTATGATTAAAATTTGAGTTGCCATCATTAGAAAAATGTATTTAACATTAGAAAAAAAATAATATTTCGAAAACTAATTTAAAAGAGCAATATTTTCTCTAAAATTATACTGGTATGCAAAAAGTCGGAAATCTCATCCCTGATGTACTAAATATTGTCCGCACGATAAAAGTCATAATTATGCACGGATCATCTTCAAACTCGCCAAACACATTGAGATGGCTAATATCTCGGAGGGGATTGCAAATGAGATTTTTCGGCCCAAGGCAGTAGAAATGGGGGAGGGTTAAAAATTTTAAATACAGCCTTAACATGATTTTGATAAAACCAGCTATTACAGAAAAATGACAGGAAAATTAAAAAAAAATTTCGTTATGGCAGTTGCCAACAATTAAAAAAAAAACCCACAACCAATTCTTACCACAACAATTACTTTTCTATTGCAAGATTTCCACGTGGAAAATAAAAACCTATATATATATATATTACGCTATCATATCTCCATACATGTAAGGGGGGTTACCGTAGGGGGGGGGGACTCTGTTCTGTCGCCAAATGCCGCCAAGTTTGTTGCCTACTTGGCGATATATCGCTAAATTTGGCGATCAAAACGAGTCGCCAAAAGTGACGCCCACTTTTCGATATCTCTAATATTTCGCCAAATTCCCATAGACTTACATTGTAAATCAAGGGTTTTCTTGCTTACAGAAAATCAACAAATTGAGATATTTTAATGCAACAAAAACTAATATCGGTACTACTAGGTTATCACGTCGACCAAAAATTTATCGCCAAGCTATAAGATTAAATGTCAATAATGGTTGCTCGTAAATGTCACATTCACTTGACTTTAAGCAAATTACACGTGTTTACGTCATCAAGTGATTTTTATTTCGACGTTTTATTTGTATTATTATTAATGTTATGCTAATTTATTTGCTCTTTCGTTATTTAAAATAAAAATTTAACCTTTAACTTTGAAATTTACCTGCGACTGCAGGCCGAGCCGGCAGGTATTTGTTATTATTATTATTATTATTATTATTATTATTATTATGGGCATGAAAAGTCAGGTATTTCGTCAGTCGGTCGAAGAGCGTGAAGCGCTTCATTTTCTTTGAGTCGGCCACTAAAATCAACAATCAATTTTCTCCAGTACTTATTTCATAAAAATGCAGAAGATAATAATTTTTGAACGTATAATGTTTAATATTTACCTACTTATTTCTTACAAAAACTAGGGGGCTCAGCTCCCTACGAGCTACGCTTGCCAACCCCCGTCCAGATACCGCAGACTCTAAATGCACGTTAATTTGATCGGCATGTTAATGAATTTATTATTTTACAATATCCTTTCTCTTTTTAAATTCACGTGTATACTTTTTATGACGTAATTTTTAATAAGTTCCTGCTTTTTGTACATAATTGTTTAATTCTAATTCCAAATGATTTTTTCTGTTTATAATAGTCACGTGTAAATAAATTTTTAATTTGAAGCAAACATTTTTGTTTGCGCTGTTTATACATTCGGCAACAGTATAAATTAATACCATTTTCTAAAATAATGTAAAAAATATCTCTAGAAATGCTGAAAATTTTAATTTAAAATAGAAATAAACAAATTAAAAGAAGAAATACAGTCTGCACACCGGGAACTTCAAGCGTATAAAATGATCTAAAAATGATTAAATTCCCATGAATGGTTTTTGCTCCCATAAAACTTTTTTAGTGGAACGATTTTGTCGAACTTTAGCATTAAATATCTCTTAAAATAATTCTTCGGTTTGAAAACTGTCTGCATCAGCGTGTTTATCAAACATTTCTGTATAAAACCACCGATTTTCATATTTTTGTATGCATTATTTTTCTTAATATTAACGAAGAAAGATCTCCGGTCACAAAAAATTTAAAACCGGCGGCGGCGGCGGTGACAGCGGTAGTTACTTTTTTTTAGAATAGAGCGATTCAATTGCTTTTACACTTTCCAAGCTAGTTAAACGTATTGATATTTTTTATTTATCTAGTTATTAAATCTCTGTTCTCCAATTTTTAAAAAGTGCAAGATCTTCATGAATTTTTAAATTTTATCAGGGTTTGTTTCTCATATAAAAATCAGTATATATTTTTAAAATATAATGACAAGTGTATTTTTTTAATTATACTGAACAATTTTCTTTATTTTCTTGGAATCATTTTTTTTTATTACTAAATTTTAATGAAATGATATTATTATACTTTTTTAAACTGAGCAGGATATATTTTAGTGAAATTGTTTAAGTTTTTCATTGCAGATAATGTCTTGGCTTCAGTAATGTAATAGTTATTTTGAAAACTTCAAATCATACTATTATTTTGAAGTATTCAAAATAATTATTGTTATACGCACTTATACACAATAAATTAAACACAGCTCCTATATGGTGAAACATGGGATTTTTTTAAACAGGAACATACTTGATGTTAGAGTTCTCAAATGTGGTAACACAAAGTGAGCTTTAAAGGAAGCTGAATCCATAGGGGGGGGGGGGGGGGGGGGTTCATACCTCACCCTTTTCCATCTAAATTTCCTTTGTTCTCTTAAATTAAATATTCTTATATTTATCTAACATTTAATTATCTTAATACAGATGCACCGGTTTCTAAACCACAATTTCCATGCTTAAAACAAGATAATTTTAATGTCTTACGGTTGTGACATCCAAGGAACAATAAAGAAATGTGTTTTTGAAAGTATGAAAATGTGTTTTAGAAAATCGATGCTGATGTATCATAGATAAATGTTAGTGAAATATAAAAATATTTAATTTAAATGTTTGGGCTTTACATATTTAAGTACAAAGTTAATTTAGATCTATAAGCATTAGACACGCCCATACCCACCCGCATCGATTGGATTGGATTATGGGATACGCATATGAGTAATCCTCTAATAAATGGAATACAGATTCGTAGTGATAGATTTAGAAATCGATAAACTGCTGAAGAATTAAGCGATTCCATTATGCATTTGAAATAAGAACTGAGATGTTGAAAGTTTGTTTTAAAAATGCAGCAAAACATTTTAGGAAACATTTAAATAATAAGATATCATTAACCCTTAAATGTGCGATTTTTTATTTTGTTTCGAAAAAATAATATATGATTCTCTGAAAGGTTTATTATACAGTAAAAATAATGAAAAAAATCAGAGGTACGTCAATCATTTCTTATGTTGCACATCTACAATACAAATAAAAACTACTGTCGTGTGGCTGTTTTATGTTAAAATAGTGCAAATTAGTAAATATTTTAATAAGCATGTCTCCAAATACCTTATTTTATATGATTATTTATCCTTCTATATATTAAAAAAAAGTTTTGATTTGGAAATGGACCAATGAAAATATGCGTAGATATTCCCGGAAGATCGGCATCCAATTTGAATGCTTAAGCATGGCCTTTCTTCGTTAATATTAAAAAAAAAAAAACTGTTGCATACAAAAATATGAAAATCGGTAGTATTATAGAGAAATGTTTGATAAACACGCTGATGCAGACAGTTTTCAAATCGAAGAATTATTTTAAGAGATATTTAATGCCAAAGTTGGACAAAATCGTTCCATTAAAAAAGTTTTATAGGAGCAAAAACAGTACATAGGAATTTAATAATTTTTAGATCATTTTATGCGTCAGAATTTCCCGGTGTCCAGATTGCATTTAGTTTTTTAATTTGACTCATTTTTTTAGGTTTTATTTCTATTTTAAATTAAAATTTTCAGCATTTCGAGAGATATTTTTTAGATACTAGGGGGCTCGGCCCCCTACGAGCTACGCTCGCCAACCCCCGTCCAGACACCGCAGTGCACGCTAATTTGATCGGCTTTAAAAAGATTTTGAAAGATTGAATTATAATTTAAAAAACAGTGGCGATCTCCCTATAAACGGATTTATATTCATTTCTCTTTGATTGGGGGAATTTTAACACCAAATCGGCTGCGGTACTACTTGATTATCCAGTCGACCAATTTCGCCAAATTATATAAATCGACAAACCACTCTCCAAATTATACAGTTTGACATAATTTTTATTTTAAATAACGAAAGAACAAATAAATTAGTACAACATTAATAAAAATACAAATAAAACGTCGAAATAAAAATAACTTGATGACGTAGACACGTGTAACAACATTTCAAAATAAGCTAATATAAAAGGAATAAAGTAAACGGTCTTTGTCTCCTGGTATTTTTTAACAAAGCGAAAAGAAAGTTCTTTTAAAGACGTAATTTTGACCAAACTATTCTTTCTCTTTTAAATATTCACGTGAAAATACTTTTATTAGAAATGAAATATTAGTTGCGCTTTCCTAACAAAAATAGTTGAAAAGATCCTCTCAAAATATTAAATAAATGCCTAGCGCAATTTCTAAATTTAAACTGTTTTGCAATATTTTGTGTTCATTTTATGTAATAACTGTAATGTGACGTAAATATGACGTAATTTCTCCTATTTAAGACTTCTAACGCATGTTAATGAATTTATTATTTTACAATATCCTTTCTCTTTTTAAATACACATGTATACTTTTTATGACGTAATTTTTTAAGTTCCTGCTTTTTGTACATAATAGTTTAATTCTAATTCCAAACGATTTTTTCTGTTTATAATAGTCACGTGTAAATAAATTTTTAATTTGAAGCAAACATTATTGTTTGCGCTGTTTATACATTTGGCAACAGTATAAATTAATACTATATTGTAAATTACGTAAAAAGTATCTCTCAAAATGCTGAAAATTTGAATTTAAAATAGAAATAAAACCTCCAAAAATGAGTCAAATTAAAAAAATTAATGCAATCTGCACACCGGCAAATTCTAACGCATAAAATGATCTAAAAATGATTACATTCCCATGTATAGTTTTTGCTGCTATAAAACTTTTTTAATGGAACGATTTTGTCCAACTTTAGCATTAAATATCTCTTAAAATAATTCTTCGATTTGAAAACTGTTTGCATCAGCGTGTTTATCAAACATTTCTCTATAATACCACCGATTTTCATATTTTTGTACGCAATATTTTTCTTAATATTAACGAAGAAAGACCTCCTGTCACAAAAAATTCAAAACCAGCGGCGGCGGCGGTGACAGCGGTAGTTACTTTTTTTTAAGAATAGAGAGATTTTAGAAAATTGTATTAATTTAAACTGTTGCCAACTGTATAAACCGCGCAAACAATAATGTTTTCTTCAAATTAAAAATTTATTTTACACGTGACTATTATAAACGGAAAATATAAAAAGCAGGAACTCATTGAAAATTACGTCATAAAAACTATAATTACACGTGAATTTTAAAGAGAAAGAATATTGTAAAATAACTAATTCATTAACATGTGTTAGAAGTCTTAAATAGGAGAATTTACGTCACATTACACTTATTACGTAAATGAACAAAAATTAATATTGCAAAACAGTTTAAATTTAAAAATTGCGCGAGACATTTATTTGATATTTTAAGATGATCATAATATTTCATTTCTAACAAAAGTATTTTTACGTGAATATTAAAAAGAGAAAGAAAAGTTTGGTGAAAAATACGTCAGATTATCATTGTCAGATTCAAATTATAATTCAATCTTCGGAAATCTTTTTAAAGCCGATCAAATTAGCGTGCTATTAGGGTCTGCGGTGTCTGGACGGGGGTTGACGAGCGTAGCTCGTAGGGGGCAGAGCCCGCTAGTTTTACAAAACTTAACCTTTAACCCTTTAATTTCCATGATAGAATTCGTTCTAGAAATTACGTAGTTCAGAAAATCTGGCTTTACACCAGAAAGTTTTAATGGTTAACTTTGCTTTATTTAAGTATGGAATGTCTGTCATTAAATAAAGTAAATATTGCTATTTTAATTTTCTGGTGGCAATTAGATATATACGAATGAAAAAATCTATTAAATTCAAAACACTGTTGTTTGCGTATATGCAAAGCTGCGCACACTGGTTTAAACTCGAAAGATTTCTCTTCTATTCATTAAAAATAACAAGAATTTTGTACGATGGTTGAATAAATGTACGTTATTTTAATTTCATCTGATAAAATTTATGTATGCAAAATTAATCTCAATGATAAAATTTGTTTTTCGATTTTCGGAATTCAAACTCTTATTAGCTGCATAAGAAATTCAACTAAGGTTACCCTGCAAAGAAGTAAAACGACATTTGTGTGACAAATTCGCGGAGAGGAAATGTTTTACAATAAGGAGGCGGGGTTTCGCTTTGTTTATTTGGAATTTGGATCCCGGGATTAATTTCATTTCCAAATACATTTTAGTTATTTTGTTATTTTTTAAAATTATGAATAATTATCGGTAGAAGTTGATATATCTAGTATAGCCTGGATGCACTCGAAGATAATATTCAAAATTAATGAATTACGCCTCTTTGATTTGAAAAGTCTGTGTTTCAAGGAGTGAAATTTATTTAACTTTTGTGACAGAATGTATTTTATTTAAAAACTAACGTGGTTCAAAAAATATATATATATATATGTATATATATATATATATATATATATATATATATATTCATATCGTTCACATATCATTTGTCAAAAAGCTGTGGTTATTTCTTTTTAAACACAAATCTTGATTATCTGAACCCTTAAATGCGTGCTTTTTTATTTTCTTTCAAAAAATCATATATGACTCTCTGAAAGGTTTATTACGCAGGAAAAATAATGAAAAAAATCAGAGATACGTTTTTCATATAATACGTCAATCTTTTCGTCTGTTTCACAAAGTAAATTTTTTAATAAGTATTCCTCCAAATACCTTATTTTGTATAATTATTTATTTTATAAAACTTAATCTTTAACCCTTTAATTCCCATGATTGAATACGTTCTAGAAATTACGTAGTTCAGATAATCTGACTTTATACCAGAAAGTTTTAATGGTTTATTTCGGTTTATTTAGATATGGAATGTCTGTTATTAATTAAAGCAAATATTGCTATTTTAATTTTCTGGTGTAGATTAAGTATATACGAAGAAAAAAATCTATTAATTTAAAAACCGTGTTGTTTGCATATATGTAAAGCTGCGTACTAAAGGGTTAAGTACGAATTTCGCAATTGACTATTGAAATGCGGATATACGTGTCAACTTCGTGCGTATTAATTGAAATATGAATATGAAATTATTATTGTGAAATTCGAACACATGTAAACGGTATAATCGTTTTCTAAAAAGTCTATTTATTTGTATTTTTGTGAACAATGAAACAGCCATCTTTTATTTGCATACATACATTCATTTGCTTTTTTCTATAAAATACATTTTTTTTTTTTTTTTTTTTTTTTTTTTTTTTTTTTTTTACAGTGCGCCTACGTCTTGGGAAAATGTTTAGGAGTACACAGTTTGACACAAGAATATCAAAATCTGCATTCTTAGATTTATCTGTTTGAGCTATATTAGCACAGTGTAGTTGTAATCTTATTTTTAATTTTATCCTTTGAACGACCAGATATTATTATTTCTATATGAGCGGCGTGTTATCAAAATAAACCATTCTGAAAAGAGAAAAAATAAACGGTCAAGTGCGAGTATTACTCGCACTTAGAGGGTTCCGTACAATATATATATAAATTATTAGCTGCATTATTAAAAAAAAAAAAATCGTTACTAAAAGAATAATAAGACTTTGAAAAAAACTATACAACGTAGGGTTGGGTATATCTGTATATATCAGAAAAGTATGAATAGGTATAGCATAAAAGTTCAAAGATATATGCAGCCTAAATAATATCAATTATTGCTATTCTATATAACTCTTTTTTAATCTTATCCTAATCTGTTTATGATGAATTTAGTTCGGTACTGACAATAAAAGTAGTGCATATTTAAACTTCATTTGACATTTCATAAAATTAAATTCAACGTAGTAATAAGATTTCCTTTTTACAGTGTAGCTAGAACAAAACACTTGTATAAAGTTTTAACTTGGCATTGTGCTAAGCGCGTTTCGAAAGGAGGTCGCAAAGTTGCAACGCCACCTTAGTCCATGGGGCGTTTTTCCAGATAGGTTTTTAATTTTGAGAGATCCACTCAATGTAAACTTAATATTTCTAAACTTAATAATAATATAATGATTAATTCTAATTAGAATAGTCTATTTTTAACAATTTGACGTTTATTGCTTTTATACTGCTACTGGGCATTGCATTAGACAGATATATTATTAAAAGTTGTTATCTAGGCTTTAAGAAGCAATGGTACATAGAGTACGCCGCCCATGTCATTATGTATGTCCAAACCGTCCTTGTCTTTAAGGGTTAATATCTCGGCTAATTATCGACGATTTTTTTCAAAAATCATTATCAACAATGCTTTTATACTTCTGCTACAATAGGTACCCCCAGCGCTCCTCGACACCTTTGCTGAATGCCTGCAAATCGAAATTTGTGTGTAACGAAAAAATGCGCTTTTCTTAAAAACTATGTGACCTAGGGTAATCGCTATAATTTTCCTGCAAGGTTTAAGTTAACGTCTACTACTTCTAATTTTTTCATAATTTTAGTTTCAGTAGATTCCGAAATAGATGGGGGAACATATTTTTGCACTACATTTTCGACTGTATCTCTGAAAATATAATATCTAAAATTAATAGAAGTATATTTTTGAGTTCAGCGTAACGAAAGCTTTCCCACGATACCTCACACGATATACAAGGAAAATATTTTTTTTCAAGTAACTTAAGTAGCCCTTTACATTTTCCCTAACTATATTTGTGAATGTTTAATAATCTGTAAATATATGGGTCAATAATCTTTATTACTTCCCCCAATTTGAACTTTCCACGTTCCATAGTTTACGTGTTTACAAGTAAAATGTCTGTGACAGACAGACAGACACAGGAGTGATCTTACAATGGTTCTATTTTCCCTTTTTAAGTACTGAACCCTAAAAAGGCTCGCAATGTGTTTAAATAAGCAAAGCATCTTTGTTGTGAAAAATATATGCAGTCAAAAGCGTCTTGAACTTCTTCGGCCATTTTTCATCTTAGAACTCGGACGAAGTGCTTCTTCTAACCCTTGATTAACATAATCCTGTTTTATAATCAGTTTTCATAACCGTCTACTGATTGATAGAAATAATTTTTAGTGTTTACGAATCCGGTAATATATAATTTACATAAATTTTTAGTTAAAATGTAAATAAAATAATATTTGTGATGCGTATCTCTTTCTGGTTTCGTACTTTTTTGCTTTATTTAGTGTAGTATTTAACTCCGTTAGTTTTGTGGTATAATTCTTTTAATTATTTCGTACCTTTTTCTTTATCTAGTGTAGTACACTGACCTCCAAAAGTTAAGGTCCAAGAACTGGATGCTTTCGATTGCACACGTTTTGTCGAATATCTACAAAAATTATTGGCGAATTGTTTTTGAACTTCTGGTATGAAAAGAACATGTCTGATTTCATATTTCTTGGTGAAGATTTAGTCGGGAGGCCAATTAGGGGGCTAGTAATAAATTTAATAATAAAATAATATTTGCGATAACCTATGTAACAGAAAATGCTGAAAATGGTTTGTCACTGTGTTAAACGATTATTTGGGTCTTGTTCAACGTCTGTGTGCATTTGTGTAAGCATAGCACTCATATTCGTGAAGATGTTATTGTGTCTGTAAAAAATTCAAAAGTTTTTTGCTTATAGCATACAGAGTTTTCAACCAAATTTAACACAACTTTCCGAAAACTTGCCAAAGAATAGTAGCAACAGTATACTGCAATTAAAACTTGAATATATTGAATATTTGATGAGATATGGGCCTTTTTATGAGATAATTTTTAACTGCGTATGCACAGAAGATTTCAAAATTTTTATTTCATAATTTGGTAGTCAGTATTTTGGACCAACTTCTATAAAAAGTCCAGTCAAATTTTGTGAAAACTTAGAAAGATATAATGAGCTGATTGAAAAGTTGTGGAAAATCCCTTATAATAAAGCTATTTTTAGGAAGCAACTCACTATATCGACCCTATATTTGTGAATTTTCACGATATTTGACTGGACATTTTATATAAGCTTCCCTAAATTATACTAACCACTACCAAATTATATAATAAAAATTTTAGGATCTTCCACGCATGCGCAGTTAAAAATTATTTCATACAAATGCTCATATCTCATCAAATATTCAACATTTTCATGTTTTAATTGTAGTATACTGTTGCTACTATTCTTTGTCAGGTTTTTGGAAAGTTGTGTTAAATTTGGTTGAAAACTCTGTATGCTATAAACAAAAATCTTTTGAATTTTTCACAAAAACGTTAACATCTTCACGAATATGAGTGTTATGCTTACACAAATGCATACAAACGTTGAACAGGGCCCAAATAGTCATTTACCACAGTAACAAACCATTTCCAGCCTTTTCTGTTACATAGGTGATCGCAAATATTATTTTATTATTAAATTTATTATTAGCCTCCTAATTGTATCCCACGATAAATCTTCACCGAGAAATATAAAATCAAACATGTTATTTACATCCTAGAAATTCAAGAACAATTCGCCAATAATGTTGGTAGATATTCGACAAAACATGTGCAATCGAAAGCATCCAGTCCCTGTACCTTAACTTTTGGAGGCCAGTGTATTTTTAACTCCATATTGTATTCCTTATTTAATGTTGTTGAATTTCATGAGGGATTTTTATGCTTATTGCAGAAAGAAAATAAAAGAAGCTGTGATTAACACTGCAATATCTCCAGTTTCGAAAAGCAAAAAAATCTGTTTTATCGAATAGTGAATGGACCTTATGCACGCGACATCGAGGCTAAAATTCGTCTGCTGGTGGTATTTACTTTTAAATATTACCTAGTGTTATGCGGAATATGTGTTATTGATGTTTGTTTGTTAAAAATAGCGTAAAAAAATTTGTCTTTCTAGCGCATGGTATTTATTGTAACATAAATTCAAAATGTTGTTTTGTATCAAAGGACATTCGCTAAATTTGCAAAATTTTGGTAGCTCGTAGTGTGATCTCGCGTGCATAAGGTCCATTGAGTGTTCCCTGTTTTAAACTTTATGTCCCGGTAGCATATTAATTACCTTTATTCAAGTAGGAACAACAAAGAAGTTTCGGGGCTCTTGATTGATTGGTTTCTTCTATGCGATTTGTATCGTAGCCACCGCCCATCGAATACTAGGCTTGAGAACTCACACAAAAATGGAATGGCGGCTGTCGTAGATGGATTGTTTAAAGCGTTTGTACTATCCCCTTAATTTAGACACCGGTATTCCCTAAAGGCTCTCTTTGTCGATTTTAATCCCAGAAAATGAAAGCGAAAAAAAAAAATATTGGTATTCAAATTCAAGGGACCGTACAGTACAAACGTTGAGTAAATTCCGCCTGCGACAGCCTCCACTTTTGTGTTAGCGCGCTCAAGCCTAATATTCAGGAGCGTTGTCGGAGCGACTATTGAAACCATGTCACTTTTTAGGAAACAGATGCTAACCCAGATAGCATGAACATTAGCAGCAAATTTGATTTTTTCTGATATTATCTTGCCGTGACAAATTTGAATTGAGAAATTCGCAGCAAATCTTCCGCAAGGTATACCATCACCCACTTGCATGAGTAGTTTGTTGTGAAACTGATGGCAAGACTGTTTTTAATTCACCATTTTTCACTAACGTTTTCCGCATATCTCGGTCTCTCGAATCTTTTTTCCACGGGGGTCTCTGGCATATAAAGTTTTTTCTTTTTTTCTTTTTTTTGCATGTGAGCCATTCATATAAATTTTGAGTCACCTTTCTCTTTTCCAGAATATTTCATCCTGCGGCCAAAATATTCTTTTAAAAGGAAGGGGGGGGGTTGTAAAGGTCTGAACTATATCAGATTCGCCATATAGAAAGAACTAATGCTTTTCTAAAACAGAGTAAAAATATGTTAAAGTCCAGTAAGACGCACGGCAAGATGAAAGATACTACTCAGTCACCATCGCTCTTGGACATTCGACAATCGGTGACAGTTTGCTAATGCTAAAGAGCAGCCGGCACTTTTTTGATCTTTGAGCGTGGGAAGAGAACTCACATACGTTCTCACGAGAGCATATGATCGCAGGAACCACGTGCAAAAGAGGAGTTTCTTAAGATGTCCACTCAGGAGACAACAGTAAGGGCCCCTGGGAGGTTCTTAAAAAGAACGGACAGTTAGTGGCTGAGAAACTCACTATTGTTTTGAGAGGAAGATAATTGAGAGATATATACGAGAGGAGACGGAGGAGAGATTAGATTTTGGCTGGAGTTGGAAGAGCGACTTTTGGAGTAGAAGATTTTGAAGGCCGGACTTTACGATCCCTAATACCGGGGAATGACACTGGAATCAGCGGCGACAGGGCACCAGGGTGCCGCCGCGGAAAAAGTATATCTTTATCTCGGAGATAAGACCAGCGCTTTCCGTTCAAGTGATGCAATGCCTGTGGACTTAATAGACTAGCTGCCACCTTCTCATAGACACTATTTCTGTTACATAAACTTTGTTCAACAAATTTTACATTGTTGTGTATATAGCAACTTATCATTACTCCAGAATATTTTTTTACTGTGTTATAAAATAAATTTCACGTTATCATGTTCTAAGAGAATATAAATTGCTAAGCCTTCGAAGATTAACACCCTCGACCATCGCTACCGCCTTCTTAGGACACGGCACAAGCGCTCAAGCTTAATATTCAGGAGCGTTGTCGGAGCGACTATTGAAACCATGACACTTTTTAGGAAACAGATGCTAACCCAGATAGCATGAACATTAGCAGCAAATTTGATTTTTTCTGATATTATCTTGCCGTGACAAATTTGAATTGAGAAATTCGCAGCAAATCTTCCGCAAGGTATACCATCACCCACTTGCATGAGTAGTTTGTTGTGAAACTGATGGCAATGGTCTTTAATTCACAAAAGTGACGAAAGCAAAAAATCCCTCTGTTGAGAGAATAGACAATCAGCAGATATAGAAAAAATTGCAGACATTTTATTCGGTTGGAACCGCTTTTTTTAAACGCTATACTTATCAAATACCAAAAAAGGCTCGAATTCAAAAGTGCAAATTTTACCGTAACTTGTTTACGGTGACAAAAATTATGCATGCACCTTAACGGTGCATGTGCATCAATAGACCTACCTGATCAGGTCTATGGATCCCTTCGAAGGGCTTAAACTTATAGTGTAACAGTTGCAAACATTTAACCCATTAACCGCCAAAACTATAAGATTGAAATTTTCAACTTTTTAGCAGAACGTTGTTTGCCACCATAAACTCTGAAAGATAATATTCACTTTATATGATTTTAAAATGTTATGTCTTTAAGTAAGGCCAATTTTTTAATTCAAAAATAGTGGTGTGTATATAAAAAACTTAAATATATGAATTTATTTTGAGCGTTGCGTGAACGCAACACCAGCGGGTAATGGGTTAATGTGGTATGGAAATATTACTACTTTGCAGTAAGTTTGCGGCATTTATGATTACTTGTTTGCCGTTAATTCGCAATAAATTTGATACAGCATGAATTTAACTTGCACGACAAGTTATCTGCAAGTTCAAAGTGTAGTGACTTCGGCGTTATCTTGCTGCAGTCTTGTTATGAACTTTCAGTCTTGTCATGCTGAGCTTGCTGCAACTTCGCAGGTTTTCAAAGCAAGACTTCTGTAAGTTTTCTGCAAACTAAAAAGGCTATGTGAGAAGCAATAATTTCTTTTTTCCTAAAATAGTGGTTTTTCGGAACTTAAATTTCCGGCAACTTTTTTGGATTAAGTTGAATAATTTTCTAAAATTTAAATGCTGTACGTAGCTTAGCAATGAGAGTAACTACATAGAATGTTACATAGAGTGTATATTTGTTGGTACAACGTAGAAACATGACATACTTTATTAAATAAATCTTCTGGTTCAAAATATGTTCATTTGACTTTAAAAAAACCATATTGTTGCCAGTTGTGTATATACTACATTAAAATTTAACTGCATTAGTGCATTACCATAGTGCTTCTCTCAAAATCATTTTCTTGAATTCCGATCATTATAAGAACCATTTAGAATGAAAATTACAAGGACATTTTTTCTTTAAATAACCTTTCAATTAATATTAACTAGAGAAAATTTTTCACCACAAGATTTTGAGGTTCTTGAATTCTATTTGTTTTTACATATCAGTCATCTAAATTTTTAACACTGCTACGTGTACTACAATTAAGTTTCATGAAATGATTAAACTTTATTAAAAGAAAAAGAGAAATTAAGTTCCCAAAAATGCAGATATTTATGAAAACAGAAAAGAAACTGTAATGTTGAACTATATTTCCAAAAACATTGTCCTTCTTTAACAGCCGCGAGAATACATATGACTAGGAGAAGTCAATCAATCAGAAGGCTAGAAATTTCTGGTTTGCTGGAAAAAAATTGCCCTTTTTTATGCCTATTATTAATGCTGAAAGTTTTTTCCATTTTGTTTAGAAACACCCTGTTTGCGAAAAAGCAAGAAACTGATTATTTTACCAGACAATGCTCAAGAACTTTCATTTGTATATCATTAATTACTATGAAGATCGTCATTAAAGGTTAATTTTTTTAAGTAACACTTTTAAAACAGCAAATAATTATATAAAAGCATTCTCTTTTATTTAAAAATGATTCTGTCTAATTCTGAATATCTTTAATAATTGTTAGTTGAAAGTAGAAATTGTGTAAGATTTTAAAAAATATTTTAAAGAGGTTTTTTAAATATTCGGTAGGCCGAATAGTTTGATATTCGGCCTTACCGAATACTCGGTAATGTGGCCGAATAGGCCGATACCGAATAGATACCGAATATTCTATGTATCCCTAGTTATTAACTTTTTTTTGCAAAAGAGCTAATGAAATCACCATTTTAATTTTGAAATATGCTTATTTTTTATAAAAAATAAAATTAGTGTATCGATTCTCTTACATTTAAAAAAAAAAGAACTTTTTTGTTTACAGGATAAATAAAACTGCCTTTTGGGGGAAAAATATCCACTTCATTTAAATACATTCTAAAAAAATCCTGTGTATTTTATATATTAAAAAAAAGCCTGTCAGCTATAATTGGCACAAAGAAATTCTGTTACATTTGTATAGAATTTCTTCATTTTATACGTCGTATGAAATAAAGATTCGTCATTTTTTAGAAAAGTTTACCCTGTTCAACAGGAACAGAATTCCTCTATACTAAATAGACTTTTTCTGCGGCATGTAACAAGAATCTTCTTCAATTGTAAATGCGTGCCATGTAATTTGTACAGGTTATTGAGGATATGTTCGATTTTATAGAATGTTCGATATTGAAGAGTGTGACATTTATAGTTCACTTAGAGGAACACACAATAGAATTCTGTTACATTATGGTCTAAAGAGAAAAAATCGTTTCACAAATTGTTTCACCCTGACAAACCCTGATTACCGAATAGGTACGAGAAGCACTTGCTTCCATTACAAAATTTTGAAGGACCCGAAATTGAGAAAACGGGGAGTCCCAAATTTTATAATGAATTAATTCTATTCAAAAATTCTATCTAATTTCTTGTCAAATTATATATATATATATATATATATATATATATATATATATACATATTTAAGTCTTTTTTATAAAATTACCTTTCATAACAAATTAATTTATAATGTAATAGATCAGTTTTAAATGTCGAATTTAGAAAAATCTCGAACAAAAGGGGTCCCCGAAATGACACTATGCTTCCCATGGCTTCAGAGGTTGATCGGGCCCTGATCCCTGATTTTTCGCTGTCGTTCGATTTATAGTCGTTTTAATAGTATGAAAATTTTCAGAAAAGTTATAAACACAAATTTGTAAAAATATCTTAGTTACAGAGTTATTTACAGCTAGCAATTAAGAGGTTGTGAAGAAGAAATTAACAACAACTTTCCAATCTTGAGAAATGGTCAAACTAACAAAATTTATCGATGACCATTTTTTATTTAGAGAACCCTTGATAAATTGCTTATGAGGCAGAACTCAATTTTAATACTAACTCCATTTTTGCCCCACTAGTTACTCAATCTGAAACTTTCTTATTACAAAGAATTGATATTCGCGTCTTTGTGGCTATTACTGAACGAAGCTTACCATAGAAGATACTTTGTGCTATTTTTAAAAGTTATGAATGGAATTGTGTGATGATGTGAGATAATTGATGACAAAAAAATAAAGCAGGAGGATGGTTAAAAGATACTCATACTAGAAATCCCCCCCCCCCTCCATAAATAAGAGTTACGCGATAAATAGCGGAACTTTAAAATTTGTAACCCGAGATTTATGTTTCTATAAACGTAATACGTGTTTACACTTTTGAAGACAAAATGTAAGCATATTATTGCATTCATGATTTGTATGTGTCTCTGTGTGTGTCCGTGTGTTATCTTGTTAACGCCCAAGCGGAACTTACGACTGAGCTGCCATCCAGTAAATATTTAGCATATTATATAGTACAGAAGTCTCCCTCAAATCCGCAACCCTAAAATCCACAAACGCCTAAAATTCGGATATCATCGCAGATGTAAACAACGTAACTTTCAGTTCAGATGTAGGGACAAAATTACCGACTCTTTTATTTTTACATCATTCCATGTGTATTTTAAAAGGTAATTCTCGTTAATATGACTGAACTCATGCTTTTTCATGAAGGAAACATAAATTTATTTCTGAAAAAATTCAATATATTGTTGATATCACTGGTAATTGCAATCATCAAATATAGTATTTATGTGTTAATCAAGCTTTTTTGGTTATTGAATCTGGCTAAACCTGAAATAAAACTCCCTTTTTTGATAATTTTGATGTGAATGAGTAAGGTACCTTTATGAGGCAAATTTCATTGCATAATTCAAGGGAAAATGTATCTTATCCTTATTATGCATATTTATTTATACATTATGAGTTATTTACTTGACCTTTACTTTGAATAATTTAATCATTTTTTAAACTATCTTAATTTTAATTATTTTAGTTCACCACTTTAATTAACTATTTTAATATGTTACTATGGCTATATTGTAAGCATTCATTATAATTTCGATTGCGTTATTACATTCAAATTACTGTTTTAAAAAGTAAACAAAGCAATGACCAGAAAATTCTAAAATCTGCGCAACCTGTGGTTTCAAGCTGTGCAGATTTGAGGGAGTCTACTGTACAGGGATATAGCTGACTTTTAATGAACGTTAGCAATTTGGCTAATCAAAAATAAAAAACACTAGCCAAACGAAAAAATTGTTAGCAACATAGATTCGTCGTGAAAAACTGAAAAATTGATCTTTAATTCCTTAATTTACCTTTCTTCCAATATATTCTAAACTAACCTATTTTTGTGACATCTTATACATTAGCTATTCATCAGAATTCAACTATTCGCTGCAGAATCTATTAAAAATAAATGCATTTTAATGTCTTGCGCAATCAAAAAAAAAAAAAAAAAAAAAAATCCAAACCGATTTAACTCATTAAAATCTTGTGAAATAAAACTTCACAACCCAAGTTAACTCAGGATTTTTTAAGATTTTACATTCAATGAATTCTGAAAGACTTAAAATACAAACAACAAAATACATAACACATAAAAAAAAAACTAGTATTTGTTTCTAGAATTCTTTGGCTTCTTACCGAAGCCCATATTCAACGACAGTTCGAAAATTGTACTAGTATTATACGGTGCCATTGAACATGATAAGCGGCGACAATCGTTCCGTAACGCTAGTATAGTATAAGAGTGCCACCTGTACTGACAACCCACTCGCAAACGCAAAAAAAAAAATGAGTAATTTAATTATTGAACATTCGGAATTAGGCGAATCTAATCGCTCTTTTACTCGCCAAATGAAGCATTTTGTGGCGATTTGGCGCAATGGCGAGTGGCAGTGAGAACCCTACTACTGTATATATACAAATCTATAGATCGTATACAGGAATGTGCAAAATAATTCGGATATCTTTTCAACTACTGATGGTAATTACTGAAATTGGATTTTCAAGTGGGTTTTGTGTTTTCCAATTTGTTTACTTAGACATCCTCTTTTACCTTATTAAACTACCTTATTACCTTATTGGTGGAGTATTCTGGCAGTGTTGGAAAGTGTTTAATAATCTATGCTGATGTATAGCTTTTGTTTTTGTTACTTTATGCAGTCATGTCATTTAGGCGTTTTGCTCATGTCTTATGTTCATGCATAATTTTTTGTTACTATATTATTATTTCTTTCATCTCTGTTAAGGGGTCTCAGGACTCTTAAAGCTTCAAAATTTTCGAAATTTTCATTTTTTTGGATGTTAAACTCCTATCTTTTCTGAACATTTTGATACAAATGTTTTCTTAAAATTCTCATTAGAACAGAAGTTATGGTTTTTAGAGTTATACCCGCTCAATAGCTGAAGCTGTGTTTACGAAACTTTGAAGTCATTTTTCTCCAAATGGCATTTTGGGGAATAACGCGCACGATATCTCAAACACTTCTGAATATTTTTTCGTGAAATTTTCAAAATATGTGTTTCATGTTAGTCTGTATAAACTGAACCTAAAATTTCTTTTTTATTGTTTCAAAAAATATTTTTTTAGGTGATTATACTGTTGAAATGTTCAAAATTTTGTATCAGCTAAATACAACTTTGTATTAAAAAGATAAAAATGCTTTAAATACAAAATTATTTAGTTTCAGGATAATTATTACAATCTGAAGTACTATAAGTAGGCACCGAAATTCTCATTCTAGTTGCAAAATTTATTTTGTAATCCTGCGCGTAAGTTGTTATACAAATTTTCTGCTCGTCAAATGCCTTACAGTTGAGGGGGGGGGGGGGGGGGATCTTATAAATGCTAATTTTGCATCTTGCAATTTTTTAAATATATGAAATGAAAGAACATGCTTATATATTTTATCCCAATTAAATTTGTGATTTAAAATCTTATACATTTTAATATATTAAATGTTAAAAATGGTCTTTTCTTTTCTTTTTTTTCCAATTTTAAGAGTCTCGAGACCCTTTAACTTTACAGTAATATAAATGAAGCAAAGTTTGCAATGGAATGTTCGTCTGTATTAACATGACCTTTTTTCTTTTCTTTTAATGTGATTAGCGTATTTCCATAGCTGCCAACTTCTTGATATTTTTTCTACTCAAATAAACATATTTTGAATTAGAAACGTTAATAAATGAAATCAAATTAGAACCACATAGAATTAAGATTATGGATTTCAATCTCGCGGGATTTAAGCGGAAATGGATTACAATCCCTAAATAAAAATCATTTTATAGAATGAGTTTCCTGGTTCGAAGCATGTTTATTTGACTTGAGAAAAAAAAATGAAGTTGATAGTTATGTATTTCAATTATTTTTTATTTCAGCTGTAGTAAAATAGACTTTTCTGATTTGATCATAATAGTAATAATAATAAGAAGAATAATATGAATAATAATAACAATATATTTTTTTTGCTTTTCACTGAAAATTTAGAAATTCTCAAGTACAGTTATTATCTTGGCAATATTTTTATTTTGTTTATATATTTTTAAAATGCAAGGAAACCTTTTATAGCATTGAGTAGAATCTAAAAGAAAGCATACATATTTAAACAATCCTTTTATGAGTTTTTTTTCAATTTTCAATTATTATTTACTCTGATAACTTTACTGATCTTTACGGGGATAAACCCAGTATTTTTCTTAAGAAATATGCGGTAAAAATAGCATCCATCTTTGATTACTATCTCTTCTTTTATAACGTGTGTTTTCTTTTCATAATTACCGGATCATTAAATGCAAATGCTCCTTTTACTTTTATGGAATTCCTTCCTAAACAGGTCTTTCACCTGGCTTTTTTTTCTTCTTATGTGGAATAATAACACTCTGCAAACAGCCAAATCTTGTATCATAATTAATAAATGTGAACCACTGAAGCTTTGAACACCCGGTAATAATACGAGCATAAACACATCAATTCACGATTATAATTAACACTTATTCTAAATCGTGCACTGAAGTCGTGAACGGTCCCAATGTGGAATGCTTCAAATGTTTTCCCATCGGGCTAATTTAGAAACCGTGATTTTTTATCTCAGTGAATATGCAAATCATCAAAGATGTTTCTTTTATCTTCTGCAGAAAAGTAGATTCGAAAGACATAAAAGTCATATGAATAACATACAGTAAATCCGCAAATTCACAGCCATTATGATTTATTTTATTATTTATTTATTTCAGCCATTATATTTATGATGTAAGTAGATTATTTTCCGTGTCTTTTGCAAAATACATAATTTTTAGATTTAATTCCCCACACACACACCTAAGGGGGGGGGGGGAGCAGCAGCTGCCCCAGATGCAGGATTTGTGAGGACGCGAAAACGAGGAATTACATAAAAGTTAAAATCAAAGAAAAAGTTAATTTGTGCATGTAAAGATCTTAATTTTACTCTGAACAACTGTAAAAGTTTTCTTTCGTCATATCAAGAAATAAAATAAGAAATAAAACAAGCACAGAAATAAAAGGGGGAAATACGTTTAACCAGGAGAAAGTCAAATGTTTGTGCATGTAAAAATTTTAATTTTACTTTACATAACTGGAAAAATTTATTTTCGTGAGATTTGCCAGGAAAAGGAGTTTGCCTAAAAGGAGGAAATATGTTTAACCAGGAGCAAGTCAGCTGTTACCCCTCCCCCCCCCCCCACCTTTCCTTCTTCCCTTATTGTAATTGATCATAACTCAGACAAGGCCTGCCCTTCTCTATACTAAGTTTACCAAACTAGGCTCTATTTGTCAAATTGGTTTATATTTCTTTTAAAATTGCTGGTAAAATTTTCTGGTTGTTAACTGCAGTAATTTTGAGTTATCGTTGATACTTTAGGTTGCGATTTTCGGTTTCTTTAGTATTACTTACAGCAGTGATCCTCATCCACTGTGCCTCGGCACAGTTGTGCACTGTGGGGGAGGGGGGGGGGGGTACCTCACATGGATCGTTTGATGGATGCGTGAATAGCAATGCCATTGGTTCGTTTTACGATGACGTGTGCGTTCAGCGAATCAACTTTCTGATCACGATTGTAGTTTAGACAAAGCAGAAAACGCTTTGTTTACATTTCGTTAGCATTACGCATAGCCTCTCCGTAGTGTTTTTGAAAGAGTTTTAAATGAATTTAAGCCGTCCTGTTCATTATTATAGGCGAAAAAAATGCATTTTTATTTGCATTTTCAATGAAGATTTACATTACGTTTTTATATATTAAAATATTTGTAAATTTCATATGTTAAAATGATTTATGATAATAATCATTCTGGCTGGAGTTGACGGAAATAGTAGTGAGAGAGCGAAGCGAGCTGGGATCGCGTAGCGCCCCCCAATGTGAATTGCGTTGCAATTCACGAGGGTTGGCGAGTGTCAACGAGCAGGAGGGGGGGGGGGGTGAACCCCCTAGTGTCATATAATCTGATTTACTTTTAACTGGTGAGTTTGTCAAAGTTTTATTACTTTAAGGTTTATTTTTCTGTTGTATACACTGTAAACTGAAATGTCTTAAATTCAGACATTTAAGTGTCTGAAACGGAGTGTTCAATTTTCAGACGTTTTAAAGTGTCTTAATTTTTAAGACACTTGTATGCGTCTGAATTTCAAACACTTCAAAAGTCTGAATTGCATCCATGTTTGACCACTTCGACAAACATTTTTCACCTTTTTTTTTTTTCTTTCGTAAGCATTATACGGTGTAAATATATATATATATATATATATATATATATATTCTTTAAAATATGGAAACTGTAGCTTTTCGAGACTCCAGTATAATTTACATATTTTAATTGAAATTTTCTGATGTAAATTCCAGAAAAAAATCCATTTATTTTGCATATTTCTGTATTTAAAAATTTCCATTTAAAAGATAATTTTTCAAGGACTAATCTCCATATTTTATATACAATCACTTACCAAAGGATTTTACAGTATTCATTTCAAACTACTATAAACTTTAACACTTACCCGAGGTGAGATTCGATCCAGAGTCCTCGGCGTAGTAGAAGAGTGCGTTAACCATTCAGTGTGAAATTTCGCAAACCCCTTCTTTTCTCAGCCAGACTGATTAGGCGCCAGTGATCCCAGGTCACGTGGTCTGACTAGAGAATTGATATTAAAAACATTTTTTCTTTCTTGTTCCTTTTTTAGTTTTGTGAATGTGAATCTTGAACGCAGCAGGTAATAAGCTGCGTATAGGTTTTTTATCGTGGTCTTCTATTAGAAGAAATGATGTTTAATTTAAAAAAAGGGGAAATTTATTTCCGAATATTAAATTATGCTATTTTCGTGGCTTCTTTTATAGAAGAACATAATTGGTGAAATTTTAATATGATTAACTTGAATTCCCAGTGTGGAATATTTACATGTTTTTAAAGAAATAGTATCCAAATGTTTTCATTGTAAATACTGTAAATATTTATAAGTGTAAATAGAATTAACAAAGTTTTTAATCATCCTGTGCTTGACTTGACTTATACTGAACAACACCAGCGCCATTTTCAGTTGTGAAATATGTTTTATTATTTTAATGTGATTTTACATGAATCGTGAAATTTGCATCTAATAAGCTCTCACAATAAAAATATCTTGAATCGTGAAGTCTATAATTAAGCTCTCCCAACCTTGGATTTAAATTGTGATAACGTGAAATTTCGTGGACTATATGAAGATTATTCTTCACGTTTTGGTGCCTCAAGACCCGGAAAAAAGGTAAGAAATACCTTTATTATTCTGCATGACTGTTGATTTCTTGAAAATATACATTTTTCATGATAATTTATTTTGAAAATTGAATTTAATCTTAAACATGGATAAGCCTGATAAGCTTAAAAGTAAAAGAGCTACTGTTCGCACAGCAGTTACAAGATTAATCACAAAATGTGATACATTATTATCTGTTCATATTGATAAGACTGATTGCGACTCATTAATGGAATCATTAGAGCTCGTAAATGAAAAGGAAGCTCTACTTAAGGAATTAGATTCTGAAATAGATGAGCTAATTCAGGAAAAAACTGAATATGAAAAAGAACTAAAATCGGTAGAAGAATATTCGGAAAAAATATCAAGTTTGAAATTTAAAATTAAGATGAGGCTTAAAAAATGTAAAATCGAAACTGAACCAAAAGTTTTACTAGAATCAAGTAACGGTTCAAAAATCGGAAGTAAACCAGTTTCGGCAGTGAAGCTTCCTAAACTTAACATAGAAAATTTTTCTGGTGATGCAAGCCAGTTCTTAGAATTTTTTAATTTATTTACTAGTGCGATAGATTCAAACGAATCGTTATCAAAAATTGAAAAATTCCAATACCTGACATCTTTGTTGTCTGGACCTGCTTATAATATTGTAGCTGGTTTTGAACTGACAGATCAAAATTATTCAACTTGTTTAAAACTGTTAGAAGAGAGGTATGGTAAGCGGGAAAATATCATAAACTGTTACATGAACAAAATCCTGAATCTTGAGCCAGTAAAAACCTCTAACAATGTTACTTCGTTAAGGAAGTTGTACGATAATATTGAAACTTCTATGAGAAATCTTGATGCGTTAGGAGTAACATCAGGCTCCTATGGCCATTTATTACTACCCTTATTATTACGATTATTACCCGAAAATTTGATACTAGATTTTCATCGAAAACGTGACCCCGATAAGGACTGTGAAGTCACCGATTTAATAAATTTTATTAAAACGGAATTAAGATGTCGTGAAGCTACTAATTTAGTAAATAATTCCCAAAGCAAGACTTATGAAAATTCTAAAACTAAATATGAAATTCCTTCAAGTAAATATCAAAATTTTCCGCAAAAGAAAAATATACCTTCAGCTGCTGCTTTAAATACAGCTACAAAACAGTTTTGCATATTTTGTAAGTCTTCTGATCATGTAGGACTAAATTGTTCGAAATTCACTGATGAACAGAAACGATATAAATTAAAGAAAGAAGGCCGCTGTTACAAATGCACAAATAAGTCGCATTTATCAATTAACTGTAGAACAAAAATTAACCCTTGTTCCAAATGTGGTAACACTACTCATAGTCCTTTGTTTTGTTTTAAAGAAACAGCAAAAGAAAATCCTGAAAAAGAAATGAAAGGTGCAATTGTATCTATGATGTCGGAACAAAAATATAAACAAAATAAATCTACATTATTGCAGACTTGTACAGTTTCTGTGTCTGCTGGTAAGGAATGCTTGTTGGCTCGCGTTTTATGTGATAGTGGTTCAGAAAAATGCTTCGTGAAGAGATCGCTATTACAAAAATTTAAATTGAAGCCATTGCGAAGAGAAAATTTATTAGTTTAACCTTTTGGGCGGAGACGCCCTTATGAATCTTGTTATGAAGTTGTTGCTCTAGAATTATCCAGTGTTGTGCAACCTATTAACTTGATAAATATCGAAGCACTAGTGGTTGATAATATAACTGGAGCTTCTGTGAAAACTCTAGAACCAGAACTTCTAGAGATAATGAGAACAAGAGGCTTTAAGCCTGCTGATACAGGTCTTGAACAGGAAATAAATATTTTGCTAGGGTCTGACTTTTTGTGGAAAATATTAAAGGGAATCGAGGGAAAATTGACAAAAGAATTATACGTTGCAGAAACTATTTTCGGTCATACGGTGCAAGGGCAAATAGAGTCTAATAAAAAAGAAGTAGCTTGTTTGCGTGTTTCAGTTGAAAATATAAATACCCAACTGAAAGCATTTTGGGATCTTGAATCAATTGGCATTGCTGAAAGCAATGAAAAGAACATTGTCGATCATGAGGCAATAAAAGAATTTAAAGAAAATCTAAAATTCGTAAATGGGCGTTATGAAGCAAAATTATTGTGGAAAGATTCTCGCGAATTACTTAGAAATAATCTTGAAGTAGCAAAGAAGCGGTTTTCTAGTTTAGAAAATAAATTCTTGAAAAACGATTCTTTATTTAAAGAATACAACTCCATTTTGCTAGAGCAGTTTAATGAGGGTGTAATAGAATTGTGCATCGAGAAACATTCTAATAATTCCTATTACATGCCACACAGGCCTGTTATCCGTGACGACAAAACTACAACAAAAATGCACATGGTCTATGATGCTTCTTCCAAGTATGGTGATTCTCTATCATTAAACGAATGTTTGTATCATGTCCCTAACTTGAATTCTAATGTTTTAGATGATGAAAACATTCCTGTTTCGAGTTTCGAACCCCCAAATACTTCCTTGAAAATTTTAGGATTGATCTGGAACAATACAGAAGATAAATTAGGACTAGAATTACGACCCTTGTTAGAAAAATTAAATAATGATTCTTCTACTAAACACAATGTTTTGAAAATTGCAACTATGTTCCTTGATTCAGCCGGATTTATTGCCCCTTTTCTTTCTGGTGAACTAGAAAATGATTGGCAAAATTGGCTTTCAGAAATCCCTGATCTCGCTCACTTGAAAATTCCCTGGCAGTATTTTAGCAACCTGATCATGGAAAAGGAGCATCTCCAATTGCATGTTTTTCCTGATGCTAACCCTAATGTGTATGTTCCTGAATTTCTTTCCTTGCCTGAAAATCAGTGGCCTAGTGTTAAAATTTCTGCATCTCGATTACCTGATGTTTCTGAAGAGAAGTATAAAAAAGCAGCCACCATCTCTTGTGTTGTTCAAACAAATAAATCTGATGAAATTCCCATTTTTATTCTTGAAAAGTATAGCTCCCTAAAGAAATTGTATCGAGTAACTGCATGGATATTTAGATTTATTTCTAATGTAAAATTAAAGGTAGAAAAAAGAAAATTTTCAGAATTATCAGCTGAGGAAATGTTACATGTTGAAAATTTTTGGTTTAAGCTAATGCAGGAAGAAAGTTTCCCTGAAGTTGTAAAATCCATGAAATGTAGCAAGAGTATCCCTAAAGAATTGAATCTTCTACAGTTAATTCCTATGTTGTCAGATGAAGGTTTGCTATTCGTACGAGGACTGTTACAAAAGTCTGATTCCTCATTTTATGAAAAACATCCCTTTGTGATTCCTGCAAAACATAATTTGACTGAATTAATCGTGAAAGATGCACATGAAAAAGTTTTTCATTCAGGAGTGCCCAGTACATTAGTATCAACTCGTGAAAAAATTTGGATTTTAAGATCCAGACAATGCATAAAATCAGTCCTAAACAAATGTGCAATCTCCAAGAACTTTAGTGTTCGCCCTGGTCCACTAGTTACAGCAACTCTAAAGCATATCTTGTGTTTACCTGCAACCAAGGAATCCTTTGTGAAACGCTTCCGTTTGCGCGAGACTCTTCTGAATCATTTTTGGAAGCGCTTGAAAAATGAGTATCTTCTCAACTTACAATCTGCTCACTACACGGACCAGAATAAAACTTCTGACTTTGAAATATATGATGTGATTTTTATGCATATGAACATGTATCAAGAACTTTCTGGAAGTTAGGTATTTGTGGACAGAGATTAAAAAAAAAAAAAAAAAATGAGGTCTTATGAACTGAAGGCAAATAATTCCATCATTAAAAGACCTATTGATTCTTGTGTATAATTTAGAAGTGAAAAAACTCTGAACTTTTTTATTAATAGAACTGAAAAAAAAAAAACTCTGATATTATTAGAGACTCAAGAACTCTTTTTGTTATTGACTTTAAAAAAAAAAAAAAAAAAGATTTTTATTTTTTTCACTTAAAAAAAAAAAAAATGTTTCTTGTTTGATAATATTTCTAATTTTTAGTTTATTTATTTATTTATTTTTTTTTTTGTATTGAATATTCCAGAAAAGGTTGTATAGATTTAAATTGTTCTTTCTATTTTTAGTAGCAGAAACCTGTTGACAAATTTTTTAAATTGTTTATTATTTTATTTGAAGTCCAGTATGTAAGTATATATTTTGATTTGTATTGTATTTATGTATAGTGTAACTGATAATTTTTTAGAATAATTTTATTTCTACTTTAATTATTTTGAATCCCCATTTTGATGAACCCTTGTTCATCGGGGGGGAGTTTGTGAAATTTCGCAAACCCCTTCTTTTCTCAGCCAGACTGATTAGGCGCCAGTGATCCCAGGTCACGTGGTCTGACTAGAGAATTGATATTAAAAACATTTTTTCTTTCTTGTTCCTTTTTTAGTTTTGTGAATGTGAATCTTGAACGCAGCAGGTAATAAGCTGCGTATAGGTTTTTTATCGTGGTCTTCTATTAGAAGAAATGATGTTTAATTTTAAAAAAAGGGGAAATTTATTTCCGAATATTAAATTATGCTATTTTCGTGGCTTCTTTTATAGAAGAACATAATTGGTGAAATTTTAATATGATTTACTTGAATTCCCAGTGTGGAATATTTACATGTTTTTAAAGAAATAGTATCCAAATGTTTTCATTGTAAATACTGTAAATATTTATAAGTGTAAATAGAATTAACAAAGTTTTTAATCATCTTGTGCTTGACTTGGACTTATACTGAACAACACCAGCGCCATTTTCAATTGTGAAATATGTTTTATTATTTTAATGTGATTTTACATGAATCGTGAAATTTGCATCTAATAAGCTCTCCCAATAAAAATATCTTGAATCGTGAAGTCTATAATTAAGCTCTCCCAACCTTGGATTTAAATTGTGATAACGTGAAATTTCGTGGACTATATGAAGATTATTCTTCATTCAGCTACGATTTCGTCGGCAGATTTTTCAAAATAATGTTATTTATGAAGCACAAGCAATGTTTTTAAGGAGACCGGGAAAGCCCTATCTCCGCCATGTTAAATTCACCAGCTTTATGTACCTTTTTCTCAGAAATTGTGAAAGATAGAGGTCTAGATTTTTTAGAGTAGACAGAATAACATACTTAACGTATTTTAACAGACCATTTTCGTTCTATGTGAAACTCAAAATTAATTATTAATTATTTATTGAAAGTCATTTTTAAATTAGCATTTTTGGTAAGATTTCACTGCCTAAAATAAATAATTCTCAACAAATCATTAAATCCCAGTGTTAAAGTATACAATATAACATAATACAAGTATTAAAAAAAATCTGAGTTCTTAAGTTTAATAGATATTGAAAAAAAGAAACATAAACATGAAAAATCCATGTTTTGAGAAAAAGTCGTGAAATATGAAATATTGAATAATAAATGAATAATTTCAACACTTATTTTTTTTATATATAAATATGTGTGACACATCGTTGGATAAAAGTTTAAACTATTTAATGACATAATAATGTAAAAAAAAATTTTTTTTTGGAAATTTACTTTTCCGGTCCCCTTAAGTAGCAGTAAGTGTTTTTCCATTGTAAAAAAAAAAACAGATGGTACACGTACGGCAGGATCGGCGAACCATTTTATGTGCGCGTGCCAAAAATTTACCAACAACATCTATCAACAGTGTTTACGTGCCACACTTTGACATAAAATAATTTTGCAAAGTATGATATTTATACAAAACACTAGTTAAAAAATCAGATGCTATTACTCTATATATTGGAATAAGCCATTAAATAAATGGAATTTTAATTCGTAAATATGATTCATTTATGTAATAATTTTCAGTATAATAAGGAAATAAAAATACGAAATTTTATTTTAGAAATTTTTGACCTTATTATTTATACATCTAGTTATAATTATCCAAGTTGCATTAAACATTGTATCAATAAATTATTGGTGAAAGTTTTGCTGTTGTATGTTCGATGGAGAATACTTTATACCCAATTCATATTTTGATATATAAATTGGATCCATTTGCTGTCTTACTGAAGAGACTGTCTAAAAAAATAATTTGGAAAATACAACTTTATAAAATCATATAGAAAGGCAAAATACATGTCGCAAATGCTGAATAACATGACAGGGAAAGAAAATTCTTTTCATGCAAAAATAATTGCATTATTTGCGATAGTCTGTCCGTATGAAACAAAATTTTATTCATTATAATAGAAATTAAATGTTATCTGTATAATAATTATAAAATTAATTTTTTCGCGTGCCAGAGAAATTGTCTTACGTGCCAACTCTGGCACACGTGCCATAGGTTTGTAAACCCTGGTATCAGGGCCTGTTTACGGAATAGGCCCGTGAAGCCCGTGCTTACCCACTGAAATACAAAAGGGCCCACAATTTTACGCTTCAAAACTAATTTTTAGAAAAAAGGAACTCAATCAGGGTAAAACATGCATTTTTTTTTTCTTATGAAACTTTTTTGTTCTTACTATGTGGCAATTTATAAATCACATAAGATATTTTGAAGTTCAAATATCCTCAACTGTAGTTCCATATTTGTCATTAAATTGGTTATTTACAATTAAAAATATAATAAAATACTTTTTCGTATGTATATATAGGTAGTTAGTTTTAGTTTCATATTAAAATTGTTATTTACTCTAAACTTTGATGGTAAAATTTCAAATTATTTAAGCATACGATAAATGGATTTAGTAAATAAAAAAGCAATTTGTAGAGTATAGGGGGGCCCCTGTGTGACGTCGGGCTTCCCCTACTTCCAAGTGTTAAGCGGGCCTTGCCTGGTATACGCTAAAGTCATTAAAGTCATGTATCGAGTTTTCGCTGTAGTTTTATTTCCAGATAAATTACTTTGACTACACGAGATGGCGCCACTATTCATTCTCAAAAATTGAAGGTTTAATTTCGACTCCACATTGGAAATGTATAAATTTTAATTCATTTTTGTTCTTAAATCATGAAATTGGCAGACGATGTTATTGAGAAATTATGTGATCCAAATAAGTTTTCTATTTTTTGATGAATAAATTACCTATCGAATTATAAGCGATCCTCTTTAAACAGGTTTTTATAACAGTAGGTAACGCAAGTATTACGCAATCAAACTTTTTAAGGCGGAATCCAATGAGACTGGGCAAAATTTCGCTTTCAGCATGGTTATATCGTATATTTTTAAACGGACTACTGAAAATTATTTGCTAACTGTAACGCAATAAACAGTAAATAAAACTGAAGTAAACCTCTGTATAACGGAAATTTGGCTGAAATGAAAAATTTCATGATTTCTTGGAAATAACACACTGGTATGAATATAAATAAATAAATCCTGTCTAATATACGTGATTTTTGAAAAGGGGATTGAATTACATGGGTTTGTCCTTGAAAGGTTATATTTTATCTTTTAAATGGAACTTTTTAAATACAGAAATATGCAAAAAAATGGAAAATGTTCTGGAATGTACGGAAAAAAAATTACATTAAAATAAATAACGTAAATGGGTGTCTGAATAGACAGTACAATTTCCATATTTTAACGGATACTTTTTACAGTGTATAAAGCTTACAAAAAAGTGAAAAAAACGGCTGCCTATTGCTGAGCAGGCAGGTTGATCAAAGATGGATGCGATTCAGACGTTTGAACTGTCTTAAATTCAGACGGATACACGTGTCTTAAAAATTAAGACACTTTAAAATGGTCTGAAAATTGAACACTCCATTTTCAGACACTTAAGTGTTTGAATTTCAGACATTTCAGTTTACAGTGTTTATACCATGATCATAGTAAGACACTTAAGTGTCTTAATTTCAGACACCTATGATGTCTGAAATTACATATTCAGACACTTAAGTGTCTGAATTACTTTTTCAGTCACATATGTGTCTGAATTTAAGACGCCTTTATTTGCAGTGTACCTACTCTTTATGCCACGAAAATATGAAAATAGCCTCAAATATTCAAATAAATTTAATTCTTCAAAAGAAAAGCTGTGGCTTCTAAAGGAAAAGGATTACAATATAATGTACAGCAGAAATTATCGTTGGTAAATGAAAATGATTGCTGCCCAAAGTTTTCATCTTACATAGAAAATATTCTAATTTAAGAATAAAAAGTCAATCTCAGATTATATGTTTTAAAGTTAAGGCATATCTACTCTATATATATAAAATCCTAATTTATGAAACGAATTTATGGAACGGTTTTATGAAACGACTGATTAATTTTCACGGCTATTTCTCCTAAAATATGAAAGTTTTAGCGGGGAACTTAACACCAATTATCGTAATGATCCACAGATGTCAAAAGGTAATAGAATTTTAAAATTTGAATTAGTTTTCGAAATACAAATTTTTTCCAATTTTAATTACTTTTCTGAAGCGACAATCTGTAATGGCAACAAAATTACTCCATATTTCTTTTAAAGGGGGAACAGGGAAAATCTATTGATTTTATCAGATTTCTTCTTTTTCGGCAATATCAAATTGATAATTGAAATAATGTCTCTTACTTAAATTGATAGTGAAACAATATTGAGATTAAATACTTTTTAGAAAAATGAAAAAAAAAATCACATTTCGATCATCTGGGATCAATTTATTTTAGAAAACAAAAACCGTCTGTAAATTTCAAATTCCATAAACGGAATTAAAGGTTATCTTTTCAGTTTGAAAGTGAAAATGACATCAAAAATCTTAAAAACAGAAAGAAAATTTTAACACGTTGAGTGCCACGGTGACTGACACTGAAGCTGAAAAATTTACAATGTTTTAAGTAATTTTTAAGAAAGTATAATCCTGTAATAAATAAAAGGTAAGTAAATTTTAAATAAATTTTCAGTAATTACTTAAAACAATATATGCATTTTTAGTTTTACATCATATTTTAGACCGTCAGTCATCGGTGAAAGACGTGTTCTAAACGGAAACTTCACTGTCAATCACCGGTGACTGACGTGGCGCTTCATGTGGTAAAGTAAGAATTTAATCGTCACATGTTAAACGGAGAAAATAAGGAAAGTTACGTCAAAATCTTTACACATACATATTAAAAAAGTACGAAAACTTTAAAATAATAAAATTATCACATGCGAAACGCATTTAAAGATGATAATTACGTCTTTTGTAAAAAGACCAAACATTAAATATCGTAAGATTAATTTAAAGTGCCTCAATTTAAAGTGCCTAAAATAATTAAATTGTTACACTCGAAAAACTTTTAATAGTGAATATTAAGTCATACTTAAAAAGCTCAAATAATATTTTCGAATGCTTTTGAGTTAAATAATATATGCACCCGCATCTCTGAAAACAGAAAAAAATTTCAATAAATAAATTATTACATGAGATATGCATTTAATAGGGGAAATTGCGTCATATAATAAAACGATGCACTTAAAACGTTTTTATTCCGGTGACTTTTAATCTGACGTCACATGCTATAAAAGTAGTGCACCAAGCAAATTTGTTTATATATAACATCACTTAATGCAGCATAAATACATGTAAATGTATGCGCAAAACACTTTCGATTTATTTTGGACGAATTACTATTCAATAAACACATACAGTTGACGCTCGATTTTACGAACTCGATGGGACTCATATAATGTGTTCGTAAAATCGAAAGTTCGTAAATGGGAGTAATATTAGTTCAATGGGATGCCGGACCAGTACATCGGTTCGTAAAAACGAAGAATTCGTGAAAAAGAGGTTCGAAAAATCGAGCGCTTTACTGTATTAGAAAAATCGGATATTCTTATTAATTAATACGAACGGTACTACTTGATTATCCCTTGGACCAATTTCGCCAAATTATACAAACTTACATAATTTTATTTTAAATAACGAAAGAACAAATAAATTAGTAAAACATTAATAAAAATATTAATAAAAAGTCGAATTAAAAATCACTTGATGACGTAAAAAACACGTGTATCGTATTTAATGTAAAGTGAATGTGACACTTAACGATCATCCATTATTTATTTAATCTTATAGTTTGGCGATACATTTAGGTCGACGGAAAAATCAAGTAGCACCATACAAACAATATACATTGGAAAAATAACTTGAAAATATTCATGATGGCGTATTAAAATAGAGAAAAGAATTCATGAATAAGCTATACCTGTTCCTGAAATATCTAAAACTCGATGAAGACATAAAATATAAGCGTAAAATTTCAAAGCACAATGCTCTTCAATACGTGGATCTGAAAGCTATTCCCAAGTAGACGGAGTTTTTTAACCTCTAAACTAAAGGAAGACGCCATAGCGTCGTTATAGAACTCAGAAAGATAGCGTCATTTTTAAACTAATCATTTTCTACATTTTCAAATGTGTAATTAATCTTAGTTATCAATCCCCAAAACATGCGTCATTTATTACGACAGCGATGAATTGAGCCATGGTAACCGAAAAATGCCCATTCAAACGGAAAAGCATGGCAAAGCGATTGAAGGTAGCCGCTGTTATACTGATAATATCATTCAATCTTCCGTAACCCGGTAATTTTTTTAAAAAACAGGGAACATTAGTATATTTTCAGAGCGAAGCCTGAACTGGGGTTGGCGGGCGTAGCTCGTAGAGAGGGGGCTGAGCCCCTAGTATGTTTATAATAATTTTAGAAATATTTTAAAAGTAAACCAAGTACGCGTAATAAGTTAAACGTAAAAGTGAATGTAAAATAAGTTTATAAGAATTTTAATTATGCTTTTTTTAAAGCTTAAAAAGGCAGTTTGTTTACGTATGTAAATAAATTAAAAATGACATATGGTCTTCCCATAATATTTTTTCAATCATCATAAGTTTAGTGTGCCGAGGGGTAAAAAAGGTTGAAAATCATTGATTTAGTATTCCATTTTATTAGTCTCCTTAACAAATGATCATATTTCTAGGATTAAAAAACAGTGAAAAAAAAATGTCCAAACAGGTCTTTGAAATCACACGTCATGCAATGTTCAATAATAATTTAAAGAACAAAATTTTGGGCTCCATATCCCCCTCCGAAATATTTTTCTTGGTCTCCACTTAAAACGTAATTTACGATTCATGAAGATAATTTCATTTCCCCCATCATTTGCTATTTGCAATTAATATTAAGAACATTGCTTAATGCATACTACTCACCGGATAATGGGGGTAGTTTTTTTTTTCTTCCAAAAATTGACCGGGCAGAAATTGGTTTTGTATATTTTGTTTTCTTCCAAACTAACTCTAGTGTCACTTTGGTTACTGAGAGATCAAGAAATTGCCATTGACAGTCATGGAGACAACGAAAATAACCAACAACATGGGAGGTTCGAAAATTCCTAAAAGCTGTTCCCTGATGTTAACAATCGAGATGTGGCGTAAGGTAAAATCACCTATAATGAACTACGTACCAGTAGTGAGACACTATTTTTTAAATTTTAAAAACAAACCCAAAATACATTTCTGAAAAAGAATTGAAAGAAATCGGATTAACTGACATCCTTAAATGCTTAAATGTTTTCCATAAACTGTTTGGAATAATTATTAGTATATATTCTAATTATTAGTATTTGTTCTTTTTTTTCTGGTGATACATTTGTTTATTTTCTAGAGTGTCTTCAAAAACACATTTTTTGGCAAATTCTTACAGATTTTACGAAGAGGTTAAAGGTCTGCACGGGCCCGGGCTTGGCCCGAGGCCCGTACCAGGCCCGGCGGAATGAAGGCGAATTTTCAAACGGGCCGGGCCGGCAGAATTAGGACAATTTTTTCAACGGGCCGGAAAAAAAATTGAACGGGCCTGAAGGGCCGGTTCGGGCCTAAAAATTAATAAAAATTAATTAAAAAAAATTAATAAAAAATTAATCGGGCCTATCTGCCCGATATAAGAATTCAAGCGAAGCAGATAAAATACGAGCCATTTTCAATTACTATGATTTTCTCGAGAAGTATAAATGTGCGTCACGAGTCGAGCCAGTTTAACAACATCAGTACAGAAATGTAACATGTCTATCGTAGACATCGGCATCGTACAGTTACAAGATGTCTGAATCCGGGTTTAATTTATTTCAGCAGACTCGTGACGGGACGGAACTGGTCTTAATTGATCTCAGGATGTGTAGGACAGGCATTATGTTTTGTAAAAGTATTAATAGTGATAATGAACTTCTGTTAACAGTATCTTTGGATATATACCTTAAGGTGGTTCTGATATTTACTGCTCAACAATGCGAAACTTTCAGACACATTTTCTGATTCATTTTTTTTAAAACTATAAAGGCATAAAATTGACAGGCCTGACTATTGAAGGCATTTAGAAACGAATAGCTTTCTCCATGTTTGATAAAGTACTTATAGAGGTAACATAGATTCTTGTCACGTGACTGTACGTTTTTATCCTTTCCTGTGCTATCGCTTCCGGAAATTCGATTCAAAACGCCAACTTTCGCAGTATTTTCAGAAAGATATATTGCTTCTATCTATGAAACTAGTTGGATGTGCCAATCCCAAAACTTTCTTCTATCTTATACATCTTAATATTTCAAAACCTAGTTACACATGTTAATACTTCAATATTATTAGTTCAATACTATACCAACTTTGATTTTCATCTTAAATTTCTGCTCAAGTCAATTAAACGGACTAAAAACGAGTTAATCTATATCATGATATTTCTTAAAATTATTAATTTTTCCTTATTCTGTTGTTATCAGCTGTTTGCGAATAGCCGGCATAGCAGGAAGCGAGTTCCCGCCGCTGCATGAGCCGCCGATGCACAATAGAACTACGAAAAATCAAGAAAAGTATACAAAAATCGCTAGCACGGAGCCCCTTTACCGCGCAATATTTCCAAATTCAAGGAGAACCTGTTGGCGAAAGCCAAAAACAAGCACAAACATTTTGGTTCAATTGCATGCATAATTTTATACGCTGTTCGATGGTACAATAATGAAAATGGCACAGCGATCGGAATTATAGCGCCCCCTTCTTTCGGAATTTTTTCAAGTTCAGGGAGGACTTGTTTGCCATAGCCAGAAACATGCACAAAAAATTTGGTTCAGTTATATGGATAACTTCATACACTTTTCGATGGTATAATAATGAAAATGGTACAGACATCGCAATTATAGTGCCCCCTTCCGGCAGAATTTTTCCAAATTCAGGAAGGACCTTCGTGACATGGCCAAAAATAAACACATAAAATTTGGTTCAATTCTATGCATAACTTTATACACCTTTCGGCGGTACAATATTCAAAATGGCACAAAAATTGTACAAAAGTCGCTATCACAGCGCCCTCTACGAGCGATTTTTTTACAAATTAAGGGAGGACCTCCTTGCCATAGTTAAGAACTTAAAATTTTTTTTTGGTTCAATTCTATGCATAACTTCATACACTTTTCGTGCAATATTCAAAATCGCACAAAAATCGCTATTACAGCGCCCCCTAACGGCGAATTTTTTGCAAATTCATGGAGGACCTGCTTGCCATATCCAAAAACTTAAAATAAAAATTTGGTTTAATTCTATGCATAACTTCATACACTTTTGGACGGTACAATATTCAAAATCGCACAAAAATCGCTATTACAGCGCCCCCAACCGGCGAATTTTTTGCAAATTCAGGGAGGACCTGCTTGCCATAGCCAAAAACTTATAATAAAATTTTGGTTTAATTCTATACATAACTTCATACAATTTTTGATGGTACAATGGCGACAGGCAGACGGACAGACGGACGGACGGACGGACGGACAGACGGACACACAGACAGACATTTTCTATAAACATGTTTTTTGGAATCTCTGACCCCTAAAACATGCAAATCCGTCGAAAACCGGAAGTCAAAAAAAATTTTGATTACAATGCTTTCTTCTATTGAAGATAGAGGAAAGTAAAAACGGCATTTACATAGTTTCTGAATAAGAATACCTGCCAATCTTACGCGTTTCCGAAAAGAAATGAATTCATAAATGTGTCGAAATGTAGCGCCTTTGCATTTGAGAAAAGCCTTAAAAATGAGAGAAGTATTTTCACAAATCTACTTTTAATTATACAGCTTCAAAAGTTATCATGTTTTTAATCATTTATTCTGAACTACATTAATCTTTTAATGAATGTGCTGGAAGTGTTATCATATAACTGATATAAACATCCTTGATACCACTTCAGCAGGTTGTTATTTTTTTAATGCCATAAAAAAAATACTATTATTTATATATTTTGATTATTATTATTATTTTATAAAGTGTGTATGTATATATAGAGTGTGTTCTTGCATGTATTTATTTTGATTATTATTATTGTTATTTCATATAAATATACTCATATATGTATCTACGTTGTAAAGCCTTAATAAGAGAACGACTGCACAGTTGGATCTTATCTTTAAAGGGGATCTTTTTAGATAGACACGAAGTCTCCAATTTTAACAAAAGGTTGACATAAAATGCCAAGCTGTATTTACGACTGTATGTAAGATTATTTATTGGTCCTAATAAAGAAGTTGTAAAAGATGGACCACACGGGCGATAGAAGACGGCCCGGGGTTTCCACATCCCATGATCGCTGACGCTCAGGGGGCGGAGCACTGTATGTGCACCCGAAACTACTATGCACCCGAAAAAGTGTAATACCAAATCACAGGTTTGCGAGAAGACGGAAGAAGAGGGGGTCGGCAAGACTGACCGACCATTTGACGAAGGGGGCAAAGGACCATCCTCCATATTGTTATTACGAGGTGATGTCGTAAGCCAAGAATGAAGTTATAGTCAGATGCGTTAGATATCCCAATAGAGATGGTTTAATAGTGAGTTCAGTTCGAGTTCTCAACTATGAGGGTTTAATAAGAGATTAGTTCTACTTCTCAACTATGAAGGATGTTTTAAAAGACTTGTGCTCTTTCTCAACAAGGTTGTTCCAATTCTCAACTATGATAATTTAATAACGATGAGTGCTATTCCGCAACAGAGATAGTTAAATCCAGATGTCCTAAGGGTTTCAACGATGCTTCTAACAATGATTACGGGTTATTCGGGTCGTGTTTTCCCGCTAAGGGACGGCCCTAAGAACGGCAGTTCGTGGGCTTTGATACATCACCTGTTTTAAATAAATTTGTGAACTTTTCCTAGAGTGTAAAAAAACATTCAAGGAGCCACGGATATAAGTGTGATTTAAAACTACGAGTAAGCCTCTACTACAGAAGGTATGTGTTATTCAATATTTTTGTATTCCCATTATTTTAATAATCTATGTTGTGCTAGGGATGTACAATTTATGGTATCCAAGCAATTAATTAATATTTGTAATGATAAATTAAAAGGTAAACTTAATGCAAATACTAATTCAATTTCGTTCTTTGGAACGCTGGTGTCTTGTGACACATTTCTATTTTATTTTTGTAAATATGTAAATTTACTGTAAATAAACTTTTGTTTATTGTTAATCGTGGACTTTGATACATGACCTGTTTTAAATAAATTTGTGAACTTTTCCTAGAGTGTGAAAAAACATTCAAGGAGCCACGGATATAAGTGTGATTTAAAACTACGAGTAGGCCTCTACTACAGAAGGTATGTGTTATTCAATATTTTTGTATTCCCATTATTTTAATAATCTATGTTGTGCTAGGGATGTACAATTTATGGTATCCAAGCAATTAATTAATATTTGTAATGATAAATTAAAAGGTAAACTTAATGCAAATACTAATTCAATTTCGTTCTTTGGAACACTGGTGTCTTGTGACACATTTCTATTTTATTTTTGTAAATATGTAAATTAACTGTAAATAAACTTTTGTTTATTGTTAAATTTTGGCTATGTTTTTAATACAACATGAGTCCATTGTTTTAATTTAATGTAAGTTTTATTTCAGATTATGAACTTCTTTAGTATGTTATTTATGCATAGTTTCGATAGGTTTTATTTAGATATAACTGCGCGGTCTATACGCTATTTCTTCACTAAAATTACACAACGCAGTTTGGGGCAGTTTTGGAGATGTGTTTCCTCCCGCCTCAATTTAAGATAATTATGGTTAATCTAATTATCAGGAATAGCCAGGACCATTATTCAATTATTACGATCACAAATGTTTGTTTATAAATTATAATGTTTTTAAATACCCACTATAATAATTCGGGTACAGTAATTGAGGAGTAGTTAACCTGCAATTACTAAGGTAATTACTTTTATTACCAATTATTTTTCCCCCACCTTCAAGATTGGGGTTTGCCCTGTCCCCAATCCCATGTATGTTTGGGTAGTTAAGTTGGTGCTGGTATATGGACCTGGATCTGCCCAACAGAATCCATATTTGAATTTTAAAATGTCTGTAGAGACGATGACTAAAACACTGTAAGTAATCGTTAATGTTTTCTGTTGTGTGTTTTCTGTTTTACGAACACATAGTAATCTAAAATATACTGTAAAATGTTCCCATAAATATGTATGTAATATTCATTAAAAGAATCTCAATTGTATGTCGAGAAAAAACGATTTTTTTTTTTTTAGAAATTGAGTCGGGCCGGCCCAGGCCTGTTTTCACTGATTTTTGTACGGGCCGGGCCGGGCTCGGGCTGAACTTTCCATTTTTACACCGGGCCGAGCCGGGCCAAGATAGCTTTTGTTCGGGCCGGTCCCGGGCCTGGAAATTCCGGCCCGTGCAGACCTCTAGAAGAGGTAAGTTTTTATTTAAAACATTGTTTCTTTAGACTAATGTCAGACGGACGTCCATTTGCACGCTTTACTCCTTTCTCCACCTTTGCTAGCATGTGTTTCTGTGCATGTTGAAACAAAAAGCGTGCAAATAGACATTCGTGTGACATTAGCCCTAATAGTATGTTTTATTTTAAATTAAACTACTGTTGATATACTATATTACATTGTAAAAAATTTGTTGGATTAACCGAAAACTTAAAGATTTATGCATCAGAAACTGACTAGGCCCACTCCTGGAGCATAGAGGAAGGTAACATTTTTTTTTTTTTTCATTTTTTTTCTCGAAGAATATGTTTTGAAACTTTGAATGTTTATTCTATTACATGAAGGTTGGGACTAGGCTAATTTTTTTTCTTTTTTCTTTTGAATTCACAAACACTTTGTTAATAATTAGATAAATGCCCCTAAGTGGTTCACTACTGGTGCGTTTACCTTAACAGTTAAAATTTTCGTGTATGTTGCAAAACTTGAAAATGGTATAGTAAGAAAGATCATTTGTTCAACTGCCGAAAAGAAAAGTTACAGATTACTTCAATTAAAGTTAAATAATGTCAGTACGGCAGTTTTTTTGGATATTTAGTTTGTTCTTATATGACAGATACTTTACAAAAGTAGGCTCCACAATTTAAATAACGGACATGTTGCTTCAAGTAGGCACTCCACTCTAGAATTTACTTAGAAAAGATGTTGTACTACATGAAACATATCTATTTACAAAATGAAAATGAACGTATTTACAAATTTAGTAATAGTAGAAGAAATCCGCGTGTGGAAAATCAACAATACGCGTATATTTTTCACCACCTCATCCTCCCGCGTCTCAATGAAGAGCACTGCGGGGAAAACATGACAACAGCTAATAACGGAAGACGGCCGGTTAGTGCTGCCGCCTATCGTAATAATCTTTAAATATAATATATTCGTTACACTTAGACATTTTATTCTTTTGTGTTACAAAACTGTTAACTTACTTCCTTACTAAAATTACTAAAATAAAGAAAAGGTTGTTTCTTTTAGAATAAAGCTGGTAGCCTGTTTAATTAATGTCAAAAAATTGACTCCATTTATTCAATGCAAGAAATTAATTTAAGCCGCTCAAATGTAACGAAAAATGGTCTCCCTTGGATGGCCGCACTAGCGGAAGTTCACTGTTATATCAAGTTGGTGACTTGGTTAAGAAATATGTTGCACCAGGATTGCTCGAAATTGTTCTTTCATGTGTTTATTTGTTTTATTTTTTAATACCCACATTTTACATAGTGCTTTTTTTATCTTCCCTGAAAAGTTCATTTTAATCGAGAGCTATTGTGTTTTAGTTTTTTTTTTTTCTATTAAAAAGGGTAATAAGAATAATCGCCAGAAAAAATACACTGCTCAAAACAATTAAAGGATATTGCAGTTTTAGGTGGATTTTGTATCTGGTAAACTGTTTAGCTGATTGATACATGGTCGACAGACATAGTAGGTTATATGAGAATAAGTTACACATGTTTGGCAGAAAAAAATGCATTTTATTGCGCATTTGTGTACTAAAGGAAAAAAACACAATTTGTGCATATGAGAAAAAAAGAATAAGAAAAGGTGTTTTCTTCAAAGAAAATCATTTTCAGTAGGGGGTATGGTTTCCACGGGCGGCCAGCAACGTTGAACACCTTTGAGGCATGGACTCAATGAGGCTATTAATGACGAGTTGGGGTATTCTGCCCCACTCTTCCAGAAGAGCTCTTTCCAGTTCTTGGAGAGTTTGTGGGGGTTGTTGGCGGCCAGAAACTCGTCTTCCTAGATCGTTCCAAACGTGCTCGATTGGATTCATGTCTGGAGAACACGCTGGCCATTCCATTCGAACGATCCCTTCCTCGAAAAGGAAATCCTCCACCAGGTTTGCACGATGTGGCCTGCAGTTATCGTCCATTAAAATGAAGTTATCTCCGATTGCTGCAGCGTAAGGGACTACAATAGGTCTGAGGATCTCATCCCTATATCGGCGACCAGTCAGAGCTCCATCTTGAATGATGTAGAGGTCAGTGCGCCCGTCAATGGAGATGCCACCATACACCAACACTCCTCCACCGCCAAATCTGACACTTTCGTGCACGAACGCAGGATTATTCCTACTGCCACGGTCCCTCCAGATGAAAATACGCCTATTATCCGGATGCACAGAAAAACGGGACTCGTCAGAAAACAGAATATTGCTCCATTCATTTCTCCTCCAGTTTACATGCTCGGTTGCCCACTCCCTGCGGTCGCGACGATGCCTTGATGTTAATCTAACACATACCATCGGTCGGCGAGCATACAGACCTACAGCATGGAGCCAATTTCGGACAGTCTGAGTTGAAATCGTGGTGCCTGTAGCCGAGCGAAGGTGTTGTTGGAGAAGAGTAGCGTTCATGGTTCGGTGTCTCCGAGCTCTTAACGCTAAATACAGATCTTCATTGGGCGTTGTTGCCCGTCTACGACCTTGCCCTGGTCTTCGGCCTGCACATCCACTCTCCAAAAAACGGTTCCAGATCCTGGAAATGACACTTTGTGACTCTCCAATGGCTTGCGCTACTTCGGCTTGAGTTTGGCCCCCTTCCAACCTACCAACAATTCTCAAAGCTTCTGAATCTGTCAAATGACTTCGCTGAGACATCGTACTCAGCGAAACAAAGCAATCACTGAATGCCGATCATCCTTGTCTTCATTCTCTTTTATCCAGTTGAAAGTCAAATTTCATTCGCTGCCGCTGAAGCGACGTTTTTAACGTCGAACTCAAAATTTGCATACTCCACAGTTTGAAAACCAGAAAAATTTGCATTTGTGATTCTCTTCTTCTATTTTCGGCAAAAAAAAATTTCGTTTATATCTTTATTTTATATAAAACTTCAAATATCCTTTAATTGTTTTGAGCAGTGTATAATGAAAAGTGTTAAATGTAAAAAAATAAATAGCTAATGTTCAGCATTTTGATTTTATTGTCGACAGTATATATCAAGTAGTCTATCCGTAACTCAGCTTGGTTATATAGAAAATCTATAATTGTAGAGCAGTTTTTATTTAAGTTTAGTTTTAACTTATTTTAACTGCTTACTTTTTAACTCCTTACCTAGACCCTGGGAAGTGGTAGGAATTTTTTATGGATAGAAGAAATAAAATGAAAAATATTCTTTTCATACATAGTTGCCATAAATAATGTAGATGTTCTTAGAGATCTACTATAAAAAAAATCCATTTCCAACGAATTTTTTTATAGTCGTCCAACAATATACTTGTAATCGACCAATTTTTTACAGACCATTGTGTTGCAAACGCAACATAAATGGGTGTAAATATTATTTAGATTATTAGAAATTGATTCATTACGAAAACATTAGCTCACATTTTTGCCACCAGAGGTGAAAGTGTCACTTCAACTTCAAGCTGATTTTGAGCAGCAAAATAGGCATAATAACTGTAAACAAGTCCTTACTGTTCTATCGGAAAAGTAGGTTATTTCTTTTTATTTTTATTTTTAAGGTACATACATCAGATTTAATAAAAATTAAACAAATTGATTTCACCCCTTCAAAGTTTGCTATTTTGACAAGAAAGTTTAATTTACAGGTAAATTTTCAATTTAGCTAACCAAATGTAATTGAATGAATATGAAACCATTATATCAAATATAACAAAAGTTCATTGAAATCATACTTTAAAATCGTCCATAGACTATAATATACTTCCATCTCTCAAACGATTTCTGAATCCAAACCATTTAGTGAATGCAATCGAAAATTTTGTCTTTCCTTCTAAACGAGATGCATATTCAATTAACAGACTCACTGTCCCAATTAAATTTTAATAGGCTCCATATTTCGGACGTCATCGTGATGACAATTTGACAGGTTTTGCATTGGCGTGACCCTGTAAATGAACCATAAGTGCTACATATTTGATTAACGAACTCATGCAAGGTACTTTTAACTCTCTACTGCCCATGGTAGCAAATCTGCTAGCATATGTTCATATTAAATTTTTAGCATGAAATTTCTTAAATAATGTATATTTTAAGTCATTACAGCAATAATTGCACCTTTAGGTAATGTTACTTATGAATTTTGAATGCAGATGGAGCACTAAATGAGGAAAAAATTAGTTTCAAGCATCATGTCTAACAAACAAGACAAAATTGCATTTACAGTGTTAAGTTTTTTCTCAATTTTTCAAATATTTTATTGAAATAAAACTAAATACATATGATATATAGGTATAAAAAGAGTTACTTCTACTCTCTGCACAAAAAAGGTCAATGTATGTTTATTTTTTTAATGATAAAATTAATAATTAAAATCAAGGTAGCAGATCTGCAACCACGGTCATTAGTGATCATGAGTCCATGGTAGCATTTTTATTACCATATTGTTTTCAAAGGGAATTTGTACTTCTTAGTGTTACCTTTGTACTTATGATACTTTTTTACTTTTAATTCATGACATTTAATGTTTACATTTAATAACTTGCTCGTGTTATTAAATAAATCCGAAATAAATATTTTGAAATTTATAATTTCCATATACAATAAAATGAAATTACTTTTGTTTTTACACTTTTGAACAAAATATTGAAATTCCTTTTCAATATATAAAGAGAGAAAATTATGATGTAAATCCTGAATCAATATTTTGAACTTTACATTTTTAAGTTAAAAAAATTCTAAGTATAAAACGTTTTTTCTTGAGTCGTATCACTCAGGTAGGGGAGACTATGGAGGGTTGACCCACTTTCTACAAAATGATATATTATTTTCTAAATATTGAACGTAGAATAAAGTTTTATATATAATTTTATTCGTTATACAATCAGTTATCAAAATAAAATTGCTCCATAAGTGAAACATATAAGAAATTTGAAAAATGATTGATTTTAATCATGAAAAAAGAATTGGTCAAGGTTCCCCACTTATGGAAGGGTTGACCCACTATACGGGAGGCTTGATCCACTTTGTTTTATATTGCAATATTTGTGAAGAGAAATAAAATCAGTTTAAAAAAAAGCGATATAAGTTTATTCTACATGCCTTAATTATTACAAAAAATATATTTTTTTAAATATGATGCTCAAACAAGCCTGTTGAGACGCAGTCGGAAGTCAGAGAAGAAAAATTTTGTTTTAAACACGATTTTGTCTGAGCAGATATAATTGTACAGCAGAAAAAATGAAATTTTAATATTTAAGACAGTACTCTGTTAGAGACAGGTTCCGATTTCATAGTGTTTCATATTATTGTGTCGGATTTACGAGTCACTGTCCCGCCTTTTTTTTTTTTTTTTTTTTTTTTTTTTTTTTTTTTTTTTGTGTGTGTGTGTGTTTGTTTGCCTCCTTGTCTTACTTTTGTGACGCTCGACCTGACAACCCTGTTTGGCTTCATCTCACTCTATTCACCATTCACCTGGTGAAATTTGTCTGCATACCTTCCTAAAGTTTTTCGATCGATGTTATATTCTTTTGTAGCCGCATGAGCATTAACTTATCATTAACATGATTTAAACCTTTAAGGGGCAAAGTATTTTCTGTACTAAAATGTTGAAATAAATGACTGGTACCGAAATTTACGAACAAATTTATTTGGAAATAAGAAAAAGACTATATTTCACATACATATTTAATGTAAAAGATTCTAACACAATTCTGATGCCATTGTGACGTTTCGGAATTAAAATTAAGTTGTTTTATAAACATGCCCCTGAAATGGTTAAGACTGCTACTTTCATCCTTTCTAGTCTTTCCTACTGTTTCTATCTACCTATTGTAAGTAATATTTAAATGGAAAAAAGTTCCTATCAACTTTTGCATTTTCTAGCAATTTTTCACACCTTTCTTTAGTCAGTTTTAAACATTCTTTTCCATCACATCCTTTTACTGTAGCTTTACAGAATAAATTTACCTTCTTTTATATATATAACCATTAACTTTTCCTTATGCACAGTGTATAATAAAAAGATTTCCAAAACCACTTACTTAAGGGAGCCTTGAGCATCTGGTCAACCCTCTCTACATGGATATTTTCTAAAGAATAGCACATTGTTACGTAGAGCCTAACTTACTGTACAATCTTTATGCCTGGAATGAAAGCTCGATATTTCTGCATTACTCTAAACTTACTTACTTAAATTTCTATGATATAATTTATCTAATAAAAGCTTACAAAATATTTCTAAAAAACACAACTTTTAGGTTGAAAACGCCTCACAATTTATTTTTTCCACACCTCTTTTGATTATCTCTATGAAACGAGAACTGTTGTTTGAGCATTCCAGTAGCGTTGGTAGCGTTGGTTAACACCTATTGATAAAACTCTGAAATTCTTTTAAATATGAAAATTGATGGGTGGGTTAAGCCTCCCGTATGGTCAACCGTCCCTAGCCTCCCCTATATTACTTTTACTATGATTGTACTACGTGGTACATATTACACTAGGTAATCCCGGGCAGATCAACTGCGCTGTAGTTTACTATATTTTTAATTAATTGCTGTGTTTATTGTGCGTTACATTTTATTGTGCGTTTTGAATTTTTGGCAACAAAACATAGTAAATCTTATAAGAAATGGGTGCTATCTTGTTGTATTTTTATTAATTAAAAATGAACAAAATTTATTTAGAATCCGGATTGCTTTTTTTGACTCCGCAATATTTTAATACACCTGTATGTAAAATTTCACGATTTTAGCTTTTTAAATGTGTATGTTTTTAGAAAGACAGACAGAATGAATTTTTCTTAACCATTTGGAAAAATTGTTATTGCCCTCGTCAGGGTTGGAAATCAAAAGCATATCTGAAGCTTTTTATTGGTCGAATCCTCCTTTTATTCGCTTTCTGATTGGTCTATACAGTAATCTGTATTTCCCTTTACTTTTAACAGAGATGGATACTTCTGTTGCCACTATAACAAAAAAGTAATAAAAACTACAAAAGAAAAAATTAATAAATCAGAAACAAAGTGAGATACAGCTTTCAAACAAATTGCATTTAAAAGTGCATTTTTTTTCTCTATACGACGGTGTAAAAAGTAATATTGTGGTATGTTTAGAAGTTTAAGAATGAAATTTCATTTAAAATTGGTCGTCAGATTTCTTGGTCGATGGAAAAGCCTTTTCCCGAACAGCCAATGAAATGCTTGGATAATACCTAAGTTTCAGGAAATCTGACGCTTCGCAGGCGATTTTTGTCGCTTGCAATTTTTACGTATAATAACACTATTAATGTTTAATTCATGGCGTACGTAATGTATGTTCAACTCTGTGCGATTTTTCATGTCTTAAATTTTAGTCTTTGAAAAAATCTGTGCATTTTTTTTCTCTATACGACGGTGTAAAAAGTAATATTGTGGTATGTTTAGAAGTTTAAGAATGAAATTTCATTTAAAATTGGTCGTCAGATTTCTTGGTCGATGGAAAAGCCTTTTCCCGAACAGCCAATGAAATGCTTGGATAATACCTAAGTTTCAGGAAATCTGACGCTTCGCAGGCGATTTTTGTCGCTTGCAATTTTTACGTATAATAACACTATTAATGTTTAATTCATGGCGTACGTAATGTATGTTCAACTCTGTGCGATTTTTCATGTCTTAAATTTTAGTCTTTGAAAAAATCATTTTCCAAATGGTCGTTGTAATTTGTTAAATTGCTTATATATATATATATATATATATATATATATATATATATATATATATATATATATATATATATATATATATAACCATAATTAAACATAACCTACCACCATCAAAAACCGTAATATTATGAATTAAAGCTGTAAGTATATATATAAAAAAAGATTAAATTATTTATAAGAATTATTATGGAAGAAAAATAAGAAAGTGGACACCGACAAATAATGGAAATGCTTATATATTGAATTACGTTTTCAAGGGCACAGAATTCAATGATATAAGCAATATGGTTGTTTTCTGTGGGAAAAATAAGCTAAAGCTAAAAGTTATTTTCCCCTGTGCCCTAACAACCATTAAAATCAAGTGAATTGATTAAAAATGAAAACAGAATAGAAACAAATAATATGAATTGGAAAAAACAATAAAACCTATTTAAATATTTATAGGATATAAAATGAAATAATAAACACCATACCGATTAATATTTTAGAATAAATCCACGCTCACATGGCACCCATATCGTAAAGATTAAGGTTAATAAAACAGTTAAGAAATCACAGTAATTGATACCATAGGATGCAGTTAATACATATTGAAATAAATGTTAAATAACTTTTAATATAATATAAAATAATATAAATAGAAAGTAATTACATAATTAAAATGCACTATTAAATTAATTAAAAACCGTTAAACAATATCGTCAAAATTTAGCTAAAAATTCCCCCTGGTGTAGTAAATTATAACTGAAATGTAGCTGGAAGAGGTAAATCTAGAACTTATCGAAAAAGAAAAACACAAATTGTGGTGCTGCCATCTAGTATTACAGCAAATTCATTTAAACTACACTAAGAATTTAAATAATTCTAGAACATCGATAAAATATAGCATATATCTATATGCTATAAAACAGAATAAATTCATTAATAATTAATATAAATAATTATTAAAAATATAAAAATCTTTAATAAAAACTATTATATATAAGATAATTATAAAATGAACAGGAAATAAAAAACATATGGTAGTATAAAGAAGGTGAACTGATACTTAAATTCCAATTACCTAAAAAGCACAAATATAGTGTGTGGATTATTTTATACATCCATAAAAATCCTAAAAGTATGAATGTGGGACATTCAAAAACAATAAACCGATAATAAATTATATAACACTAGGTGAAAATAAATAAATATTAAAATATTAATAAGAATAGAGGAATAATAATAAATATAATTACCCAATTTTAATCCATACAGTATAACTTTATTTATATTAAATATACTTATATGTATATTAATCACTATAAAAATGGCATACTATTAGTAATTAATATGATATTGTCCTTATTAAATTAAAATTTATAACAAATGATTGTAAATAAGATTAAACAATAATAAAGCTAATAATTAATGAAATTCACCAATTACATATAAAATATCAAATCAACATCCTTATAAAATACGTATTAAAAATATAGTAATAATACAAAAGCCCCATTTTTTTATATATATATAAATTAACCATTGCGTATTATCCAGACAACACCACCCTCCTCCGTACTCTAACATCTACCCACCCATCCATCCTATAATAATTTTTTTATGTTATTTTACAATTTTTATTTTTTATAGAGATTTTTTTATTTTATAATTTTTTTGTAATTTTGTTTACGCATGTGTTAATTTGTTTTAAAAGATCATGTAAGAAAAATACTAATTGTATATTAATGAATATATGAATTTTTTTGGAAAACCATGATTTAATGCATCATAAATTAGTTTTTTAATATTATTGTTTATTAGAGGAGAAGAACATAAACATTTTATTCTATATAAATGATTAAGTATTATATTTCGAAATACAGAATGATGTAGACAAGATTTAAAATTTGTAAATGTATTAACTTTGAATTTAAATTCTTTACGTTTGTCATATAAATCTGTGATTGTTTTGTTGTCTTTTATTGTAATTTTAAGATCTAAGAAGTTAATTGTATTGTTAGATAAAAGGTTTTCCGTTAATTCCAAATTAGTGGGATAATCTACTGGAAATGGAGTAATTGCAGAATGATCAGTATCAATTAAAATTATGTCATCAATATAACGATATAAATGTAGATTATTATTAGTAAAATTACGTTCATAATGATATAAGTATAAGTCTGAGAGTAAACTGGATGTACAACCGCCTTGTGGTATACCGACTTGCTGTAAATATAAAGTGTTATCTTGCAAGATATAATTATTATAGATAATGAAGTTAGTTAAAGATTTAAAATATGCAATATCAATATTAGATGGTAATTCCAGTTTTTTATAATACTTTTTAAATAATGCATTTATAATTTTATGTAAATCTAATAGGTCTATATTATTAAAGAGATCTTTGAAGTCATATGTTGTTATATTATATACACAATGAAGATTTTTTAAAATATTGACAAGTTGATAGCTATTTTTTATACAATGTGTATTATCATTGTTTGTAGTAAGTACATATAATTGATTAAGAATTTTTAAGAGAAGTTTATTGGCTTTATTATTATATGTATTGCAACCAATAGTTACAGTCCTAAATTTAATTGGAGTTTTATGAAATTTGGGAATAAGAACTAAATATGGATAATTAAAGTTAGTAGATAAAATATTTAATAGTTTATAATAACTTCGAATTTTACGATTATTTACAATTACATTTTCATTAGTTTTTTTAAATGACTTATTAGAAGAAATACAATTTGTAAGAAGTTGGTGATAATAAGATTTACAAATAATAGCATAATTATTAGGAGATTTGTCTACATATGTAATAACGTAGTTTTTTTGTAATTTAGTAATTTGTTGGAAAATATGCTGTGTATTAATAGAAACCAAATCAGCCATATTATTTTTTAAAGCCATAGTTAATTTTTCAATTACTAATATTTTCCACTGATTAAAATATTCAATAGGCTTATTATAAGAGATAGAAATTTTATAAATAAAAATATCAATATCATGTGTAAACTGTTTGATAATAGATTTAACATTAAATTTAGATGGAAGTCTATATTTAGTACCATAACCCATTAGTTGTTTCAATTTAAAATCATTAACAATATCAAGATTTCCAGTGATTATATGTCCATGATCATTGTTTATGTATTTTTTTAGAGTGCGGTCATTGCATTTACACGGAAAATTACTTGCAGCAGATGTATTTTTTGAAAATGTATTGTAGTTAAAAATCTTTCTACCAAATGTATTAGGATATTTAAAGGTTTTTGAGATATGAAGATTATTAATAGGAAAAAAACAATTTTTATCATTAATTATAGAATTGATATTAATTTTATTAAATATGTGATTTGAAAAAGTAATTAACATTTGAGTATTCATGTTTTGAATTTTATGTTTTTTTTGTAAATTAATATTTAAAAGATTAACCCTAGACATAATGAGGTCAAAATAAATATCTGAGAAATGTTTAGAGAAAGATTTACTTAGAAATACATTTAAATGTTGTACAATCTGTTTCTTTTTAATAGCAAAGATGTGTTTTCGAATTAACAACCAGTTATAATTCTCTAAATATTTCCTTTGAAGATCATTTATATTTTTAGTGATAGATTTTTTGGAAACTACAACTGATGATGAACCCTTTCCTCGTTTATTACGTGTTGTTTTACTATTTAAATTATGATTAAGAGTAGGATAAATTGGAGAATAATCAATATTGTTATTTATAGATGTGAAGACTTTGACAGGTCTGTTAAATACTTCACTGTTAAGTCCATAAGGATAAATTGTGTTGTAATATTTCATAAATGATGATTCCATATAAAGAATTATTTCGTTATTGACGTTCTGATTTATTTTTTAGAATTTGAAGAATTTCAATTGTCGTATTTTTAAATTGATGTATATGAAAATGTTGAATTTCAGCTGTAGATTGTATATTTTTTGCTTTGTTATTATTAGAGTCTGAACGATGATGATTGATACGTTTATGAATTGGACCTGATGTTTCACCAATATATTTCATATTACATAAGTTGCACTTTATACTATAAATCACATTAAATGCTTTACAAAAGCTTGAATAATTAGGATCTGAGATAATTTGTGTCTGAGAAGCGTATGGACATGTCTTGCACCGAGCATCATAACACTTACGAAAAAATAAAGGACGAGGGGGAGAGTATAAATGGTTGCTGGATGACTATATATATATATATATATATATGGGATAAACAAACCACTCGTTGCCATCGGCAAAAAAATAACCGTTTTTTGCCGCTACATACTACATTAGTGATTAGTGTTTTATGTATGTAATTCTACAAAAAATCAAAAAGTAAAATGAGGTTTTATTATAATTATTGTGTGAAATTGAATAAATGATGGAAAAAATAAAATTATACGAAAAAAAAATGGATATAATATATAGATATACAGTGACCTCTCACTTATACGACTTTCAAGGGACCGTAGAAAAAAGTCGTATGACTGAGAGAGCCGTATAAGTGAGAGACCGTCTTATATACATTTTTCTAACTTTATAGACATTAGTTATTTTACCTATACTAAAAACGATAAGTTTTGAGTACTAAGAACATATTTTAACAAAATTTTTAAAATTTATTAAAAAATTAAACAAAAATATATTAAAAAAGTTCACAAAATAACTCATTTACCACTATGTTTATTTTCAAGATTTACAGATCAGATTTTCTCAAAGAATGAAGTGATATTAATTTGTCTCTGTCGTAGATGGAAAGAGAAAATGTCTTTTTCTAATTCTAATAAAGCTTTTAAGCTAGTTTGGGAATAATCATTTTGATGGACATAATTCATTAATTTATTTAACCCTTAATTGCATAGTGATGTAAATTTCCATCACCTTTTTATTTAATTTTTAATATATAAATTAAGTTCTTACAACCACTATATTTATATAGAAATATTAATCCTCTAAAAATTACAAAAATATACTACTAAATAAAATTAAAAATCTATCTTAAGATTTCTGGTGTATAATCCTTAATATAAGAATAAAAAATACAATTCTAAAAGAATAATTCATGAATTTAAGGGTTAAAGCGTACTTGCTTTTGAAAAATTTATAACAGCAGGAACATTGCTCTCATCTTCGCCATCCTCCTTGCTCATGTCTTCAATTAATATCCTCAAAGATTTCTTCAGCAGTTCTCAGTTCTAACAGAAGAAGTTTATCATCACATTTTACATAATCTTTGAAATTAATACCATCGCCCATAAACATTTCATTCGAGTCTTTGTTATTAAAGGATTCCATACGCTTTCAATATCTGGTTCATTCGTTGAACTAGCAGGAACTTGTGGAAAACTGCATTTCCTAAAACAATTCTTAATTGTCTGCGATGCCACATTTTTCCATGCAGATGCTGTAAAATGCATAGCATCTAAAATGTAAATTAATTTAGCTTCCTTTTTGTTTTCCCGATCAAAAATAAAACGACGAACCAAACTCCTTCTGTAGTTTACTTTGAAATTCTTTTTAATCCCTGGCTCTAATGGCTGTAATCTGCTTGTAGAATTTGCCGGTAAAATCTTAAACTATAATTTGCTACAGAAATGGTAGATCTTTTACATCGGGATGTGATGGACATTGATCCATTAGAAGTAAAACCTTTCTTTGTTATTTTTGAAATTTATCATCCATCTTTTTTAAAAAATCAGTGAAAATCTTTTATGTCATCCATGCTTTTTTTTTAAATTTCTGTAGCCACGTGACAATTATTTTTTATTCTTAAAGTATCGAGATTTTCTTGATTTTCCTATTACTAAAGGTTCTATTTTTTCTGAACCATCACTATTTGTGCAAAAAAGGATAGTTAATCTTTCTTTACTTTTTCTGCCCCGTGACATGGTTCTTCTTTGTATGATAATGTCTTATCTGGCATCAGCTTGAAAAAAAGCCCGTTTCATCACAGTTAAAAATGTCTTTAGGTCCCTTAATTATTAATTAACATACGTAGATTTTGCAACCATTGTCTAACATAATTTTTATTAACACATGCGCTTTCTCCTGTGATGCGGTGATGCAAAAGTCAATGTCTTTTTTATTCAGCTTCTCGAGCCACCCTAAGACGTTAAAAAATTCTGGATTCCATACTTCTCAGCAAGAGTGCGAGCCTTTTCTTTTAAAATTACACCTTCTATCGGTAAATTTGAAGCTCACATTTGGTTAAACCACGCGATTAACGCTGATTTCAATTTTTTAAATCTGCCACATTGTATCCTGGATCTCTTTGAATCGATATTGTTTGATGCATTAATGACATTTTTATTTTTCAGAATTCCTTTTAGTGTCGATTCTGGCAGATTGAAGAGAGCAGCTAATGCCTTCTTTGATTGTAGCACATTTTTATCATATTCCTTAATGATTTCAACTTTGAATTGTATGCTTAATGCTTTACGTTTTGACATTTTCAGTTTAGGTATCGACATGAATCAAACTGAAAAAATTACAGCGAAATGAATAACCTTTCACGCGTCTAGTACGGAAGCTTGTAGAGATTTGCTGTGACGTATGCGTTTTCCCCCTTCGCTCTGCGAGCTGTACGCGCACGATTTGGCACGATTTGGCACGATTTGGCACTTTTGGCACGATTCTAGCTTGGGATGTGTTTCCGATATGTTCTCGCTTTAGTATTTTTTCCTAGTGATGTTCAAGAACTGCCATTTCGATTTGTTAAGTTTAAAATAAAAGCCTATTTTTCTTAAAACAATCTCATTCCTAAAAGACGACTCATTCCTAAAATCTGTAAAACTTTTTCCAGGGAAGTGCATTTTTCAAAAAACCTGATATCTCACCCAGTGCCATACAGAAACGTGATCTGCAGGTGGTCATTTGGCTTTTGTTAAATGGCAGACACAAGAGAATTCCATACAATCACCCTCCCGCCATAGATTTCATCGTTAATAACAAATAAAGATAGATAACGAATGTTATTCATTATTGATTAACGCTTTAACAATAATGAAAGGATAAATGTAAGGAAACGTGAATGATTTGTACTTTAAAGATTATAAAAATTAATTCTAGAGTGAGAAATGTAAAATCGCCTGAACCGTTTAAAGCGTCGTATAAATGAGAGAAGCAGTCGTATAACTGGGAGAAGTTTAGCATTATTTCCCATAAAGCGTGGACGGGACCAAGAGAATTCGGTGTATAACCGAGAGAGTCGTATAAGTGAGAGGTCACTGTATATATATAAACAAAGAAAGAAATTGTTTTAGGTCATACCACATGTAAAAATATAATTATTTTCACAAAATAAAATTCTTTTGAAATATGGTGAAATCCTGAAGATTTCAACCTAATCTGTCCATGGTAGCATATATGCTACCATACAGAATTTTTTTTTAAATATAATAAAATCTCATTTTTTCCATATTTTGACTTAATTTGACCCACAATAGCATAAATAATCCAAAAAAATATTTTTTCCATAGCCATTTCTTGGAGTGGGAATTAGAGGGTTAATATCAATACACTCTCCAGTTAGGTACTAATTGGTCCGATATTTTGGATGTCATGAGGATGATAAGATTTGCATTATTATATATACTTAGAGAAAGAGAGAATCACTGTGATTTTAATAGGTCGATTTCTAAAGAAATAAATCTAAAAGGAACGTTTCATGTTATTGTTTAATGTTTTATAAGATCATTGATTTCAGTGCCTGCACTGTTGAAAATTTGGTGCTGTTTTAAAAAAGCAGTTGCAGTAGCTGCAATCATAAGACGGCGAAATCAACGGCGTTCCAACATTTGGTGCTCCGGTTGAAACATTCATTTTAGTAGGCTCAACCATGAACCAGTCAAATGTTTGGCAAAGAACTGGTGAAATGTTTGGCAAAGAAATGGTAAAAGGCTGAATAACAAGTAGGTAAAATACTGAACTATACAGACGCTACCGTTAACAGTTACCAACAAGGTTTACTGAGACCGGGACCTAACAAATTTTGAACATTCAAACCTGAATCAAAATTTAAACGGGATACCTCTTAATTTTTCAGCGAGCTTTCTAGCCCCTATAGACAAGCAGACGGATATCTTTGTGCTCTAAAGCAACATACTGAGATGCGTATATATGTTCAGTAACATTCATTTTTTTTTTTTTAATTAAGAAGAATGATATTTGGCTTATTTTACTACTTTACACCAGAGAAGGGTTTAACTTTGAAATAAAACTTTCTACCAGTGTATTTTACTGGTATGGAATCTTAAAAAGGAAGTTTTCGTGTGATGGTCACAAAGTTTGGAAAATCTTTATTTCCTATACATTGAAGCAGTATTTTTGGCAATGGGGGCAAAAATCTGAACTATTATTTCTTATCTGGTTAGATTTATTACGATGATTTAAATAGTAGGAGAGAAGGGGGCACATGTGAACATCACAATTTTTCAATAGTCATTATATGTTTTTTTTTTTTTTTTTGAAAAACATTACCAAAGATGGCAGCAACCGTATACATGTAGTAAAAAGTTTTTAAAGCTCTTTGACATTTTGTTTGTCTTCAGTAGCCAAAACACTGTTTATAGATCTCAAAAGTAAAATATCAGTTCCAACTTGGTAAGAGAATAACTGTATTTATTGATTCATTTATTTGAATTTTAATGTTTTAAGATATACTGTGAATACTAATAAATATTTTGGATAAAGTTTTTTTTTCTTCAAAAATTGAGAAATGTTAATGATTTATCAATTTAACTCTAGCAGCCATGTGAGCCACTTGTGAACAGACTAGTTGGGGCAGATATGAACAGTTCATAACTGCTCCAATAATCATTCTGTGATTCTATTCATTTCAGTTAACTTCATGAGAAATAATGTCAGCTGAAATATCTATAATTTTCCTGAAACAGAAGACATTTCCGTCATACAAAGTTGATCTTGTATCGAAACTTTCCCAAATACATCTGTCGCAAACACATAAAGAGCAACAATCTCGTTTTTGTTCAATTGTAATTTAAATAAATTTAATGTTTTCTAAAATGCAATAAGGTGTTACGTATTATTTTGCTAAGCGGTTTCCAACAATATTTTTTATGCATTGCTAATACAAAAATTATTACGTTAAACAACATTGCAAGTTTTTCTATTTCATTTGTTTCAAACTTGCAATGATGGCTTACTTCCATCTCTAAAACAGAAATAGCGATAGATATCAGTAATAAGGTACCTGTACCCAATATGGACATTTTAAGGAAAATTGATTTTTTACACCCCTGTTTACATGTCATAGAAATCCAAAAATATATTACCACCACTATCCCTGGACTGTTGACTATCATTATTAAAATTAGCGACCTTGTAATTATTCTGGTTTAATTTTAATGATAAAAACAAAAAATGTTTACAAGTGTACATATAAGGAACCACCTGTCCCTATTATGGACATGCATGTCCAGTCCATATTAGGGACAGGTGGCTCCTTATTGACCTACTACAGAAGGTGTATGGAAGAGCCAATCTTCCAAGGTATTTTAGGGGAGAGGGAATAAAAGAAATATATATTAAAGTATTGCGGGGGAGGGGGGGGGCACAGTAAATATCTTCATAACATGCACTTTAGAAGGGGGAATCATTTTCGGTTGTGGCTCTTCGAAGACCCATGAAAAGCACCTCAGTTACTACAAAATATTATGAAATAATATATTTGGTTTTGCTTAGCTTTATTCCATTTGTCTTCAGAATTTACATTTGTTATTACTCAATCCTCACAGGATGGACAAATAAAAACTTCTTCATCATGGGCGGTAAGTTCCACACAGTTCTCATGGACATATCTGCCGCATGTGATGCATAGCCACATATCTGCAACAGCATCAATACCGCATAAGAAGCAATACCAGCTCTCCTTTGTTGAGGAAGTCATACCGCTGGTACTTGCGATTTCGCCAACAGATACCCTACTGAGGGGAGGCTTCTTTTGATTTTTCTGTAAGGGCTTATTGGAGGATTTTTTTCTTGGACGAAGTTTCTTGTAGGATTGTTCAAATGACATTAAACAGATATTTAACAAATTTGTGAATCTGAAGATTCACTTGCTGTATTTCCAATGTGGACATAAGGTTTCCATATTAGGAATCGGACATAGTTTTACTAAATCTTGTAATAAATAAACAAAGAAAACCTTTTTAAACAATATATGGAATTGCAATCGAAAATATGTTTTATTACTTTCTAAAACACTCCTTTTTTCAATATTTAAAGTAATTTTAAAATACCTAATAAGAATTTAAATTTACCTGTAATCATGATCAGCACACCACGAAACAACAAGTTTCCTTCCAAATGGCGAACAGTGCGCTTTTTTGCACTTTCTAGGTTTAATTATCTTTTCAACTGCTTTTCTTCACGGACATGTACCGCCATCTCTCGCTCAAAATTGTTACTTTTAAAGATATTAGGGGTGTCCATATTGAGAGCACTGTCCATATTGTATACATGTACCTTATTTTAAGAAAGCAAAAAAATTTAAACTGATAACTAAAGTAAATTCCCGATCGTAATTCCCCCCCCCCCCCTCTTTTAAAAGCAAAATAAGTTAAATTTCGGGGGGGGGGGGGTGGAGGGCTTATAATCAAGATTTTTTAAAAATTCTTTATCATTAATTTAGAAGTAGATAAGGCAAATAGAGGGGTGAGAATCTTTCGTATTTCGGCAGATTTCCGATAAATGTTACCTAAGTACCCCTCCCTAAAATTTCCTCCAACCAGAAACCCCTAAGCAAAATTTAGTTTAGTTTTTATTCAGATTTACTTCTTTATTTTTTATTTTAGTGCAATAGTGACATTTAATCAATCATCTAAGCCTATTTCTTCCCCCAAATCTACTTATTTTCATTGTGTAATATTTTGCTTAAACATATATCGCTGAAACTATATATATATATGTGTGTGTGTGTGTGTGTGCGCGCGTGTGTGTGTGTGTGTGTGTGTGTGTATACTTTTTAAATGTTATTTATATTCTCATTTTTTATATAACAATATTTTGTCTTTAAATAGTTATTTTAATCAATTGCCCTTTTATTTATTTTTATATAATTCTTTCTTTTTTTTGTATTAATTTATTCTTATTCTTTATTTTATTTTGTATTCACTCAGTACTTATTAAGTTTACTCCTATTTTTTAATTCTACTTTAACTAAAAGTTAATCTAAGTCTTTTCTTGATTTCCTCAATCAATTTCATTCCTTTTATTTTTTATTTTTTGGGGGGCTAAAGATGGCAACACTAAACATTAATGTTATTAATCCAGTTAAAATTTACATTTTTCCTTTCTCACACCAGATGGCAGCACAGTTATGGGTTTGTCAGATGCTCAACTGTCGCTCACATGTTAAAATAGTCTTAACTATGTTTTCCATCCTGATATGATGTAGTTTTGACTCCTAGAATGTATTCAGGTATTGTGCTCAAATATTTTTTTATTTCCTGTATGAGGTGTATCTTTCTTTAGATCTCTTAGATTTTTTTTTTATCTTTTTTTCTGTAATGTTTACGTTATAAGGAGCTAAATTTTATCATTTTAGGCTTAATGCCGACAAAATTGGATGAAATAACGCATCTTCTATGAATGAACTCACAAGCTCCTCTGACGATTCTGTGGGTCATTCATAGTTTCTTATTTTACATACTGGTTTCCTGTGTTCATTTCTAAATCATCTTTAGAACTTTACCAATTTCTTCATATATTTGGGATTTCAAATTTATTATTTCAGCATTCTAATACCATTCCTGCAAATGAGCATGTTATTAAGTATGTTATTTTTAGTTTAGTCTTACAACCTTATTCTGACATTTTTAATGGTACTCTCTTAAAAAGGCAGTAAAAAGGCAATTCTAGCTTGGTAATTATTCAGCTTGGTTTTAGCTGTTCAATTTCACTTTGTTCATTTTAATTCTCTTAATACATGTATTCATAGCTGCAATAGCGCATTTTTCATGTATTATCTCCATTAGTCTTCAATTTGTTTTCATCTTGTTGATTATGTACCATTATTTGTATCTCATTCACTTGAAATCCAAATGTATTTACTTTAGCATTAATCATTCAGTTAACTATATATAAATGTTTGTTTGTTGTCCTTCCCCCCTAAAACTATTATCACTCTCTCTTACTTTTTCTTTTTTTTCTTTCTTTTTTCTTTTCTTTTAAACCTATTGTTTATTTCAAATTTAGCCTTCTATATACGTTTTTCTTTCTTAATGAACTTGCTATTTCATCACTTTTCAACACAGTCCTGCCATATAGTTTATACTAAACACATATTATCTTATATTATTTCTTAATTTTTCATTATATATGGGAAGGTTAGTGATTTTTTTCTGCATTTTTGGGGGGTCAATTATTATTATGTTATAGCATTTGCCTTTGTCTTGATATTTTTTAATATTATTTTCCCAATCTGTAGATTTTGGTGAGGTAATTTTGTATATTATTTTACATTTAATCTAGTTTTCATACTAGCAACATAATTATTATTTATAATTTTGTTCTGGGACATGATTTTTTTTTTGTTATACTAGTTATTTCTTTTTTAATTAATTACTTTCTTCATTATATTTTTAATTCTTTATTTTAATGATATTTACAACAGTTCATATTATTTCAAATAAATATAAATCTATTTTAACTGCTATTTAAAAAAAAAATTAAAAAACCTTACAAAAACTAATAAAAATATTAAAATAAAAACAAAATAAAAATTTAAGTTACATTATTACTTCTTGTAACTATTCTTATTTTATATATATAATCTAGATTGTATCTTTCTCAATTATTTATCTTACTTTTTTCATCATATTCATTACATGTTTAATATTATGTCTCCTTATTCTTCATGGCAATTCTTAGTAAATTTTTAGCGACTGCAAATTGGGCTTTGATAACTCTCAGCGTAATGTCCGGTACATGGTTAATTATAGGCTTGACCATGGATCGTCATCCAGCTACCTATTTTCTTCTCCCTCACCACATTTACAATTTAGCAAATGCTCATCTCCTCGCTGCTTGACCTGTCCTCATGCAGATCCATCGCAAATTGTTCATAACACTTCTCATATTAATTTTTGTAAAGCTTTTAATGTTATTTATCGTATTAAATGTAATTCGTGCAACATGCAATATATTGGTCAAACTGGTGGCCCAATTCATAAACGTATCAACGGACATCCATCTGCCATCAGTAATTATAAATGCTCTCGCAATCCTTTAAACTGCAAAGTTGAGTATAGGCACTTTAAAAAGCACAAATTTAGTAATATTACTATTCATATCCTTAATATACAAAATAAATTCCATGAACGTCTTTTTCTGGGATCTGCTTATGTCAAACATTATAACACACTTTATCCATATGGACAAAATCAGCTCTCAAACAATAAACCTCATGTCGTATATTCTACATCATCACATACAATTAACTATCAATCTCTCTATCTTTCTCTTAATCATAAATTATATAAGCAAACCACACGTACAAAAAGAGGGAAATCATCTACTACTAAACATTCATCATCTAAATTAACTAATACTCATATTAAAAAATCATTAATACGCCTACAATCTTCTTTCAGTAGTAATTATAACTGGATGTCTCTTCGTAAATTTATATTTGCAATTCCTAAATATAATATTAATCAATATCACAAAGTTTTTACATCAAATACATTCAATTCTCATTTTAGTGATACATTTTTTGATTTGCTCCATTATAGGCTAATTGCTCTTAATGCAATATTAACAAAAAAACACAAACATTAAATAAAAGTAATTCACATTTAATCGTTACCTATACCAATCCTGTTTTTAATAAAATTCAACTTAATCAATTATTTCACAACGAGCAATGCAAATTCCTACTTCAAAGTGTCAATCTAAAAAGCTCTTTTAAATATCCTATTAGTTTAGGTCGTAAAATTTTCAATTATAATAAGTTTTCTAAAAATTTCACACACACTGATACTTTTACATGTAAATGCAATGATCCCCATCTGAACACATATATTAATGCCCATCATCGACATGTTATAACTGGTAGTTTAGACATTATCAATAATATTCATCTAAGATCTTTGATGCGTCATGGCACTAAATATCGTATTCCTTCACAGTGTAATATACAGTCCATCATTAAACAATTCACAAATGATTTAAATTTCTTCATTTACAAAATTGCTATCAACTATAATAAACCTACTGAATATTTTGTAGATTGGAAGCCTTATGTCATCTTTCTTTTGAAACAACAATTATTAAAACTGCATATTGCCAAAAATTCAGTTTCTTTCTCCACTCTTAAACCACATAATGCAGAACTTCAAAATAATTTCATTACATATGTAGATAAGGCTGCTAACAACTATGCTATCATCTGCAAATATTACTATCATCACTTTCTAACTAAAGCAGTCACTTCTAATAATATTTTCAAACTTCATCATGTTACTTTAAAGGAAAATAATAATCATATATTAAGCTATCACAAATTACTAAGTATTAAAAATAACAACCTCAATTATCCTTATGTAGTCATGATTCCAAAATTTCACAAAAATCCTCTTAAATTCCGCACTGTCACTGTAGGTTGTAATACATATAATGCTCGTGCTAATACACTATTTTTAAATATTCTTACACAAATTTATGAGTTATCAGTTAAAAAAGACAACACTCACTGCATTAAAAACAGTTTTGAATTGGTGGATAAAATAAAGCCATTAACAAATGTCGATAATATTATTACTTTAGATTTCAAAGACCTATTTAATAATATAATTCTAAAAGACTTACATTCTATTATCAATACATTATTTATAAAATATTTTCCTTTATTAAATTTACCTGATAACATTGATACTGGCTACTTCACATCTTTGACTAACTTTCTACTATTTCATAATTTTATTTTCCAAGACAATGCTTTTTTTATTCAAATACAGGGCATGCCTCAAGGAGGTGCTTCATTAAGCATGTTATCTGATTTATATCTTTACTTTTATGAACGTAAATTTATTAATAATAGTATATTGCTCTACAGATACATAGATGATATAATTATTCTTTCTGTTAAAGATAATAATTCTATATCTCTTCCTGTAAAATACCCTTCTAATCTAGAACTTAGTACTACCTTTTCAAATAATTATAGTATCAATTTTATGGATATTAACATTAATATTCTCCCCAATAACGGGTATAATGCATTTAACATCATAAATTTTCACATATTGCTTCATCATATAAGGATATATTTTACTATCTCAATATTCCTCATTGCTTTTTAAATTTTCGCACTTAGTTACATAATACAAGGCTATATTTCTCAAATATTCCTCATCTTTTTAAATGTTATTTATATTCTTATTTTTTATATAACAATATTTTGTCTTTAAATAGTTAATTTAATCAATTGCCCTTTTATTTATTTTTATATACAGTAGCCTCCCTCTTAACAGGAACTCCGGTTTAACCGGCCGATTTTTTTCCCAACATCAGGCAAAATTCAGGGATGACGGCCTCGGGAACTTAACTTACGTTTTCGAATTGAAGTGCAATTTCGTGGGGAAGGATGCAAAATTCAGAAAGGAGAACGTCGTTTCTAAATAAGTAAGCCTTGACTTTCATCAGTGTTGAATTCAGGGTGTGGTCCAGAGGGAGGTCATCCCCACCCCCTAGGAAGAATGAGATGCCCCCAAGAAGATTTGAGATTTTGTGTTTTTAATGGTCAAAAGTGCAATCCCCCTTCGGAACTCTATAATGTCTGATCTACCTGCAAACTGTTTTGTACAAACATTTAAAAAGCTTGAGGGATGCGAACAGATCACTGTAGAAGATGTATAAGAGTTGTTTGAGTCTGATAAAGATCTCAAGCATGAAACATTATTTGACGAGGATATAATTAGGACTGTAACTGATGTTGTTCAATACGAAGAAGGTCCTGATGACGAAGTTGACACTTCTAAAATTCCACATACGGAAGAGGTGAAGGCATTAGAGTTCGCACTAACGCTATATTGTGCAACGGCTAACAGCTTCCTGGGTTAAACTTACGATGTTACACATAAGTTTAACCAAGCTGCTGAAAAATGTCCACCATCTTGCCTTCAACAGAAGAAGGTCTCTGATTTCTTTATAATTATTAACTTTAATATACATAATGTAGAACAACTTCAACTTCTTATAAAGGTGTGTGATACGATTTTCAACAATTTAATTTGTGTTAAATATTTTTCATTATTTGTTATCAGTGATGATTTTTCTTTCAATTCAGTTAATTTAAACTAGTATTCATTTCACAAAATATAGAAAATTACTTTTTTTAAACTACTCAAATTGTAAAAACTAAATGCATCGTACAGGTTTAATTAATTAAATTACGCAGATACTAATAAAAAAAATTTTTTTACTTCTCCGCTTTAACTGGTTTTTCTCTTAACCGGCTAACCTTCGGTCCCGTTTAGGCCAGTTAAGCGAGAGGCTACTGTAATTCTTTCTTTCTTTATTTTTTTTTGTATTAATTTATTCTTATTCTTTATTTTATTTTGTATTCACTCAGTACTTATGAAGTTTACACCTATTTTTTATTTCTACTTTAACTGAAAGTTAATTAACTAAAATTAAAAGAAAAAAGTCTTTTCTTGATTTCCTCAATCAATTTCATTTCTTTTATTTTTTATTTTTGGGGGGCTAAAGATGGCAACACTAAACATTAATGTTATTAATCCTGTTCAAATTTACATTTTTCCTTTCTCACACCAGATGGCAGCACAGTTATGGGTTTGCCATATGCTGAACTGTAGCTCATATGTTAAAATAGTCTTAACTATGTTTTCCATCCTGATATGATGTAGTTTTGACTCCTAAAATGTATTCAGGTATTGTGCTCTAATAATTTTTAATTTCCTGTATGAGGTGTATCTTTCTTTAGATCTCTTAGATTTTTATTATCTTTTTTTTGTAATGTTTGCGTTATAAGGAGCTAAATTTGATCATTTTAGGCTTAATGCCGACAAAATTGGATGAAATAACGCATCTTCTATGAGTGAACTCACAAGCTCATCTGACGATTCTGTGGGTCATTCATAGTTTATTTTACATACTGGTTTCCTGTGTTCATTTCTAAATCATCTTTAGAACTTTACTAATTTCTTCATATATTTGTGATTTCAAATTTGTTATATATATATATACACACATATATATACGTATATATATATGGTGAATTTAACAGATAAAGTAACTAATGATTATGATGACAAATGAATAACAGAACAAAAAGCATGTCAAAGGATATTTTTTCCTTGTGTTCACGTGTGCCCCACGTGTGTTCACAACTATCCCGCCGAATCGCCGATGGTGAATTTAACAGATAAAGTAACTAATGTTTATGATGACAAATGCATAACAGAACAAAAAGCATGTCAAAGGATATTTTTCCCTTGTGTTCACATGTGCTGTACTTGTGTTCACACGTGCCTCACGTGTGTTCACAACTATCCCGCCGGTGGGGCACATGTGAACAATTTTTTGAAATTATAAAACTATTAAATAAAGTAAGAAGAACTATAAAGGTGATTTTTTTTTTAATTACCATGTGTAAAATAAAGTTCTGTTTGCTATATTGAGGAGTTTTTCTTTTTTCTTTCTTTTTTTCTTTTTTTTTTCTTTTTTTTTTTTAAGAGAAATTTATTTCTTTGGGACGAGCGTCTTTTACAGAATTTTTTAATCTGTTATCACCGGTTTTTCAAAACAGAAATTTTTGCGTAATTGAATCGGGAATGTGCTCGGATTGAATAAAGCAAAATTTACAATAAAAATTTACTAGTGAGAATAATCAAAGATTCTGAGCATCTTATGCGGCACGTATACCGGTCGCTCGTCCCCAAGGGGTTAACCCAGTTATGAGAAAAAGCTGTATTTATGTGAACTTCTCACATATCTGCCCATCTTCCCTATCTATGCCAAATTTTGTTGCTCTTGGCCAGTGGACTTTTTAAGATAGAGTTCCCAACGCTTTTTGAGTCTCTCGAATCTTCCGGTTATGAGTTAGAAATTAAAATCTTTCGATTATTGAAACCCGCATCAGTTATTGTATTATATATACTGAGTTGCATCTTTTTGTATGAATATAACAAATTACAAATTTTCCCTCTAACTCTAACAGAATATTGCTAAAAGTTTCATTTTTAACACTTCCCAACAAAGTTGAAAAGTGTTTATACATTCGGTTTGTCTGGCTGCCTGTCCACGCTATAACTCCCGTAAATATACTCGGATTTTCATGAAATTGATAACAATTATTTAGGGTCACCAAAGCATGTTTGATATTGTATGTGAAGTATGTAGGATTAATAATTCAATTACAGAGGCACTCAAAAGTATTCCGTTACATTATGGTATGTTGGGAAAAATCGTTTGCAGAGTATTTTAATGACATTACGCTATTTCAAATGTATTGAAACTGATATAAATTACTTAATTTCACTACGACAGGACATTCATGGCATTTTTTATTCATTAACGGGGACACACAAAAGAAATCGGTTACAGACTGGTCTTTGAGTAATAATTGCTGGAGTATACGGTTTAAAATTCAGTATGCGTTTTTAAATTTAATTAATTTTTTGTATGTTACTCGTCATAAATTCTATAGCTCATATACAGGGCTGCACAAAAGTATTCCCGTACCGTTCTTCTCATTAGAGGAAATTGCTGAAGGGAAATTTTCAACTGAAGTATATGCGTTTCGTAAGTGAACTAAATTTTGGCATGCATGCAGTTAATAGATACAAATCTATATATCCTATACAAGGCTGCTAAAACATTCGGTTAATTTTCCAATTGTAGATGGGAACAGTTGAAATTGGGTTTTGAAAGTGTTATGCGTTTCCATATCGTTGAATTAGACGTAATATTTAAATTTTTTTTAATGGTGCTGTTTTGTTACATTATTCTGAATGTGTTGGAAAGTGTTTCATAATCTATGCTTGACGAATGTTTTTTTTCTCTCTTGTTTTAACAACAATTGGTACATCACCCCTTTTGATTTATAATAGGATAAAAAAAATAGCTACTTTGTTTTGAATTTCCTCTAGTTTGTTGTTTGTTTTGTATAACAGATGTGCCTGTGCTACGAAGCCTTAGCTCGGATTGGTTTCTTATTTGTGTGTGTTTTTTAATGCAGAATATAAACATGAAAAAAGCTAAAATAAGAATTTTTGTCTAAACCTTCTATGCAAGAAATTTTTAAAATATATTTATATATAAAGCAATATAGAAATTGAAAAATTAAGGCATATCAAGCATTCAAAAATAACTTTCTACCACCCTTTTTCAAAAAGTATTTTGAAACAGTTGTTTCTATTTTCATCAATAGGTTCTGTCCTTCCGAACCCTTCTTTAAATAAATTTAACACCCCCGCCCCCTGTCTAGGAAAAAATTCTTATTTTCTCTTTCTCTTAGCTTTAAATTATTTTAAATCACTTGTAAAGAATAAATTTTAATTTTCCTTTTTTTTAATCATCAGAGATTTTTAAAAATAAGTTACTTAATTATGTTTCAAATTCCAAGGAGAGGCATCGTCCTTTTCCTGCCCACACCCCGCCCCTCTCCTTTGCAGGTATCTATAATGCAAAAATTCGTAAAAAGGTACGCTTTGTCAGTTTACATTATATATCTCAAAAGCAGATTCATTTCAATAAGTATAAATAAAGGGCACAATAAGTAAAGTAAAGGGCCTGTGATGGGGGGGGGGGAGGAAATCTTTGATAGTTTACATAATATATCTCAAAAGCAGTTTCGTTACAATCAGTACAAGTAAAAGTAACCGCACTTTCCTTGAAAGTACATTATGTAAATTGGGATAACTGTTAACGATGCGATACAATACTTTTCTATTCGTGTTCTGCACCAAGGTATTTTGTTCACAGCTCAGAACAATTGATACCGATTGCGTGTCCGCAAGTTACTTCGTGGCATGAACGGTGAAAGGTTAAGGTGATCTCTTTTAACTGGCACCAATAGATACTGTAACGTAAAATGTGCCCTAACGTTTGCGGCATATCACTTCCCAAGCTATGTTTTTCAAAGTGTCTTTCACTTAAAAACTCTATTGTAGTGTAGATTGTATCCCTTGTCTTTAAGGATCAAATGAAACAGGTTTTTAACACTGAAACCGAATTTCGCTAACCTTCGTATTTTCGGCCAAATACGAAAATGAAAATGTCCAGGAATATTTTAAGTAATTAATACATACATAAATATACATAATTATTAATTAATTGTACATATTTATCAAACATACATAATTATTAATTAATTATACGTGTGGCCCAAGTTGCTTCTCTTTGCCTCTGACCAAACTTTTTATTTTCATATAAAATAAAATGTAATTAATTCCTCAACGACACAAAAGGATTTTCTACTTATACGAATTTCATCAGCTTAAAAAATATTTTAGGTATACATACCTCGACTTATCTTTCATAAGAATTTCTTTGTGTGATCCTCTGCTAACTATACAAAAATACTAGAAAGCGTATTCAAAACACTTCTGCGGTTTCAAACTAAAACAATTCTACTATTAAGTCTGCAGCTTTCAATGAGCACGTGAAAAGCGTCTTCAAAGTTTAGTCCTATATGCAATCCTTGCTTTATAATTTGCACTCACTTCTTAAGTCAGTGATGACTGATAATTGTAAACAGTGAAGTTCATAGCAATAAATAAAGAGTATCTCATTTGAGACGATACAGCTCAAATCAATGAGGAACGTTTAAAATTTCCGATGGAATGAACGAGATTTTTGGAATACAAATAGTTTCAGTCGAACTTCGGTCCAGCCGAAATAGCATTTTCGCCGAAATCGAGTATTTGTCAAAACTCAGGTTTTGAGCCGAAAACGAAAACGAAACCCAATTTTCGGTTGATCTCTACTTGTCTTACTTTTAGTCCTTCAATGAGTACCAAAATCAAGTGTGTAGAATCCTTAGGCGAAATTATGTCAATCACTTGACTTATTAACTTTTCTGAAAAAAGAATGTTTTATGTGTTAATGCTTTAATGTTTGAAAATACAGGGTGGTCATAAAAAAAACTTCCCCGATATATGAACCCCTAGCGGCCTAACCGCTCAACCAATCGAAAAGAAATTTTAGATATACTTATTTGAAGGCATGCGCTCGAGATCGTGATGGTTTAAAACAATAGAGCTCTCACGGTTACGGTTACAGTGAAAAAATTTCGAAATCTTCTATTGGCAACACCTTTTTTTTTTTTTTTTTTTTTTTTTTTCATGCGCAAATTTATCAGCGCATTGAAAAACTATAAATGGCGTTGAAATGATACACGCACGATGAAAATGGCCGGCGTAAAATATTTGCAAAAAAGACCATTGCGAGGAACGAAGGAGTGGCTGGCTACAAGACATGTTTTTCAGCAGCCGAGTTTTTTTTTTTTTTTTTTCACTTGTGAACTGAGTAATGTTGTAAAATTTGTTTCAAAATGTGTTTTTGAGTTATGTTTGTGTACATACAGGGAAAATAAAAATTTAATCATTTGTTTTAGAGTGCTGAATATTACATTGCATAGGAACTGGTTAGGATTGAGTGCCACGATATTACACCGACAATTTTAGTCATACGTGTATCGTTCTAATGCCATTTATGGTTTTTCAATGCGCTGATCAATTTGTGCAGGGAAAAGAAGGATGTTGCCATTCGAAATTTTCGAAATTTTTTCACTGTAACCGCAAGCGAGAGAGCTGTATTGTTTTAAATCATCACGATCTCGAGCGCACATCTTCAAATAACTAAATCTGAAATTTCCTTTCGATTATTTGAGCGGTTAGGTCGCTAGGGGTACATAAATCGGAAAAGTTTTTTTTTTATGACCACCCTGTTTAAAGATGTTAGTGGAACCATTTGTTTGACATCAAAAGACCCCCAATTTATTTACGCTGAACCATATTTTTCGGATCCCCAACCTTTGAAAGGAAATTTCGTGAAAAAAAAGCAAAGATTTAATTTTCGCATGCAATTCCCTAATAATTGGAGTTAACGAGGTTTGACTGTATAACGAAGTTCACGTATAGAGCATAAATTGCACATATCAACAACTTGAATATTATATTAGTGGATTCCATATTAAGTTAATCGCATATGTTTTAATGATATTCATTTTACAGTCTGTTTAAATTTATATTTCAGTTATATTCTGAGTATTGAAAGGAATAAATTTGCTTTTTTATTTACCGCGGTTTCTCTCTAGCTCTCTATTCTAAAAAAAAAAGTAACTAACGCTGTCGCCGCCGCCGGTTTTGAATTTTTTTGCGACCGGAGGTCTTTCTTCGTTAATATTAAGAAAAATAATGCATACAAAAATATGAAAATCGGTAGTATTATACAGAAATGTTTGATAAACACACTGATGCAGACAGTTTTCAAACCGAAGAATTATTTTAAGAAATATTTAATGCTAAAGTTGGACAAAATCGTTCCACTAAAAAAGTTTTATAGGAGCAAAAACTATTCAAGGGAATTTAATCATTTTTAGATCATTTTATACGTTTGAAGTTCCCGGTGTACAGATTGTATTTCTTTTTTTAATTTGGCTAATTTTTTGAGGTTTTATTTCTATTTTAAATTCAAATTTTCAGCATTTCTAGAGATATTTTTTACAGATTTTAGAAAGTGATATTAATTTAAACTGTTGCCAACTGTATAAACAGCGGAAACAATAATGTTTGCTTCAATATATATATATATATATATATTTATGCGTGTAATAAATAAAAAAATTATTTACACGTGACTATTATAAACAGAAAAAATCATTAGGAATTAGAATTAAATAATTATGTACAAAAAGCAGGAACTTATTAAAAATTACGTCATAAAAACTATAATTACACGTGAATTTTAAGAGAGAAAGGAATTTGTAAAATAATAAATTTATTAACATGCGTTAGAAGTCTTAAATAGAAGAAATTACGTCATATTTACGTCACATTACAGTTATTACATAAAATGAACACAAAATAATATTGCAAAACGGTTTAAATTTAGAAATTGCGCTAGACATTTATTTGATATTTTGAGAGGATACTTTTCAACTATTTTTCTTAGGAAAGCGCAAATAATATTTCATTTCTAACACAAGTATTTTCACATGAATATTAGAAAGAATAGTTTGGTCAAAATTACGTCAGATTAAAAACGATTAATTTAAAATGTCTCATTTAAAAGAACTTTCTTTTCGCTTTGTTAAAAAATACCGGGAGACAAAGATTCAGTTTACTTAATTCCTTTTATGTTAGCTTATTTTGAAATGTTGTTACACGTGTCTACGTCATCAAGTTATTTTTATTTTGACGTTTTATTTGTATTTTTATTAATGTTGTACTAATTTATTTGTTCTTTCGTTATTTAAAATAAAAATTATGTCAATTTGTATAACTTGGCGAGTGGTTTGGCGATTTATATAATTTGGCAAAATTAGTCGACGGGATAATCAAGTAGTACCGCAGCGGATTTGGCGTTAAAATTTCCCCAATGAAAGAGAAATGAATAGAAATCCGTTTATAGGGAGATCGCCACTGTTTTTAGGTGCGTTCGTAATTATATAAATACGTAGCACCTATAGTCGTCGTTCAGTCCGTCTGTCTGTCCGTCTGTCCGTCCGCCTGTCCGTCCGTCTGTCCGTCCGTCTGTCTGTCCGTCCGCATATAACAGAGCAAAAACTACCCGACCGAATGATCTGAAATTTTTAATATATAATTGCTGCAAAATTTTGTCGAGCCATTTCCAATCTTATGAAAATCGGATGTATATTTTAATTACAGGGACAGTCAAAAGTTTTTCTTTACATTACGGCCAATGGGAAAAATTATTGCAAGTGAATTTTAATGATGTTACAGACTTCCGAATGGTCTGAAATTTGTAATATATAATTGCTGCAAAATTTTGTCGAGCCATTTCCAATTTTATGAAAATCGGATGTATAGTTTAATTACAGGGACACCCAAAAGTTTTCCGTTACATTACGGCCAATGGGAAAAAATTATAGCAAATGCATTTTAATGATTTTACAGCCTTCCGAACGGTCTGAAATTTTTAATATATAATTGCTGCAAAATTTTGTCGAGCCATTTCCAATTTTATGAAAATCGGATGTATAGTTTAATTACAGGGACAGTCAAAAGTTTTTCTTTACATTACGGCCAATGGGAAAAATTATTGCAAGTGAATTTTAATGATGTTACAGACTTCCGAATGGTCTGAAATTTTTAATATATAATTGCTGCAAAATTTTGTCGAGCCATTTCCAATTTTATGAAAATCGGATGTATAGTTTAATTACAGGGACACCCAAAATTTTTCCGTTACATTACGGCCAATGGGAAAAAATTATAGCAAATGCATTTTAATGATTTTACAGCCTTCCGAATGGTCTGAAATTTTTAATATATAATTGCTGCAAAATTTTGTTGAGCCATTTCCAATTTTATGAAAACCGGATGTATAGTTTAATTACAGGGACACCCAAAATTTTCCCGTTACATTATGGCCAATGGGAAAAAATTATTGTAAATGCATTTTAATGATTTTACAGTCTTCCGAATGGTCTGAAATTTTAAATATATAATTGGTGCAAAATTTTGTCGAGCCATTTCAAATTTTATGAAAATCGAATGTATAGTTTAATTACAGGGACAGTCAAAAGTTTTCCGTTACATTACGGGGAATGGGGAAAAAATTATTGTAAATGCATTTTAATGATGTTGCAGACTATGCACTTATGAAGCGCAAAAAAATATACATTCAGTACAATATGGGGTGCAAAAAATAATTATAAAACTAGTTATAGTACGAACGCACCTCATTTGCCACGTTTGACGAGCAATTTCCAACTTGTTTAAATTATAATTCAATCTTTCGAAATCTTTTTAAAGCCGATCACATTAGCGTGCATTTAGAGTCTGCGGTGTCTGGACGGGGGTTGGCGAGCGTAGCTCGTAGGGGGACGAGCCCCCTAGTTCTTAAAAAAGTAACAAACGCTGTCACCACCGAAGCGAATGAATTTTTTGTGACCGGGTGTCTTTCTTCGTTAATATTAAGAAAACTCCTGCATACAAAAATATGGAAATTGGTAGTATATGTAGAAATGTTTGATAAACACGCTGATGCAGATAGTTTTTAAATCGAAGAATTATTTTAATAAATATTTAGTGCTAAAGTTGGACAAAATCGTTCCATTAAAAAAGTTTTGTAGGAGCAAAAACTATACATATAGGAATTTAATCATTTCTTCTAAGGATATACATTAGTAGCTCCAGGTTTGCACGCTGCATTTAATTTTTTAATTTGACTACTTTTTAGAGGGTTTATTTCCATTTTAAATTTAAATTTTCAGCATTTCGATAGAGACTTTTTACATATTTTAGAAAAAGTTATTGCCAATTGTAAAAACAGCGCAAAGAATAATATTTCCTTCAAATTGAAAATTAATTTACACGTGATTATCATAAACAGAAAAAAACTTTCAACTTAGAATTAAATGATTTCGTATTAAAAGCAGGAAAATATTGAAAATAACGTCATAAAAATTATATCTACACCTGAATTTTAAAAGAGCAAGAAAATTTTAAAATAATAAATTCATTAATATTCGTTAAACCCCGTAAATGGAGGAAATTACGTCATATTTAAAATGGCCAAATAATAATATTGTCAAACAGTTTAAATTTAAAAATATATATTTACACGAAACATTTATTTCACATTTCTAGATTATCTTTTAAACTATTGTTGCTAATTCTAAGACAGCGCAAATAATAATATTTCCTTTATAACAATAAAAATATCAACTTGGGGATTAAAAAGGTAAAGAAAACTTTGGTGAAGATTCCCTTTCTAAATAACAAAAGTATTTTCAGGTGAATATTAAAAAGAGAAAAAAAATTTTAAATAAAAATTCATTAATATTCGCTAAAAGCAGTAAATAGGAGGAATTACGTTATATTTAAAATGACCAAATAATTATATTGCAAAACAGTTTAAATTTAAAAATATATTTACACGAGACATTTATTTCGTATTTTGAGATGGTCTTTTTAACTATTGTTGTGAATTCTGAAACAGCGCAAATAATAATTCCTTTCTAACAACAAAAGTATTTTCACGTGAGTATTAAAAAGAAGAAGCAAACTTTGATGAAAATTACGTCAGATTTAAAACGATACATTTAAAATGTCTTATTTAAAACAACTTTCTTATACCGTTATTAAAAAATACCGGGAGACAAAGATTCTGTTTATTTAATTCATTTTATATTAGCTTATTTTTAACTGATCTTATTTAATCAAAGACGAAAACAGACATTGATCAACAGCTGATTCGGCCTTAAAATTCCCCCAATCAAAGGAAAATGAATAGAAACCCGTTTACAGGGAGATTGGCACTGGATTTTTAATTATAATTGAATCTTCGGTAATCTTTTTAAAGCCGATCAAATTAGCGTTTTCGGAGTCTGGGGTGTCTGAACGGGGGTTGGCAAGCGTCGCTTGTAGAGGGCAGTGCCCCTAGTTTTCATTAAAAAAGCACCTACTAAAACTGATATTAGAATTGAAATAAAATATTTCATAATAGAATAAAACTTATGAAATGGAATCACGTCTCGCATGGAAAATTTTCATGATGCCAGCTAAAAAAACTAGTATGTTGTGGTCATCACAAAACTTTCTTCTATATAAATCACGTCAATTAAATCATTTAAATAGTATAAGAAATTACGTCAATTTAGAACCAATTCGTATCAAAGTATACCTGAATTCGAAGTTTGATGAAAATTCGTGCATTAGTTATTGAGATAGAGCTGTAGGAGAAATTCTAAAAAATTCAGCATAGCAGCGCCACCTGTTGGGCGATTTGCACCAAAACACAAACAGCACTAATTCATATTAAGGTATACCGGAATCTGAAGTTTGATGAAAATCGGTGCATTAGTTCTGGAGCTAGAGCTATTGTGGAAATCACAAAAAATGCAGCACAGCAGCGCCACCTGTTGAGCGATTTAAACGAAAAGGTACAAAACATCGTTTCATGTCAAGGACTAACTGAATCTAAAGTTTGATGAAAATCCGTGCATTAGTTCTTGAGATAGAGCTATTGCGGAAATCTCAAAAAATGCAGCATAGCAGCGCCACCTGTTGAGCGATTTACACCACAAGAGTCAAAACGTCAATTCATGTCAAGCACTAACTGAATCTGAAGTTTGATGAAAATCCGTGCATTATTTCTTGAGATTGAGCTATTACGAAAATCGTGTAAATGCTTCAAAATGCAGCATAGCAGCGCCATCTGTTGGGCGATTGGCACCAAAACGTTACCAGCACCAATTCATATCAAGGATTAACGGAATCTGAAGTTTTATAAAAATCCGTGCATTAGTTCTTGAGATAGAGCTTTTGCGGAAATCCTAAAAAATGCTACATAGCAGCGCCACCTGCAGAGCAATTTACACCAAAAACTAATCAGCACCAATCTATATCAGGGACTACCTGAATATAATTTTTTATTAAATTCCGTGCATTAGTTCTTGCGATAGAGCGCCCACAAAATTTGTGTCACAGACAGACAGACAGACTCACAGACAGACATTTTGTAAAAACATGTTTTTTGGAATCTCTGACCCCTAAAACGTATAAATCCGTCGAAAACTGGAATTCGAAAATTTTCATGAAACCAATACTTTCTTCTTGTCAAGATAGAAGAAAGTAATAATGTAGAATTATACCTGCTAAGAAGAAAACCTTTCTAAAATTAAGTCTTTCTTCCGGTTTGTAGCAATTTTTATAAATGTTTCTGTACAATTTACAAAATATATATATATTTTTTTAATCACCTATAGTTATTTGGGAGAAGCTTCCTGAGAAGTTTATTTTTAACTGTTTAATAATTGTTTTTTTTTTTTTTTTTTTTTTGTTGTTGTTGTTGTTTAATTCTTATTGTGCATAGAAGTAGGAATATTAGATGAGTACTATCCTACTTACATGTTATTGTGGGTTCAAACCAGAAGAAAACTGAACAAAAAGAAGAAAAGGAAAGAAAGAAGAAGAAAGAAAAATCTGCAGGATTTTATCCCTTCTTCTAGTCCATCAAAAGAGCTTAAGAAAATTGATCAATTTTAGCATCTAAAGAAAGTGAAGATAAAAATAGCTTTGAAAATAACAACTAATACGTTATTTTTGACATATTTTTCTCACATAAGGTTTGCCCACTTTCCCCTTTACAAAAAAGTAATAAGTTGCATGATGATTCTAAAGTAAGATAAATCAACAATATAGTTCCTGCTTGTCGGTCAACGATGAGAGAAAAAAAAAATCCTGAAAACGCCCAGGTGAACAACATAATGCAGAGAATGAATAGTAGGTGATGTTATGGAGAAAAAAGGAACAGTAATATACTAGAAATCTTTTGTAAGAAAGTTGAAAAAAAGCGTAAAAATTATTCGTTGTACAGTCAAAACCTCGTTAACTCGAATTCCTAGGGAGCAGAAAATTTGTTCCGGTTAAAAGTAATTCGTGTTATTATGCGTTACAGCTGAAAATAAGTATAAAAGTATAACTAGTTTTATAAACACTCTTTTATAAGCATTCAATGTTCGTCTTGAAAATTAAGTAAAATTTTTTTATCGCAATTTATGTTCTTTTCCAAAATTTTCAAATTCGATTATGAAAAATTCATTGCTTTTTTTACGCTTGGTAGAATGCCCAAACAAGTGAATTTATTTAGAATTATATATTTTTTTCTGTTTCTTTTTTTAAGATTCGGCAACATGAAAGAAAAAATGAAACTTTATTTAAATGATTTTTTTGGGGGGTGGGGGGATTTCTAAATTAATTTCTCAACGTAAAATCATAAATTAATTAATAAAAAATTATTAATTGATAAAAATGCATTTTTTTAAATATTAGGCTTCATGTTTTAATTTATAATTTATTTTCTACTTTCTAACCTTTAAAATGTTTTAATGTTGCAGTTTCACAGTCATTTGGCCTACTTTGGTGTGCTTTTATTCTCACATAATTAAATTCATTGTTGTTTCCACTCGTATACAATTATACGAGTTAGAGAGACTATTTGACGTTTTATCACCTGTGGCGGATTAATGAAAAAGTGCCTTAAAATCAATGTATATTCAGTCGTAAAAAAAGGTAAAATGCTGTACTGTCATCGGGAACACATATAGAGATCTGCACGGGCCGGCCCGTGGCCCAAAGCCCGAGCCCGGCCCGCTCTGCGGACCGGGCTCGGGCCTATTTTCATTCACTGCACTCGGGTCTTCCTTTTTTCCTGAAGGTTCGGGCCGGGCCGGGCCGGGCCGGGCCGGGCCTAACTTATTTTTTCTGCACAGACCCGGGTACTGGATTCATTCCTAATTTTCACGGTCCAAAATTTTCATTCCTAGTTTGGACACAGCCGGTAAGAAAATTATTGGCTCGGCGTGGCCTGGTCCGTTCGAAGGTCAGTAAAATTAGGCTTGGCACAAATTTTTTTTTTCAAAAAATGCATACATTTTTAAATCGCCACTATTCTACCATTAAACATTCAAATTCATTATTTTTAAAGAATAGTAGATTTCTACATTTATTAAAATATAGTTAAATTAAAATACAGTAAAACGTGCAAAAAAGAACCTGTCTATAACGGAATCACGTGGGGGAAAAGGACCTGTCTATGACAGAATATTGTTTTAAACTGAAAAACGTGTTGATCTATGCAAAATTAATATATTACTACGTAAGAAAAAAATATATAATACATTTACACTTGCTAAGAAGGGAACTTGTCTATAACGCAATTTTTTTCTTCTTTTCTATGCAATTCAGTCTTAGATTTTACTGTATAGCATTTTTCAGATTTTTAACACTTCAATACATGGAATATGGATTAACAATATTAATGATAACTGAAACATTTACATACAAGAAATAGAGATTCATTAAAAAAATAAATATCGCACCCTGCGGCACTTCTATAAAAATGAAGATTATAAACATAAAAAAAAAGTTAAGATACATATTTCTGGCTTGAACTCCTCGTACGAGACAAACTTTTTACCAAATCGACGTAAAGATCAATGTTTTGTAGAATATTCACTCGGGCCGGGCCGAGATTTCAACTTTTTTTCGGGCCAAGCCGGGCTCGGGCCGAACTTTTAACTTTTTTTACAGGGCCGGGTCGGGCCGAATTTTTTTCTCTCAGAGTCGGGCCAGGCCCGGGCCTAGAAATGTCGGCCCGTGCAGACCTCTAAACACATATATGAGCGTAATTTTTACTTTCTTCTATCATTACAAGAAAAAAATATTGGGTTCGTGATAAATTTCGACTTCTGGTTTTTGATGGCAAAAGTATACGTTTTAGAAAGTCCTGAACACACTATTAGATGGCTTTTAAAAAATGTCTGTCTGTCACTCTGTCTGTGAGTCTGTCTATCTGTATGTGACAAAAATTTTGTGGGTGCTCTATTTCAAAGACTAATGCACCGAATTTCACAAAACTTTAGATTCAGTTAGACCTTGATATAAACTGGTGCTGATTAGCTTTTGATGTATGTTGCCCAACAGGTGGCGCTGCTACGCTGCATTTTACACGATTTCCGCAATAGCTCTATCTCAAGAACTAATGCAAGGAATTTTTTTAACTTCAGCTTCAGTTAGTAATTGATATGAGTTGGTGCTGATTACGTTTTGGTGTAAATCGCCCAACAGGCGGCGCTGCTATGCTGCATTTTGCATGATTTACACGATTTTAGCGATAGTCATATTCCAAGAACTAATGCACGGAATTTCATGTCTTTAGAATCTTTATGTTGAGCATACTTTTGAGAGTCATTTAATTTTGGCACTATGCTAGCGAATTTTGAAGTACAGTAGACTCTCTCAAATCCGCACAGCTTGGGACCAGAAGTTGTGCGGATTTTAGAATTTTGAGGATTTCTGGTCATTCCTTTGTTTACATATTTTAAACAGTAATTTGAATGTAATAATGCAGTCATAATTACAATAAATGCTTGCAATATAGTAAAATAATTAAGCAAAGCAATAAACTAAAATGATAAAAAGTAAGATAATTTAAAAAATGATTAAAGTATTAAAAGTAATGGTCAAGCATATAGTTAATAATTTAAAATTAAATATGCATAATAAAGATAAGATACATGTTTGTTGAATTATTCAATGAAACTTTCGTCATAAAGGTTTTCTATTAATTCACATCAAAATCATAAAATAAGGAAGTTTTATTTCATATTTAGCCACTCTTAATAACCATAAAAGCTTGATTAATACATAAATATATTTGGTAAAAAGAACGAGATTACCAGTGATATCAGCATACATTGAATTTTTTTTTTTTTTTCTCAGGAATAAATTTATACTTCCTTCATGAAAACCACGACTTCAATCATATTATCGTTTATCGAGAATTACATATTAAAATACATACGGAATGATGTCAAATTTAAAAAAGTTGTAAATTAATCCCCACATCCGAACTGAAAGTTTCGTTGTTTATATCTGTAATGATGTGTGAATTTTAGGCGTTTGCGTATTTTAGGGTTGCGGATTTGAGGGAGTCTACTATATTATCTTGTAAGAGATAGAAGAAAGTTTTGGGATTGACACACCTGACTAGTTATAATTCTAGAGTATCAGGATTTGGGTTAAAAATGAATTACAAAATTACATATTTACATACAAAAAAAAAAAGGTTGAGTATAAAAGAGGCCAGGGCGCCCCAGTGTCTAAATTGGGCCCTGATTCTATGTTAGATATCGTCGCTGTTTAAAACCTACAGCACGGTAACAGTCAAAGTTTTCAACTTTCGGGATTAATTTAACCTCCTCGGTTGCTTTGAGTCACATCTGTGTGACAGGAAAATTTCCAATAAATTGTCCACAAGTTTTCAAAGTTTTAAGAAAATCGGCATCGTTCTGTCATAGAGAATCGTTCTGCTATATAGAAGCGAAGAGAAAATGCCAAAAAATCAAAAGGTTTGGTTTTTTATGAGGAAAAAAATTGGTGGAAGAACATGAGCAAAAACATTCTTCTCTAATATTCTGATCTCACTAACCATCTACTATGGACAGTTAAATATCATGATTCACAGATTCATTATGACAGGCCATCCAACTACTGAGTTTTTTATATTTTTATTTAATGTTTTTTTTTTCATACATTCTTTCCGGTGAGATTTTTCTATTATTTTTTCTGTACAGAAAGCCAGACAAAAATATATCCGTTTGTTTTGTAATCTGTTATGTTCCTCGTGCAGAACTCCGTTTCTGTGTTTTCGGATAGTACATTTTCATATTCAATAGAATGTATTAAACATCAAATGAAAATTCAATAATTGTATATGAATCAATGTGATAAAAGGTTTTTAAATTAACTTTATGCATTAATCTTATTACTTTGTTGATATAAAAATGTAAGTTACATGTCACGTGCTTCATTTTCAAGACTATCCAGAGATTTATTTTGCTAATTTGTTGCAGGGAGGTGTACCATTGAAACCCAGATATTTGGCAGCGAAAATCCAAATATGTTAAATTACCTTGTAAGATTTTTCTGTTGATCAGTTAAAATTGAAATTTTGTAAAGAAATTGCATCTCATAAGATCTTTCGATTACGGGATAAAGAACTAAATCTGCATTTATTGTGCATTTAAAAAATATTTATGATATTAATTTTGTGAAATTTCTTACTGTGTGTAAAATCGTACAATAAAAGTTACGAAAATATTAAAATTACAAAATTACTGAAAATTACGAAAATTGCATTTTACAAATCATGTGATTTCGACGCAATTATACTACAGTGCCCATTGTTGAATTCAAGGGGTGTTCCGGGGGGCATTCCTCTCCGGAGCAATGAGATGTTCGCATGTTCCCCACGATGATTTGAGATTTTGTGTTTTCAGTGGTCAAAAAGTTCAATTTCCCCTTCACCCGAAACTCTATAATGTCCCCCCCCCCCTTCAGAGCCGCAGAAATCCCTCCCGGAGAAAAGTGTCTAAATTCAACACTGACAGTGCCTTTATAAGAAAGTCGTGCCATACAATTTTTTTTTCTTTTTTTTTTTTTACGGCGATCTAAAATCCGCAAAACCTTTGGTTTGGGAACTGTTTGGGTTCGAGAGATTGAACTGTACTTTTAATCGGTGAACGTGATTCTAAAAATGTTTAATTTTTTCATTGCATCGGATGAGATTTGTCTTAGTTTGTAAGTAGAACTGCATTATTTTTACTTTAAATAATTAAATATGACATCAAACATAATAGATCAAGGGCGACCTGGAATACGTTGGAATGGATCATTTTCTTCTGATGGACTAATGGATTCCATTACTATGAATCAGCCATTATAAATAAAGTGTTAGGTGAGGATGAAATTGTAGTCGTAAAAAGTTAGAATTCTGATTTTCTGGTCAGAATGGGGGAAAAATGGCCATAATTTTTTTCCCATTCTGACCAGAAAATCAGAGTTCTAACTTTTTAAGACTGCTCTTTCACCTTCATCTAATACTTCATTTATAATGACTGTTTCATAATAATGCAATTCATCAGTCCATCAGAAGAAAATAACTCGGTTAAAGCGGAAACTCGGTTAAGCGGGACACGGATAATCGGGACTCAACTGTAATATCATTACGGTCTGAACATCACAAAAGATGAAACTTACTGTTTAAAAATTAGCTAGTTTTTCTACTAATCAAGAGTATTTTAATAAATGAAACTCAAAAGTCTTATGCAGCAAAAAGTCAAGATAAACGCTCAAGTTTTGAATAGGTTTACATGCTCAGTGTAATAAGCTCAGTGTATATTGTTCATTGCATCGGATGAGATTCGACTTAGTTTGTAAGTTGCACTGCATTATTTTTACTTTAAAGAATTAAAACTGACATCAAGCACAATAGATCAAGAGAGGCCTGGAATTGTGCCACGCTGGGCTAAGTGAATAAGTTTTAACATTCTCTTTTCTTCAGAAAAAACGTTTAATGTCTTTTAAATGATGTTTAAATGAAATAACAAATTACGCTCTTCAAAGATTACATTTTATTTCTCGCTAAAAAAAAAAAATGAAGAAAGTATTAAATCTCCTATGCTAAATCATTGTGAAATATAAACATAAATTTGGAAAACTAAAATTGGAAATTCTTAGAAAGATACACAATCCTCTTTAAATAATTAGTAATAAGAATACTTCCTTCAAATACTGTATCAGACAAAAGTCAAATAAAACGCATATAAAAATTCGCCTTGTTAATGAATAATAAAAATTAATTTACTTTTGTTTGGTTCAAACTTTCTAAGTGTACGTTGATAAATATTTTATTAATTAACATTCTAGTAAATGAAATATAACAATCTTATATGACTTTGGAAATATTTTTCAGGTAACTTCCCTTCACATTTTTTTTAGGCTTACGACTGACAATTGTAGTAGCGCACATTTTAGCATGTTACAAATGGGATATTTAGAAGTTGTTTTTCTTTTAATTTTATTTTCTACAAAATTGGTACAAAGTTATATATAGAAATTATTGCACGTATATATGCGTACACTCTACAGTACAAACATGAATAAAAATCATTGTGGGCAAATAAATTCTTGATAGTCTTCTCCTTTATAGAGGACATTATTTTTTTTCTGCAGCCATATCCCTTAATCTTTTGAAATGCAGGAATTGAATGTCATCGACTGAATCTTGCCGTTGTAGCCATTCCATGGCAAATTCTTACGTTCTAGCAACAGTTGAGTTTACACACTGCTTGCTCTCTTTGCATTTGTTGACGATTTTATTATTCAGGATTAGGAAATGGCAGTTTAGCAGTTAACTTTCGTGATTTCCAGCCGAATTTATCTTACCACGTCTAAGGAAGTTTCACTTCAAAAATTTTGGAGAAGGCGGGGAAAAAACGTGTGGTTCTTGATCGATCCGGTTAATTGGACAATCCGGTTAATCGGCGGTCTACTGTATATCTATTAGAAAATATAGTCCTACTCAACAGTTTATCAGAAAACTTCCCTCGAAATTCGATGGATTCAAATCTTTATAAATGAAAAATTCTTACATATCTTAAATTCCACGGTCTTTTTAAAAGTTTGCAGAAAAAAGATCAGCGTTCACGAACTATCAATATAATATCATTACGGTCGGAACATCGAAAAAGTTTTAAATTATTGCTTAATAATTAGCTAGTTTCTCTATTAATCAAGAGTATTTTAATAAATGAAACTCAAAAATCTTACGCAGAAAAAAGTCAAGATAAATGTGCAAGTTTTGACCAGGTTTACGTGCTCAGTGTACCCTTTAGTCAGTAACCTTAATCGATTATATAAATAAAGTTTGGTGGAGATTACATTTTTACTTTTCTTAATATTTATTTTTTTAAGAACCTTTCAGGAATGTTTATGCTATTTTTGATTACTTTTTTATTGTATTTTATAACAAGTTCTATTCGAAGTAGACTGATAACAGCATTGTAAAGGCATAAATTGAAAAGAATTTGTGCATCATGACATCCGTCGGGTATTAGAAATCCTAAAAATCGATACACCTGGGCACTACACTTAACTATATGAACATCCATGTTACGGTTATTTTAATATTTGATATAGTATTATTGCGTTTTTTACGTATTCATTTATTTTGTATTAATTTCCTTTCAAGCCCGTTCCAGATATTTCCATGAGAGAAATTCAGTGATAAATGAGTTATAAAGACAATTTGTTTCTCTAAAACATCATTGTAAAAAGAAATTCCACAGGTGTAAGAGAATTTCCGTATCATTTACTTTAATTTCACTTGGCTTCAAAGAAGCTTACATTAACCTGCACGTGCCAAGTTCTTCAAATAGAACTAACAAAATAGTTCAAAAAACTACAGTGGGAGTAACACTGAATAATATGATACTTGTCTTAAACGTTTCCCTTAATTCTTTTAAACTCACAATAGTGGAATACACTACGAGTTATTGGTGTTGTGTTTTTTCCAGAAATTTTGAGTGGAATCAATATAAACTGATATATATATTTTTTAAATATTAATTGTGTGTGAAACTAAGATGGATATGGATTGCGTATAAACTTGTAAACAGACAATGTGTTTTTTATTCAAAAGGAAATATAAAAATGGGAACAAAGTATATTAAAGGTACAATTTTTTATTATTCTTAATGCAGTCAATTAGAGCAGCGGTTCTTAAACACTTAGTCACCACGGACCCCTTTTCGCATTTTCTCTGTGTTCGTGGAACCGCAGGATATAAGATTGAAATTCTTTGGAATATTGAGTATATGATATATACATATATACTAATACAAAGTCTACAGTAAAAACTGTGAAAATGTAACCTATGTCTATAGCTGAATACCGTCTTAAACGGAAAAAATTATGACCCTTTACAAAATAAATATACAAAAAAAGTTATACCTTATGAGACGGAAAAGTGTCTAAAATGAAGTTTTTCAGTTGTCTAATGATTCCATTTTTCCAAATTTTACTGTGTTATAAACTGTTTTCAGAAATTTTACTGTATTATAAACGATTTACGTAGTTTCTTTTAACAGCACTAGGGGGCTCGGCCCCTTACGAGCTACGCTAGCCAACCCCCGTTCAGACACCGCAGTCTCTAAAAGCACGCTAATTTGATCGGCTTTAAAAGGATTTTGGAAGATTGAATTATAATTTTAAAAAACAGTGGCGATCTCCCTATAAACGGGTTTCCATTCATTCCTCTTTGATTGGGGAATTTTAAGGAAAAATCAGCTGCTGTTAAAAGATACTATGGCTGTTTTCGTCTTTGATTAAATAAAATCAGTTAAACATTTCAAAATAAGCTAATATAAAATGAATTAAGTACACAGCCTTTGTCTCCCGGTATTTCTTAACAAAGCGAAAAGAAAGTTATTTTAAATGCATCGTTTTTAATCTGACGTAATTTTCACCAAACTTTTATTTCTCTTTTTAATATTTACGTGAAAATACTTTTATTAGAAATGAAATATTATTTGCGCTCTTCTAACAAAAATAGTTGAAAAGATAATCTCAAAATATCAAATAAATGTCTCGCGAAATTTTTAAATTTAAACTGTTTTGCAATATTATTTTTTGTTCATTTACGTAATAAGTGTAATGTGACGGAAATGTGACGTAATTTCTCCTATTTAAGACTTCTAATGCATGTTAATGAATTTATTATTTTACAATATCCTTTGTCTTTTAAAATTTGCGTGTAAATATAGTTTTTATGAAGTAATTTTCAATAAGTTCCTGTTTTTTATGCGTAATTATTTAATTCCAATTTGAAAGTTTTTTTCTGTTTATAATAGTCACGTGTAAATAAATTTTTAATTTGAAGCAAGCATTATTATTTGCGCTGTTTATACAGTTGGCAACAGTTTAAATTAATAAAATTTTCTAAAATCTCTCTATTCTAAAAAAAAGTAACTCCCGCTGTCACCGCCGCCGCCGCCGCCGCCGGTTTTGAATTTTTTGTGACCGGAGGTCTTTCTTCGTTAATATTAAGAAAAATAATGCATACAAAAATATGAAAATTGGTAGTATTATACAGAAATGTTTGATAAACACGCTGATGTAGACAGTTTTCAAATCGAAGAGTTATTTTAAGAGATATTTAATGCTAAAGTTGGACAAAATCGTTCCATTAAAAAAGTTTTATAGGAGCAAAAACTATACATCGGAATTTAATACTTTTTAGATCATTTTATACGTTATAATTTCCCGGTGTGCAGAATTAATATATTTTTTTAATTTGACTCATTTTTCGAGGTTTCATTTCTATTTTAAATTCAAATTTTCAGCATTTCGAGAGATATTTTTTTACTTATTTCAGAAAATTGTACTAATTTAACCTGTTGCCAAACTGTATAAACAACGGAAACAATAATGTTTGCTTCAAATTAAAAATTTATTTACACGTGACTATTATAAACAGAAAAGAAAAACTTTCAAATTAGAATTAAATAATTACGTATAAAAAGCAGGAACTTATTGAAAATTACTTCATCTATAACTACACGTGAATTTTAACAGAGAAAGGATATTGTAAAGTAATAAATTCATTAACATGCGTTAGAAGTCTTAAATAGGAGAAATTACATCACATTTACGTCACATTACACTTATTACGTAAAATGAACAAAAAATAATATTGCAAAATAGTAGTTTTAATTTAAAAATAGCGCGAGACATTTACTTGATATTTTGAGATGAACTTTTCAACTATTTTTTTTTTTTTTTTTTTTTTTTTTTGGACAGCGCAAATAATATTTCATTTCTAATAAAAGCATTTTCACGTGAATATTAAAAAGGGAAAGAAAAGTTTGGTGAAAATTACGTCAGATTAAAAACGATATATTTAAAATGTTTTATTTAAAAGGACTTTCTTTTCGCTTTGTTAAAAAATACCGGGAGACAAAGACTCTGTTTACTTAATTCATTTTATATTAGATGATTTTGAAATGCCATTGTATCTTTTACCAGCAGCTGATTTTTCCGTAAAATTCCCCAATCAAAGAGAAATGAATAGAAACCCGTTTATAGGGAGATCGCCTTTGTTTTTTTAATTATAATTCAATCTTCCAAAAAAATTCAATTAAAGCCGATCAAATTAGCGTGCTTTTAGAGACTGCAGTGTCTGAACGGGGGGTTGGCGAGCGTAGCTCGTAGGGGGCCGAGCCCCCTAGTAAGTAAAAAATATCTCTTGAAATGCTGAAAATTTGAATTTAAAATAGAAATAAAACCTCAAAAAATGAGTCAAGTTAAAAAAATAAAAGCAGTCTGCACACCGGGAAATTCTAACGTATAATATGATCTAAAAATGAATTAATTCCCATGGATAGTTTTTGCTCCTATAAAACTTTTTTAATGGAACGATTTTGTCCAACTTTAGCATTAAATATCTCTTAAAATAATTCTTCGATTTGAAAACTGTCTGCATCAGCGTGTTTATCAACCATTTCTCTATAATACCGCCGATTTTCATATTTTTGTATGCAATATTTTTCTTAATATTAACGCAGAAAGACCTCCGGTCACAAAAAATTCAAAACCGGCGGCGGCGGTGACAGTGTAAGTTACTTTTTTCTAGAATAGAGAGATTCTTAGCTTTTCTTTCATCTTACCCTCAAGACTTTTTTTCCGGTTCCAGATAAATAAAAAGTTACATTGTAGATGAAATCTTTGCGGAATTCTTGAAAATATGTTGAAGACCCTTTGGGATCTGCGGACCATAGCTTGAGAACTGCTGAATCAGAGTTTCAAATATTAATTTAAGCATAAATAACTTTCTAAATAAATTAATTAGTACGACCTACCCATATGTGTTAGTAATATCTTGGATATAAAGAATGTTTATTTAAGGGAATGGTGGGCTTTAAAATAAGCAAAGATCGGGCAAAAATATGAATTTTTGTTGGGTTTAAGTTAGGTAAAATTTTAAAAATATCAATATAATGTCATTTTCTTGGCAAAAACTGCGTTTTCATACTTGAAAATAACATATTATAATGTATTAGATGCATTTTTCTCACAAAATTTTTTTCACAATCTATACTTCTGTAAAAGGCTTTCTATGCATATAAAGTTTAATCCGAAATTTTCAATATGTCTAACGTCTAAGGGATAATCTTGATATATACACCGCGTCCCAAAAGTTTAGAGAATCAATGAAATTTGTATTAACATAAAAAGTAATAAGGTACAATTAAAATTCGTGGGATAGGTAATAAATAAAAGCAGTTTTTTCTGATATACACATATAAATTATGATCAAAGGTTTGAAATTATAAAATATACATTAAATTATATAAAAATGTGCTGTCCCAAAAGTATAGACAATTGTAATTTTTTTGGGTTTTACATTTATAAAATAACTAAAACTTACTTTTAATATTTAATTGTATTGCCACGACACTTTATAACATCAAATACACGTTGTTCCATGGAATTAACTAATCAGTGCATTGCAGAAGGGGGTATTTCATACCACGCTTTGTCAATTGCAATTTTTAAGTCATTTACACATGTATATTGCTTTCCATTTTCATATATTTTACGAGATAAGATCCCCCATATATTCTCCATGGGATTCAAATCTGGACTAAGTGCTGGCCAGTCTAATAGTGTGATATTGTTTTATCTAAACCATGTTTTCGATAATGTGGAGGTATGGATGGATGCCCCATCTTGTTGGAAAACACAGTCCGGTCCTGTTAGCAAATCCGTAATTGGAGGTAAATTGGTACGTAAAATATCCTGATAATCCTCTGATTTCATTTTTCTGCCCATAAATCCTAGAAATGTTTGGCCGTTGAAAGGATATCTTCCCCAGGTCATTATGGATCCTCCGCCTTGTTGCCTGCTGAAACAGTTCTTGGTTTCTTTTCTTAGGTCATGAAGGTAACATTTATGAACATCAGGGCCATCTAAATTCCATTTCTTTTGATCACTGAAGATGACAGAAATCCATTTTTCACTGTATAACATATGCTTTCTAGCCCACTTTAGACGTGCATCATTATGTCTCTGCTTTAAGCAAGGTTTTGCTTTCATTCTCCGGTAAACAATATTTTTTGAAGCTTTAATTCTTCTGTGCACAGTAGTTTTTGAAATTCTGGAATTTGATGCAATTTCACGCAAGATAAATTATCAACTGAAGCCATTTTTAATAAAATTCTATCATCACGTAACTTTGTTTTCTTTGGTCTCCCGAGTCGCTTTCTAGTATTCCATGTTCGACCTGAGCTCAAAACTCTATAAATACTGGTCAAGAATCTTTTTATTCTTCTCGATATTTGTACAAGATTTTGTCCTTGCGCGTTTTAAATGCATAATCTTAATAATTTCATCTTTAGAAATTTCTTTAGAACGTGTCATTTTTATCAGAATATGCAGGAAATGTCTTTTCCTAATCACAAACAAAACAATACATTTGATTCCACACAATTTCAATAAATTATTATGCTAAAATACAGCAGACGATATTTCAATTAAAGTGAAAAATTATTCTGCATTTATAGAAGCAGACGAAAATAAAAATATTTTATTTTGTGAACAAAAATGTAAAAGAAAACATGTAATGTTGTATTGTGTCTATACTTTTGGGACAGCGCATTTTTATATAATTTAATGTATATTTTATAATTTCAAACCTTTGATCATAATTTATATGTGTATATCAGCAAAACTGCTTTTATTTATTACCTATCTCACGAATTTTAATTGCACCTTATTACTTTTTATGTTAATGCAAATTTTATTAATTCTCTAAACTTTTGGGACACGGTGTATTACAACACACTTATGCTTCCGTTTTGGAACATTTGGTTAAGGAGGTTCGCAAGTGAGTAATCTATTAACATGTGAATATTTAAAGGAAATTCGATTTCGTACCAGTTGTTTCTATTTATTTATTTATTTAATAACCCTGCCTTATTAAAAATGGATGTTGAATTGTAGTAACCTTAGCTGCATAAATTTTTCTTTTGGAAGTATTTTTTTTAATTATATTTAGGGTTAGATGCCAGAAATTGTTAAGAGAAATTTTTTGCTTTACTTATTAGCAGACTTCTGTGATTAATAATAAGATCTTACAATCTAATAATAATACATATATCTGAAGTAAGCCCCTCGAAGTTGCTTACGCTGTTCAGCACTGTGATTGTAAAAGCTGAATATTTATATTTAAATATAGAGGTTGCTTGGAACTGATCTATTTATTAAAAGGGAAATTTTAATTGATTCATATATGTTTCTCTTCGCAGCGTGGGGTTAATCTTTTAATGAAGGATTTTTTATTTTGTTCGGAAAAAATTATATTTGAGTTTATTTTTGTTAATTATTCGCTAGAAATATAGTGAAAAAATATATTTATGTTTCTGTTGGACATAATTTCATAATGTTATTTCTGAGTTGCATAATAAAAATTGCTCAAAAAATTATAATTTTAAATTATGTGCATACTTACTTTAAAGTGTTTACACTGCCCAATAACAACTATTAAACGATATAATAATTTTTATAATGCTTTTAATAGTTTGCAGAATTAATAATGACTACCTTATAAAGATAGGTAAAAAATGCCAGTCGAGCACACTGCAAACAGTATTAACAAAAGATGCTATAACCTCCCCGTGATAAGAAATCAGAAAAAAATAAACAGACTTGATGACCTTAACCCATTTATGCCTGGCGTCCCATTTTTGGGACGCTTCGAATTTTAATAAATTTTATAATCTTCTTATTATTTACAACATGAAAATCGCATGAAGTAATTGTATAAATGTCTTTATCTATTACCGAGAGATGACAGCATAAGATTTATATTTATTTGCTTAAATGAAGACTTTTATTCGGTGTTTATGGATTTTTCATTTTTTAGATAGCGAAATGTAAAAAGTAAGTTTATTTGCTTTTTTTATATCAGGATCCAAATAAATAAGTCATAATCTTAGCTTGTAGACTTCTTTGAAATACGTACAGTCATTCAGGGTAACTTTGAACCATGGGGTGTAACTTTGCAGTGTAACTCCTTTGGGTGTAACTCCTATTTTTCAATATTTTTGACTCTAAAAGACTAAATAAACTCCAGAACTGTCCTCTGTTGGCAAAGTTCTAAACTGGGATTTCTACTCTTTATTTTAGAAAATAAATTAGCAACATTATTCGCAATTAATTGCATCATCTATTTTTATGAAGTACTGTTTTCAAGTTAATTTTGAATGCTGTTTTGAAGTTGTTGTAATCCAATTAAATTTTCATGGTAAGTAACAATATACTCATTTATCAGACATATTATTATCTGAATGTTGTAAATGTGTTAATATTTTGTGATTATTTATTTATTAATAGTTAATAAAGTGTAAAATAAGAAGGCACTAACATTTTACCACATTTTCAGGGTAACTTTGAGCCGGCTCAAAATTATACTGATGTTTATAATTTACTAATTATAGGTGCTACTGTCAAAAATTTCTCATATTTGCACGTATGTTTTATATAAATGCCGAAAGTGTGCATTAGATATAACATGTAAATATTTTTCAAATATGTGTAAAATACATAAAATTCATTTAAAGGCGTTATTCGGAGCGGAGCTATTCAAATTTGACATTTCATGCATTCGACATTTTTTATTCTTGTTTGAATAATACTAGTACTAGTTATGTATTACTGTAACTATATGGATATATTATTGAGTTAAAACATTGAAAATTGTTTTCACTGCATTTTTATGTTCTATATGAACAATAAACATGTTTTGTTTTTTTTTCTAAATATTCATGGTTCTCTTATTCCACTTTTCTTATGCCTAATATTTGTTGTAATATCATAAATTATACAAATCTTGTGATGTTGGGAAATGTAAATTCGGAGTCTTTACATATCTGAAAACATTTTTTGAGGTTCAAAGCTGTCCTAATTATAATACTTTTTTTATAATGAATTATTTTAGATAATATTTATCATATGGTTCAAAGTTACCCTAAATAGCTGGGTAACTTTGAACCAGGTTAAAAATTCATTTATTATTGCTTTTATCATTATTATTCCTTAATTTTTGATAGTCATACAATAATTTAGGATCATTTCTTCCCTTTTATGCCCCTAGTTGCAAGAATATTCTCAAAATAAGAGTTTGGCATGTGAAAATAGAGAAAATGCGGATCAAAGTTACCCTGAATGACTGTATTTTTTTAAATTGCGAAATTATATGTTCAAGCCGATTTTTTATGTTTGTTTGTAACGTACAAAGTATAGGGCGCTAGGTGCAAATGGGTACATATTTCTATTAGTCATTTAGAGGACAGTTATTTATGTAAAGTCCTTTTCAAGGTGATTTTGAAGTAAATTGTTTTTTATCCTCAAATACGATTATACTTAATTTATTATTAATAATACTTATAACGTTATTAGTCTTTTAAAAGAAATATAACTTTTTAATGATTTATAAAAATATTAATTATAGCATATAATATCCAATTTAAAAGCTTAACTTATGTAAATTTATACAAAACATATAATTATGCATTTTTCCACCTGTGGATATTGCCATATTTAGTACGTTTACATTTTATCAAATAAATACAAAAATATTTTAGCGTAATTTTTTTTAGTCTTTTTCCAGTTCATTTTGAAAATTTTAAAGTGATTTTACCAACAAATTTGTGAAAACAAAAATTCAGGCATAAATGGGTTAAATGAATGTTATCACGTGTAAGTAACACACAATAGTTCACCAATAGACCAACAGAAAGCGCCAAACGGGAAAAAAAAAGAGCGTGTAACTCCTGAGTTACACTATGCATTTAAGGGCTAATAAAGTTCTTTTGAGTAAGAAAATGCAAAACTAGAAAAATGTCTTATTGGTATAACATATAAGTAATGAAAAGTAAATTTAAAGTCCACCGTCCGTTTAAAACCTCGTTATCCCGACACTCTAATGTCCAGAAAAAAGTGTCGTCATAAGCGGAGTGTCGCAGTAACCGGGGTTGAAGAAAAATATGTTTATAAAAAGCTGTATTTTTAATTAATGTAAGACAATTTTAAATTCATAACTGTTCTTGCAGTTTTAAGCAGTAAAACAGTTAAACAAATAATTAAACAATTAAACAAAATGGATACAAAAACAAAATTGAAAAGAATAACAATTAGATTTATGATGACTTGTTTTTTTATTGTTGTATGAAATATTCATGAATTAAGGTTTGCTTATCCCTAGATGTGCTTCCTACAATTCTTTTTTCAATATTATACAATGAATTGTAATCAATATTCGTTGTTTCAGAAACGGATCTTAGATAATTTCTGATCGTTTCAATGCAATGCAATGCTTCGGTTTTAGTCAGATGAAAAACGTCGTGTAACCACAAGAAAGCTCCATTTATTCAGATAAAGGATTGAATTAAAATTTCTCATTTATCTCAATAGGTATTTTAGACAATTTTACAATTTTGTGAAAAGTTTGGCTAAGACAATTTTTACTGCTTAATTTCCGTGCTTATAAGATGAATTATGAAAAATGGACAAATTTCCTAAACCGTCGGGATATCCGGACTCGGAATTTATTTAACGACGTAAAATCCGGAGCTTATTTACATTAAAATTATATAAAGGGAATCGGGACTTAGAAAAACTGACGTGATAAACGGAGTGACATGAAAACCAGGTGTCGGGTTAACGAGGTCCGACTGTATTTTAAAAAAGGTATTTTGTTTTTCTTTCCTTTTTTCTTTCTTTTATTTATTATTATTTTTTTGTGTGTGTGTGTGTGAAATAATCTTCCGAATGTTAATACGTCATATATGTATACTTTATAAATATTATTTCAATTTTTTAGAAGCAATTAGAACTAAATTCTGAGTTTCTGGTCAGTGTAGGATTATTATAAATTATTCTAGAAAAGTCATTTTAAATGCGTGTAAAATCTTCTTAAAGAATTTCATGCTCTTTTCTATAGATGTAAGCATTCTTTCTATGCTTGGTAGTTTCATTGTAAAAATTGTATACATTTTAAATACAGGGTGTTTCAGCACAGAGGTTACATAGTTTCAGGAGAGATAGAGTACACCTGGAAGATGGGAAATCACATAACAATGCATGGTCGGAAACGCTTTCCTGGCACGGTAGTGACGACACAAAACACAAAAAAGGAAGAACATGAACAGGGTGAAAAAAAATCATGTTTTTTATTCTTAGTACAGAAAAAAAATAAGAAATAAAAACAAAAGGAGAGACAACGATCGTCATCAAAGAAGATGCTCGAAATTACAAATTCGGGACGTTATGCAGGTGTCACCTCTCCGACGTATTGAAGATCTAATGTTCTCGAAAATACCGAGCGTGTCGTGGGCTTCTCCAGCAGCTGAAACGATGCTTGCAACAGGTTTCTTAGCATTGTCCCAGCATTTTTGCGGTACTAAGAATAATAAACCTGTTTTTTCAGCCTGTTCGTGTCCTTCCTTTCTTGTGTTTTGTGTCGTTACTAGTGTTTCCAGGTGTCCCGCGTAAATGAGGGCCCCAAATGCCCTGGACACCACTAATTTCTCGCGGTTTCTTTCGCCGTCTTTAATCGCAGATGATTTTGCCATTAGATAAGGCGAAGAAAAGTACTTTAAAATACTGATGCCCAGATCATTTGGTGATCCGATTTACGCAGGACACCTGGCAATGTCGTTGCTACCGCGACAGGAAAGCTTTTCCTACCATACATTGCTATGTGATTTCCCATCATCTAGGTGTACTCTATCTCTCCTGAAACTTTGTAACCGCTGTGCTGAAAACCCTGTATATGTAGGTGCAGAAAAGTGTATACAAACAAAATAAAATAAGAATACGCTAATACTCGAAAATTAACAAAATTTGAATCAGTAGGTCCCCATTTATATTCGAAGTAAATCATTTTCCAATAATAAAAAACAAAATTATATATAAATTAATTTGAATAAATTTCTTTATAATGTATATATTCATATTTGTTGATGATAATTTGTATTGGTTTATAATGGTTATATATATTTATATATACAGGGTGTTCCAAGATTATTGGGACAAACTTTAAAGGGAGGTAGGGGACATCACATGGATTGAGAATTGCATAGCAACCCATGACCGTAAACGTCATCGTACGCCACTAGATGGTGCTGTTCACGAGAGCACTGGAGAGGAAATAGCTGCTCGCAATCATTCGAGCAGTAGTCGACGAGAGAAGAACATGCACCATTTTACGGACAGGGAGCTGGCAGACATTCACTTCGCGTACGGATTGGCTAGAGGCAATGCACCAACAGCTCAAGACTGTATCGAGAACGGTTCCCACAGAGAGATGTACCGGACTGCCGGATGTTTTCGAATGTGCATCACACAATTTGCATGAATAACTTACACTACTACGTCCGTAAAATGTTTTATGTTCTTCTCAATGCGACCACTGCTCGAATGATTGCGATAAAGCAGATATTTCCTCTCAAGTGCTCTCGTGAACAGCACCACCTAGTGGCATACTATGACTTTTCCGGTCATGGGTTTCTATGCAATTCTCAATCCCTGTGATGCCCCCTACCTTCCCTTAAAGTTTGTCCAAATAATCCTGGGACACTCTGCATGTATATATATACATACATACAGTGTGTGTAAAAACTATAAGGACAGCAAAAATTTTGATAAATTGAAAATGCGACAAGTGAAATGGTAATTTAATGTTGATCATAAAGTGGAAATACTAATATAAAAGTCAACAGCATGTATCTGTGTCCTTTTTATTGCGAAAAAATCATAATTATGCAAAAAAACGCTATTTTTGACTGTGTAAAAACTTTAAGGACACCTGTATTTTTTTTATAGAAATGGTATATATAATTATTATTAGGGATTGACCGAAACAGGTTTTTAATGCTGAAACCGAAACCGAAACCAAATTTTGGAGATCTTCCTATTTTCGGCCGAAAACGAAAACGAATATGTTCAAAAACTTTTTTAAAGTAATTAAATTGTATGTATTATAGTAATTAATAAATACATAAATATATTATTAATTAATTAGACGTACTTATTAAATATGCATAATAATTTATTAATTATGCGTATTTATGAAATATACATAATTATTAATTAATTATACGTGTGGCCCAAGTCTCTGTGATTTAGATTCAAAACTTTTTTTTTCATATAAAATAAAACGTAATTAATTCATCAACTACACAGAGAGATTTTCTAATGATACGAATTTCATTTAATAAAAAAATAGTTTAGTTTTATGTATACACACCTGGATTTATCTTTTATAATGATTTCTGTAAATGATCATCTGTTATACTTGAACTTTCTCAAAGAGTATTCGAAACTCTTCTGCGGTTTCAAACTGAAAACTTTCTATTACTGTTATGTCTGCAGCTTTTAATGAGCACGTTAAAAAGTTTAGTTATATATACATTGCTTTCTTTATAATTGGCATTCAAGTCTTGAGTAAGTCATGACTGATAATTACAAACAACGAAGTTCGTAGCAATAAATAGTCTCATTTGAGCCGGTCGACAAAGCTCAAATCGATGAGAAATGTTAAAAATTTCCGACGGAAGAAACGAGATTTTCGGAATACTGATATTTTCGGTTGAGTTTCGGTCCAAAAACTGAGTTTCGTTTTCGGCGAAACTCAGATTTTGGATCTGAGGCACAGAGAGACAATTTGGGCCACATGTATAATTAATTAATAATTATGTATATTTCCATAAATACGCATAATTCATTAATTATTATGCATATTTAATAAATACGTATAATTAATTAATAATATATTTATGCATTTATTAATTACTATAATACATACAATTTAATTACTTTAAAAAAGTTTTTGGACATATTCGTTTTCGTTTTCGGCCGACAATAGGAAGATCTCCAAAATTCGGTTTCGGTTTCGGCATTAAAAACCTGTTTCGGTCGATCCTTAATAACAATTATCTATACCATTTTTATTAAAAAAATACAGGTGTCCTTAAAGTTTTTACACAGTCAAAAATAGCGTTTTTTTGCATAATTATGATTTTTTCGCAATAAAAAGGACACAGATACATTCTGTCGACTTTTATATTAGTATTTCTACTTTATAATCAACATTAAATTAGGGTAATTCCGGGATTTATGCCGCACATTTTTTTTGAATTTGTGTATAACGTCTCATGGTGGACATGAAATAAAAAAAAAATCATGCTGTGCTATTTAATGTTACATATACAACGCGTGTATTGGGAAAAAAAATTCAAAACAAATTATTAATATTTTTTAACATTTTTTTCTAAAACTTTACATTGCGGCGCGTCACCCGTACATTCAGGCTGAGACGCCGCACTTGTGCGGTAATTATGCCGCGCTTGTAATAAGAAGAGAATGAAGTTATAAATAAAAATGTTTAAAAAAAATATTCATATCTGGACTATAATTATGGATGTAATACCAAAACGAAACTAAATGAGTACAATGAAACGTATTAGTAGATTCAAATTAATAATTGTTGCCTACTTTCACTATTAAAATTATCGACTTATTTTCTTTTTACATTAAATTTTAATTGTTATTTCAGAAACAACGTAACATCAATGTATTAGATAGGGACAAGGAAAAAAAATCAAATTGTGTTTACATAATTTATTTGTTAACCCTTTCGGGATAGGTGGCTTTTACACAAATTTTATTCGGTTGGTACCACTTTTTTAAAAGAAGTTACCTTTACTTAAATAATCATGAAAATGCTCTAATTAAACAAACAAAATATTACTTTTCTTTTTTACTGGTCACAGAAACAAATTTTGTAAGCTCTTTATGAAGATGCTTATATGCACCTATGGTCCCGAATGGGTTAAGAGATGGACTTCAATCCACAGAAAAAAAATCGAAAAAGTACAGTCTTTATGTAACTGCATTTAAACACATGATGTAACGAAGCCAATTACACTTCCTCTTTTTTGGAGTAGTTTGCAAAGAACATCTGCGTTACGCGTAATCCAATTTTTCATTATTATCATCTTGACTTGCATCTTCCTTGCCATTTTTATTTTTTATTTCCCCCCTTTTCTCCTTTGGTTTTAGTAAACTTGATAACATGCCTAACATGGTTAGTCTGTGCAAAAAGAAAAGAAAAAGTTAAAAACACTTAATCATCCCGTACAAAAGAAACTGCGGCATGTATACCGGAATAGCAGTGCGGCATGTATCCCATTTTACATGGTGCAGACGTCGGCCATCACAGTTACTTGCCATCGCTAAGGGGAATGGCGTAATCATACACACAGTACTCTATACAAACGCTACAATTAGTTTTGACATCGAAATCATGCATGCATTTATTAATTAGTGTATGAAAAGTATTTAAACATAACGTCTTTAAAAGTTTGGACAGTGAAATCATGCAGTTACGTCAAATTAAGTATTGTACTTCTGCAAGTAAATATCGAAAGGGGTTCATGCTATACACTCGTTAAACTAATCTCATTGCGCACCTATACTGTGCGTTGACAACCATCTATCGATAATTACAAGAAATAGAAGGGGTGCGGCATCTTTCCCGTATGCGGTGACTCTCCCGGAGTTACTCTACCATTTCATTTGTGGAATTTTCAATTTATCGAAATTTTTACAATTTTTTGCTGTCCTTATAGTTTTTACACACACTGCATATATATATATGAAAAACTCTTCACACAAAGATATGTATTTGTATCGATTAAAATTTCAAATTAATAATAATAATAATAATAATAATAATAATTCAGTTTTCATGTATAACATACTGTGAAGCTTGTGTAACCTATTATTTACTTAAAATTTTCTCGGAGTCTCCAAATGATGTATATAATACACATAAGAATTTTTATGACTGCACTGTAAAAAAAATAATGCCAGTTTTCCGGTAGGAATCGGAAAAATAGTTGCCCTTATCGTACCGGAATAATTTCCAACCCAGCTCGGAATAAAATCCGTAAAATACCGTTTTACTAACTACTTTTTTATTTTTACGCATTTTACTCCGAGCTGAGTCGGAAATTATTCCGGTACGATAAGGGCAACTATTTTTCCGATTCCTACCGGAAAACTATCAGTATTTTTTTTACAGTGTGAAAAAATAAAAATTCATCCAAAATGTACACCAAAGCAAAAATATTTTTGTAAGTTGTTCTTAAATAAATTACACTGAAAAGTGTGACTGCAAGTACTTGTGGGTCAAATGGTAATTTAAACAATATGAAACTCCAAAACGAAGAAAAGAAATTTGACATAACATATAAATAAATAAATTAGTAAATTTGAAGACTAACTAAATCCGTGACATCGGAAATTACATGTAGTCGGTGATTTGACATAGATTTTCTTGCATAATAGAAAATTTGGCGCACGTAATATATGCGTTAAAAAATTACTAATCAGCATACATCACGCATTGTCATTCCCTTAGGTTAAAGGACATAAACAATGCTAAGGATTCTGTTTTTGAAAACATTATGAGTATAATTTGTAGGTACGCCTAATGCTTTAGGAACTATCTCAAAACAACAGAACTGGGTCTTCAACTTTGTTTTCATCACGCGTGTACCGATTTTGATTTAAAAGCTACGACTTCAATAGGTTCTATTTACAGCATTATTTATAAAAGAAAATGTCTTTTTAATTTTAGCAAATGAATTATTCTCAGCATTCTATTGCAAATAATAAGGTTGTAAGGTAGGTTATTAGCTAGACTGGATACATAAATAAACTTTGAGCCAAAGGGAAATTCTGTAATTTGTAATTAATATATACACAATATTTTTATTTCACTGTAAGAAATTGGAGGTTTGAAAATTAGTCTGTTTAGCGGAACTTCTATCTAGTGTGTTTTCTAAATAACGATTATTTTTTATCATCTTGAATGAGGAGTTAGATACCTTTTAAAAGGTCCAAAAATTCATTCGTCTAATAACTTATATTAAAATTTCATTCTTTAGGAACATTTTAAAAGGAACTCCGAACTTTCAACAGTTTAAACTCTTTTTATCTGATTAATTGTAATTTTACCTTTAAAGTCAATTTTCTCAAAACTGTGATCTTGGTCATTTTGCGCATGATTATGCAATAGCTGTATAGAATGTCACGAAATTTTGACTGAAGGTATAAACCTTACATACGCACAAAATGACCTACTATTACTAATTATTATATTTTTCCAGTGTAAGTCGTTTTAAAAACGTGTTATATCTCTACTCGAGAAAAAAAATTTTGGCTCACTGGGACAATTCAAAGATGGGTGCGGAATGCATTCTTATTTTTAAAAATCTCATCAGGAAATTTTAATTTTAACATCATTTGTCTATGTACTTTTCTTAAAGAATGTGTCTTTCTCTCTTAGTAGTCAAAATATTTCTAAAACATATACAGGATGTCCATTATTAAACGACTCTATTTTAAAGTTTTCTAAAGATGAAACTCTTGTTCAGAATGTTGTGAAATTTTGTGGAAGACATAATAAAAAAGAAAAGTGCCCAGCTAAACTGATGGCATTGAGCTCACAGACTATTCACACTAATTGTATATTATACTCTTATTTTAAAGAATAATGCCACTCAAAAAAATAAGTGAAGGGGAATTAGCACCCGTTTCCCCCTTTATACTTAACCAGTCAACCTCCAAATCTAATCAGGGAAGCTCCTTATCATAATAAACCGGTATACCAAATTTGGAGCAAATCGAATAATCTTGCAAAAAAAAAAAAAAAAAATTATCTAAATTAAGGGGGTGGACTAACCCCCTTTATCCTTAACCAATGAATCGCCAAAACGAATCATGGAAGCTCCTTAACATAATAAACCGGTATACCAACTTCGGAGCAAATCGAATCATTCTGCATGAAAAACCCATTTATCTAAATTAAGAGGGGCGGGCTAACCTCCCTTTTCCTCCTTTACCCTTAACCAATGAACCCCAAAACTAATCAGGGAAGTTCCTTAACATAATAAACCGGTATACCAAATTCGGAGCAAATCGAGTCATTCTGCATGAAAAACACATTTATCTGAATTAAGGGGAGTGGACTAACCCCGTTTTCCCCCTTTATCCTTAACCAATGAACCCCCAAATCTAATCAGGGAAGTTCCTTAACATAATAAACCGGTATACCAAATTCGGAGCAAATCGAATCATTCTGCATGAAAAACCCATTTATCTGAATTAAGGGGGGTGGACTAACCCCGTTTTTCCCCCTTTATCCTTAACCAATGAACTCCCAAAACTAATCAGGGAAGCGCCTTATCACAGTGAACCTAGGAAAAAATTTTGAAGCAAATCGGATGTTTCTATCAAGAGTTATCGCGTTACGTACATACGTACGTACGTACATACATACATACATACATACATACATACATACAGAACGGGCGGGCACATTAGCTCTCAGGCTTTGATAGCCTGTGAGCTAATAAAAGTATGGGAATTTGTTTCAGCGAAAAAAAAATAGGTCAAAATTTCGTCGCCACAGGGTGTTTTTTAACAAATTACACATTTAGCATACATTTACAATAGTTCAGAAATTTTATTACAACCAAACATGTTCTGCATGACTTTCATCATTTTCAGATACCATCTGGAATCGTAAGATAGCATGTTCCACAGTTGACCGCAGTGTATTCTTGGAAATGCTAAGAGAATGTCGTGAAATGCTGTCTTTTAAATCACCTAAAGTTAATAAATAAAATTTTTTAACTATCGTAAACGCATGCTAAATGTGTAATTAATTAAAAAACGTCATCTGGTAGCAAATTTTTGAATCTTTTTTTTTTTTTGTTTTTTTTTTTTTTTTTGTTTTTTTTTTGTTTAAGCAAATTCTAATCCCTTTATTATGTTTTTCACAGAACTTCACAACCTTATGAACAGTAGTTTTGTCTGTAGACAACTTTAAAGTAGGGTCATTTAATTGTGAACCCTGTACGTAATTTGATTTAAAGTGTTAAAATACAATTTTAAATCGTAAAAGAAATTTAAACATATTGATCCCATATTTCTCAAAAGAAAAATTTAAAAATACAAATATATAAGGAATAATAAATAATATTCGTTTATAAATTACTATCCTCAACAATGTAAAATAACAAACTCAAGAGTTCAATTAATAGATACACAGTATCGTATGGGAAGAAAAGCATAACATGAGGAACGTGGAGAAATCGCAAAATGACTATGGGGCTATTTTCTCGTGAAAGGAAGATTTTAAAAAGCTGGAAATAAAAATCAGCGAGAGAGATTGGCTGTTCTATACTTGATATCTTATCAAGAAGGTCTGAAATCGGTTCTATGCAAACAAAGGGTTTGTGACGGAATTCTGGGTGAATTCAAGTATCTATACTTACGAATGTACTACGTAATTGATGTATATGAATTATCGTGGTCAACTCATCATCTTACTTGTTCGAGTAAGTAATAAACCGGCAGGCGGCAGGACAGACAATCACCTCATCGAGTTGAAGGCTGAAATTCCAGGATTGGTTAAAACTTGATTCGCATATTAAAACTCAACTGGTCTGCCAAGTCATATCTTGGTGGAAAACACCTGCAAACCCGATTTTAGTGGTTGACTGGTAGGTTTACCATTGTGTTTTCCTGCTCCCAGTCCTCCATGTTTTCATACCTTTGGGTGCAGGAAAACACAATGATAAACCTACGAGTCAACCACTAAAATCGGGTAAGAAGGTAGTTTCCACCAAGATATGATTTGGCAGACCAGTTGAATTTTAATATACTAATCGAGTTCTGTCTAATCCTGGAATTTCAGCTTTCAATTCGATGAGATGATTGTCTGCGCAGCCGCCTACCGATCTGTAAAAGTACTGTATAAAATTACAAAGTCAAGAGATGTATTCATTTGTCGTTATAAATCGAGTCAATTTTTAATTATAAGTTCTACATAAATATATCAGTCAATTGTCGGCTATACGCAAGGAAATAATTATTTATATCCATACACTGCTTGAGCAACTTAGTACAATAATGAAAATCTAGTGATAAATTATTACAACAAAATACATTTTATCAGCATATCAGCTGTCAATACAATGAAGAATGAACTCCGATGTTTAGCTTGTAAATTTCGGCTCAAAGGCGGCTGTAACTATTAATGTCTCTCACATTTATTCCAAGATAAAATACAATTAATATCTGATAAGCAAATAAATCTTAAAATTAATAACACGAGATGTAAAAGGAATAAACATGACATTTAATATTCGAAACGCACGGACTAATAGTTCGTAAGCAACTTGACCCATTAATTAACAATCATTATGTGTGTGATATGTACATTCGTAATAAACTTAATTTACTCTAATTGAAGACTATACAAGACTGTTTGATGAGGAAATAGAATCTTTGAAGTTCAATAGCAGCCAAGAGGCAAGCTAATATGCTGTGAGCTAAAACAGATTTCTAGAAAAAATCAGGAAGATTAAGAAATAAAAGTTATGGTTATCAGGTCTTTTGCGGTTCTAATATGGTTTTTGATTCTACATCAACAGTAATTAATATTATTCTTTGATTTCATTATGTCATCAACCACTTTCTAGCAGTGATAAATTTAGGAGGTGGCCCGAGGGGATAAAAATGTTCCCCCGGAAGATTTGAGATTTCGTATTTGGTAATAGTTAAATAATGTAATTTCCTCCCGGAACTCCACATTGTGCCCTCCTCCCCACTCGTAGCTGCAAAATTGCACCCCGAACAAAAATGTCTGAATACAACAATGCTTTCTGAGTGTCTGAGAATGTACTGCATGCTTTCACTGTTATTAAAGAATCAGTTCTTTAAACCAGGGGTGTCCAACCCGGCAATCGCGTGCGCCATGGTGCCCTTTGAAGAAATTCTTGCGCTTTTCCGAAAAATTTTTTGACTAACTTTTTTTAAATATAAAATCGATTTTAAAATGCTTAAAAATTAAAAACATTTAAATTATCATTGCTTGAATGTTTTTATAATTCAGCAGAATCAAGGTTTTTGGATTTTTACCCTACCAAAGTTGTGAAGATGAACCCCTTTCAGGGAAATATAATTCTTAATATACTATGATTTATGCTTTCTCTGCAGTCTATTTGTACACGGGCGTGACTATCACTATGAGATGAATGTGTATCACATAAGAGGTTATGTGCCTTTCGAATATTTCGCGTTACTACGCGTTACTTCGCGTTACTTCGCGTTACTCGCGTTACTACGCATTTTAAAAGTTTTCATTTTTAATCCATTAACATTTGTATGGTTTTCTATTGTAGACAGCATTAAGGTTTTTGGCCTCTTATGCTAATTTTTATTTTTATTTATTTATTTATTTTTTTTTTGAGATAAGCCCGATGGTGTACTCTTACAAAAACCTGATGGTATACGCTATAGGTAGAGATTATACAATCGAAAGTATACCCTATAGCTACGGAGAGTACCCGGTTATCTAGAAGATATACGACCTATACCACCGCATACCCTACACTACATTACTGGATAAACCCCTCTCAAGGAAATATAATTCTAAATTTACTATTATTTATATTGTCTCTGCAGTTTGTTTTACACGGGCATGGTTAATTACTGTGAAATGTATATGCTTCATAAAAAACAATTGTGTATCGCTAACACTACCAAAATGAGATAATATTGAATGTTTCCAGTGATGTTAATTGGCGCCCTTTATTATTTGCCAATAGCTGAAGTGCACCTTTGATAACTAAAAGGTTGGACAGGCCTGTTTTAGACTGTTAAGGCGACACAAGACTGCTAAAGCTTAAAACTGGTCGATTTTTAGAAATAACATATATGCAAGAACAGTATTTTTTGGGCTTTTCAAAGCAAACCCCACGAAGAAATCCCGATAATTATGCTGGTAACGATTAAAAATGTGTCAAATGTTTTCTACGTAAACAATGATTAAAAGGATTAATAGATATTTTATTTTTTTCGGAATAATACTTATTAAATCGATATCCGAAATATTTCGGCAATCGATAAACCGATTTCCTTCGGGATCTTTTTTTCTCTCTAATAAAAGATCACGTATTTGGAGATCACATTTGAACGTATTTTTTTTTTTTTGTGTGTAAGTTCGATTTCCGACCAATCTATTGCTTCCAGAGAAAATAATTCTGAATTACTTTGGAACCACAATTAAATATTTATACATAATTATTTAAATTTAAGACAAATGTTAATAAAAACAGGTTTTTGCTATATATATATTTTTTTTTTATGTATTTATAGCATGTAGAGAGTTTTAATTGTGAAATTTTGCGTGTTTAGTAATTTTTTGAAAAGCAAAAAAAAGAAATATATATTCATATGCGGTTTGAATTCGTTCAGTCGATACAATTTTCTTTTTATTTACATTTATTTTACAATTTTTTACACGAATAAGATCCTATTTTTCTCAGCAAGGTAGATTAAAAGGCGGTTAATAAAATTAAAGTGATAACATAATTTATTTTTTGCCCATTACCTTATCAATTTTAAATAAAAATTATATATACTCTAATTGCAAACAGGAGTTTTCGAGGTTTTAAAAAAGTCATACATTCGAAATTAAAAAGCAAATTTTTAAAAATTATAACATTTTTTAACTTATCGTATAACAGAAAATATTAAAGCAGCATACTTTAATTTATGTAGAGTTTATACGGCTTCATACTGAATATAATGAAATTTTCCTTTCAAACTTTAAACTGTATTTTGCACATTATATATATATATATATATATATATATATATATATATATACATATATATACAGTAAAACCTCCCTAAAGCGACCACGTTCCGTTCCAATAAAAATTAGACGCTTCGAGAGGTGGTCTCTTAATGGAGGTCATGTTTAAATCCAGATTTTTATTGATGAAAAAAGGTAACAATTAATGTTACTAAAATTTATTTTTCACATTAGGAACAAGTATGAAGGTTTAAGTATCAGAACAAAAGTTAGTTACATAAGTTAATTACTATAGAGTTTAAAAAATGAATAGATTGACGTTTGTTGTGATTTTACGGTTTTATCTTTTATAATTTTTATTTCCAAGTTCTTTCGAAGTTCAGTAAGTAAATGCAATTATTTTTGCACGGGAACAAATAATGACGAATTCGTTAATTTATCTATTTCTTTGAGAGTTTCCTGACAGAATAGGGCAGGGGAGTTTATTGACCGTTATTCTTAATTTGTCACCAGAGTTAACTACATTACCTAAAAAGGCAGAAAGGAGATTAAACACTTAAAAGTTACCGGAATAAAATAGTAATAAAAAAAAATCTAAACTTAGTTTAGAAGTTTGATGAACAATCCGCTCTCCGGAATTATTTTTTTAATAAAACCTTCTTCAAGCGACCAGGAAAAAAACGGAATTTGTTTCATTTTCTTCAAAGAAATTGGTCGCTTATGGAAGGAGTTCAACTGGGATGGTGTCTGAATGGAGGTAAAATTAGTACTGAGCCTATGGGAATAGATTTTGTTGCATGAAAAATGGTCGTTCAGGGAGGTGGTCGCACAGAGAGGTTTCTTTGCATATACGGTGTCGATTTAGAGAGTAAATTATTTTCTTTCATGTATTTAATTAGAGAAGAAATTATTTTCTTTTAAAATAAACTATTCACATTCAACGCAGTTTATGAACTTTAAATAATTAAAATATTTAATCATATGTTTTAAGTAATAACATATCTTTATTGCTATCTTAAAATGCATAACATTTATTGCCAGATTGAATGACATCTAGGTCTTTGAACATGCGGTGAAAATTTACCCGTTAGAATATTGAAAATAATTAGATAGATAATTGTCTAATAATAATATACAAAGACCCTTTATAAATAAATTACAGATAATTATCCCTCTTGAATCTTAAAAAAAAGAAAAGAAAAAAAAAGGAGTGAGAGAAAGACTTTTTAGCGACAAGGTCTTAATTCATTCCCTGCGGGTTTCAGAAATTTGTTGTCCACTTTTTTTGACGGCTGTCAAAAACGTGAAATATTCGGTTCGGTCTGGTTCTACATATACATTCTGACCTCTATACTTAACTTTAAGTATTCTTTTATGGGTACCAATAATTGAAAAAGCGTATGTTAATCCCATTAAAGGTTTTTGCTCAAAATAACTCAAATTACTCAAATACATCATTTGACTACGAAACTGATTACGAAAGATTAACCATAAGATACCGCACATTACCACTAAACTGAAATTGTTAACGAAACGACATGCATTTGATGCTGAATATAAAATTAATATAAAATTAAATTGAATTGGTTAAAAGATACGTTGCTTCAGAATATGCTTGCAATTATATTTTAGATAATTACTAACAGAATCACCTGGCTTTGCACACTGTTAACGATGAGGGCCTTACAAGTAAAATAAATAAAAATGTAATTATGGAGTTTACAATACCGGATCTCTGAACATTCCCGCACATAAATCGTTAAAAGACAATCAGGGAAAAATGAAGTTACTTTGACAAAATTATAGGAAGAAACCTCGGCTTTATAAATGAAAATCTGCATTTTCTTTGGTGCATGTTACAGAAAAATATACGATTTCCCTGACAATAAGGGAAAAAAATTTCAAAAAAATGGTGTAGCATTTAGCGAAAGTCTATTTCGTACGGCATCTGTATATGTCAAAATGTAAAGACAGGTAGAAGGGACCTAAAGAAGCATATTTTGTATAGGAATATGGGCGCGAAAATGCAACGTTGAGGCAGCTGAGGGCGCTGTTGAGTTCGGCGGATGAAAGCGCTTCGCTGATTTAAATCGTCATTCCCCGCACAGATTTCGGGCAACATGCATCGTAACACATGCATTTCATGTATGGGGTTGAGCAAGGAAATGGCTCACACCCAACGCACGTCCAACAGCTCTCCAGATTGTCGAAAGACTATCCTCTACTGTGCATAATACTGCTTCTTCCACTGCAAGAATTCTGCGATATCTTCCAGGATCCGTATCACGCCTCGAAGTATAAAATTATTTAATCGCGCACAACTTCCGGTGAAGACGCCTCAAAAATTTCTGCGATCCGGCAGATTCCTACCGTGGAATCGTTCCATGTATAACATCCTTTGAGAAGTCGCTCCATTTCCTTACGCAGCCCCATACATGAAATGCATGTCGGCAAGCTCCGCATTGATGTAACGACTCATGTTGCTTGAAATCCGTGCGGAGAATGACGATTCAAGCCAGCAAAATGCTTTTATCTACTGAGCTCAAGAGCGCTTTCTACTGCCTCAACGCTGAATTTCTGTATCCACATTCCTATACAAAATCTGCTTTCTTAGGTCCACTCTACCAGGCTTTACATTTTTGACATATAGTTTTGAAACACCCTGTACATTATGAGTTTTTTTTTTTTTTGGAAAAATATCACGCAAAATATCTAATTAAAAATCAACAATAAGTGTCTTATTCGTCCAATCATCCATAATCGAGAACATAGGCTACGTTGGCTACGAAATCGCTAAAATAGCTCTAAAATCACTGAAATACGTGTTTAACTATTTTCTTTTAGCAGATTGGTTTACCTGTATTTTAAGCTCCTACTTAAAACTGCAGCTGAGATAGGATGAAATGACTTAAAATTTCAGCCTCCATTTAACAACCTTAGTGGTTGAATTTCTAAAATCGCTGAAATATCCTTTTAACTATTTTCTTAGTAGATTTATTATACTCAATTTCACGCTCAAACCTAAAACTATTATTGAGATATGGTGAAATGCCCTAAAACTTTCAACACCCCACTTAGGGGTGAATTTTAAAAAATCATTTCTTATTGCTTGCTTTAGATCATAACAGCAATTTATTGTCCAAATTTTGGGATCCTGATTTTAGACGTTTCAGCTCTGCGTTGATTTGTCAGTCAGGAGTTCTCTCTTTATTATGTTGGTACAAATTATTTTTTCAATAAGTGTACTAATCGGCAAAGTGTCAAAACTAATTTAATGTGAGTAAGTGAAAAAAAAAATTCTTCTGTATGTTTTTAACACATTACTTTTGGTTAAATTAAAAATATTACCTCTTATTACATATAAATGAAGAAATAAACTTCATACGCTCTAAAAAATAAATGTGTAAATTTATATATTAAATCAGTATACTGATAAGTAATGATGCAAAAACTATTAGTCTATATGTGTTAAAAGGCGTGTAAATTGCCAAATACACACATGGTGTGTCAATTTCAAAATACACATTTTACTGTGTAAGCGGGTTAAATATGTAAAATGTTATCAGATAATTCAGAAATACACGATTTAAAGTGTAAATTGCACATGAGTACACATATATCTCATATTATAATACGAGCAAAAATTCTGTGTGTGTTTGTATGTAAATTTATCTTAAAAATGGCTCTAACGATTTTGACTAAATTTTGTATTTTACCATTTTCGGGCATGAGAAAACCATTTGAATAGGTCATATGTTCGAGAAAATTCGATTAGTGGGTCATTTTGGGTCATAATGGGTCAGGGTCAAGCTAATTATATCTAAAAAACGGCTCTATCGATTTTGACTAAATTTTATATCCAACCATTTTTGGGTACGGGAAAACTATTGGGCTAGGTCACATGTTTGAGAAATTTCGATTAAAGGGTCATTTTTGGGTCACTTCGGGTCAATCTAATTTTATCTAAAAACGGCTCTACCGATTTTGACTAAATTTTGTAATCTACTGTTTTGGATTACGAGAAGACCAATGGGCTAAGTCACATGTCAGAGGAAGTTCAATTAGTGTGCCATTTTTGGTTCACAGTGGGTCAAGCTAAGTTTATCTAGAAAACGGTTCTAACGATTTTGACGAAATTTTGCTTTATATCGTTTTCGGTCACGAGAATACCATTGGGCTAGGTCGCATGTTCAAGAAAATTCGATTAGTGGGTCATTTTGCGTCACAATGGTTCAGGTGTCAAATTAATTGAATCTAAAAAAAGCCTCAAAACATTTTGACAAAATTTTGTAATATACCACATCTGGGCATGTGATGACCATTGGGCTAAGTCACATGCTCGAGAAAAATCGATTACTGGGTCTTTTGGGGTCAATGTGGGTGAAGCTAACTGTATCTAAAAACGGCTCAAAACCTTTTGACAAAATTTTGTGTTGTATCGTTTCTGAGCATGAGAAGAACATTAGGCTAAGTCATATGTTCGAGAAATTTCGATTAGTGGGTCATTTTGGGGTCACTGTGGGTCAAGCTAATTGTATCTAAAAAATGGCTCAAACGATTTTCGCAAAAAAAATTATTACATCGTTTACCAGCAGGAGAAGACCATTGGGATAGCTCACATGTTCCATAAATTTAGATAAGTGGGTCCCTTTTGGGTTACCGTGGGTCAAGCTAATTTTATTTATAAAACGACTTAAACGATTTTGACTGAATTTTGTATTCTATCGTTTTCGGGTTCGAGAAGAGCATTGGTTAGGTTGCATGTTCGAAAAAATTCGATTAGTGAGTCATTTTGGATCAATATGTCTCCGGATCATGCCAGTTGTATATAAACAAGTAAGAATGATACAGTGAAAATAAAATATCGAATTGAACACAAGCCTAATTTTGACCGAGCTTAGCCCGGTTATCCCTGCTATTCTTATATTATAATACCTGCAAAAATTGTGTGTGTGTGTGTGTGTAAATTTTATCATAAAAACAGTTCCAACGATTTTGACTAAATTTTGTATTTTACCATTTTCGGGCACGAGAAGACCATTGGGCTAGGTCATGGTTTCGAGTAAATTCGATTAGTGGGTCATTTTGGGGTCATAATGGGTCAGTGTCACGCTATTTATATCTAAAAAACGATTCAATCAATTTTGACTAAATTTTATATCCAACCGTTTTTGGGCACGAGAAAACTATTGGGCTAGGTCACATGTTCGAGAAATTTCGATTAGTGGGTCATTTTTGGGTCACTTCGTGTTAAGCTAATTTTATCTAAAAAACGGCCCTAACGATTTTGACTAAATTTTGTAATCTACTGTTTTGGATTACGAGGAGACCAATGGGATAAGTCACACGTTAGAGAAAATTCGATTAGTGGGTCATTTTGGGGTCACTGTGGGTGATGATGATCTAGAAAACAGCTCTAACGATTTCGACGAAATTTTGTTTTCTATCATTTTCGGGCACGAGAATACCATTGGGCTAGATCACATGTTCAAGAAAATTCCATTAGTGGGTCATTTTGGGTCACAATGGGTCTGGTGTCAAGCTAATTGAATCTAAAAATGGCTCAAAACATTTTGACAAAATTTTGTAGCATACCGCTTCTGGGTATGAAATGACCATTGAGCTAAGTCACATGTTCGAGAAAAATCGATTAGTGGGTTATTTTGGGTCACTGTGGGTCAAGCTAATTGTAGTTAAAAAACAAATCAAATGATTTTGACAAAATATTGTACTATACCGTTTCTGGGCATGAGAAGACGATTGGGCTAAGTCACATTTTTGAGAAAATTCGATCAGTTGGTCAAGCTAATTGTATCTAAAAAACGGCTGAAAACATTTTGACAAAATTTTGTATTATATCGTTTCTGAGCACGAGAAGACCGTAGGGCTAAGTCGCATGTTCGAGAAAATTCGAATAGTGGGTTATTTTTGGGTCACTGTGGGTCAAGCTAATTGTGTCTAAAAAAGGCTCAAACGATTTTGACAACATTTTTTATTACATCGTTTCCCAGCACGAGAAGACCATTGGTATAGGTCACATGTTCGATAAATTTAGATTAGTGGGTCCCTTTTGGGTCAAACTAATTTTATTTATAAAACGACTTAAACTATTTTGACTAAATTTCGTATCCTTTCGTTTTTGGGTTCGAGAAGAGCATTGGTTAAGTCGCATGTTCGAAAACATTCGGTTAGTGGGTCATTTTGGGTCAATATGTCTCAGGATCTTGCCAATCGTATCTAAACAGCAAGAATGTGACAGTGAGAACAGTGAGAATAAAATATCGAACTCAACGCAAGGCTAATTTTTACCGAGCTTAGCACGATCATCCCTGCTAGTCTGTGTAATATACAAAAAAGGTGGGTTTTATGTACATAGTACATAACCTTGTTGTTTGGGGATTTAAATTTTGAACTAAATACTTTTATGGTCTCAAAACAAATTTTAATGAAGAACAAACACGTATTCTTGGTGTGTTTATTTTCTTTCTAGCAGATTTGGTTTTAGACCACAAAAAACCCTTAATTTACAAAAAAAAAAAAAAAAAAAAAAAAAAAATCAGGATCGTTTGAAATTATATTTACAGACTGCCATTCTCTGTTAAAGTAGTTTAGAAGCCCTAAAATAATTTAATAATAATTTATCAATATAATCTGCATAATCTGAATAAATACACGATAAATTGAAATTTTGAAAAATACGGAAATCGTGACGCGGGAATTATTTCCGTATTTTGTCTTCCTATAAATTTCAGTCACAAGTATTGAAAGTTACATCTACATCAAGATGAAAAATTCTCTATTTAATTCTATTTATTTACAGTAAACAAGCAATACTTACCGAAACGGGATTTGAACTCACGATCTGCGATTTTCTAAGCCATTAACTTGACCATTCAGCCACTATTACAAAAGCAACGTCTTCAAGTATCGTTATTTATTGTGCTCACATAGGTACACATATTTCTGTGTAATATTCTGTTCTTACCCATATAGCTGTGTAAAATTTGTACACGAAACTTCTATGTAATATTCTGTTCTGACGAATATATCTGTGTGATTTTCTTACAGATATTTCGGTGTAATATGCAAAATACACAGATATTTGTGAATATGCAAAATTTGTAAATTACATTAACACACCAATTGGGATAAATCCGTAACATTTTCTACCATTTATACACTTGTTTAAGTTTTGAAGGGATAACGAATTGCGCACTTCCATTAAGCCAATAAACATACATAAATACTGGTAAATTTTAACGACAAATGAGTAAATTTTATGACAAAGGTGTAATTTTACAAATTTATATATATATATATGTAAAAGTGACTAATTTACACATTTAGTTTTTAGAGTGTATGAATTATACTACTTTTTAAAATCTTAATCAGGCGTTTCCAAAACTAAAAACGCCATTCTCGGTATAATTTATATTATTCTTATTCCTATCTGTTGTATCTATAACGTGTAATAACTTTCATTTTCTTCCAGTATGTTGACAAAATATAACAATAAATATCATCGACCCCGCAATTTATTAACTTATCACTCACTCTATTGTCGCTGACAATGCTCCTTTGGTGCATCACGTAAAATGAATTTAAATAGAAATTGCAATCTCAAAATACAACCATTGTACTTTTTAGCGTCAAACAATACTAACACATGCTATTTTCTCACTGTTATTAAACGAATCTGGTCTAAAAACAGCACCAGTTGTCGGACCATGAAGTGATCACAGTTTTCGTGACCCGTTATTCATAGATGCTCGAAGATATGTTTTTTGCAGTTCTTTGATTTTTTTTTTTTTTTTTTTTTTACAGTGGTGCAAGTAAGCACTTGATCTTTAAAAAGCTATCATTTCACCAAACTGGATATTGCTTAAAATGTCGCAGATGCTCTTGATGAAAAAAGTGACATCAAAAGTGGATGGACAATAACACAACCCTTTCGCTTGACCTTTTATGGAAGCCATTAAACAATGGAAAAAGCACTGATATATTGGAAGCTCTTGAGGTGCAATTTTTATCTGCAAGATGTTCAAATGAGGATGACGTGCTAAAAGTCAATTTATAAAGTCTCAAATGTAAATTCACTATATAAAAAGTATTCAGTTTTGGAAGCGATAAATGAAATATCTAAATATGGATTTCATTAAATTTCGTTTCCTAATTTGTATTTTGTAGATACAAAAAGACTCATAACATTTACATTTAGCGAGAAAATAGTATATTTCGTTTAATGTAAACTCTGTTGCGTTGCGTTTTTTCCTCATTTCAAAATATTTTCTCCAAATTATCAATGTATTCTGTGAATTTAACCATTAGATTGAAAGGAATAAATTAAGAAGAGTTATATCAAAAGTGAAATGAAATGAAAAACTCATGATGAACCATCGAAATCTTGCCTTCATTTCTTTTAAAATCCCAATATTAACCCATTTATGCCTGACTTTTTGTTTTCTCAATTTTTTTGGTAAAATCACTTTAAAATGTGGCAAAATGAACTGGAAAAATACTAAAATAAATTACGCTAAAATATTTTTGTATTTATTTGATAAAATGTAAACATACTAAATATCAGAATATCCATATGTGGGAAAATGCACAATTATATGTTTGCCTAAATTTATATAAATTAACCTTTTAAATTGTATATTATATATTATAGTTAGTATTTTTATGAACTATTAAAATATATATATTTATTTGTTCAATTATAGTGCAATCGTATCTGAGACAAAAAAAACAATTTATTTTAAAATCATATTGAACAGTACTTTACATAAATAACTGTCCCCTAAATGACTAATACAAATATGTACCCATTTGCGCCTAGCGCCCTATATTTTCTACGTTACAAACATGCATAAAAAATAGGCTTGAACATATAATTTCGCAATTTAAAAAAATGCGTATTTCAAAGAAGTACTACAAGTTAAGATTATGACTTATTTATTTGGATCCTTGATACAAAAATTACAAATAAAATTACTTTTTACATTTTGCTATCTTGAAAAATGAAAAATCTATAAACACCGAAAATAAACAGTCAAGAGCGAGAATTAATCGCGCTCCTAGGATTCCGTACAATAAGAATTTGAATTTTGAATTGTATTATTAAAACAACCTTTTTTAAAGAAAAATAAGACTTCGTAAAAACTATACAGCGTAGGGTTTGGTATAGCTGTATATATACTAGAAAAGTACGAATGGGTATACCGTAAAAGTTCAAAGAGATATGAAGCCTAAATAATATCAAATATTGCTATTCTGAATAAATCTTATTCTAATCTGTTCATGATGAATTTAATTCGGCACTAACAAGAAAAGTAGTGCATATTTAAACTTCATTTGGCATTTCATAAAACTAAATTCAGCGTCGTAAAACATCTTTTCTTTTTACAGTGTATCTAAAACAAAACCCTTGTCCAAAGTTTAAACTTGGCATTTTGCTAAGCTTCGAAAGGAGGTAGCAAAGTAGCAACGCTGCTTTGGTCTGTGTCGCGTTTTAAATACAGGTTTTTAGTTAACCTTTAAAGACACAGTAAGTGTATTGAGAGAGCCACTCAATGCAAACTAGTCGCGAATCCCATAGTATTTATGTGATTAATTATTAAATTAATCTGTTTTTTACAATTTGACGTTTATTGCTTTTATACTTCTACTGGGCATTGCATTACACAAATATATCCTTAAATTTTGTTATCTAGGCTTTAAAAGTGATGGAGCATAGAGTACGCCATCCCTGTCATTATGTATGTCCGAACCGTATCTCGGCTATTTACCGACGATTTTTTATGAAATTCATGATCCACAATGCTTTTATACTTCTGCTACGATAGGTACCTCTAGCGCTGATCAACACTTTTGCTGAATGCCCGTAAGTCGAAATTTGTGTGTAACGGAAAAATGCGATTTTCTCAAAAACCAAGTGACCTATGGCAATCGCTATAATTTTCCTGCAAGGTTTAAACTAACGTCTACTACCTCTAATTTTTTCAGAATTTTAGTTTCAGTAGATTCAGAATTAGATGGGAGGGGGACATATTTTTGCACTACATTTTCGACCATAACTTTGAAAATGTAATGCCGAAAATTAAAAGAAATATATTTTTGAGTTCAGCGTTACGAGAGCTTTCACACGATACCCCACACGATATACAAAGAAAAGATTTCTTTTTTCAAGTAACTTAATTAGCCCCTATACATTTTTCCTAAATATGTTTATGAATATTTATTAATCTGTAAATATGTGGGTCAATAGTCTTTATTATTTCCCCCAATTTGAACTTTCCACGTTCCATAGTTTACGAGTAAAGCGGCTGTGACAGACAGACAGACAGACACAGGAGTGATCTTATAATGGTTCCGTTTTTACTTTTTAAGTACGGAACCCTAAAAAGGCCTCCATTTAAACAAATAAATATCAATCATGCTGTCATCTCTCGGAAATAGATAAAGACATTTATAGACAATTACTTCAAGCAATTTTCATGTTGTAAAGACGAAGAAAATTATAAAAAATTAATAAAATGGGACGCTAGGCATAAATGGGTTAAAAAACAATGCCAAAACAACCATTAACAAATATGGTCCAGTCAGATGGTTCAACAGAAGGATTACAGTAATGTTTGCTTAATGCATCCATGTATCATACATTGGCCTCCAAAAGTTAAGGTACAGGAACTGGATGCTTTCGATTGCACACTTTTTGTCGAATATCTACCAACATTACTGGCGAATTGTACTTGAACTTCTAGGATGTAAAGGACATGTTTGATTTTATATTTCTCGGTGAAGATTTATCGGGAGGTATAATTAGGAGGCTAATAATAAATTTAATAATAAAATAATATTTGCGATCACCTATGTATCAGAAAAAGGCTGTAAATGGTTTGTCACTGTGCTAAATGACTATTTGGGTCCTGTTCAACGTTTGTATGCATTTGTGTAAGCATAGCACTCATATTCGTGACGATGTTATTGTGTCTGTGAAAAATTCAAAAGTTTCTTACTTATAGCATACAGAGTTTTCAACCAAATTTAACGCAACTTTCCGAAAACTTGCCAAAGAGTAGTAGCAACAGTATACTGCAATTAAAACATGAATATATTGAATATTTGATGAGATATGGGCATTTTTATGAGATAATTTTTAACTGCGCATGCGCGGAAGATTTCAAAATTTTTATTTCATAATTTGGTAGTCAGTATTTTGGGGCAACTTCTATAAAAAGTCCAGTCAAATGTTGTGAAAACTTAGAAAGATATACTGAGCTGATTGAAAAGTTGTGGAAAATCCCTTAGGGCTATGCATATATAACGTTATCACTTTAGGGGGAGGGGGGCGGCTGGCACATGATATTGTAAGATATCGCTAGGGGGAGGGAGGATTTGTCTTTTGATATCGTTATCATTTTTGATACAACCCAAATTTTCTCATTTTATTTGTAACTTTGTCTTTACATCAAAATAGTATGTTTTCTTTTTTTAGTCTATTATCTATTTTTATGAAAATACAAAGATATTATTAAAATCCTTAAATGATTATAAAACTATTTAATTCTAAAATATCGAATACCTTAGCGATTAGCATTTCTATTCTTCTGTCATATGTGTATGCATATATAATACGCAGTTCGGAAAACCATATGCGGAGTATATTTGAAATACTATTTGTGTTTACTAGTAAATAAAAGAGAAACAATGTTTTCCGCCTGTTTTATTAATATGAAGTTCTATCCCCCCACCCCACCCCCCTCCGTGCGTAGGTAAGTGCAAGAAGATATTATTACTGTTGAATGCATTATGTAACAAAAATATATTATTAAATACTTTTAAATAGTAACTATTTTTTTTTAATTGTTATTTGATATAAAATTATTTCATATATAAAGTGATATTTTACTGACTTCTCTTGAAGCAATAAAATATATTAAAATATAAATGTAATCATATTTATATACCACTCCAAATAAAAGATTTTTTTTAAGACATTGATAATGACATCATTACGGCGGGGGGGGGGGGTGTCGAGGGATGATAGTGTATGATATCGTAAGGGGGGGGGGGAGTTAAAATTACCAAAAAGTTGATAACGTTATATATGTACAGTCCCTTATAATAAAGCTATTTTTAGGAAGCAACTGACTATATCGACCCTATCTTTGTGAATTTTCGCGATATTTGACTGGGCTTTTTATATAAGTTGACCTAAATAGCTGACTACCAAATTATATAATAAAAATTTTAGGATCTTCCACGCTTGCGCAGTTAAAAATTATTTCGTACAAATGCCCATATCTCACCAAATATTCAATATATTCATGTTTTAATTGCAGTATACTGTTGCTACTGTTCTTTGTCAGGTTTTTGGAAAGTTGTGTTAAATTTGGTTGAAAACTCTGTATGCTATAAACAAAAAACTTTTGAATTTTTCACAAAAACGTTAACATCTTCACGAATATTAGTGCTATGCTTACACAAATGCATACAAACGTTGAACAAGACCCAAATAGTCATTTACCACAATGAGGAGGCCAGTGTACTTTTAATAGTGTGATTTTTTAAAAGTTGATAAAGGTAGTCAAATTTCTCTCATGGATAAAAAGACTAGAGGAAATTAGGATCAGGGTAACTGGGCTCAGAAGCACTTCGGTGGCAATCTGTAACAGATAAAAAAAATGACCATGATAATTGAAGTCTGACTAATATTCTACATGTGCAATTTTTTAGAGTGAAAATGTATGTTCCTGTAGAATTAATCACTGTTTTTCCAGAACACAAAGAAAAAGTTGTCCGTCAAAGTGAGAATGTTTTATAGTTAAAGAGGTCCTGTGTAAAAAATTGTAGGAATATTGAAATATAGCTATGGATTTAAATATAGGAAAAAAGTTGTTTTTTAGAGGAAATGGTTACGTTTTGCAACGGACGAAGCATATCAAAAGTCCCTGCATTATTCTAATTACCCCAGAAATGGCATTTTCGGGGTAAATAGGATCAAAGCGTTTTTGTGTTAAGGGTAAATTGGGATTGCAAATTTTATTTGCTATTTAAATCGAATTGTGGTTTAGAATGCATTTTTTAATTTTTCAATTTTCAGATCTGTGTAATACCTTTAGTTTGGTTTGCATTACTGCACATTTTGTGTTAGCAAAGCATTTATTTTACAACTTTGTTTTCATTTATTCCAAATTTTAGAGTTGACTGTATGTTTTAGACTTTATTTAGGCCTTAACACTTTCAATGTAAATGAAATTTTTCTACTTCACAACATATGAGTTTTGATTGATCCCTTTTCCCCCATTGCTTGCATTTCATGTTATTTTGAAACAAAATATTTTTTTTTCACCTTTAAAAATTAGTTCTTTAGTAATTTAACGGGGCTATTAATTTCCAAAAGAAATTTTTACATTTGATTTTGTTTTGTAGGCAGAGGGTAAAATATATAACTATTAAAAACCCTTAAAAAACGCTTTTTTCGAATGTACTTATCATTCCAATACTGTATCTCTGAGAATAGTTGTAGTTGTAAAACCAAAATTATTTTGCTTTAAAGCCCGCACGGAAATCTTTTAATCCCATTTACTCATGACCGTGTATCTTATAAGGCATGAGAGAAAATACCACTGATCCCAATTACCCCCATTTCATGGGGTAATTGTGATTAAAGAGGTATTTTTTGAAAAAGATACTTGTACCAGGTAACATAGTGCACTGAAAATAATTCTTTACACGTTTCAAAAGACAACTACCTACTGAGTAAACATATACACAGCATTAGTATGCAGTCCACTTCATTCCTTTGCAATTAATTGTCAAAGTTCAAATTGTTAAAAAGTGATCATAATTACCCGTACCACCTATAGTTTGATAAAGTTAATATGTTTTTAATGTGAAAATTTTCAAAGTTACATTAAAAAGACCCTATTCATTTTCATCTAAAAGAGAAAGCTGTATGCGTCATTTTGTACTGAATCATTATGCTTAATATTTCGTAATTATATTCATATCTGTCAGGAAGTCAGTGAAAAATCGACTACAAAATACCATGTTTACATACAAAAAAGAGGTTAAGTTATAAAAAGTATATTTTAGAAAGCTTTTATTATTATTATTTTTGAAGTCAAGAAGAAGGGTAGAAATATGTAGGTTTTAGCATACTAAAACACACATTTTCAACTTTTCAAAACCAAGACTATATAGTTTTTTATTTGAAAATGCGCTTTTTGGCCACCTTTTTTTCTGGATATTGTGTGGCGTTGAGCTTTCCATGTTAGCAGAGATTTCTGTTACTGGTATTATTTAAGTACAATGAATTAAAAATCATAATAGAATATATATAATTGTCTAGTCCTGGATGGTTTTGTTGCTGTTGTTTTTTAATTTTGCATTTTTAACAAAATAGCGGACTATCAAACTTACTGTATCAATAAAAAAAGAAAAAAAAAACTGTTATTGTTTTGTTTATAGCAAGCAAAACAAACGAATGAAATATTTTAAAAATAGTTTCGGCCAAGGATTGAGAAAACACAAATTTTCATTTAAAAATGCAAAGAGATTTTTCATTTGTTGCCGAGATATTTCTTGCACAAACTTAAAAAATAAAATAAAATAAAATAAAAAATAAAAAAAAAGCATTGTTTCGAGAAAGTTGCTTTTAAAGTTTTAAAACAAGTACCTCTCGCTTATGCCCTGTTCAAAAAGAATAGCTATATCATTTCTATATGTTTAGATTTTTTAATGGTTTAGAAGGATCATTTATAAAATGTCAAACATTCAGAAAATGTAAGATTTTTTTCAAGCCAAAATACTCCTATGCCCTTTAAGTAGTTACCAACATTTTTTTACTTTTTTCTATCTGGAATAAAACAAAGTATTGTAATCGAAATTTTTTTCCACTTCCGGTTTTCGACGGATTTACACGTTTTAGGGGTCAGATATCCAAGAAACAAATTTATACAAAATGTCTGTCTGTTAGTCCGTCTGTCCGTGTGTCCGTGTCGCCATTGTACCATCGAAAGTTATGCATAGAATTGAACCAAATTTTTTGTGTATGATTTTGGCTGTGGCCAGCAGGTCCTTCCTGAATTTTGAAATATTCCGCCGAAAGGGGGCGCTATAATTGCGATGTCCGTGCCATTTTCGTTATTGTATCATTGGAAAGTGTATGAAGTTATACATAGAACTGAACCAAATTTTTTGTGTATGATTTTGGTTGTGGACAGAAGGTCTTCCCTGAATTTTGAAATATTCCGCCGGAAGGGGGCGCTGTAATAGCAATTTTGTGCAATTTTCAATATTGTATTCTCGAAAAGTGCACGAAGTTATACATAGAATTGAACCAAATTTTTTGTGTATGTTTCAGGCTATGGCCAGCAGGTCCCCCCTGAAGAAAAAATTCCGCCGAAAGGGAGGGCTATTAATGGCGATGTCTGCGCCATTTTCATTATTATACCATCGAAAAGTGTATGAAGTTATACATTGAATTGAACCAAATTTTTTTAAGTATGTTTCTAGATATGGGAAGCAAATCCTTCCTGAATTTGAAAAAAATCCGCCGGAAGGGGACGCTGTAATAGCAATGTCTGTACCAGTATCATTATTGTACCATCGAAAACTGTATAAATTTATGCATAGAACTGAACCAAATTTTTTGTGTATGGTTTTGGCTATGGCCAGCAGTTTCTCCTTGAATTCGAAAATATTCTACCAGAAGGGGTCGCTGTAATAGCGATGTTTGTGCCATTTTCTTCATTGTACCATCGAAAACTGTATAAAATTATGCCTACAATTGAACCAAATTTTTTGTGCACGTTTTTGGCTTTGACCAACAGGTCCTCCTTGAATTTGTAAATATGCGAAGTAAAAGGGGCTTTGTGATAGCGACTTTTGTATAGTTTTCTTGATTTTTCGTAGTTCTTTTGTCCATCGGCGGGAACTCGCGTCCTGCTAAGCCGGCTATTCGCAAACAGCTGATGACAACATAATAAGGAAAAACTATTGGTTTTAACAAATATCATGATATAGATTAACTCGTTTTTAGTCTAATTAATTGACTGAAGCAGACATTTAAGATGAAAATCAAAGTTGGATAGTACTGAACTGATAATATTGAAGTATTAACATGTGTAACTACTTTTTGAAATATTAGGATGTATAAGGTAAAAGAAAGTTTTGGGATTGGCACATCCAACTAGTTTTTTTAGTTTTTTACATATTCCATTTATGGTATATATTGTCCATGGTATATATTGTATCTATTGTCCATCGGTGGCTCGTATAGCGGCAGGAACTCGCATCCTGGTAAGCCGGCTATTTGCAAACAGCTGATGGCAACAGAATAAGAAAGAATTATTGGTTTTAACAAATATTATGATATTACACTAGATTAATATTAACACAATTATTCTAATTGGTAAACAAATCATATTAGATGTAAATTTCCAACTGGGCGAAAAATGTCCGGACCAGGATTCGAACCAGTTGGAAATTTACGCCCAGAGAGATTTTCGCCCAGTTGGAAATTTACATCTAATGTGATTTGTTTACCAATTAGAATAATTGTGTTAATATTAATCTAGTGTAATTTCGTATCCAGCGATTTCTGGAGTTCCATTACCTGAGATTTATTCTGTTGAGCTGAACCAGGTTTCAGACCAGATGCTGTAATCATCAAGGTTAGCTGGGTGAAAAAGTTCGACCAGAATCGTCCGGGATAGCTCAGATGGCAGAGCACTGGTGGCTTCAGCCAGGAGGTCCCGGGTTCGAATCCCGGCCCGGACATTTTTCGCCCAGTTGGAAATTTACATCTAATATCATGATATTAGCCCAGGCAATAGAGACCGTATAGGGACTTTACCTAGCAAAATTAATAGTAGTACTGGAATTCGGCTTTCTAGATGTTTTTTGGGTCGCTGAATCCGAATTTGTAACTTCCCAACAAACTTTCCCCCGGCAACCCCCCCAAATTTTGGTAAAAAGCCCCCAAAAAAGGTTTTTATTAAAAAAAAATCAATTTTTTTACTGTTTTAGGGGGGAAAATATCTAGAAATTCAGAAAGTAGACAAAATTTCCAACAAATTAGATATAGGGGAGACTAGGGAGGATTGACCCACCCATCAGTTTTCATATTTAAAAGAATTTCAGAGTTTTATCAAGAGGTGTCAACCAAAGCTACCGGAATGCTCAAACAACAATCTCTGTTTCATACATGTAATCGAAATAGGTGTGGAAAGAATCAATTGTGAGGTGTTTTCAACCTAAAAGTTGTGCTTTTTAGAAATATTTTGTAAGCTTTTTTCAGATAAAATGTATCACAGAAATTTAAGTAAGTAGGTTTTAAGTAATGCAGAAATATCCAGCTTTCATTCCAGGCATAAAGATTATACAGTAAGTTAGGCTTAACATAACAACGTGCTAGCCTTCAGAAAAAGGCTATGTGGGGAGGCTTGACCCAGTTAATGTGAGGGACGGTTGACCAGATGTTCAAGGCTCCCTTAACACATTCACGACGGGAAACGAGAATTCTCGTTTGCATTCAAAATACATTATTGTCTAAGGGCGTGGCTTCTACCTTACAGAAAATGCATTTATATCATATTGTTTATATTATTTTAGATTGTAAGACATTTTATATTGAATTCGTTCATTGAAAGATCCTTATCGATGCATAAACTTGGGAAACCTATCTAGAAAACCAAAATACTAAAGACTTTCAGAACAGGGGGGAGTTTCTACTGTTTTAAAATTCAGATTTTATAAAAATTGTCCGTTGGCAATGTGTTAATTAAGGGGTTTTCGAAATCTTTTTATTACACACTGTGCATAATGAAAGATTAATGGTTATATATAAAAATGAATGCAAATTTATTCTGCAAAGGTACAGTAAAATAGCGTTGTTGCAACTTATTTGGGGAAAAGGAATAATCCCTATTGGGGATTTCGGGCTGCGATCGTCCCACCCCGGGGGAAAAAACACCAGAACGTATTTGGATCCCAGCCGAGGCTAACGTTATGTTTTAAAATGATCCGACAAAACGCCGAGTTAAAAATTATAAGATTATTTTTTGTAATATTGTGCTGCGCTATAATTTGTGTTATTGTGATGTGTACGTGTTCGTGTAAATAAACTCTGACGTGAATACCAGGACCTCCATAATTGATTCGAGTGATATAAAATTCTAGAAATTCTGAACGACTTAGACGCTAAGTTATTTCAGGGGTGATGGAAAAGAAAACGTTTAAAACTGATTAAAGAAAGATGTAAAAAATTGCTATTTGCATTGCATGAAAACAATTAATGAAATATAAATGCAAAAGTTGATAGGAAATTTTTTCCATTTAAATATTACTGACAGTAGGTAAATAGAAACAGTGGAAAAGACTAGAAAGTACGAAAGCAGCAATCTTAAGCGTTTCAGGGGCAGTGGTATGTTTATGAAACCACTTTATTTTAATTCCCAAACTCCACAATGGCACCAGAATTTTGCTAAAATCTTTTCAATTTAATATGTATGTGGAAGACAATCTTTTTTATATTTCCAAATAAATTTGTTCGTATATTCCGGTGCCAGTCATTTATTTCAACATTTTAGTACTGAAAGTACTTTGCCTCTGAAAGGGTTAAAATATGTTACTGATAAGTTAAGTACTCATGCGGCTGCAAAAGAACACAGCATGAATCCAAAAACTTTAGGAAGGTATGTAGACAAGACAACTAGAGTTGTCAGGTCGAATGTCACAAAAAGTAAAACAAAAAGACAAAAAAAAAAAAAAAAAAAAAAAAAAAAAAAAAAAAAAAAAGCGGGACAGTGGCTACTAAATCCGGACATTATAATGCATGAAACCCTATGGAAACGGAACCTGTCTCTAGCGGGATACTGTCTTAAATGTTAAAATTTCATTTCCCTGTTATATAATTATACCTGCTCAGACAAAATCCTGTTTAAAACAAAATTTTTCTCCTCTGACATGCGATTACGCCTAATCAGGTTTGTTGAAGCATCATATTTTCAAAAATATTTTTTATAATAATTAAAGCATGTAGCATAAAGTTATTTGGCTTTTTTTTAACTGATTTTATTTCTCTTCACAAATATTTCAATATAAAACAAAGTGGGTCAAGCCTCCCATATGTGGCGAACCTTGACCCATTATTTTATCATGATTAAAACCAATCATTTTTCAAATTTCTTATATATTACACTTATGTAGCAATTTTATTTTAATAACTGATTGTATAAGGAATAAAATTATATATAAAACTTTATTCTATATTCAATATTTAAAAAGTAAAAAATCATTTTGTAAAAAGTAGGTCAACCCTCCCTAGTCTCCCCTATGACATTATGACTTAGGATGAAGGGGAAGGGGGATCTGTCTCGGAACATGCGCCGCAGTGCTGCATGGGCTAAGTTGCGCAATTCCACTTAACCACTCACACGTTTACATTAGCCCTCCCATCTTCCCTCCGAACTTTCTCTATAAGGTTTACTTTAAGTTTTTTGAGTCGCTGAATCCGAAATTTAACTTACCTCCAAAATCCCCCCCCCCCCACAAACAGTTGTTTTTAACTTAAATTTCTTATTGTTTTAGGGGAAAAGCATTACTAAATTCAGAAACTAGACAAAATTTGCAACAAATAGGATATATGACATTATGACGTAGGATAAACGGGGAGAGAGGGGGCTGCCTCGGAACATTCCCCGCGCGCTTTTCTCAAAAACCACATTTTTTCAAAAAATCAATTTTGGGGGGGGGGGGTTGCGGGGGAAATTTTGGTGGGAAGTTACGAATTCGGGTTCAGCGACCCAAAAAACGTAAAGTGAGTCGAAATCCAGAACTAATATTAATTTTGCCAGATAAAATCCCCTATTGCCTGGACTTCATAATTTAGTGCACGTAGCGCCGCAGTGCATGTTCAGAGGCAGCCCTCACCCTCCCCGTTCATCCTAATTCATAATGTCATATATCCTGTTTGTTGCAAATTTTGTCTAGTTTCTGAATTTTGTAATGCTTTTTCCCTAAAACAATAAGAAATTTAGGTTAAAAACAACTATTTGGGGAGGGGGGGGAGGGGGGTTCGGAGGGGAAATTTTTGGGGGAAAGTTAAAAATTCGGATTCAGCGACCCAAAAATCTTAAAGTAAAACGTTATAGAGGAAGTTCGGAGGGGAGATGGGAGGGCGAATGTAAACGTGTGAGTGGTTAAGTGGAATTGCGCAACTTAGTTTACGCAGCACCGCGCGCATGTTCCGAGGCAGTTCCCCCCTTCCCCTTCATCCTAAGTCATAATGTCATATATCTAATTTGTTGGAAATTTTGTCTACTTTCTGAATTTCTAGATACTTTTTCTCTAAAACAATACAAAAATTGATTTTTTTAATAAAAACCTTTTTTTGGGGGGGGGGGGCTTTTTACCAAAATTTAGGGAGGTTGCCGGGGGAAATTTTGGTGGGAAGTTACAAATTCGGATTCAGCGACCCAAAAAACATCTAGAAAGCCAATTTCCAGTACTACCATTAATTTTGCTAGGTAAAATTCCCTATTGCCTGGACTATATAGATTAACTCGTTTTTAGTCCGACTAATTGACTGAAGCAGAAATTTAAGATGAAAATCAAAGTTGGATGGTATTGAACATATAATATTGAAGTATTAACATGTGTAACTACTTTTTGAAATATTAAGATGTATAAGATAGAAGAAAGTTTTGGGATTGGTACATCCAACTAGTTTTTTTAGTTTTGTACGTATTCCATTTATGGTATATATTGAAATATGTAAAAAAACTAAATACAATGTTGGTAACTATTGTATATAGTTATAGACCGAGAGGCAGCTGCACAAACCCTCACCTCATCGAGTTGATAGCTGAAATTCCAGGATTAGCTAAAACTCGATTCGTATATTAAAATGCAACTGGTCTGCCAAGTCATATCTTGGTAGAAAACAGCTGCAAACCCTATTTTAGTGGTTGACTGGTAGTTTAACATTGTGTTTTCCTGCTTCTATAGTTCATCTTTTCACATTTTTGGGTGCAGGAAAGCGCAATGATAAACCTACCGACCAACCACTAAAACCGGGTCTGCAGGTGATTTCCACAAACATATAACTTGTTAGACCAGTTGCATTTTAATATGCTTATCGAGTTCTGTCTAATCTTGTAATTTCAGCCGTCAACTCGATGAGGTGATCGTCTATTAGTTGCCTCCCTGTCTATTACTGCTATAAGTGCAAAATTTAAATTATGAATTTATTAAATTTGTTGTTTTGAAATTTTTTTTTTAATTTCTTAAACTAAAACATTGAGAAATTTCTTTATATTGCATGATTTTTATTAAAATATGTGATCATATTATTCCTTAAAATGCCTCATCTCCGAACTACTTTTTTTGCATAGAAAAATATATTTTAGGCTTAACTACCGCAAGAGGTCATTTGACCCCTGAATAAATTTATGTTAAATCATAAAATATAAATGTTTTATTTTGTAAGAACATTAGTAAATTGCGTATTTTTGCTATTACATCATTTATTCTAACTCATATTTCTACATCGTATTTGTTAATGTGTGATGATATAATTGGAAATTGACTTTACTCCGAGTGAGATTCTAGTTTGAACATTTCAGGTTATATTGTGAACGAAATAATCTTAAAAATATGTGGTGAACATAAAACAAATTTGCACATTATTTGTTTACTAAATTTTCGAATTTCTTGAAATAATTAATTTTTATTAAAATTTTTGCGTAATTATATATATATATATATATATATATGTATATATATATATATATATATATATATATATATATATATATATATATATATATATATATATTTTTTTTTTTTTTTTTTTTTTTTTTTTTTTTTACTTTAACACTTTATGTACTGAATTAGGAATTCATGAAAATTTTACCATTTAAAGCATTTTTCGTGAATTATTTAAACTACATTAGAAGATTTACGTAATCATTTAATAAATTTTAGAAGGATTGAAGGAATTAGAAGGATTAATTAAATTTGAATTTATAGGGATTTTGTGCAATATTTATAACCCCACTCAAATCTTTTATTTTAAATATTTTTCTTAGTATTTTGTAGAATTGGGAAAAGTACAAATATAATGTTCGTACGATAGAAATATAGAAATATATTTCCGAATTGAAAAATCCCCCCCCCCCTCCAATGCCAAGAAAGCTGAAAAGATGCAAAGACAAAAGAAATCGTCCTTTTAAAAATATTTTTGTTTCATGTAACCTATAATGCTTTTGGAACAAGATAAAGTAATGTATCTATAACTCATTCTAAACTGTATTACAACTAATCGATGTATTAAATGAATTTTATAACAAGTTATTTTAACGGAACTTATAAATACCGTCTGTAGATAAAGGGTTAATAAATGAACAATCTGTACTAATTATTTAAAAAAAAATTATTCATACACCAAAGTGCATCAACTGGCATATTTTTCGCAAAACATAGCAAAATAGGTAACTTTTTAGATAGAGGTCATTTGACCTCTTCCGGTAGGAATAGGTATAAAAAATATCGGTACGTTTAGTGTTAAGCAAAATTTCATTATTATTATTATTACTAAATGCCGACTCATAAATTAATTCATGATGCACTGCAAATGCATTGACGTATACTACCATTATTACGTGTAGATAGTGACAAAAGTAGTTGTTAAGACAAAATAACACTCAATGAAAAGACATGTACTATTAATAGTACGCCAGACCCGAACGGGTTAAAAATTAATAAAAGTACAGTAAACTCTCTGTAAGGCGGATTCTGTGTAAAACGGAAATCTAACTCGGAAAGATTTTCAAGTCCCTGCTAATCGATAGACACAGAGTAAAATTTGTCTAAGGCGGAATATTGTCCACGATGGAAACTTTTCTCGGTCCCGATCGACTCCGCCTTCGGCAGAGTTTACTGTATTATCTAAAATTACAATTCCAGTCTTATAAATTAATTCTGTGAAAAAATTCCAGGTAATTATGCGATTCATAAACATTGAGATTGAAATGACATCTCTAATTAAAAACAAGATCACGATACAAGAAAAAAATGCGTCGCAAATAAATAGTTAAAAAATAATTTCCTGGATAAAAAAAGAACAACGCTTGAAGTGATTTATGATACAGCATCAAAAATCATCTTGACCTTTTAAACTTCATTGTGACACTGACTCGACCTCGGAACTTATTAGAAAAAAAAAATTATATATTCTAGTCAAGCTATCTAGCTAGCTAGACAAATTATCTAAAAATTGTTTATGGTATGTAACAAAAGAAGCATCTACCATTCGTTTGTTTTCTTTGGTCGAACTGTTTGATTTCTAGAGAGTGTTATATGCAAAATCAATTCATTCGCATTTGGTAAAGTATAAATCAATAAAAACACAAGATAATTTGTATGATTAACTTTAAAAATCAAAAACGATGAATGAGATGAAAGTTATCATGCAAAAAGACGAGTATCAGCTGAAAAACATGAATGCGAAAAAACAATAGATAAAAAATATGTATAATTTTAGGTGCGATTTTCTTTTTCAGAGTATATACTGAAATATTTTAATTTAGTAAAGCTGTATTTAATATTTGGAATATAATTTTTTAAGCCAAAATAAAGAAACGCTTCAATCTTTTAAATTTTATTGACACAGACTCGACATCGACCTCGGAACTTATCTCTCTATTCTAAAAAATAGTAACTCGCGTTGTCACCGCCACCGGTTTAAAATTTTTTGTAACCGGGGGTCTTTCTTCGTTAATATTAAGAAAAATATTGCATATAAAGATATGAAAATCGGTGGTATCATAGAGAAATGTTTGATAAACACGCTGATGCAGACAGTTTTCAAATCAAAGAATTATTTTAAGAGATATTAAAGTTGGTCAAAATCGTTCCATTAAAAAAGTTTCATAGGAGTAAAAACTATACGTAGGAATTTAATCCTTTTTAGATCATTTATATACATTAGAAGTTCCCGATGTGCAGACTGTATTTATTTTTTTAATTTCACTCATTTTTGAGGTTTTATTTCTATTTTCAATTCAAATTTTCAGCATTTTGAGAGACACTTCTTACAACATTTAGAAAAGGGTATTATTTTAAATTGTTGCCAAATTTAAAACCAGCGCAAGGAATAATATTTCCTTCAAATTAAAAATTTATTTACACGTGACTTTCAAATGAGAATTAAATGATCACTTATTAAAAGCAGGAAAATATTGATAATTACGTCATAAAAACTATATTTACACGTGGATTTTAAAAGAAAAAGAACATTGTAAGATAACAAATTTAGTAATATGCTCAAAAAGTCATGAATGGAGGAAATTACGTCATATTTAAAATTGCCAAACCATAATATTGCAAAACAGTTTAAATTTAAAAATGTATTTGCGCAAGACATTTATTTCATATTGTGAAGATAATCTTTTTAAACTATTGTTGAGAATTCTAAGAGAGCGCAAATAATATTTACTTTCTAACAACAAAAGTATTTTTAGGTGAATACTAATAATAGAATGAAAACTTTGGTGAAAATTACGTCAGATTTAAAACGATACATTTAAAATATCTTATTTAAAAAAACGTTCTTATAGCGTTGTTTAAATAATAAAAAAAAAAAAAAAAAAAAAAAAAAAACGGGAGACAAAGACTTTGTCTACGCAATTAATTTTATATTAGCTTATTTTCACATGTTTCACTGATCTGATTTAATCAAAGACTAAAAACAACTCGCTAACAGGGAGATCGCCACTGGTTTTTTTTTTTTTTTAATTATAATTCATTCTTCCGCAATTTTTTTAAAGCCGATTAAATTAGCGTGCTTTTAGAGTTTGCGGTGTCTGAATGGGGGTTGGCGAGCGTAGCTCGTAGGGTTGCAGAGCCCCTAGTTAAAAAAAAAAATCCGATGTGTTCAATTCAGGGGTGCGGAGTCTGTGAAATAGACAACTGCGGAAAATGGACAACTCCGACTCCGACTCTTTCGCTCAAAAATGGGCCCGACTTCGACTCCGCAGCCCTGGCTCAATTCCAGTTGGATGATAACTAGGTAAATTATTTGAAAAATCTTTTATGGTAACTATCTCTCTATTCTAAAAAGGTCATGTGTTCAATTCAGGGCTGCGGAGTCTGTGGGGAAAATGGACAACTCCAACTCCGACTCTTTCGCTCAAAAATGGGCCCGACTCCGCAGCCCTGGTTCAATTCCAGCTGGATGATAACTAGGTAAATTATTTGAAAAAGCTTTTATGGTAACTATCTCTCTATTCTAAAAATCCCATGTGTTCAATTCAGGGCTGCGGAGTCTGTGGGGAAAATGGACAACTCCAACTCCGAGTCTTTCGCTCAAAAATGGGCCCGACTCCAACTCCGACTCCGCAGTCCTGGTTCAATTCCAGCTGGATGATAACTAGGTAAATTATTTGAAAAAGCTTTTATGGTAACTATCTCTCTCTCTCTATTCTAAAAAAAAGTAACTTACGCTGTCGCTGCCGCCGCCGCCGCCGCCGCCGCCGGTTTTGAATTTTTTGTGACCGGAGGTCTTTCTCCGTTAATATTAAGAAAAATATTGCATACAAAAATATGAAAATCGGCGGTATTATAGAAAAATGTTTGATAAATACGCTGATACAGACAGTTTTCAAATCGAAGGATTATTTTAAGATATATTTAATATTAAATTTAGACAAAATCGTTCCATTAAAAAAAATTTATAGGAGAAAAAACTATCCATGGGAATTAATTCATTTTTAGATCATTTTATACGTTAGAATTTCCCAGTGTGCAGACTTCATTTGTTTTTTTTATATTTGACTTACTTTTTGAGGTTTTATTTCTATTTTAAATTCAAATTTTCAGCATTTCGAGAGATATTTTGTACTTATTTTAGAAAATAGTATTAATTTAAACTGTTACCAACTGTATAAACAGCGCAAACAATAATGTTTGCTTCAAATTAAAAATTTATTCACACGTGACTATTATAAACAGAAAAAAAAACATTCAAATTAGAATTAAATAATTACATATAAAAAGCAGGAACTTATTGAAAATTACTTCATAAAAACTATATGTGAATTTTAAAAGAGAAAGGATATTGTAAGATAATAATTTCATTAACATGCGTTAGTAGTCTTAGATAGGAGAAATTACGTCACATTTACGTCACGTTACACTTATTACGTAAAATGAACAAAAATAATATTGCAAAACAGTTTAAATTTAAAAATTGCGCAAGACATTTATTTGATACTTTTAGATGATCTTTTCAACTATTTTTGTTAGGACAGCGTAAATAATATTTCATTTCTAAAAGAAGTATTTTCACGTGAATATTAAAAAGAGAAAGAAAAGTTTGGTGAAAATTACGTCAGATTAAAAACGATACATTTAAAATGTCTTATTTGAAGGAACTTTCTTTTCGCTTTGTTAAAAAATTCCGGGAGACAAAGACTCTGTTTACATAATTCATTTTATATTAGCTTATTTTGAAACGTTTAACTGATTTTTTTTAATCAAAGACGAAAACAGACATTGTATCTTTTAACAGCAGCTGATTTTTCCTTAAAATTCCCCAATCAAAGAGAAATGAATAGAAACCCCTTTATAGGGAGATCGCTACTGTTTTTTAAATTATAATTCAATCTTCCAAAATCTTTTTAAAGCCGATCAAACTAGCGTGCTTTTAGAGACTGCGGTGTCTAAACGGGGGTTCTGTCTTTTTTATTTTCTACGAAGCTTAAAATAATGTATTGGGGGATATAATCGATTTGATCAACATTAAAAAGAAACAAGACAAAATAAATCATGCTTCCAGCATAGATTATGAAACGCTTTCCTACACATTCGAAATACTGTAACAAAACTTTACAGACTATTAAGGAGAAAGTTGATGTCTAAATTAACAATTTAGAATATGCAAAACGCATTGAAAAACGTCATTTATTCAATTACCATCTATAGCTGGATAAATATTCGAATTTTTTTTTTTTGTGCATCCCTGTATAGGATCTATAGATTTGTATGTATACTACCTGGTATAAAAAAAAACTAGTTAATTCAGTTAAACTCATGACATAGTTGAAAATTTCCATTCGGAATTTCCGTCATTAAACGGAAATGTACTTGATATATTTTTTGCAGCCCTGTATATGATCTATAGAATTTATACACACCAAGTAAAATGCAATAATAATTATTATTAGTAGTAATTATTATTAAATTTTAAAACCCGTACTACGACTGAAAAATCCGACCCACCACCCGTAAGGCATGGTGACGTCACGGCGACGTCGTTGTGAAGTCACACTGTGACTTTGTGACCGTCGATGTGACGTCACGTGACGTCGATGTGACGTCATAGTGACTAGAATGCGAGGTCGTTATTGCCGTTTTAGAGGTCGTTTGTGACGTCACATTGTGACCACTCTGTGAAGTCACGGTGTGACAAATTTGTGAAAAGTGTGTCATTTGTGACTATTTTGGCATTAACTTTGTGACGAACCTGTGACGAAAGCGACAATGCTTTGAAGTCACACTGTGACCAATTTGTGAAATATGTGTCATTTGTGACGAACTTGTCATAAACACTGTGATTTCAAATGAAAATCAAATTTCAAATTAATTGCTTAAAAGACGCAAATAGTGAAAATGATTCCATGCTGGGACTCGAACCCGGGCCATCAGTACAGTGCACTGACATTCTACCGACTAAATCACATGGAACGATACCCAGGCTGAAAAATTTCTCACTATTACATGTTGGCAAGGCTACAAACCCAGCACAAGATGGAATATTTAGCGTGAGCCACCAACATGATGCAAACACGAAACTTAATTAAATCCAGCATCGATTGAAATTATATTAATACTTGGAAATTTTTCCAGCGAGAACCATTCGCTTTGCATACAATATTTCAAATGAAAATCAAATTTCAAATTAATTGCTTAAAAGTCAATTTTAATTTGAAATGTTGTATGCAAGGCGAATGTTTCTCCCTGGAAAAATTTCCAATTATTAATATGGTTTCAATCGATGCTGGATTTAATTAAGTTTCGTGTTTACCCCATGTCGGTGGCTCACGATAAATATTCCATCTTGTGCTGCGTTTGTAGCCTTGCCAACATGTAATAGTGAGAAATTTTACAGGCTGGGCGTCGTTCCATGTGGTTTAGTCGGTAGAATGTCAGTGTGCTATACTGATGGCCCGGGTTCGAGTCCCGGCATGGAATCTTTTTCACTCCTTTGCGCCTTTTAAGCAATTAATTTGATATTTGATTTTCATTTGAAATATTGTATATAAGGCGAATGATTCTCTCTGGAAAAATTTCTAAGTATTAATACAGCGATGAATTTTAAAATAAACTTTTGCTGTAAATATAAAACCTTATCTTTTTACCGTACTTTTTAGCAAAATATCGCTATTTTGGAGTCCTATTCTTCTAAAACATTTTAAATTTTTCCACTTAAAAAACAATGCTTATCAACTGCCATATTTTTTTATTAAGTTCTATGCTTGATATTGAGTTCAAGCTTGATATTTAGAATGTGTAAGTTTTTTTAATTTGTTGTTATTAGTCATTGCTTTATTAAATATGAACATGGAGACTAACGGATATTAATACAACTATTATTTATAGAGCGGCATGATAAGCGATATTTATTTAAATTTTTTATTCCCGTGTATATTGTATTTTGTGAATATGAGCTAAATAGATTTGGTATGTTTTATAGGAAAAGACTGATCTAGGAAATAGAAAAAAAAAAAACGATTAAGAAAAATCATGCGTTAAGCATAGATTATAAAATACTTTCCAACACTTTCTGAATGCTTTAACAAGACATCGTAATTTAGGGAAATGACGTAAATAAGATAACTAAGTAAACATTTCAGAAAACGCATAAAACATTTGAAAAACTGATTTCAACAGTTACCGTCCATAGCCAAATATGTTTTCCAATTCTTTTGAACAGCCCTGTATTTGATCTGTAGGTTGATACACTGAAAAAAAAAATGAAGTACTCAAAAATGAGTAATCCGACGTACTCATATCGAATTGAATATTTTTGGATCAAAAATGAACCTATGCTTTCTCTATTTTGAAACATCACATGTTATAAAACCCAAACAAACGAATAGTTTTGTACCCTGTAATGGTTCATTTCATTTATAGCGGCATAGCGGCATAAATGATGTTTATTAATGTAAATATTAAATTATGCACAGCATTTTAAAAATAATTTAAAAGTACTTGGCAATAATGCTCTTGTCATAAAAATATTCGATTTGAGTATCTTGCTAAGAATTTTGCTGTTTTTCTTAATAAATAATCAATTAAACATTTCTTGTTAAGAACTTTGAACGGGAAATAAATGTCAGTACATTTTTACTTTAAATTTTAGGTTTTTTGTTTTTTTTTTGGGGGGGGGGGGGAGTGCATAACGATTCATATTTCATCACAACCATGGAATAAAAAATGAATACATGTGTTTCTCAACTTTGAGTACATTTGGATCGGAGCTATTTTGAGTATGTGACGCATTTAAAATTGGGTACTTCTTACTCAATTTTGAGTACCCATTTTTTAAGTGTATATATACTATATAATGGGAAAATTTAGTTTAGCAAGAAAACGCCTAACAGGTTGAAATTCTTTTTCAGCAATTTATACTAATGTAAGGAAAGATACTTGAATACTTTTGTACAACCCTGTAGTTTACCTAGAATCTTTATTACACGCTACTATTTAGTTAAAATTTAATTCAAACTAAGACACTCTTAAAACTGCTGAAATCACATTTCCAGAAATTATCATTTATAGACGGCCTTGTATCCATTTCCTTGCGTGACCCTGTGTATCATTTTATCCATATTCTACAAACATTTATTGGTAAATTAAATGCAGTTCAGCGAAAAAAAAACATAACTCATTTAAAAACCACCTTTAAGCAATTTGCGCCCATACCCAGTAATCCTTACGAATACTTTTGTGTAGCCTTGTATAGGAATTATAGCATTTATATACACGATACTATGCATAAATATAGTGAATCATAAAAGCGCATATCATAATTAAAAATACATTTCCAGCAAACATCGCTAATGAACAGTACTTTGGATACAATATAGTATCTGAAATATTTTGAGTGTCCCTGTAAATGCTATATACGTATTATTCGTATTATAAATGAAATAATTTATAGTATGTAAACCTAAGCGACATACATCAATTTCATTATATATGAAATAGATTAACATAATTAAAGTATGCTGCAAACAATTCCCTCCACCCCTATATCATTATGTATTTGAATTCCCTTTTTAGCCCTGTAAATGAACAATAGCTATTCTGTGCATCGCATAGTCAACAGAATGCATATTTTAGTGCCCTTCATAAATGCATATAAATTTTATTATGTTTGAAAGCGTGCGTAAAATCATTAAAAATCATTTGAAACGATTTTTTTCCATAGGCCGTAATGTAACGGAAAACTTTTGGCTGGCCCTGTAAATGAACAAAGCATGCTACAAACTTCATTACAAATAGGTACCGTGCTATAGTAAACGTCAATAACATCCAAAAATTTCAGGGCAATCCGAGTATATTTTCGGGAGTTAGAGTGCGGACAGACTGCTAGACGCAGAGACAAACCTAAGTCATAAGCACTTTTCAACTTATGTCCTTATGTATCCTGTATTATATGAACTTTTAAAAAATATATACTAAAGCAGTTTAATCTATAACTTCCTATCAGGCATGAAAAACACTTCATTTGAATGCTTAAATATCATATTTTACTTTTTAGTGCCAATAATTACGTGTATCATAAACGTAGAAAATGAATTTACAATAGAAGAAAATTTAATAACCGATTCAGAATGTCTATAATTAAATGTTTGATTAAAATCACAAGCACAAAAATTCTTACATACAATTTAAAAAAATAAATATACCAATTTGAAAAACACTAAAATTAATAATTAGTATTTATAATTGTACTATTAAACAACAGCAAAATACAATAAATAAATTAAATGCACTATTAGATTTAACAATATCTCAAAAATATTTCCGTATGGTATAAGGAATTACTATTATTTCATAATTTTGGCAAATGTTAAATCTGAAAACATTGGTTTGAAGATTTAGGATTTAAAAAGATAATTTAAAATATTATTAGCACTAAAAGAAAATTCTTTCAAATGTTTCACTACTGTAATATGTAAAAATATATTTTCCCAGTATAATGTTAATTTCTAATCTGAAACAGTTTCGTAATCTCATGATAATAGAACATCATATTTAACCCCAAAATAATAATAACTATAAGTGTTAGTAATCAAAAAATAGTAAGAAGCCGATAAAATAATTCCAAATCATTGTCGTTCCATACATTTTCAATCTCAAGTAAGAGTAAATTAATGTTTATATTAATTCCAGTATGAACTTAAGCCTGAATCAGTCTCTGCGCAGATTTTTTTTTTTTTTTCAAGCGATGGCAGATTAAGATATTTTTCTTTACAGTTATCGAATTGAAAAATATCGCTTCTGACATAAAGATCAGTCTCTTACAAATATAACATAAAACTATTTAACTCATAAATACAAATCAGGAACAAAATATTTAAATTAAATAACACTTACATATACGTTCCATTAATATCCGTGTATCCTAAAATGGTCATTTCCTTATCTTAAAGTGTTGTAGACTTGGTGATGTTCTAAAAACAGTGAACAATTTCCCGCGTCTTCTCATATTTATTTTTCTGTGGGCAGACGATTTTCAAGCAGGTGTTCTGTTACAGATTATTTGTTTTTGTATACAAGAAATATTGAACTTGAATGTGCAGTAATTTTCTGAAAGTATCGTTAATTAAAATTTTGTATTTGAAGACATGTCCTATATATTTAACCTTTTCTTTTTATCCGTACCAAATAATTCAAGTTAAATGTATTGTAAAGTTTCTTTTTTCTAAATAATCATAATAATAATATTCTTAATTAGAGTTTATTAGATAAAACATTGTTTAAATTTTTAAAAGGTGTAAAAATAAATTTAATGGTATTAACGACCCCCCCCCCTTTTTTCTTCTTCTTTTTTTTTAAAGTAAAGTTTGTTTTGCACAAATTTTGTATATTTCTTTTATTTTCGGAAAATGCTAATTTTATTTAAAAAGTCTGAAAGAAGTAGAATTTATGACTTGAATACAAATTATAAAAATATTCTAAAGCAAGAAATGCATAGATGACTAAACTCTGAAGACTCTTTCTACGTGCTCATTAAAAGGTGCAGATTTAACTGTAATAGAAAATTTTTAGTTTGAAACCACAGAAGTGTTTCGAATAATCCTGGTCGGTAAAAAAAGAAAGAAAGAAAGAAATTTCCTCCCAGCAAACTAAATATGTAAAGTGTATAAATTTAATAATCCTAATTCTAAATATATTATCCAAATGCTAGATAAAATTGAAAACATGAAAAAGTATACATTCACTGTCTTAGATATCAAATGGATAAAATATAGCCTGAAAATTTAGTTTATTAATGCTTGTATCGTGCACTTTATTTATTATGCCCCCCCCCCCCCTCTCCCCTTTAGTGACAGAATTTACCATTTGCTATCCACTAATATATTTTCATTCCTTATGCCGCTATAACTCGTGACTGCTTAAAATATTTCTCTTCATTTTCAAAGATTTTTGAAGTTCATATTTTTGTCACACTGTGACTTACAATATAGTGGTTTTTTTTGTCACATATGTGACGTGACGTACGTTACATAGCAGTGACATAACAGTGACGTCACATTTTTTCTTAATTGCCAGAAAAATATAATTTTACAGTAAATAACATGTTTTAAAGAATTTTCGTAATTTTTTAAAGCTTTCTAAGAAGTTCACATCTCAGTCACAATGTGACATCACTGAGTGGTGGCATTTTGGTCACAGATGTGACGTGACCACAGTGACTTACAGTGACGTCACAATGACGTCACTGTGACCATGCATGCTATGAGGGCAATTATTGTTCATTTTGTTCACTGGTTGTACTGTAGCTGTAGCTTTAGCCAAATTCTTTTGTGTGTTCCTGAAAATGAACGATAAATTATATGCACACCAGATTCTACTTTAAGTGCCTTTTAGTACGCCTCAGTGATATTATATAAATTTCAATATTTTTAAAATAGTGTCAAATACTCCACACTCCAATACTCCAGAATATACCGTTAAAATACTCCACAGACGATTTTTCCCCATAGACCGTGATGCAAAGGAATTCTTTTGAGTGTCCCTGTAAGTGCTACACACTTCATTTTCAATACCAAACATGACATCGAAAACCCCAATAACATATATTAATCACATCGCAATCCGAGCATATTTATCACAGTTAGAGCACGGACAGACCGCAGACGGCACACAGACAAACCGAATTCATAAAAACTTTTCAACTAAGTGTTAGAAATAACGCAGGAGATTAAAGTTTTCGCTTAAAAGACATGCACAAAAAGGAAAAGATAAATATAAAAGAAGAAACGGTAAACAAAAGTACAATTCTAAGAGCTAGAAAAAGTTTATATAGTGAAATACTTTAGTTTAGTAAAGTTATAACATTTTTCAGTTAAATGAATCGAACATAAATGAATTTTTATAATGAATATTAAAATTAAAAGAATTGACCTTTTAAATTTTTTTGTAACACAAAATCGATTTTAGAAAACATAAAATGGAATAAGAATTAAGAATAACATCTGTTTCTGTTGAACTATTAATAAGCTTGCGATTAGAGAAGTTATCTGGAAAAGTGTTTATAGTATCTAAAAATATCTTTCATAGAGTTTCAGTTTGTTGCACGTTTTATCGCCTAACGAGTGTTATCTGCGCTATATTTTTTTTTCTGCTTATCAGTTTTCGATAAGATAATCTTTATCTATATGATCGGTTTTAAAAGTAAAAAATTATGATAAAAGTTATATTTTTAAAACATGTGCTTAAGATGAAAAATATAAATAGGTGAGACCATGTAAAGAAAAAAAGATATAATTGTAGGAATTAACATATTTTCTTAATATTATGAACTGATTAAATATGGATTCATATTAGTAATGTAGATTTATGTTTAATGCATGTTGTGTATGTTTAATGTATGTTTAATGCATCGAATAAGTTTTTAAAAGTCATAATAAAATTATGAATAATTTTTATATTTTAAGCTTTATCTGATTATGATTAAACCCCAGAAATCGCAAAATAAAATGCTAAATAAGAATATAATATATTCATGATAAGCTACATAGCAATTGGAAGAAACAATCTGAAAAATCATTTATAGTATCTAATGGAAATATCTTTGATTTGTTGTTTCACTTGATTGCATTTTTAATTGCTTACTGAGTATTATGTGTACAAATAACTTGTTCAGTGTTTGTTCGATTTCGATGAAACGACATAAAAGAGAAAATTATGTATAACAATATGATCAACATTAAAAGTAAAAAACGATGGATGGAGCAAATGCTGTTATTTAAAACAAGTTGGAAATTGCTCGTCAAACGTGGCAAATGAAAAGCGTTCGTACTATAACTAGTCTTATAAATATTTTTTGCACCGCCTATTGTACTGAATGTATATTTTAGTGCTCACTTCATAAGTGCCTATCCATTTCATTCTGTTCGAAAGGCTATAACATCATTAAAATGCACTTGCAATAATTTTTTCCCATTGGCCGTAATGTAACGGAAAACTTTTGACTGTCCCTGTAATTAAACTATAAATCCGATTTTCATAAAATTTGAAATGACTCCACAAAATTATGCAACAGTTATATATTTTAAATTTCAAACGATTCGATTGGGTAGTTTTTGCTCTGTTATATGCGGACAGACGGACAGACGGATAGACGGACTGAACGACAACTATAGGTGCTACGTATTTATATAATTACGAACGCACCTAAAAAAGACATGTATAAACTCAAAAATAAAAATATATAAATGGAATACGTAATTTTAAAGAAACATGCAAAATTTTAGGAACAAAAATATTTTCTTAAAATTGTGGACTAAAATATTTGTTTTGAAAACTTGTATTTACTGCATCGAATGTAAATATATTTTTATATAATTATTTTGATCTTTCAAATTTTAATGTGACACTGACTCTACCTTGAAACTTATAAAATAAAAAAAGAGTAAATATCATGTATTTTCTAGCTACCCTGGACAAATTTATCATTTTGATATTTTAAACTTTATATAACACTGAATAGACATCGGAACTTATAAAATAATAATTATTATAAAATAACTAGTATCCGTCAGGCCGAAATGTCGGAGCATGGAGGCGCGTAAACTTAAAAGATATTACTTTAAAAAATGTTTTATTTTCTAAATTGCTGTTTAATAGTATAAAAGTAAGTTTGAAATAACAATCGTCGATACCTCATTTTAAAGTGTTTAACTCGGTCGTCAGTTGCCTCGGGTAATGCACAAATTCTAATCTGTCAGCAAGTGCTCCCATAGTTCTAATTTGTGTAAAGCCTGGCCTTAGCGAAAATTGCTTCCATTAGAACTTTCTCTAAATGACAAACTACAGTAAAAATGACATAAGTTGTTTTATGTGACAACACCTTTAGATGGATATCCACAGCAGTTTTTGACAATGTTAAACTCGAGGATCTATGTATGGTGGCAAGGTATGCAACAGTTAAAGGTAACTAACTTCGTGTGAATGAGGCTTTTTCTTCTTTTCAATATTTACAAATAGGTTTGATAAAAAAAAACAGTTAGAAATGGTTCATGATACTCAACAGAATGAACTATTATGGCCTGTGGCAAACCTCGAGGTTGAAAAAGTGGGCCATAGGCAATATCTTTTGTCGTACTTACGTTTATCAATTCTCACTCCGTTCAGATATTGGTAAGTAGCATAATGCATAACCCTGCATCCAGCTGCTGAGGAAAGTCTAGACTGAAGTCCAGACGCGTGATCATCTTCACTCCATCTTGCTATTTAATCATTTGTGATCTGCTAAAATTCTTGTTTATTGGTCCCCGCTTTGATTTAAGAAGTACTTCTTGATTATACTCTTTAGCTTGCTTGGTTTTGAGGAAAAAGATATATGGCACCTTCAAATCATTCAAGTTAGCCGAAAGCAGTGTATCTTTGCCTCGTTGCATAAAGGATGAGAGGTAGTCAAAAACTTGACTCACGCAAAGTGAGTTCAGAATATTTCGGAACTGTGTCTGCTGATCGTCATTTTGTCTCAATGAGTTTGTTAATGTGAAACATTTTTTTAAAGCTCTAAGCATTTTTTGTCCGCGAAGAATCAAAATGACTTTTAAAGAATGTCTCTTATATAGAGGGATGTCTTTTACGCTTTAACTACCTAATACGTCCAAGGATTTAAACAAATAAGCCTCTAAAAGGCTAAATGCTATCTATTTTACCTTCGGGATATCTTTGTTCAAGGTCAGCCATAAGACGATATCCTATCATTGAACATTCGTTAATAATGAGAAATAACACTGTATCCATTCTGAGTTGTAGATGTATTGCTGACTTTTTGAATTAGCGAACTATTTAAAACACGTTGGCTCTTTAAGCACTGAGTGAGTTGCCTTGTCTTTGACATTAAATGCAGCAGCACCTGTTAGTGCCAAAAGAATGATAGCTTCTGATCCTAACTGATCTATGATTGTTTTACTAATTTCTTTGATTTTTACATTTTGCAGGTCTTCCTTTTCCAATAATAAAGGTTGATTTAGGGAAATTTGTAACCTTTGTTTGCAAAGACAAAAGCTGTTCAGTGCATAACTGAAGGCAGCATAATTTGTTGTTCTTTATAATAATTCAGAAATGTTAAAAGTAAAGGGAAACCATTGGATAAGAGAATCTACGGTAAAGATAAAGAATTACCCCGGATGTATTTGAGAGATTTCGATTTTTTTAATTTAGCTCCGATCTTTGAGAACTTGATCCATCGAGTTAGCGGCAGAAAACTTCAAAGCTCCTTCAAAGACTTGCTCGTCTGGCACGGCCCACACTTATTTAATATGGTAACAAGTAAAGTTTTGTAACACGTATGTAACACACACTCATAGATAGTCTGCTATACTCCTCTATCAAACTTGATACCTTCACTCATCTGAGTTGTTGTTATATCGTTATTATGAAAATATTAGGAAGCATCTGGGTTATTTTTATACGACTTTTCCACATAGAATTAAGCTGAATAACTCAATACATTTGAATTACTTTCTTTTAACAGTCATTTTCGAAACTTCTGTGTATAACGTTGCACGGTACTTCTTAGTTATCCCGCCGACCAAATTACTGTCGCAAAATTGTAAGATTAATTGCCAATAATGGTTGCCATTAATTAATTAATTGTAAGATTAAAGACCAATAATGGCCAATAAAACCATTAATTCGACGTTTTATTTGTATTATTATTAATTTTTTACTAATTTATTTGTTATTTCGTTATTTAAAATAAAAAATTATGCCAATGTATATAATTTGGCGATTTATATAATTTGGCGAAATTGGTCGACGGGATAACTAAGAAGTACCCGTTGCACATAGAAAATATGTATATTTCTTAAAATGTACACTAAATCTAGGCAGCAGATTAAAAAAAAAAAATGAGGGATTAATTTATGACTTTTAGTGAACATGACTTCTCACGAATTATCTTTTATTGTTGTATCCATTTCTCTGATCATAAGCATAAGCGATCACAGTCATATACATTAACGTCGCATTTATCGCTAAGCTTCGCGACATTTGGACTAAACATAGCCAAATTTGGCGACCAAAAATATGTCGTCACAAATTAAACCAATTTGGCTGTATCTGACTAATTTGGCGAAATTTCCATTGAAATTCAGTACTTATGATTTTTCTCTAACCGGGTTCTTCGCATTTTAACTTCGTGTCCTCCAGTAAAATTAGCTAAAATCTTAAAACCAAGAAATAGGGAAGCTACCTTTTCCAACCCGTACAGGATTTTTTTATTTTGTAATCTACATATTTCTGTTTTCTAGTGTACATTTTGACAAAAAAAATCCTTATATCATTTACTTCAGAATGTTCACTGGCATTTCAGTTGAAATATATTCACTTACGATGTATTAAAAAAAAATTGAGTAATCGTCAGTAATTGGGACAGCTACCAAATTGTTAAATTTGCGCATCAAACAATGCTCAGTAAATTATGAATTTGTCTACAAACCCGATTACGAAAATTTCCCAATAGAAACATACATTCGTCTGAATACAAACATACATACATAAGAATACATACATATACCGGGTGTCCCAAAAAGGACTGACTGATTTTAAAATTCAATAACTTGCAAACGGTGACAGATATTTAAAAAATTCTTTCAGGAGGTTTATGCATAAGGTCAAAAGTTTTATTACAGTGATTTTCAATTTTAGTTCGATTTACAAACAATAGATGGCGCTGTAAGCAATAGTCGCTAAATTCAGGCTCGATTTTTGGTACTTCGTGGCCCGGATAATACATTTCCTTCTCCTTTTTCTGCATAGAACAAGATAAAGGACCAAAAATCGAGCCTGTATTTAGCGACTATTGCTTACAGCGCCATCTATTGTTTGTAAATCGAACTAAAATTGAAAATCACTGTAATAAAACTTTTGACCTTATGCATAAACCTCCTGCAAGAATTTTTTTAATATCTGTCACCGTTTGCAAGTTATTGAATTTTAAAATCAGTCAGTCCTTTTTGGGACACCCGGTAAGTAATGCATACATGACATTATATTTTTATCGATTTCTTTGAGTATCACTAGTAGCCAATCGACTAATGCCCAAAATCGTATTTTCCGTATTCGATTTTCTTTTCGTTTCTTTTAATTTAAAATTCAAAATGAATTGCATCGATTTGGAAGCTTGCAAAGAATGAAAAGTTCGAAAAAAAATAGTGGTTGTTACATACGTAGAACGTAAAACTTCTGAAAGGAGGCAGGGGTTAATCTATATCTCAGGTCACCAATGTATGATCATCGACTTCAACATTCGACTCCATAATGATTCGTATGAGGTTAAAATGCATAATTTACAGCAATGGAGCTAATGTTTTAATTAATAACGGGATGAATCTCGTCGAATTTCGACGAAAGAAATTGTTTAAAAACGAACTCATACATAAGTTACTACTTAGTCTCTTAAAAAAAATATTACTTTTAACTTAAAGTTATCAAAATACTAATTCCATACATTTCGACTGTTCAAAATATTAAAAAATTAGGTACAGATGTCATATTAGCACCATATTGGCGCGATTTTTTTCCGATGCCAATGTCATATACGCAACGGGTACTTAACTGGCGCCAAAGTGTCGTTATTTTGCTTGATGTGGTAACCCGGATTATGTTGTTTATGCTGTTGATGTTTTCGCCAAATTGGCAACCGAAAAAAAATCGCGCCAATATGGGGCGAATATGACATCTGTGCCAAAAATTAAGCTGCATTATTTATTATACCTAATCAAGATATGTAATTTTGATGAAATTACCCATTGAGGCTGTTATGTTTAAAAGACACAGATGTCATCATATTGGCGCGATTTTTTTCCCACGCCAATTCGGGAAAAACTTCAACAGCACAAACAATAACATCTGGGTTACCATATCAAGCAAAATAACGACACTTTGGCGACAGTTAAGTACCCGTTGCGTATATGACATTGGCGTCAGAAAAAAAATCGCGCCAATATCCCGTCGGCGAAATTACTGTCGCCAAATTGTAAGATTAAATGCCAATAATGGTTGCCATTAATTAATTAAATGTAAGATTAAATGACAATAATGGCCAATAAAACCATTAATTCGACGTTTTATTTGTATTTTTATTAATGTTTTACTAATTTATTTTTTCTCTCGTTATTTAAAATAAAAATTATGTCAATGTGTGTAATTTGGCGAGTGGTTTGGCGATTTATATAATTTGGCGAAATTAGTCGACGGGATAACTAAGCAGTATCATTTAAAAAAAGTCCTTCCGGCCAGTGCCGAGAGGAAGAGGTAGCTTTCATAATCCTTATTTTAAAAAAGCCAACTTATATCATGCAAACACACGAAGCTCAATTTAGTGGAAACCGAATATAGGAGATTCAATACTAATTTTTATCAATATAATGAATGAGAATTTCGCGAAATTAGTCAGCTTTATCCAAGCTGCTTTTCTTTAAAGTAACTTATATTTGGCTGCAAAATTCGGCAATTTCTTAAAGTGCCTGTCATTTTAAGACAACATGGTGGATGAGGCTAAGCAGTGAACTTGGTCGAGACCTTAGTAATTGCTGTGCACATGCTCACTCACATCGGAATCGGTTAATATATAGGAGTGCTGTCGCATGCAAAAAATCAGATTTTTCAAAATGTCACCCACAATAGAAATTGAAACTGCTATATCTGAGCCATTTTTTAAGGTAAAGACAAACAAAAAATGCTCCTGAATCCTTATATCAAGATCAAATACTTAAGAAAGAAACCTTTTTCAATTTCTAATTTTTTTGCACCTCACTTTAAATATATATATTTTTTTTAATTTAATCACCGCCATTTTGAAACAAGATGGCTGATGAATCTGGCCAGCGAACTTGGTCGAGGTATTGATGTATACTATCCACATGCCTTCTTACATCGAAATAGGCAAATACGTGTGTTATCGCGTGACAAATACAAAATCGTTTCAAAATGTTAGCCACGCTAGAAATTCAAAGTGCTATAAATCAACCATTTTTTAAGATATCAACAAAAGAACAAATTTTCAGAAACAAAAACTGCTCCGGAATCTTTGTATCAAGGCCAAACACATAAAAAAAAATCTTTTTCATTTTCCAATTTTTTAATACCTCATTTTGAATTTTAAATTTAATTTTTTTTTAAATGGCAACCCTTTTGAAACAAGATGGCGAATGAAGCTGGCCAACGAACTCGGTCGAGACATTGGTGTGTACTATGTACAGACCAAGTTACATCCAAATAGGTTCATAAATACGCCTGTTATTGCGTGACAAAAATCAGGTCGTTTTAAAATGTCAGCCGCAAGAGAAATTCAAAATGCTATTACTTAGCCATTTTTTTTTAGATATAGACGAAAGAAAAACTGTTCCGGAATCTTTGTATTAAGGTCAAACACATACAAAAAAAATCTTTTTCATTTTAAAATTTTTTGGTATCTCATTTAATTTTTTTTTAAATTTATTTAAATAGCCGCCATTTTGAAAAAAGATGGCGGATGAAGCTGGCAAACGAACTCGGTCGAGATATTTGTATGTACTATGTACACACCAACGTACATCCAAGTCGGTTCATAAATACGCCTGTTATTACGTCAGAAAAATCAGGACGTTTCAAAATGTCAACCACGCTAGAAATTCAAAATGCTATAACTCAGCCATTTGTTAAGATATAGACGAAACAAAAACTGCTCCCGAATCTTTTTATCAAGGTCAAACACATAAGAAGAAAATATTTTTTCAATTTTCAATTTTTGGTACCACATTTCAAATTTAAATTTTTCTTAAAAATTTAAATGGCCGCCATTTTCAAACAAGATGGCGGGTGAAGCTGGCCAACGAACCCGGTCGAGACATTGGTATGTACTATGTATAAACGAAGTTACATCCAAATCGGTTCATAAATACGCCTTTTATCGCGTGACAAAATTCAGGACGTTTCAAAATGTCAGCCACGTTAGAATATCAAAATGCTATAACTCAGCCATTTTTTAAGATATAGACGAAATAAAAACTGCTCCGAAATCTTTGTATAAAGGTCAAATACATAAGAAAAAAATAATTTTCCATTTTCAATTTTTTGGTACCACATTTCAAATTTTAAATTTAAAAAAAAATTTAAATGGCCGCCATTTTGAAACAAAATGGCGGATGAAGCTGGCCAACGAACTCGGTCGAGAGATTGGTATGTACTATGTACACACCGAATTACATCCAAATCGGTTCATAAATACGCCTTTTATCGCGTGACAAAATTCAGGACGTTTCAAAATGTCAGCCACGCTAGAAATTCAAAATGCTATAACTCAGCCATTTTTTAAGATATAGACGAAACAAAAACTGCTCCGGAATCTTTGTATAAAGGTGAATTACATAAGAAAAAAATATTTTTCCATTTTTAATTTTTTGGTATCACATTTCAAGTTTTAAATTTTTTTAAAAATTTTAAATGGCTGCCATTTTGAAACAAAACGGCGGATGAAGCTGGCCAACGAACTCGGTCGAGACATTGGTATTTACTATGTACACACCGAATTACATCGAAATCGGTTCATAATTACGGGAGTTACAGTGTGACATAGGTCAGATATATATATATATATATATATATATATCAATTTTGAACGGAGGGTGGTTTCGGGGTCTGGGGATCATGATCGATGAAAATATACCAAAATTTTTTGAAATCGCTTTCCTCCGAACGGCTGCAATAGGTAGCTTTTTTGTAAAGAAAGCTACCTAAAATGATTTCACCTTAAGTTAATCATGGAATTATTTTTCGCTTAAAATCTAAACTTTATGTTATTTTCACCGTCTCATAATTTGCATACCCATCTCTTATTTTTACATTCACCATTTCAAAAATATTACAATGCGCAATATGTGATTAATACATAGTTTTCTAAACTTGAAATCAATTTTGTCAACTACGACTTTGCATGTGAACATTCGCACTCTTGACTTGTGATTCTAATCTCAGTATCGGCAAGTAAAATTTCAGAAATTTATATCTTTTAGAGGCGTTCGTAATAAAATATTTACTTTTATCAGAGAAAATGATCGTTTTCATTTAAATGATGTCATTTTGCCTCATTGAAGCATTTCACCAAGCGTCTCAAACTCAATGCATGAAAAAGAATTGAATTATAACAACTTTTTGCGCAAAACTTGAGTATTTTATTAAAGCATGACGTCATTTTCTGTTCAATTTTTTCAGAAAGTTTATTTTGAATTTTATGAGAAAATGGCATCAATAAAGATAAGCAAACCTTATTATTTTTCCTTTCTTTACAACAATGGAAGTAATCCAATTGCTACCATTTTGACACAAATTCATAGAAATTTTTTACATTTTAAATTTAAATATAAAAATGGTAATTTTTTTTAAAAAAAAGCTAGTGCGGGTAAATCTACAAAGAAACAGCTTTCATAAAAAAGAAAAATAATTATTAAAATTGGTGCAAAAAAAAAAAAAACCTCAAGGTGCATGACTAAAAAAAGAAAGCCTTATCTTTCAAATATACAGAATTAAAATCGCAATGTTATCTCTATGGGAAATTTTTGAGCCGACATTTCAGGCTGTTAGGGTTGACGAATATTTATGATTTTCAATACGCGCCGAGCTTTTGGACCTAACGTCCAGCTCATTTTTTGTGTCGATGCGTCAAATATTTTGGACGCTATCGTGTTAACAATAAGTGTAATTTTTGCAAGGAAGCCGGTGCTGTGCTCCGACAATAATATAAAAGGAATTAAGTAAACAGAGTCTTTGTCTCTTGGTATTTTTAAACAAAGCGAAAAGAAGGTTCTTTTAAATGAGACATTTTAAATTAATCGTTTTAATCTGACGTAATTTTTACCTAGCTATTCTTTCTCTTTTAAATATTCACGTGAAAATACTTTTGTTAGAAATGAAATATTATTTGCGCTGTCCTAACAAAAATAGTTGAAAAGATCCTCTCAAAATATCAAATAAATGTCTAGTGCAATTTCTAAATTTAAACTGTTTTGCAATATTATTTTGTGTTCATTTTATGTAATAACTGTAATGTGACGTAAATATGACGTAATTTCTCCTATTTAAGACTTCTAACGCATGTTAATGAATTTATTATTTTACAATATCCTTTCTCTTTTAAAATTCACGTGTATAGATTTTATGACGTAATTTTTAATAAATTCCTGATTTTTGTACATAATTATTTAATTCTTCCAAATGTTTTTTTCTGTTTATATAATAGTCAGGTGTAAATAAATTTTTAATTTATTTACACGTATAAATATTTTTTTTATTTAAAGCAAACATTATTGTTTGCGCTGTTTATACAGTTGGCAACAGTTAAAATTAATATCACTTTCTAAAATAAGTAAAAAATATCTCTAGAAATGCTGAAAATTTGAATTTAAAATAGAAATAAAACCTCAAAAAATTGAGTCGAATTAAAAAAAGAAATACAGTCTGCACACCGGGGACTTCAAACGTATAAAATGATCTAAAAATGATTAAATTTCCATGAATAGTTTTTGCTCCTATAAAACTTTTTTAGTGGACCGATTTTGTCCAACTTTAGTATTAAATATCTCTTAAAATAATTCTTCGATTTGAAAACTGTCTGCATCAGCGTGTTTATCAAACATTTCTGTATAATACCACCGATTTTCATATTTTTGTATGCATTATTTTTCTTAATATTAACGAAGAAAGACCTCCGGTCACAAAAAATTCAAAACCGGCGGCGGCGGTAGTTACTTTTTTTTTAGAATAGAGAGATTCATCTATACTAATATTATAAAGAGGTAAAAATTGTTTATTTGTAGGAGGTAAGCTCTGGAACTACCGAACCGATTCCAAAAGTAATGGTATCAAACTGATGGTGTTAGTCTACTTAGAACATAAGCTATATCTTATGTCCGTGCCACTGGTCAAAAGCGGGTGCAGGAGGAAAAAACGTTCTAAAAATGCGATTTTTGTGTTACTGAAGGGCCTAGAAACATGAAATTTGGAATGGTAGTTACTTATAAGATACTAATGATATCTAAGGACATTTTATAAAAAAATCGAAATTTAAAAGGGGTGAAAATGTGAGAAAAGCGTTCTAAAAAACGTTCTAAATGGCCATTTTTACGCAATTTCAGGAAATACCAAACCGATTTAAAAAATAATGGTGTCAAAATGATGGTGACAACGCTTGCTCCAATATAGGCTGCATTTTATGCCTGCGCCACTACCCCTAAAGGGGGTGCAGGAGCAAAAAACGTTCGAAATTGTGATTTTTGTGTTACTGAAGGACCCAGATACATGGAATTTGGAATGGTAGTTACTTACAAGATATAAATAATTAGCTATATCTTATGTCCGTGCCACTGGCCAAAAGCGGGTGCAGGAGCAAAAAGCGTTCTAAAAATGCGATTTTTGTGTTACTGAAGGGCCTAGAAACATGAAATTTGGAATGGTAGTTACTTATAAGATACTAATGATATCTAAGAACATTTCGTAAAAAATTCGAAATTTAAAAGGGGTAGAAATGCGCGAAAAGAGTTCTAAAAACGTTCTAAATGGCGATTTCTACGCAATCTCAGAAAGTACCCAACGTATTTCAAAAGTAATGGTTGGAATTTGATGATGATAGCCCTTGCTCCAACATATGCTCTATTTCATATCTGTGTCACTACCACCTAGGGGTTGCAGATGCAAAAAACGTTCTAAATTGCGATTTGTATGCTGCTGAAGGGCCTCGAATCCTGGAATTAATCAAGGCAGTTATTTAAAAGATACAAATGATCTGTAAGAACTTTTCCTAAAAAATTGAAATTTAAAAGGGGAGTAAATGGGCAAAAAGCGCTCTAAAATACTTTCTAAATTGCGAATTCTACGCAATCTCAGGAAGTACCAAACCGATTAAAAGTCCTTCCGGCTAGTGCCGGGAGGAAGAGGTAGCTTTCATATTCCTTATTTTAAAAAAGCCAACTTATATTATTCAAACACACGAATCTCAATTAAGTGGAAACGGAATGTAGGAGATTCAATACCAATTTTTATCAATACTAAATCATTTTGCATGAGAATTTCGCAAAATTAGTCAGCTTTATCCAAGCTGCTTTTATTTAAAGTAACTTATATTTCGCTGCCAAATTTGGCGATTTCTTAAAGTGCCTGCCATTTTAAGACAACATGGTGGATGAGGCTAACCAGTGAACTTGGTCGAGACCTTAGTAATTGCTGTTCACATGCTCACTCACATCGGAATCGGTTGATACATACGAGTGCTGTTGCAGGCAAAAAATCAGATTTTTCAAAATGTCACCCACGTTAGAAATTGAAACTGCTATATCTGAGCCATTTCTTAAGATAAAGACAAACAAAAAATGCTCCTGAATCCTTATATCAAGGTCAAATACTTAAGAAAGAAACCTTTTTCAATTTCTAATTTTCTTGCACCTCACTTTAAATATATATATTTTTAATTTAATGGCCGCCATTTTGAAACAAGATGGCTGATGAAGCTGGCCAGCGAACTTGGTCCAGATATTGATGTATACTATCCACATGCTTTCTTCCATCGAAATAGGCGAATACGTCTGGTATCGCGAGACAAATACAAGATCGTTTCAAAGTATTAGCCATGATAGAAATTCAAAGTGCTATAATTCAACCACTTTTTAAGATATAAACAAAAGAACAAATTTTCAGAAACAAAAACTGCTCCAGAATCTTTGTATCAAGGCCAAACACATAAAAAAAATCTTTTTCATTTTCCAATTTTTTAATACCTCATTTTAAATTTTAAATTACATTTAAAAAAAATGGCAACCCTTTTGAAACAAGATGGCGAATGAAGCTGGCCAACAAACTCGGTCGAAACATTGGTATGTACTATGTACAGACCAAGTACATTCAAATCGGTTCATAAATACGCCTGTTATCGCGTGACAAAAATCAGGGCGTTTCAAAATGTCAGCCACGCTAGAAATTCAAAATGCTATAACTCAGCCATTTTTTAAGATATAGACGAAACAAAAACTGCTCCGGAATCTTTGTATAAAGGTGAATTACATAAGAAAAAAATATTTTTCCATTTTTAATTTTTTGGTATCACATTTCAAGTTTTAAATTTTTTTAAAAATTTTAAATGGCTGCCATTTTGAAACAAAACGGCGGATGAAGCTGGCCAACGAACTCGGTCGAGACATTGGTATTTACTATGTACACACCGAATTACATCGAAATCGGTTCATAATTACGGGAGTTACAGTGTGACATAGGTCAGATATATATATATATATATATATATATATCAATTTTGAACGGAGGGTGGTTTCGGGGTCTGGGGATCATGATCGATGAAAATATACCAAAATTTTTTGAAATCGCTTTCCTCCGAACGGCTGCAATAGGTAGCTTTTTTGTAAAGAAAGCTACCTAAAATGATTTCACCTTAAGTTAATCATGGAATTATTTTTCGCTTAAAATCTAAACTTTATGTTATTTTCACCGTCTCATAATTTGCATACCCATCTCTTATTTTTACATTCACCATTTCAAAAATATTACAATGCGCAATATGTGATTAATACATAGTTTTCTAAACTTGAAATCAATTTTGTCAACTACGACTTTGCATGTGAACATTCGCACTCTTGACTTGTGATTCTAATCTCAGTATCGGCAAGTAAAATTTCAGAAATTTATATCTTTTAGAGGCGTTCGTAATAAAATATTTACTTTTATCAGAGAAAATGATCGTTTTCATTTAAATGATGTCATTTTGCCTCATTGAAGCATTTCACCAAGCGTCTCAAACTCAATGCATGAAAAAGAATTGAATTATAACAACTTTTTGCGCAAAACTTGAGTATTTTATTAAAGCATGACGTCATTTTCTGTTCAATTTTTTCAGAAAGTTTATTTTGAATTTTATGAGAAAATGGCATCAATAAAGATAAGCAAACCTTATTATTTTTCCTTTCTTTACAACAATGGAAGTAATCCAATTGCTACCATTTTGACACAAATTCATAGAAATTTTTTACATTTTAAATTTAAATATAAAAATGGTAATTTTTTTTAAAAAAAAGCTAGTGCGGGTAAATCTACAAAGAAACAGCTTTCATAAAAAAGAAAAATAATTATTAAAATTGGTGCAAAAAAAAAAAAAAACCTCAAGGTGCATGACTAAAAAAAGAAAGCCTTATCTTTCAAATATACAGAATTAAAATCGCAATGTTATCTCTATGGGAAATTTTTGAGCCGACATTTCAGGCTGTTAGGGTTGACGAATATTTATGATTTTCAATACGCGCCGAGCTTTTGGACCTAACGTCCAGCTCATTTTTTGTGTCGATGCGTCAAATATTTTGGACGCTATCGTGTTAACAATAAGTGTAATTTTTGCAAGGAAGCCGGTGCTGTGCTCCGACAATAATATAAAAGGAATTAAGTAAACAGAGTCTTTGTCTCTTGGTATTTTTAAACAAAGCGAAAAGAAGGTTCTTTTAAATGAGACATTTTAAATTAATCGTTTTAATCTGACGTAATTTTTACCTAGCTATTCTTTCTCTTTTAAATATTCACGTGAAAATACTTTTGTTAGAAATGAAATATTATTTGCGCTGTCCTAACAAAAATAGTTGAAAAGATCCTCTCAAAATATCAAATAAATGTCTAGTGCAATTTCTAAATTTAAACTGTTTTGCAATATTATTTTGTGTTCATTTTATGTAATAACTGTAATGTGACGTAAATATGACGTAATTTCTCCTATTTAAGACTTCTAACGCATGTTAATGAATTTATTATTTTACAATATCCTTTCTCTTTTAAAATTCACGTGTATAGATTTTATGACGTAATTTTTAATAAATTCCTGATTTTTGTACATAATTATTTAATTCTTCCAAATGTTTTTTTCTGTTTATATAATAGTCAGGTGTAAATAAATTTTTAATTTATTTACACGTATAAATATTTTTTTTATTTAAAGCAAACATTATTGTTTGCGCTGTTTATACAGTTGGCAACAGTTAAAATTAATATCACTTTCTAAAATAAGTAAAAAATATCTCTAGAAATGCTGAAAATTTGAATTTAAAATAGAAATAAAACCTCAAAAAATTGAGTCGAATTAAAAAAAGAAATACAGTCTGCACACCGGGGACTTCAAACGTATAAAATGATCTAAAAATGATTAAATTTCCATGAATAGTTTTTGCTCCTATAAAACTTTTTTAGTGGACCGATTTTGTCCAACTTTAGTATTAAATATCTCTTAAAATAATTCTTCGATTTGAAAACTGTCTGCATCAGCGTGTTTATCAAACATTTCTGTATAATACCACCGATTTTCATATTTTTGTATGCATTATTTTTCTTAATATTAACGAAGAAAGACCTCCGGTCACAAAAAATTCAAAACCGGCGGCGGCGGTAGTTACTTTTTTTTTAGAATAGAGAGATTCATCTATACTAATATTATAAAGAGGTAAAAATTGTTTATTTGTAGGAGGTAAGCTCTGGAACTACCGAACCGATTCCAAAAGTAATGGTATCAAACTGATGGTGTTAGTCTACTTAGAACATAAGCTATATCTTATGTCCGTGCCACTGGTCAAAAGCGGGTGCAGGAGGAAAAAACGTTCTAAAAATGCGATTTTTGTGTTACTGAAGGGCCTAGAAACATGAAATTTGGAATGGTAGTTACTTATAAGATACTAATGATATCTAAGGACATTTTATAAAAAAATCGAAATTTAAAAGGGGTGAAAATGTGAGAAAAGCGTTCTAAAAAACGTTCTAAATGGCCATTTTTACGCAATTTCAGGAAATACCAAACCGATTTAAAAAATAATGGTGTCAAAATGATGGTGACAACGCTTGCTCCAATATAGGCTGCATTTTATGCCTGCGCCACTACCCCTAAAGGGGGTGCAGGAGCAAAAAACGTTCGAAATTGTGATTTTTGTGTTACTGAAGGACCCAGATACATGGAATTTGGAATGGTAGTTACTTACAAGATATAAATAATTAGCTATATCGTATGTCCGTTCCACTGGCCAAAAGCGGGTGCAGGAGCAAAAAGCGTTCTAAAAATGCGATTTTTGTGTTACTGAAGGGCCTAGAAACATGAAATTTGGAATGGTAGTTACTTATAAGATACTAATGATATCTAAGAACATTTCGTAAAAAATTCGAAATTTAAAAGGGGTAGAAATGCGCGAAAAGAGTTCTAAAAACGTTCTAAATGGCGATTTCTACGCAATCTCAGAAAGTACCCAACGTATTTCAAAAGTAATGGTTGGAATTTGATGATGATAGCCCTTGCTCCAACATATGCTCTATTTCATATCTGTGTCACTACCACCTAGGGGTTGCAGATGCAAAAAACGTTCTAAATTGCGATTTGTATGCTGCTGAAGGGCCTCGAATCCTGGAATTAATCAAGGCAGTTATTTAAAAGATACAAATGATCTGTAAGAACTTTTCCTAAAAAATTGAAATTTAAAAGGGGAGTAAATGGGCAAAAAGCGCTCTAAAATACTTTCTAAATTGCGAATTCTACGCAATCTCAGGAAGTACCAAACCGATTAAAAGTCCTTCCGGCTAGTGCCGGGAGGAAGAGGTAGCTTTCATATTCCTTATTTTAAAAAAGCCAACTTATATTATTCAAACACACGAATCTCATTTAAGTGGAAACCGAATGTAGGAGATTCAATACCAATTTTTATCAATACTAAATCATTTTGCATGAGAATTTCGCAAAATTAGTCAGCTTTATCCAAGCTGCTTTTATTTAAAGTAACTTATATTTCGCTGCCAAATTTGGCGATTTCTTAAAGTGCCTGCCATTTTAAGACAACATGGTGGATGAGGCTAACCAGTGAACTTGGTCGAGACCTTAGTAATTGCTGTTCACATGCTCACTCACATCGGAATCGGTTGATACATACGAGTGCTGTTGCAGGCAAAAAATCAGATTTTTCAAAATGTCACCCACGTTAGAAATTGAAACTGCTATATCTGAGCCATTTCTTAAGATAAAGACAAACAAAAAATGCTCCTGAATCCTTATATCAAGGTCAAATACTTAAGAAAGAAACCTTTTTCAATTTCTAATTTTCTTGCACCTCACTTTAAATATATATATTTTTAATTTAATGGCCGCCATTTTGAAACAAGATGGCTGATGAAGCTGGCCAGCGAACTTGGTCCAGATATTGATGTATACTATCCACATGCCTTCTTCCATCGAAATAGGCGAATACGTCTGGTATCGCGAGACAAATACAAGATCGTTTCAAAGTATTAGCCATGATAGAAATTCAAAGTGCTATAATTCAACCATTTTTTAAGATATAAACAAAAGAACAAATTTTCAGAAACAAAAACTGCTCCAGAATCTTTGTATCAAGGCCAAACACATAAAAAAAATCTTTTTCATTTTCCAATTTTTTAATACCTCATTTTAAATTTTAAATTACATTTAAAAAAAAAATGGCAACCCTGTTGAAACAAGATGGCGAATGAAGCTGGCCAACAAACTCGGTCGAAACATTGGTATGTACTATGTACAGACCAAGTTACATTCAAATCGGTTCATAAATACGCCTGTTATCGCGTGACGAAAATCAGGGCGTTTCAAAATGTCAGCCACGCTAGAAATTCAAAATGCTATAACTGAGCCATTTTTTAAGATATAGACGAAACAAAAACTGCTCCCGAATCTTTTTATCGAGGTCAAACACATAAGAAAAAAATATTTTTTCAATTTTCAATTTTTTGGTACCACATTTCAAATTTAAATTTTTCTTAAAATTTTAAATGGCCGCCATTTTTAAACAAAATGGCGGATGAAGCTGGCCAACGAACTCGATCGAGACATTGGTCTGTACTATGTATAAACGAAGTTACATCCAAATCGGTTCATAAATACGCCTTTTATCGCGTGACAAAATTCAGGACGTTTCAAAATGTCAGCTTCGTAGAAATTCAAAATGCTATAACTCAGCCATTTTTTAAGATATAGACGAAACAAAAACTGCTACGGAGTTTTTGTATAAAGGTCAAATACATAAGAAAAAAATATTTTTCCATTTTCAATTTTTCGGTACCACATTTTAAATTTTAAATTTTTTTTAAAATTTTTAAATGGCCGCCATTTTGAAACAAAATGGCGGATGAAGCTGGCCAACGAACTCGGTCGAGACATTGGTATGTACTATATACACACCGAATTACATCCAAATCGGTTCATAAATACGAGAGTTACAGTGTGACATAGGTCAGATATATATATATATTATAACACAATTTATCCTTATGGACTTAGCAGTGAAGTATTTAACAGACCTGTCAAAGTCTTCACATCTATAAATAACAATATTGATTATTCTCCAATTTATCCTTCTCTTAATCATAATTTAAATGCTAAAACAACACGTAATAAACGCGGAAAGGGTTCATCATCAGTTGTAGTTTCCAAAAAATCTATCACAAAACAAATTAATGATCTTCAACGAAATTACTTAGAGAATTATAACTGGTTGTTAATTCGAAAAAACATCTTTGCTATTAAAAAGAAACAGCTTGTACAACATTTAAATGTCTTTCTAAGTAAATCTTTCTCTAAACATTTCTCTGATATTTACTTTGACCTTATTATGAGTAGGGTTAACCTTTTAAATATTAATTTACAAAAAAAACACAAAATTCAGAACATGAATACTCAAATGATAATTACTTTTTCAAATCACATATTTAATAAAATTAATATCAATTCTATTATTAATGATAAAAATTGTTTTTTTCCTATCAATAATCTTCATATATCAAAAACCTTTAAATATCCGAATACAATTGGGAGAAAGATTTTTAACTACAATACATTTTCAAAAAATACATCTGCTGCAAGTAATTTTCCGTGTAACTGCAAAGACCCCACTCTAAAAAAATACATAAACAATGATCATGGACATATAATCACTGGAAATCTTGATATTGTTCATGATTTTAAATTGAAACAACCAATGGGTTATGGTACTAAATATAGACTTCCATCTAAATTTAATGTTAAATCTATTATCAAACAGTTTACATATGATATTGATATTTTTATTTATAAAATTTCTATCTCTTATAATAAGCCTATTGAATATTTTAATCAATGGAAGATTAGTAATTGAAAAATTAACTATGGCTTTAAAAAATAATATTGCTGATTTGGTTTCTATTAATACAAAGCATTATTTCCAACAAATTACTAAATTACAAAAAAACTACGTTATTACATATGTAGACAAATCTCCTAACAATTATGCTATTATATGTAAATCATATTATCACCAACTTCTTACAAATTCTATTTCTTCTAATAAGTCATTTCAAAAAACTAATGAAACTGTAATTGTAAATAATCGTAAAATTCGAAGTTATTATAAACTATTAAATATTTTATCTACTAATTTTAATTATCCATATTTAGTTCTTATTCCCAAATTTCATAAAACTCCTATTAAATTTAGGACTGTTACTATTGGTTGTAATACATATAATAATAAAGCCAATACACTTCTCTTAAAAATTCTTAATCAATTATATGTACTTAATACAAATAATGATAATACACATTGTATAAAAAATAGCTATCAACTTGTTAATATTTTAAAAAATCTTCATTGTGTTTATAATATAACGACATATGACTTCAAAGATCTTTTTAATTTTAATAGACCTATTAGATTTACATAAAATTATAAATGCATTATTTAAAAAATATTATAAAAAACTGGAATTACCATCTAATATAGATATTGCATATTTTAAATCTTTAACTAACTTCATTATCTATAATAATTATATATTGCAAGATAATACTTTATATTTACAGCATGTCGGTATACCACGAGGCGGTTGTACTTCCAGTTTACTCTCAGACTTATACTTATATCATTATGAACGTAATTTTACTAATAATAATCTACATTTATATCGTTATATTGATGACATCATTTTGATTGATACTGATCAATCTGCAATTACTCGATTTCCAGTTGATTATCCCACTAATTTGGAATTAACGAATACCTTTTATCTAACAACACAATTAACTTCTTAGATCTTAAAATTACAATAAAAGACAATAAAACAATCACAGATTTATATGACAAACGCAAAGAATTTAAATTCAAAGTTAATACATTTACAAATTTTAAATCTTGTCTACATCATTCTGTATTTCGGAATATAATACTTAATCATTTATATAGAATAAAATGTTTATGTTCTTCTCCTCTAATTAACAATAATATTAAAAAACTAATTTATGATGCATTAAATCATGGTTTTCCAAAAAAATTCATATATTCATTAATATACAATTAGTACTTTTCTTACATGATCTATTAAAACAAATTAACACATGCGTAAACAAAATTACAAAAAAATTATAAAATAAAAAAATATCTATAAAAAATTAAAAATTGTAAAATAATATAAAAAAAATATTATAGGTTGGTTGGGTGGGTAGATGTTAGAGTACGGAGGAGGGTGGTGTTGTCTGGATAATACGCAATGGTTAATTATATTAAAAAAAAATGGGGGCTCTTGTATTATTACTATATTTTTGTTACGTATTTTATATGGATGATGATTTGCTATTTTATATGTAATTGGAGAATTTCATTAATATTATAATTAGCCTAATTATTGATTAATCTAATTTACAATTATTTGTTATTAAATTTTAAATTTACTAAGGACAATATCATATTAATTACTAATAGTATGCCATTCTTATAGTGAATAATATACATATAAGTATGTTTAATATAAATATAGTTATACTGTATGCATTAAAATTGTGTAATTATTTTTATTATTATTACTCTATTCTTTTTAATATTTATTATCGGTTTAATGTTTTTGAATGTCCCACATTCATACTTTATGGTTTTTTATGGATGTCTGAAAATAATCCACACTCTATATTTGTGCTTTTTAAGTAATGGGTATTTAAGTATCATTTAACCTTCTATTTACTTCCACATGTTTTTTATTTCCTGTTCATTTTATAAATATCTGATATATAATTCATTAAAAAATAATTTTTATATTTAATAATTATTTATATTAATTATTACTGAATTTATTTTGTTTTATAGCATATAGCTATATGCTATATATTATCAATGTTCTAGAATTATTTAAATTCTTAGTTTAGTTTAAATAAGTTTGCTAATAGAATATATTGTATGCTTTTAAATTTTATTTACAATAGTTTTTAAATACATTGTGTGGTTTATATTCGGTTTATAATTCTCTATATATAAGGATATGTTTGGTTTTGCTGTTTATACAGTTATTTACATTCAAATGCTTACAATTATTTATACAGTTATTCACATTCAAATGCTTACAAATATTTATCTTGCGTTAGTTGTTTAATAGAAGTAATACTAGATGGCAGCACTAAATTTGTCTCTTTAAGATAGCTCCTATTTTTAATTTTTCTATCTCCATTTCAGTTATAATTTAATACACCAGGGGGTATTTTTAGCTAAATTTTGACGATATTGTTAAACTGTTATTAATTAATTTAATAGTGCATTTTAAATAATGTAATTAATATCTATTTATTTTATATTAGATTAAATGTGTTTAACAAGGTATTTCAAATTTTATTTCAAATTGTATTAACTGCATCCTTTGGTATCATTTACTGTGATTTCTTAACTGTTTTATTCACCTTAATCTTTTTGATATACTGGCAGCCATGTGCGCGTGGATTTTTGTAAAATACTGAAATATTAATCGGTATGGTGTTTATTATTTATATTTTATATCCTATAAATATTTAAATACGTTTTATTGATTCTTCCATTTCATATTATTTGTCTCTATTCTGCTTTCATTTTTAATCAATTCACTTGATTTTATGGTTGTTTGGGCACAGGGGAAAATAACTTTTAGCTTTAGCTTATTTTTCCCACAGAAAACAACCATTTTGCTTATATCATTGAATTCTGTGCCCTTGATAACGTAATTCAATGTATAAGCTTTTCAATTTTTGTCGGTTTCCACTTTTTTCTTTTTCTTCCATAATAATTCTTATATTAATTTTTTTTTTTTTTTTTTTTTTAATACTTACAGCTTTAATTCATAATAATTGACGGTGGATGGTTATGTTTAATTAATGGTTATATATATATATATATATATATATATATATATATATATATCAATTTTGAACGGAGGGTGGTTTCGGGGTCTGGGGGTCATGATCGATGAAAATATACCAAAATTTTTTGAAATCGCTTTCCTCCGAACGGCTGCAATAGGTAGCTTTTTGTAAAGAAAGCTACCTAAAAAAAAATAATGGAATGAAAAAGATGACAGCACTCGCTCCAACATAGGCTGTATTTCATGCCGGTGCCACTACCCTAAAGAGGGTGAAGGAGCAAAAAACGATCTAAATTGCATTTTTTGTAATACTGCAAGGGCTATCAACTTGAAACTAGGCATGGTAGTTACTTATAAGAAATAAATTATCTCTAAGAACATTTCCTAAATAATTCGAAATTTTAAAGGGGTGAAAATGGACGAAAAACGTTCTAAAAAACGTTCTAAATTGCGATTTCTACGCAATCTCAGAAAGCACCCAACGGATTTCAAAAGTAATGGTTGGAAATTGATGATGGCAGCAGCCCTTGCTCCAATATAGATATGTTTCATGTCGGCGTCACTACCACCTTGCGGTGGCTTTTTAAAAAACGTTCTAAATCGTGATTTTTGTGATACTGAAGAGGCTAGCAACTTGAAATTTGGCATGGTAATTACTTATGAGATGTAAATACTCTCTGAGAAGAGGTCCTTAAAAATTTGAAATTTAAAAGGGGTAAATATGAACGAAAAGCGTTCTAAAAACGCTCTAAATAGCGATTTCTACGCAATCTCAGGAAATATAAACCAGTTTCAGAAGTAATGGTTTCAAATTGATGGTGACAGTCCTCGCTCCAACATAGCCTATATTTTACGTTGTTGTCACTACCACCTGGGGGTTACAGGAGCAAAAAATGTTCTAAATTTCGTTTTTGTGTTACTGATGGGGGTCTAACATTTTAAATTTGGAGTGGTAATTACTTCAAAGATGCAAATGCTTTCTAAGAATTGTAGAAAGAAAATTCCAAATTTAAAAGGATGAAATGAGCGAAAAGCGTTCTATAAGCGTTCTAAATTACGATTTTTATGCAATCGTATGATATACGAAACCGATTTCAAACATAATGGTTGCAAATTGATGGTGATAGAACCTGCTCAAACATAAGCTATATTTTATGTTGAGGGTTGGAGGAGCAAAAAACTTTCTAAATTGCGATTTCCGCGGTACTGAAGAGGCTATAATCTTTAAATATAGCATGGTAGTTACTTATAAAATATAAATGTCCTCTAAGAACAGTCGAAAATAAATTCGAAATTAAAAAGGGATGAAGCGAAGGGAAGGAGCGAAAAGCATTCTAAAAGAGTCCTAAATTACGATTTCTATGGAATCTCAGGAAATAATAAACCGATTACAGAAGTTATTGGTTGCGAATCAAGAGTGATAGTCCCTGATCCTATACGGGCTATATTTTATGCCGGTGTCACTACCACCTGATTGGCGAGAACAACAAGAAAGCCTTTAAAAAAAATCTAAAGTCCGTTTTCTGTTAGGAAATACCAACCGATTTCATGGTTAATGTTGGCAAATTAGTGGTGACAGTCTCTGTTTCAACATTTTTCGAGACATTTTATTTCAACTCTGTTTCGGCATTTTATGTTGGTGCCACTAACACCAGAGAGGTGGTAGACTGTTAGGCATGAAGCTCGGAATTTGTGATGATGATTAATTTTAAGAAGTAAATGTGTTAAGATGGTTTCTAAACAATTCAAAACTTCAAATGAATACTGAAATGAGTGTATGAAATAAGCATAAAAGTCTCAAAATACTTTCTAGATAATCATTTAATTGGAATTAGTTTTAGTTCTTCTTATTAATTAAAATCTCATTTCTGTCTATTACAGGGTTGTGAAAAACCCGGGTTTTTTTTGTTTGCCCAGCCCGGGCGGGTTTTATTAAAAAACCCGGGTTAAATGGCCAATTTTCCCCGGGTAAATTGGGTTAATATGCCAAAATGTGGACTCTGATTCCACCTTCCTCACAAATAATAATCTTCAGGGTTGCCACTGCATAGGAAAAACTGAGTGAATTTAAAAATGAATATTAAAAACAAGAAATTTTACTAAATCTTGGTACTTTGCAAAATCTATCCGTTGAAATTTTTAAAATTCTCAGAGGAATTGCTCAAGGAAAATTTAATTTTTTGCTTAGGAAAGCACAAGGAATTTGATTGCCGAAATAAGTGGCAATCCTGATCTCAAATACAATCTTTGTGAACACTTCATAGTCTAATAGATGGGTATGACTTCATAGTCTGAATAAGGATCTCAATATTTTTCTCTGTTCTTAAAATACATATATATATATATAATCCCTTTAATTTAAATAACAAATAAATTTTAAATTGCAAAGCTATCAATTGTGTGTTATTTAATAAAATATAAATATAGCTTAAAAAAACTTGCTCCTTTGAAATTATCATAAGATAGCAAATGTTGATAAAAAAAAATATCTTACAACAAAAATTTTTCTTATATGTTTATACAGGGTGTCCACTCTCAATGGTGTCCAACGACTAATTCCTAAACCGTTACTCATAGACATATAGTTCCAATTACAAAAAATGTTTTAAAAACGATTTGGGTCAATAAAAAAATTTCTTAAAAAATTACAAAATTTAAATTTTTATATGCCCCTCCCCTGTCCTATAAGTTATATTTAGTAAAATTTTCCTATTACACAGACAAGTAAGACAAAAAAAGTCCTGTTCATATAACACTAAAATTGACTGAGTTATGAATCTTTAAAAATGCATGACTTTACCACTTTTCTGCATCTGAACACAAATGAGTTTGGCCATGATTTGAGGGGTCATATACTTAAGTGCTTAAAATATTTGAAGAACTTTTCATGTGTATCTGCGCTTTGAAAAAAATAGTACAAGTGTTACAATTGAGTTAACTTTTATTAAGTTTCAGATTGGCTAAAATTATTGTATTTTAACATATGTTTTATTTTGTAAGGATTTAAGACTATTTCTTTTACCAAATATTAAGTTATTTTATTTAACTTCAACGATCGTATGTATGTTTTCCCAGTTCAAAATTTGTATTCAAAATTTAACTCGCTTTCAAATATCCAATTGAGATTAAATTTTACATACATACTGATGTAAATCCGATGACAATCTAATATTATTATGATTTTCGGTGGTTACCATTCATACTTATTTTACAGGATAATACACAAAATTTCGGATAGATTACCGCCAAGAAGTTTAAGAAAAAGTTTTAGATTAGATAACAAAAGACTGTTATGGTTGTGTTTTATAACTTTTATGTATTTTTACTTTCTTCTATCTTTACAAGAAGAAAGTATTGGATTCATGAAAATTTTCGAATTCCGGTTTTCGACGGATTTACACGTTTTAGGGGTCAGAGATTCCAAAAAACATGTTTTTACAAAATGTCTGTCTGTGACTCTGTGAGTCTGTCTGTCTGTCTGTCTGTGTGTATGTGACACAAATTTTGTGGGCGCTCTATCTCAAGAACTAATGCACGGAATTTAATAAAAATTGATATTCAGTTAGTCCCTAATACGAATTGATGCTGATTAGTTTTTGGTGTAAATCGCTCAACAGGTGGCGCTGCTATGCTGCATTTTTCACGATTTTCGCAATAGCTCTATCTCAAGAACTAATGCACGGATTTCGATCAAACTTCAGATTTAGTTAGTCCTTGATATGAATTGATGATGATTACGTTTTGGTGTAAATCGCTCAACAGGTGGCGCTGTTATGATGAATTTTGCAGGATTTACACGATTTTCGTAATAGCTCTATCTCAAGAAATAATGCACGGATTTTCATCAAACTTCAGATTCTGTTAGTGCTTGACATGAGTTGACGTTTTGCACCTTGTGGTGTAAATCGCTCAACAGGTGGCGCTGCTATGCTGCATTTTTTGTGATTTCCGCGATAGCTCTATCTCAAGAACTTATGCTCGGTTTTTCAACAAACTTCAGATTCAGGTATACCTGGATATGAATTAGTGCTGTTTATGTATTGCTGTAAATCGCTCAACAGGTGGCGCTGCTATGCAGCGTTTTTCTCGACTTCCACAATAGCTCAATGTCCAGAACTAATGCACGGATTTTCATCAAACTTCAGATTCAGTTAGTCCTTGACATGAATTGATGTTTTGTACCTTTTGGTGTAAATCGCTCAACAGGTGGCGCTGCTGTGCTGCATTTTTTGTGATTTCCACAGTAGCTCTAGCTCTAGAACTAATGCACGGATTTTCATCAAACTTCAGATTCCGGTATACCTAAATATGAATTAGTGCTGTTTGTGTTTTGGTACAAATCGCTCAACAGGTGGCGCTGCTATGCTGCATTTTTTCAGAATTTCCCCTACAGCTCTATCTCAATATCTAATGCACGGTTTTTTTTCAAACTTCAAATTCAGGTATACTTTGATATGAATTGGTTCTAAATTAGTGTAATTTCTTTTACTATTTAAATAATTTAATTGACGTGATTTATATAGAAGAAAGTTTTGTGATGGCCACAACATACTAGTTTAGCACTGAATCCAAGAATTTCCTTAATTTTTAACCATAATCTCAGGATGTTTTGCAAATCACAAATTGTCAAAGTTAAAAAAAAATAACAAAAATCTGATACTATAAAATAGAGGAGATGGCTGAGTTGTTTAACTTTTGATAGTTGATTTTTATGTACTTTTTAGCACTGAATTTGAAAATGACCTTCATTTTTAACCATCACGTTATAATTTTTTTTGCAAATCGTAAATGTCAAAGTTAAAATATAGCAAAAAATCTGATACTATAAAACACATGTGAAACTTTTTTTATTTAATTTTCCTGACGTGATGGTTAAAAATGAAGGTCAGTTTCGGATTCAGCGGTAAAAAATGATACTATATAAAACAGATGTAAAACTTTTTTTTTATTTAATTTTCGTGACGTGATGGTTAAAAATGAAGGTCATTTTCAGATTCAGCGGCAAAAAATACATAAAATATTTTAATAAATATAATAAGTTTAGTAAATATAATACTCTTGAAGCTAACTGAAAAGCTTGAATTTACGTTTTAAATTAAAAGCTAAAACATTTTTAAATTATAGGGTTCCCAATCTAAAAGTGCAAGTAAATTAGTACAAATATATTTTCCAAGATTCAAAGTAGTGAATAAATAAAACAAAATAACTATAAACTGTTAACAAATACATCATTTGTTCCTTTCCAGAAATATATTTATAAAAACCCGGGTTTTTTACATGGGTTTTTTATAAAACAAACCAGCCCGGGCGGGCAGCTGTGCGGGTACCCGGGCAGCTACCAACTACAACCCAGGTCTATTGCCCTTTTATAATGAATTTGAAGTTTTGTCAAACTGTGGCTTAATCTGTAATTTTTGAAGTACTTCAAAAAGTGTTCTTCTAATAAAAAAAAAAATCCCTGCCGGCCCGGCCTACAGGCGGAGGTAGATTTCGAAGTTAAGTATATTATATGCACCAACAAAAACTAAATCATGATTATATGTAAATCCACTTTAACAGATTTATCTGACCACTTTTGACGAGTTTTTGTTTCATTTTTATATAATAGTTGGTTTTATCAGAATCATGTTAAGGCGGTATTAAAAAAAATACATTTCCATGCTCAACAACTCGAAATTTTCTGGCACATTTTCAGATTCATTTTTAAAAGAAAAAATGCGAAACTTGCTGACGTGATTTTTGAAAAGATTTATAAGCCACATGTGTTTTTATTTTTCTTTCAATTAATTTAAACTTGATTAACAAACAATTATTTTCTCAGTAGGGCAATATTTTTCGTTTCTAACACAATCGCTTCGGGAAATTCTGTTCAAAATGCCCACTTTGACATTATTTTTTGAAATATATTCTGCCTCTATCAAAAAATCGATCATTACTGTACATTATATAGTTTCTGAATAAGAGAATCTAGCAATTGGATGCGTTTGAGAGCAAAAATGAATTTAAAAATGAGTAAGAAAATAGACAGTTTGGATTTGAATGCACCCTTAATACGATGAATTTTCTTCAACCGCTATGTGTTTTTAATTTTTTTTTACTGTAAGAATTTGTCCTATCAAAAACTTGTCTATTTAAATGTTGAAGACAATATTAAGAAGATATGTGATAAATTCATGGGGATTTTATATCTTATGAATTGGAGTTATGGAAACTCCGGTTATGGAAACGGAGTTATGGAAATTTTTTTCTTCATCCCCCCCCCCCTTTTACGTAGATTTCGTATAAAATACTACCTATTGGGATCGTTCTTATGTTGGAATTTCTGAAAAATTTTTGCAGATTTACACCGATCATGAACCCTAGAACCCAAAACCACCCTCAGTAAAAAACTTTATATTTATATCTATCTATCTATCTATCTATCTATATATGTATATATCACTTTCTTCTGGACACGATAACTTCCGTAATTCTGCATCAATCTCTTCCAAACTGATGCATAAAATCAAAGGGCATAAAATCTCGGTCAAGTTCGTTAATGGCAAAATCGGACCAAGGGGATGGAAATAGGGAGGGGTTTTGTGAAAACAGATTTTTGATAAAGTTAAAAATGTGCTCAAGGGGCGCAAAAAATAGGGTTTTTGGGAGAAAAAAATTCATAACTTCGTCAATTCTCAAGATATCAATTTCAATTAATTTTATTATAAATCTCCATAATATTATCTACAACTTTTATATTCACAAGCTTTTGATAGGACCAATTCGTACCGCAAATAAAAATTAAAAACGAAAACAAAAAAGGGGTTTGAAGAAGTAAAAAATCCATAACTCCGTCAATTCAAAAGCTATAAAATTCCCATGAATTTATCATATATCTTCTTAATATTGTCTACAACATATATATATAGACAAATTTTGTATAGGACCAATTCTTACAGCAAAAACAAATTAAAAATACATAGCGGTTGAAGAAAAAAATCATCTAAGTAAGTAAGGGTGTATTCAAATCCAAACTGCGTATTTTCTGACTCATTTTACAATTCTTTTTTGCTCTCAAAGGCTTCCAATTGGTACGTTTTCTTACTCAGAAACTATATAATGTACCGTAATGGTTGATTTTTTGATAGAGGCAGAATATATTTTTAAAAATGCTGTTAAAATGGGTATTTTGAACCGAATTTCCCGAAGCGGATTGTGTTGGAAAAATCATTGCATTAAGGATGCACTTAAATCCAAACTGCTCATTTTATGACTCATTTTTAAATTCATTTTTGCTCTCAAGCGCATTTAATTGGTAGATTCGCTTATTCAGAAACTATATAATGTATCGCAATGATCGATTTTTTGATAGAGGCAGAATATATTTCAAAAAATGATGTCAAACTGGGCATTTTGAACGGAATTTCCCGAAGCAATTGTGTTATCACTTTCTTCTGGACACGATAACTTCCGCAATTCTGCACAAATCTCTTCCAAACTGATACATAAAATCAAGGGATATAAAATCTCGGTCAAGTTCGTTTATGGGCAAAAGCGGACAAAGGGGATGGAAATAGGGAGTGGTTTTGTGAAAACCGAAAAAACCCCATAACTTCTTAATTTTTGTACATATCAAATTAGTTTAAAGTTTTTATTACTTCTAAAAATAGCGCCAAAAATTCATGCATCACAGATTTTTGATAAAATTTAAAATAGGCTCAAGGGGCGCAAAAAATATGGTTTTTGGGAGAAAAAAATTTCCTTACTTCGTCAATTCTCAAGATATCAAATCCAATAATTTTATTATACATCTCCTTAATATTATCTACAACTTTTATATTCACAAGTTTTTGATAGGACCAATTCGTACCGCAAAAAAATTAAAAACGAAAACTAAAAAGGGGGGTTGAAGAAGAAATATTTTCATAACTCCGTCAATTCATAAGATATAAAATCTCCATGAATTTATCATATATCTTCTTAATATTGTGTTCAACATTTATATAGGCAAGTTATTGATAGGGCCAATTATTAAAGAAAAAAAAATTAAAAACACATAGCGGTTGAAGAAAAAAATCATCGTATTAAGGGTGCATTCAAATCCAAACTGTCTATTTTCTTACTCATTTTTAAAATCATTTTTACTCTCAAACGCATCCAATTGCTAGATTCTCTTATTCCGAAACTATATAATGTACAGTAATGATCGATTTTTTGATAGAGGCAGAATATATTTCAAAAAATTTTGTCAAAGTGGGCATTTTGAACAGAATTTCCCGAAGCGATTGTGTTAGAAACGAAAAATATTGCCCTACTGAGAAAAATAATTGTTTATTAATCAAGTTTTAATTAATTGAAAGAAAAATAAAAACACAGGTCGCTTTAAAATCTTTTCAAAAATCACGTCAGCATGTTTCATATTTTTTTTTTATTAAAAATGAATCTGAAAATGTGCCAGAAATTTTCGAGTTGTTGAGTATGGAAAAATATTTTCTTTAATATTGCCTTAACATGATTCTGATAAAACCAGCTATTTTATAAAAAGGAAATAAAAACTCGTCAAAAGTAGACAGATAAAACTGTTAAAGTGGATTTATATCTAATAATGATTTAGTTTTTGTTGGTGAAATTAGTATACTTAACTTCGAAATCTACCTCTGCCTGTAGGCCGGGCCGGCAGGGATTTTTTGTTTTCGTTTTTATTTTTATTTATTTATTTATTTATTTATTTTTGCGGTACAAATTGGTCCTATCAAAAACTTCTGAATATAAAAGTTGTAGATAATATTAATGAGATGTATAATAAAATTAATTGGATTTGATATCTTCAGAACTGACGAAGTTAGGAATTTTTTTCTCCCAAAAACCCTATTTTTTGTGCCCCTTGAGCCCATTTTTAATTTTATCAAAAATCTGTGATACATAAATTTTTGGTCCTATTTTTAGAAGTAAAAAAAACTTTAAACTGATTTGATATGTACAAAAATTAAGAAGTTATGGGGTTCTTTCGGTTTTCACAAAACCCCTCTCTATTTCCATTCCCTTGGTCCGATTTTGCCCATTAACGAACTTGACCGAGATTTTATGTACCTTGATTTTATGTATCAGTTTGGAAGAGATTTGTGCAGAATTGTGGAAGTTATCGTGTCCAGAAGAAAGTGATATATATATAGAGAGAGTGAGAGAGATAGATACATACACACACACACACACATATATATATATATATATATGTATATAAAGTTTTTTACTGAGGGTGGTTTTGGGTTCTAATCATGATCTGTGTAGTTCTGCAAAAATTTTTCAGAAATTCCAACATAGGAACGACGCCAATAAGTAGTATTTCTTACGAAATCTACCTAATAGTCATGCAAATACCACTTGGCATATTTCAACTATTACGCGAGCAAAGCCGCGGGTTTTGCTAGTAGAATATAAACTTATCATTTAAATCTATTAAAATAAAATAAACAATTGTAAACGTTTAAGCTTAATTGTAGCACTAATTCGATCGGGCATATTACAAGATAAAACTAGAGAACAGGAATTCTGCCTTTTCAGAATTTAGTGTCGCATTTCCATTACTTCATTTTCTTCTGGTGGACTGGTGGCTTCTATTATTATGAAACAGCCATTATAAATGAAGCGTTAAAAAAAATTATGGCCATTTTTTTTTCCATTCTCACCAGAAAATCAGAGTTCTAACTTTTTACGGCAGCTCTTTCATCTTCACCCAACGCTTCATTTATGGCTGTTTCATAATAATAGAAGCCACCTGTCCACCAGAAGAAAATAACTCGGTTAAGCGTGACTCGGATAATCGGGACTCTACTGCAAAACATATTTCAGTTTTAAGACTTAAAGCACACGCTTTTATTTTATGTAAAATGACGTCATTTGCATTAATATAAAGACCTAAAATTAAATATAGTTTATAATAGTTCCCTGTTTTATCATAAATCCTTCATTTATATTTTTCTCAAAGTAGCACATATTTTAATTAATTTTTTTTATTTAATTTTTTTTAATTAATTTTTTTTCCATTTTATGAGAAAATGGCAAAAAAAAGATATAATTGCTATTTTTCAGCAATTTTTTCTTTATACTTTCTACAGAAAAGGCGTACTTGAGTTGCCAAAATGAAACAAATGTCGCTAAAAACTACAAAAAAATTAATATTTCAAAAACAAATAGAGATGCAGTTTTCAAACAAATTGCATTAAAAAGTACTTTTTTTTCCCACTACGATGGTATAAAAACTAAAAATGTGCGATGTTTAGAAATTTTAAAAAATGCTATAGAGCATTTAATTGTACAATGATACCTACATCTACTTTTTTTATTGCTAGCGTCTGCAAGCTAACGTTATTTTTTGGACACAAAATAAGCTGGGAGAAAGAAATAGCATACCGTACCGGGGCTAATAAAGATCTATCTATTCCAGATAAAGGGTTGTAAGCTAGTAATTAGGTAATTATATAACAAAAGTTTGTATAAATGTAAACGCACAGGGCGCGTTTCGAACTCAAAATTTTAACAGCCCGTCCTCAGCCGAAATAATGTGCCGAAGTCCTGTGTGTTTTACATTTATATGGTGAATTATACAAAGTTTTATTATTTAATATATTTTATCGCCAGTTTTTTGGTGCTGTTTCACCTAATAGTTAGGTAAGTTGTCTCAAAAATCATTTTTGGTATCTAATGAAAATATGCATTATTTAATTTTAGTATATTGTTAATTTCAAACGGCTTCATCTTTGAATGCCTAAAGAGAATTATGTGCAGAAGCAATTTGCTAGTGTTTATTTTTTCCGATAACGCATGGAACGTTTAACAGAAAGATAATTGATATGACCAACTTTAAAAAGAAAAGGTGAATTTAAAAAACATATCATTCAAAACATACGCTTAAACTGAAAAATTTAATTTTAAAACGAATAATTACTGAAAACTTTTTCTAATATGAAAAAAAAAATCTTTTAAGGGGGTAACTTATTGAGGCGTTTTACATGTTAACTAAGGCTAATGTCAGACGAACGTCTTTTTGCACGCTTTTTTCCTTAAGTATTATCCCTACACAATTATAGCAGTATTGTATAGGGATAATACGTAAGGAAAAATAGCATGCAAAAAGACGTCCGTCTGACATTAGCTTTAATGTACCTTTTCTCCTAAACCGCTTATCCGATCACCGCAATTTTTTTAATAACTTTACTGAATTTATATTTATAAAATGAATTAAGGTTTTTAAAAGAATAAATACTTGTAATTTATTACTGTTTTGAAAAAAAGCACGATTGTTCAGTTTCTAAATTTAAAAGAAACTAATTGAATGAGCCAATCCCAAAACTTTCTTCTATCTAATACATCTTAATATTTCAAAAAGTAGTTGAAAATGTTAATACTTCAATATTATTAGTTCAATATTGTAACAACTTTGATTTTCATCTTAAATTTAAGCTTAAATTGAATGGCCCCTTGCGTCGAGCGCCTATTACTTGTACATGATCAAAGACGTCTAAATCAAGAATTTTACCCAGGCTGGTAGTTGAAACGACTGATTCACAACAACCACAGTACTAGCTATACATGACGCATTCTCACAAAATTTTAACTTTAAGGAATAAAAATCTAGTGAAATTATACTTAATAAAATAACATTTTAAACTTATAGATAGACGAATGCCTTATTGATTCAAATAATGATTCAAAATAAAGAAAAAATGATCAGCAGCGAAGATTTTTTTACTTAACTGAGGTTTAAGTTAAACTTGCGAGTTTAATTTTCCTTACAGTTTTACCTCTCTTTTTATTTTCTTCTAAATTTATACTTATAATGAATTTGCATAGTACCCACGGAACATTCAAATAAGAAATAATAACAATGTAGTATTTTTAGTACAAAATTTTGGTATAACATTTTCTTAAAGGGGTGTTAAAGAAGGGTCGGTAAGGGCCAAAAAAATGGGATGGTAAGGGAAAAAAGTGACGGTAAGGGAAAAAAAGGGATGGTAAGGATGGGACGGTAAGGAAAATTACCTTTTTAGGCAAATCATGTTAAGACTAAGTGATAGTCACAATGCTCATTGATTTTTAGAAACAGTTATTTACATTGGATTAAATTTTAAAGAAAATCTAATTTACCTCGGAAAGTGCAGGAATAAACTTGGGGACGGTAAGACTATCAATAAAGCCACGATGCTTGAAATCGATGTTTAAATTCTGCAGTAAATTTCCTGTCAAAGAATTTTAGCCATTCTTTCTCTAGTATACTTTTGCATGAGAAAAAAGTTGAAAAAAATTCTGTGGCTGCATCTGAAGTGATTTTCCGTATAATTTTAGCAAGAGGGGCGGTAAGGACTAAGGAATCTAAAATCCAAGGACAGAGTTCAAAAAATAATAACAACCGTAAAAATGTCTGCAGGTTAATTTTTTGCTACATATTTTTATAAAACAATAGTCCCAGTTTCGGAAAAAATTACATCGAATTACTTTTATTAAAACAATTTTATACAAACAGCTCCAAACTTAAGAATCAGCATCAGGGACACGGAACGATATAGGAATTTCGTGGTATATTAGGACGCCCAACATCTTCCAAAACATATTTATCTTGTTAATATTGTTATACAGTCATGCAATGGGATGCTTTCCAGCATAAGAAATAAAAAAAAAACACACATGAATATGTACTAAAATAAAAATTATTATTCAGTCAAAATTATATGAGAATGCCTCATATGCAGTTACCACAGCGCCCTCATATGCACAGAAACGAGGCACAGCGCTACAAACTTTGCATAGCATTGCCTATCCTTAATCCAAGGCCCTTCAGTGTATAAACATGTTTTTGGGGATCTCTGACCCCTTAAAACGTTTAAATGGGCCGAAAATCCAAAAGTAGGAAAAAAATTCGATTTCATTACTTTCGTCTATTGAAGATAGAAGAAAGTAAAAAAAAAAAAAAAAGAAGAAGAAATGTTTATTCGAAATTCCCTCAATTCAAATGATACCCAATGAGATAAACTAACAGCGTAAAAAAGCTATCAAGATCGGTATTATGTTTTTGGAGAAAAGGTGCAGTCGTGGAAAAAAAAAAAAGTAAACACCCCCTACTAACTTCTCAACAAATTATCGTAAACGAAAGTTACTGGTACCGGACGATTGGAAATAAAGTCTACTTTTAAATGTTGTGCATAAAATTTGCTTAGGGGGCCATCTACATATTAAAACGAATCCAAACTTCAATTTTTTCAATAGCAGTACCCAAATTTAACGAGATATTTCAAATCTTCTGTTCAAAATATGCCTAGAAACAAAATTTCAAGTCATTCGAATGATAAGTTTTTGAATTATAGACATTCAAAATTTAGTACTTCTAATATTAAATTACATTTTCATATTTTTATTTATATCTCCTGAAATTATGCTTCTAATGAGCTAATTTTTTGTGTAGCAATAATACTAATATACCCAAACATAAATACGTTGAATTTGCAATTTTTATAATTTTATGATAAGAATTATGAAATTAATATTCGAAAAAATTATGAATTGCAACATACAATTTTTTTGATGGATTTAGATTTATTAAGTCCTGCTTTATGGAAATCCAAAATTTCACATTTTTCTTCCAGGTAGTTTTCAGATTATGCTTAAAAAACGGCAAAATGATAGTTTAAGGGGCCGTCTATGATAGAAGTGAGTAAATTTTTGAAATTTATTCTGCTATCCTGTAATCAAACAGGTTTCATTGACGCTTAAACGTGCCTTGATCAAGAAGGCGGCTCTCTCGGTTAACAATCGAGTTCGGAACTTCAATTTGGATACAGCCCTTAAAATACGCTCGTTTTAAAATAATTAATTTCTCAGAAACATATGGCACGAATTGCATAAAAAATAGTTTATAGGCTAATTGAAAGGTGTAGATTTCATTTATGCTGTCAGAATTGTGACCTGCTATTAAAAAAAACAAAGTTATGGTTCGTTTTAATATGTAGATTGCCCCTTAAACAAATTTTATATACATCATTTAAAAGTAGACTTTATTTCCAATCGTTCGGTACCAGTAACTTTCTTCTACGCTAATTTGTTGAGAAGTTAGTAGGGGGTGTTTACTTTTTTTTTTCCACGACTGTACAAATTGTGATAAAAAATCCTACTTTTCAGAAGAAGCAAAAAACCAAAAAGCTTTACAAACAAATTTAGGGTACTTCCATAGCACATATTAAGATGAGAATTTTTGCATTTTGTGCAGTACGTAGTATAATTATTGTATGTATATTATGCAAAAAAAAATGAACATGGATTTTTTTTCCGATTACCCCTTAAAAACTGACATTTATTGCATCGAGAACAAATTCATTTTTTAAGAGTGTATTGAAATATAGTAGATGTAAATACTTAGTTAAATCTATTATATACAACAGTAAATGAGGCTTTTCTTTTTTTCTTTTTTTTTCCCTTTTTTTATAATAACCCTTTATTTTACTTAGAAACAGTTTGTCCCTTCTTGTAAGCTTGTGTATCTTTATTCTTAAATTTATTGCAAATTAATTTAATATTTTGTCTAACTTAAGTTTACTACACAATATGAGCAAATTAAAAATAATAATACTAATAGGCAAGAATCCAGATATATTTCCTCGATTTGCCAAAATGTATAACCAGTCAGTTTATTTTTTTTTATATATAGATGAGGTGTTTTTTAATTGCTTAGAAGCAGTAAAAATAACATCTCTAAGGTCGTTCAGGATTCCGCCATTTGCTATCTGCATTGTATCCCTTTTAAATTGGAAATAGCTAATATCTTGGTTTCGTGAAGTTTTCCCAGCAAATATTTATTTGTTTCTTTTTTTATTTTTAATAGTTTATTACGTAAATTTAGCTTTGATTCTTAATAAAAGTAGTTAGTTTCCATAAAGCTTGTATATGTATATACAGGGTGTTTCTAAATGAATATCGGGGTTTTAACGCTTTGTAGTATCTATTATATAAAACTTAAAATTATACTTAATACATAAAATGAAAGAGCAACTCATACAGTTTGTTGGTACCTGTGAATGCGCACATAGGCGTCGCGGTGGGGGGTTATGGGAGGGGAGCCTCCCCCTCAATATATGTGAACTTGGGAAATTTGAGCTCAGAGTTGGGAAATTATAAATTTTTGAAACCCTTTTTTCAAAAAAAAAAAATGAAAAGTAAAAAAAAAAAAAAAAAAAAAAGAAATTTTTATTGCTTTGCTGACTACCTTTCCGAGTTCTGTAATAGTAAAACAGTTAAACTTTCAAAAGAAATACAAAAAGCAGCCAGACTCAATTTCTCATTATGTTTCTCTGTGCTATGAAAATATCTTACATCTACCAGACCTGAATTTCTCTAATGTTGTCCATCAACACTGTCTCTAATACATTTCCTCCAAAACATTGTTCCTTTCTCAAAAATCTAAAAATATGAGGCTGTTTTCTTATGAAGTACGATTATGACTCGTACACAATTGAAGACAAAAACTTTCATTAAATGATCCAATGATTATAATTTTTACGTTTTTAATTTCAACTCTTTTCTTTGGAAAGGTTTTTTTTTTTTTTTTTGTTTTTTTTTTTTTTTTTGCATATAAGTATACACACATTGAATATATCATTTTAGTTAGAAAATAGAGCAATATGTTTCACGTTGGGAAATTTTGGAATTATAAGTTGGGAAAATTTTGAACTCTCCCCCCGCCCCCCGAAAAAAAAATTGTAGCTACGCCCCTGCATGCGCATGCGCACGCAATGTTTCTTCCGTCATCCGTTAGAAAGCGCTAGTAGCAACTAAGAATAATAAAGAGGCGGTAGTCAAAAAGAAAAAGGAAAAAAAAAAAAAAAAAAAAAACCTGAAAGGGAAAGGGGTTAGCTTGTACATGTTATTACACTTAAAACTTACTTATAGCTATTTACTTAACTATCATTTATTACATATATTGTTTTAATATTATCCTATAGCACTAGGTGATACTAAACGAACTAGAGTAATTTACTTTAGATTACTTAAATATTGCCTGGCTATTTAAAATGAATTTATGATTTTCTAAACCCCAGGTCATTCAGAAGTAGTTCGGGCAGCGGTGGCCCAGTTGGCAGAGCATCGAATCTGCAGCTAAAGCCGCGGGATCGAGGCATACTGGTGACTATAATCCGCCATGTACGCTAATGGCGCCTGGTGCATGTAAAATCCGTCGTGGGTGCAAAGTCCTCCAAGTTACCTGTGAATTATACCTCTGGAGGTGCCTGGCCAGGTGAAGGTCTCGTCATCTGATCAAGGTTCTAAATTACGAGACCAACATGAGTAGCAATGTGCAGGTGCCGAACAACAGGTTATAACGTTAAGTAACCGGCAAAACATAGTATACACAAACGAGCAGTAGGCACTGCAAATAGGATGATGATCGAGGCAATGATGTCAGGTTTATTGCCGCTTCGCGGCGGTTAGGCGGTCTTTCGCCCCGATGCCAGGTACTAAACCCGTTAAGCTGGGGCATCCCGGCAGGTAGGGGCCTGGTCATCGGTTAGAAAGAAAGAAAGAAAGCGCTAGTAGCAAAAATGGCGACTAGTGAACAGAAAGTATTTTGTGTTCTGCAGTTTGCAAAGACCGAATCTGTAGTTACTGTGCAACATGCGTTCCAGATTAAGTTCAGATGTGATCCCCCAAGTGATAATAACACCCGTAGATGGAATCATCAGTTTGAAAATACCGGCTGCCTTTGCAACAATTACTCCACAAACGCTAATCAACGTTTAAGAAGAATTGAGCTATCGACTTGATGTGTGCCGTGTGACGAAAGGTGCTCACATTGAACACTTGTAAGCTTGTAGGTAAAACTGTTTGAGGTGCTCTTTCATTTTATGTATTAATTATAATTTTAAGTTTTATGCAATAAATACTACCAAGGGTTAAAACGCCAATATTAATTAGAAAACCTTTTGTATATATGTGTGTGTGCGTTCGAAATACCTTTTTTTGTTTTATATCAAAATTTAACTCGAATTTTATGTATCGATGGCCACTACCAAAAGGAGCGTCTAAAACCATTAAGGTGCGCTGTAAAAAAGACATATGTTCTAACATGCAACATGCGTTCCAGATTAAGTTCAGATGTGATCCCCCAAGTGATAATAACATCCGTAGATGGAATCATCAGTTTGAAAATACCGGCTGCCTTTGCAACAATTACCCCACGAACGCTAATCAACATTTAAGAAGAACTGAGCTATCGACTTGACGTGTGCCGTGTGACGAAAGGGGCTCACATTGAACACTTGCAAGCTTGTAGGTAAAACTGTTTGAGGTGCTCTTTCATTTTATGTATTAATTATAATTTTAAGTTTTATGTAATAAATACTACCAAGCGTTAAAACCCCTATATTTATTAGAAAACCTTTTGTATATATGTGTGTGTGCGTTCGAAATACCTTTTTTTTTTTGTTTTATATCAAAATTTAACTCGAATTTTATGTATCGATGGCCACTACCAAAAGGAGCGTCTAAAACCATTAAGGTGCGCTGTAAAAAAGACATATGTTCTAGGAAAATATAATACAGGGTATACATAAATGAATATCCCAACTTTACAGAGCTATTAAAAGAAAACAAAAAAAAGTCTAACCTTGTTGTCCATCGGACATCAAAAATAACAGTTGAAAGTTTATGAAGATGGCGATAGATCTTCGAGCATCCCAGAACCTTGCTCTTCATTAGCGGGCTCCTCGCAGTCCTGTCATCACTCCATGGGATTTTTTTTGTGTGTGTAAGGGAGGGGGGGGGGGCGCTTTATCAAATGTTATGTATTTGTTCCATTGCTACTAACTGACGTTGACGAACTTAGGACGCGCATATCTGCAGCCATGCAAACAGTCGTACCGGACATGCGGAAAAAAGAATGGGATAATTTATTGTACCGCCTCGATATCGTTCGTGTTTCTGGAGAGGCTCACATTGAAAACTTATAACTGTTCAATTTAAACTTTCAACTGTTATTTTTTATTTCCGATGAACAACAAGGTTGTACTTTTTTTTCTTCTTTTAATAGCCCTATAAAGTTGGGATATTCATTTATGTATACCCTGTATAACCACGAACGAAGATATAGGGGAGACTGGGGAGGGTTGACCCATTTTTTACAAAATGATTTTTTATTTTTTAAATATTCAGCCTTGGATAAAGTTTCATATATCATTTTATTCGTTATACTATCATACTATCAGTTATCAAAATAAAATTGTGTCATAAGTGTAATATATAAGCTTCTTGAAAAAATGGTTGATTTTAATCAGGAGAAAATAACGGGTCAAGGCTCCCTACCTATGGCAGGCTTGACCGCTATATGGGAGGCTTGACCCATTATTTAGAAGCCTTGACACACTTTATGGGAGGCTTGATCCGCTTTATTTTATATTGAAATACTATTTGTTAAGGGAAATAAAATCAGTTTAAAAAAAGGCAGAATAACTAAAAAATATTTGGTAAAATGTGATGTGTAAATAAACCTGCTTAAATGGAATTCAAGGCACAGGAGAAAAATTTCTTTTTAAATACCCACTTTTTATGCTATTCGATCTGGCAAAACTAGTTGCCATATAGTTTGGCTTCATCTCATCGTATTCATCTTGCTGAAATTTGTCTACATACCTTCCTAAAGTGTTTTGATAACTGTTATTTTCTTTTGCAGAGGCATGGACACTTAACATTTCTTAAGGCTACTGCTTTCATCCGTTTTAGTCTTTTCCATTCTTTTTATTATTTACCTAGTATTGGTACTGTTTATATGAAATAAAAGTTCCTATAAACTTTCCAATTTTCATTTCATTAAATTTTTCATTGCTTCTATAGCAATTTTTCACATCTTCCTTTAATCAATTTTAAACATTTTCCTTTTTATCAACCCATTTTACTGCAGCTTTACAGAATACATTTACATTATTTTAGAAATATAATCATTAACCCATCCTTATGTACAGTGCATTATAAAAAGATTTCCAAAAACACTTAATTAAAGGAGCTTTTAACATCTGGCCAACCCTCCTTCACATTGATTGGGTCAAACCTTCCCACATAGCACTTTTTAAAGTGTAGCACATGGTTATGTTTAGCCTAATTTAAAGTACAATCTTTATTACTAGAACAAAAGTTCAGTATTTCTGCATTACTTAAAACCTACCTACTTAAATTACATGATATACTTTATCTGAGAAAATCTTACAAAATCCTTCTAAAATATACACTTTTTAAGCTAAAAACGCTTCATAATGGATTTTTTCACACCTGTTTCAATTATCTGCATGAAACAAAGGTTATTGTTTGAGCATTTCAGTAGTATTCATTTTGGTAGCCACCTATCGGCAAAACTCTGAAATTCTTTTAAATATGAAAACAGAAGGGTGGATCAATCCTCCCTTTCCCTTATGATCAACCCTCTCCAGTCTCCCCTACAAAATAAGCTCTTCCGAGTTACCAACGATTTCAAAAAGCGTCCTTTATTTTTAGAAACCTTGGAAACCAATATATTTTCGAGATTGAAAGAAGCGTTTATAAAAACAATTTCTATTGCTAGCACTGATTTACGGAAACGTTTCCGAGTGGTTTTTATAGCGCATTAATCCGTTTTTCTTAAACCGAAATATCGGTTTTTAGGATACTAGTAGTCTTCAAGTAAGCATTTTCATGTTCAACAAACGTGTTTTACAGACAATTATGGTAAATTAAAAACATTTTCATTAATGTTAAAAATATTATTATTTTGTTACTTTTGGATGTATAAATTCAATTACGCAGCTAAAAATGTTCAACTGAGAATTGATAGCATCCTAAAACCAATATTCTGTTTGAGAATATTAATGCACTATAAAAAATACTGGGAGACGTTCCCCAAAATAAGTAGAAGCAAAAGAAACTTTGCATTTATAACTGATTCTTTAGATATCAAAAATATATTAGTTTCTGAGGTTTTTAAAGCTAAAGGATGCTTTTCAAGATCGTGGGTAACTCGGAAGAGGTTATTATATATTTTAGTTAGGGTTTATATTATGTTATGTTAGATTAAGAAATATTTCTCTTTTTTTTAAGTGTAGCTTGTTCATTATGTTCATAAATAATGTTCATAAAGTTAAATCAGGAATACAGATTCTCTCTGTCATACAGAAGGTTAAAGGTGCTTCTCTGTCATTAATAACTGTCACATTATTTGTGGTTGATATATCGCCTAGAACTCATTTATGAACCGCTATAAACAACCCTGTGAATGATCGCTTTAGATCGCTTTAAAAAAATTATTAAACATTAAATACCATTTTGTTAAATTTATCTATTTTAGTTTGTAGTACTCATATCGATCACCGAGCCTAATGATAAAACAGTATTTAGTTCAAATTCATTAATGAAAAATACACCTATGAATGATTGCTTTTAAAAGAAATTATTAAATATTAAGGGGTCTCAGGACTTTTAAAATTGGAAAAAAAAATTTAACATTTAATATCTTAAAATGTATTTGATTTTAAGACACATTTTTTATTGGAATGAAAAATATAAGTATGTTCTTTCATTTGATCTATATGAAAAATTTCAAAGTGCAGAATTAGCATTTACAGGGGGCTCAAGACTGTCAGACTTTTGATGAGCAGAAAATTGGCATAACAGATTACGCGCAGGATTACAGAATAAATTTTGCAACAAGAATGAAAATTTTAGTGTTTACTTATACTTCAGATTTCAGTAATTATCCTGAACCTAAATAAATTTGTATTTAAAGCATTTTCATATTTTTAATGCAAAGTTGTATTTAGCAACGGTGTAATCGCGTAAAAAAATATTTTTTTTTAACAATAAAAAGGAAATTTTAGGTTCAGTTTATACAGACAAACATGAAACGTATGTTTTTAAAATTTCGTGAAAAAATATTCAGAAGTTTTTGAGATATCGTGCGAGTTATGCCCAAATACTTCATTTGGAGAAAAAGGACTTCAAAGTTTCGGAAAAGCCGCTTCCGCTATTGAGCTGGTATAACTCTAAAAGCCATAACTTCCATGTTCTAATGGGAATTTTAAGAACACTATTATATCAAAATGTTCAGAAAAGATAAATGTTTAACATCTAAAAAAATCAAAATTTGAAAATTTTTAAAGCTTTAAGAGTCTTGAGGTCCCTTATATATATTTTTTGTGAATTTTTGCATTTTAGTTTTTTGCATTCATATCGATCACCGAACCCATTGATAAAACTGTATTTGGCTCAACTACATTGTTGTATGGCTATAAATACACTTATGAATGATTGCTTTAAAAAAAAAAATATTAAACATTAATTTTTAATTATAAACATAAATTATATAACATTTCATGAAATTTATGTATTTTAGTTTTTGGCACTCATATCGATCACTGAACCTATTGATAAAACAGTATTTGGCCCCAATTCGTTGAAGAACGGCTATAAACACACCTATGAATGATCGATTTAAAAATAAATTATTAAACATTAAATAATATTTTGTAAATTTTACGCATTTTAGTTTTTGGCACCCATATCGATCACCGAATCTATTGATAAAACGGTTATTTGGTTCAAATTTATTGATGAACGGCTATAAGCACACCTGCGAGTGATCGCCTTTAAAAAAATTATTAAACATTAAATAGTACGAGTATTTTGTTAATTTTAAGTTCACATTATTTGGTTCAAATTCATTGACGAACGACTGGCTATAAACACATCTACGAATGATCGCTTTAAAAAAAAAATAATAAAAATTAAATGATATTTTGTATATTTAATGGATTTTTTTTTCTTTTTTGGCACCCATATCGATCACCGAACCTATTGATAAAACCGCATTTGGATAAAGCAGGATATCCTTTATTTGCCTACCATTTTGACACAAATCAGGTCTTTATTGCATGTTTCAGTTCTAAGGGCTTTTCGTTTTCGTGTAATGTCGATTTCAAATAAGTTTTATACCCTTGTTTTCCTATACATAAAATAACTTATTTTAAGATGATAAACAATCATTCGAGGCAATAACCCAGTTCTTTTCACATCTGAAGCCATGTTTTGTGTAGCCTATGGACTTATACCTTCCTTTTGTAATAGAAGTGGACTCGGGGGCATTATTTGGTTGAATCGAACGTTGATCACAATAACAATTAAAAAAATATAAATCGTAGGTCAGCGAAACTGAAGTTCATTGATGTGTATCAGGATAGCTAATCAGTTGCAGACAGTTCGGCAAATCAGGAATTCGGGGTCATTTGATGGCAAATGAAAACGCGTTTTATATTATGAACAAACAACTTAAAAACCGTGTCGATAACTAATATCCACTTTTATTAATTCTATTCTTGAATGCTTCAGATCATTGGCATTATATTTTACAAACATAGAAATTCGATTAGTTTATTAGTAGGATATAACTGTCATAGTTCTTCTGAATTTTTAAAGATATAGATCATAGATTCTCAACCGCTGTCTCGTGAATAATCATATAAAATACTATGTTGTTTGTGATACAGGTCTACCACTGGCGACTATTTTTTCATTCTATTTCAAAGCAAAATTAATTTATATACACTTTAATAAATGCAAGAGAAATATACTACAATATTTAATTTTTAAAAATAGTGATGCAGATAGAACATAAAAATAGTCGCTAGTGGCAGCCATGAGATATTATAATATAGTCTGTATTAGTGGTTATTGAACCGTGTCGTATCTTCAGGGATTCCATGACAGTCTCCAATTTAATGTAATGTACAGATTTCACTCAATCTAGATAAAAAGAAAAACAAAAACTGGAAAATGTAAAATGTAAAATGAAAAGAAAACCGGAAAAACGCTGTTACAAATGAAGTATAATTATTTTATAAACTCAACCAGTTTATGTATTTTGTATTCAATATTCTAAAACAATTGTTTGCAGGTGGTGCACCGCCATAATGTACTATTGCGCCATGGAAGGAACTCGTGTGTGCGGCAAAATTTTTCCGTATAACTCTATGAAGAATTAAAAAATAACAGAAGTATCGTTACTTTTTTCTGAAATTTATTTTGTAATGAATGTTAGGCAGAAATTTGAAAAGAAAAACGAAAAATACTGCTAAAAATACAGTATAATATAAGTTTATAATATAAGAAACAATAACTGAAGCATTATGTCCTGACCCATTGCTGTGCCATGGAAGGATCTCATCAAGGGTCTAGTGGAGGTTGTACGGTGATATACGTCGTATGTCTTCTGGGTGTTTTAAAGAAACTCCGTATACATTCTGTTTCTCAAATAAAGTTGTAGCGCATACTGTCTGAGCATACCCTATGCCTATAGTATACTCTCTGGGTTTTTTATGACTGCAGCATAGAATCTCTTGTGTGCCGAGAGCGTTTTCATGATAACGCTACCACGATTTTACGAGTTAACAGAAGTATTATTACATTTTTCTGAAATGTAATGAATTTTAGTGAAAAATTTGCATTTCTTACAAATGTGTCTAATTGTTGAAATACTCTTAATAAAAATACTCCGAGAAAATATGAAAAAGTAATCGCCTCTTCATAGAATGTTATTAATTCATAGAAAAAATATTCATCTTGAATAAAAACGGTTATTGTAAAAAATGGAGTTGAAACATTTGAATTGGTGAAAACGTATAAACTAGATGAAAACTCATTGAGCAAATTTTACAAAAATAACATTTCAGTATACAAATTTTGTAGAACACACTCGCTTACCAATAGCTGACACTTCTCTCGATTAGAAAAGAAATGCGTTTGCTTTAAGCGAGTGTGCAAGCAAAAACAATAGTAAATTTAAATATTAGGAAAGAGACGAAGATATCAGAAATAATAAATAGAAGATAATTGCAAAAAAAAAAAAAAAGATATTACTAATATATCCTGAAATCCAGTAGAGCTTATCTGACACCTTTATAAATAAATGGACTTTATAGTTCAAGGGTAAGTAAGCCATTTTTAAACTAAATATTTTTACGTAAAAAAAGTGTTTATATGTTGCTGTTGAGACATCCATATCACACCTTCAACAAAGATGTTTCAGAAAGCAATGCTGCTATTGAGGCAGATAAACATTGGATAAAATAAAATATTTAATTAATTTAAAAGATTTGGCTTTAAACTATTTAAATACAAAGTTCATTTTTGTGTAGAAATGTCAGATCCGTCTTCTTGGATTGAGAAACATGTGGATCTCCCAATTTGTAAGTTTACAAGTATTTCAAAAAACATTGCACTCCCTACATTATATTTATTAGAAATCAGCTTTTCTGTTCAATTTAAAACAAAAATAGATCTCAGCTAAATCTTTATAAGAAGATTTAAGAGCATGCCTATCATAAAGTTCTATCTTGCAAAGAAGATATTAGAAGAAGAAGTATTTCAAATTACAAGAAGATGCGTTACTTTTTTTTTGCCTTGATAGAAAATTTTATTTATGATATTAAATTAATTTTAAAATGCATCTCTTTCTTTAATATATATATTTTTTCGTTGTCATAAGTTTTATGTGCCGTGGAAGTACCACCTTTTGACTACGGTGCAGGATACGTGGCCTGTCTGAAAAGTAACCGACCTTTGGGTGAAAAAATATGTAAGTTACCTGACTGGATTAGTACCCTAATTCCCTTCAAGGTAGGCCCCTTTCGCCTCCACACACTTATCCCACCGTTCCTTCTGCAACCGAAAATACTTCTCAAAGGCTGTTTTTGAAATGGTGTTCAACTCCGCCATCGCATTCTGCATATCGCATCTGTACTCTCAAAGCGGGATTCTTTCAATGGCGCCTTAAATTTCGGTGAAACAACCAGAAGTCGCAAAGAGTCAACTCTGAAGAGTAGGGAAGTTGGCGAACGACTGGAATTCCATGCTTTGCCAAGAAAGTCTGAATCAGATGCAATGAATGAGCTGGAGCATTGATAAATCTTACGACACCTGATGAATCTTATGAATTGTTTCGCTTTAGAAATCAACAAGCTTTGACAAAATTTAATGCAGTACACCTTTGTTCAACTCATTCAGGTTCAGTCATCTTCAGAGAAATCAAAAATCGACGAACACGTATGACAGCACCTCACTCGGTGGCCAGCAGGCAACGACTGACTCACTGGAAAGCGAGTAAAAAATTCAAGTATGCGCATTAAGTTGTCTCCTTCCAATGTGCACACGCCGACTTAGAATGACTGTTGGGCGTGGAAAAAATAAAGGTCGGATACTTATCAGACAGACCTCATATAAACGTCTCGTTCGACTATTTTTTATTGTATTCGTACAACTTATTTGGAAAAGAATCTCTGACATACACTTATACTAGGAACAGGTGAATGCTTTGATGGGATACCCAGTTGCAATGCAACTTCACTCCCTGCGGATGAGTAATTGTGTATCACATCTTAGAGGAAGGAGCCATAGAAAATAGTCTAGCCAGAGTACAATACATGTACTATAATATAATTTGAAAGGCTAAAGAAGAATGAAGAAAAAATGCGTCTTTAAAGAAAATGAAGCGATTAAAGATATAGGAAAAGGTGCTAAATTCGGATTGGATAATCAGAGAAAAGGAGGCGGAGCTTCTAGGAGAATTCAAGAAATACGATTAGTAGAAGAGTTTCAGAGAATATAACTTAAAAAAACTTACTCTAGAATATTTTCAAAAGAAAGATTTCGCATAGAAAAATGTTTGTAAATTGTGGTGCGATTGAATATAAAAATAGAAGCCAATTTTGGCCCATAATCAAAGGGTTAACATAAGTTCAAGTCTACCGTGAGATAAAATAGGTTATGAAAAACTACTTTAAATCAAAAATGTGATTTAAAAAAAAAAACGCAGTATTAAAACCATTCAAATTATAATTCCAGTATTTGAATTTTAACCAATTAACTATAAAATAAAGAAATAGTATTTGTCAACGAGCGTAGCGGGCGTAGCCTGCTAGTGTATATATAAAATGCAAACTGGAATTTTGTTCCGGCTGCTTATAACTTGAGTTCTGCTGAATGGATTTTTATAGGATATGCACTCTTACTTAGATAATTTTTCAGAGAAATTTTAGCATATAATATATTATTCTATGTTGCTTAGTTATTGAAATATGTGGAAAAGTTCTAGAATTAGGTCAACATGATTATGAAATTTAATTTCATTTTGAACTCTTATAAATATGTAATATATACAGGGTTGTTATAATTAAAGTTCGACTATTCAGAAGGCTCTAGAGCCGATTCTATGGCTCCAAACGAAACAAAATTCCACTAGTACGCAGTCAAAGAGATGCGCTCTGCGGAAATGGAAAAAAAAAAATTGGTTACACTTTTCGTCAGTAGGTGGCGCTATATTTAAGGCGATTTTTGCAGATTCATTATATCAATTTCAGTCAATCCAGACGAAGAACACAAATTTAAAAGTTTCAACAAACTTCGAGGAACTGCGAATTGTTATAATTAAAGTTCACCTAATCAGACAGCTCTAGAGCCTGACCTATGACTCCAAACAATACAAAAAAATGAATATAATTTCATGTGATGTAATCTGCTTCAACAAAAATAAAACATGTCGCTCGGCAATGAGGAAATAACGAAGAATAACATTACGCATGCTCAATGAATTCTCCACCATTTTGAATAACGCATTCCATTCTCAGAATTGTGCTTTCTACAGCATTGCGTAAACTGTCCTGTGAGATCGAGCGAACATGAAGTCTAATACTGTCTTTCAGATCAGAGATTGTCTGAGATCTGTCCTTAGATACAGAATCTTTCAAAAATCCCCACAACCAAAAATCGCATTGTGTTAGATCAGGCGATCGTGGTGGCCAGACTGTTTGAAAATAACGGCTTATGATGCGGTCTTCTGTAAAATGGCTTGTTAAGAAAGTCCGAACTGCTCTACTTATGTGCAACGGTGCACTTGTCTTGCATAAACACGATATTTTGAAGGCAGCCTCGCTGTTGCAGCTCGGGAATCGAAAATTTGACAACATATTGAGTTATATATCCCATATATTATATATCCCATATACAACATATATCCCATTTACGGAACATGTAATGGGTCCTGTGTATGTTAGTTCCTCAAAAAAATATGGCTGTATCATAAACGTAGCTGTAAAACCGCACCACACCGTCACTTTAGCTGCATGCAATGGAACTTCTTGGACAACATTAGGATTCTCTTTCTCCCAAATTCGACAGTTGTGTGTGTTCACTTGTCCGTTTAAATAAAAATGCGCTTCATCAGTCCATAGAATATTCTAGGGCCAAGAATTGTCCACATTCATTCGTGCAAGAAACTGTAGTGAAAATGATAGCCGACTTTCGGTATCACCCTGTATTAGTTGTTGCACCCTCTGAATCTTGAATGGATAGCACAAAATTTGACGCATCACTTTTCTCACAGTGGAAATCGGCATATCGACTTCATTCTCAATAGCTGGCACACTTGCATTACCAAATGATGACTGGCTTGCTAAATCCACGGCAGCAGTAGCAATATCTTCAATGCTAGAAAGGTCTACATTTTTTCGTCCTCTGCCAGGAAGAATGTCGAGATTTCCTGTTTCCTCGAACTTTTTAATCATTTTGTGAACTCCACGATCCGACATTGGTCCACGTCTAACATCTTTTAGTTTCCGAAATTCTCGAAGAGCTGCAGCTGCGTTGCTGTTATTTTGATAAAATAACTTTACAAGAAGTGCCTTTTCTTTCAAAGTTACCATTCTCCACAAAGCGTAGATTCAAATGCTTTTCAGACACAATCAACTGTTCCAGTGTCAAAGAAATCAGAGACACAGTTTATCAGCAAGTTTTAAATCGTCAGGTGGTTAGAAGGGTATTTCAAGTTTTCGAAGTTGCGACGTCACTTTGACATCGTTCGTCGAAAATTTGAATATCCCAACAAAAAGTTTTCGGCAAAAAAAAAAAAAAAAAGCGCCAAGTTCTCCTTAATGTTTCGGCCAGAAAAAGTAGTGATATCTGAAGTTCGCACAAGGGTACAATTTAAAAGCCAAACATCCCAAATCTTTCATTGAAAATGGCTTCCTGCGACTTGGCCGTTAATGCCTTCTACAGCATTTCAAAATTAATGATTGGAAATTTCGCATTTATGAATTATTTAAATATTAAAATTAATATTAGTATGCAAAGAGGCAAATTCACATAAAGACATTATAAGTAAAAGATTTCTGATAAATACCATCAATTTCAACAAACAATAGTTTTGATTACAGATCATTTAGTCCACATGTGGTTTAATTGCCATTTCGTACGGTCTAAAGCTAAAGTCATTAACGTAAAACCTGAGAAATAAAAGAAAATTTACTTTCTTCAAATCTCACAATATGTTACATTATATTTTATTGTATAATATTGAAATCTTGTGCATTGACGAAAGAGATTTTTTTCGTTTGAACATTTATTATAGTTTGTTTGCATACATTAAGAGGTATTCGATTTATAAACTGTTAAAAGCTGATACTAATTATGTTTTAGCAATTAGTGATATTACCTTCTGAATACAAGTATTTTGTTATATTTAACTTCTAAGCATTTAAATAGACTGAAGTGGTTTAAATACTTTTTTCAAATGTGTATTTTATTTCTGTACTTTGTGCCACAAAATGCCTAAAATAATCAAAAAATGTAGTTGTCATGTAGCTCATTTATACATACTTTAAAATTTGAAAAACCCTCTCGAAGGCATTAACGGCCAAGTCGCAGGAAGCCATTTTCAATGAAAGATTTGGGATGTTTGGGTTTTAACTTGTGCCCTTGTGCGAACTTCAGATATCACTACTTTTTCTGGCCGAAACATTAAGGAGAACTTGGCGCTTTTTTTTTTTTTTTTTTTTTTTTTTTTGCCGAAAACTTTTTGTTGGGCTATCACTACTTTTTGTATGGTTTTCTAGTTTTTTTCTAAGCTATATTAATATAAAAAAACTTAAATTTCAGTACTTTTATGTTAGACGGGAGCAAATCGCCTAATTAGCATTTAGTTTTTTCGCCAAAAGAAGTTTTCATTTTTCACATGTTTAAATTAGAAACAATGCTTTGATTTTCAAATAAAATATTTTGGTTTATGTTATTATTTGTTATTTATTTATTTATTTCTATGTTAAATATTCTATTAAATAAAATGAGGGAAATGCATCTATTTTAAATGAGATGACTGAAAAGTTTATATTTTTAAATGAAATGAATGCAATATGAGCAATAGAGTTAGGGACAGTATTTGGCGATTTGCCACTCGCGCCCGGGTAGCATAAAATACCTAAATTTATTTTATTGAGCTTTACAAATTCATACTTTATTTCTTTTTATATTAAAGTACTAGTTGCCTCTAGCAAGCAGTATATACTCTATTAATTGCATGTTAAACGTTCCATCATGTTACTGTTATTCATAATTTAATTTACTTCCCATTCTTTCGAAAAGTCGGAAGCTTTTGATAGAGAAATCAAGAACTCTTTACGATCATGGAAGCACAACATATATTTTGTGTTGTTATGTATTTCATTCTTTCATGACAAATATCTCTTAACTCACTTATGCATGTTTCCTTATTGGTTACGATTCTTTCTCTAATGCGGAAATTTTTAATCCTATTAAGTAATCTTTTCTAATTGTATTTTATTACTGTATTTTAACTGATACGATTAGGTACAAGTGAAATTATTCTTATTAAATCCTTTGATAATATCTGTATTTAATAATAATATTGATAATATCTGCAACTATATTGATGCTAATATCTTTTTGTTTCATGCTAACCTTTTCAATAGACTCGATTACGGAAGAATAGAAGGTCTACGGGCTCACTGCTATGATCCATTTGAAAATTTATCATTCTTCTCATCTAATCGTGTTGAAGAACTAGCCAATTTGCCATGGTTTTAAGTTTTTAGCTAATTTTATTCGAAACCTGAAAACTAAAATACGAGGAACCGGATTATAGAAGATTCCTTCTAACGGTACATATCGATTAACAGGTTACATATTATAAAATTATAATAATCATAAGGAGAATTGTCAGTTTCGGTGCTTTAATAGTTTCCGTAAATTCTATTTATATAATACAGAAGTTTCATCAGAGTAAAGCTTAACAACATAGTCACAGTAAGTATAATAACAGTACAATATATTAACAATAGCAGAGGTTTTGTGCAGTGACGAAACTACTGGCACTTTGGAAATATTCGTACGTTATATTATTTAACTATTCAGATGATATGCGGAAAAAAAAAAAAGATGGCTCGCATTAATAATTAACTCATTGAAAAATAGCCACAAACGTCAAATACTCGCCAAGCTTGGCGCGAAGTGTCACCAAATTTGGTAATATATCATGTCAATTCTCAAATTTGGCGACAAAAAATGTTTTGTTTGTTCTGATGTCATAATGATGCATATGTATTATTTATTATACACATACCTATAATATGTATGATGCAAATGTATTACGTATTATATGCATATGTATAATATGTATGATGCATATGTATAAAGTTCTTTAACATCACTAAAACGCACTTAAAGGAATAGTGTTCCATAAATAGTAGGGATAATTACCAGATTGACCAGAGTGCTATTGAGATTAGAATTCAGACATTTATAAAAGACCGGGAGGCGTCTGCACACACCATCACCTCATCGAGTTTACAGCTGAAATATTAGGATTAGTTAAAACTAGATTAGTACAAAATGCAACTGGTCTGTTAAGTCATATCTTGGTAGAAACAACCTGAAGACCTAATTTTAGTGGGTGACTGATAGGTTTACTATTGTATTTTCCTGCATCCAAAAGTATGGAAACATGGAGGAATAGGTGCAGGAAAACACAATGGAAAATCCACCAATTAACCGATAAAATCGGGTCTGTAGGTGGTTTCCACAAAGACAGGGCTTGGCAGACCAGTTACATTTTAATACGCTAATCGATTTTTAACTAGTCCTTAAATTTCAGCCGTCAATTCGATGAGGTGATGATCTGTGCAGACGCCTCCCGGTCTTTAATAAAATTTGTTTTAAGGAAGTAAAAGATAGAGATATGGACAGATAAACTGAAAGATTTGCCTTATTAAGATTTTTGAAAAAGCATATAAAGTTTCATTCAGCTTGAAATCATGTAACACCTTTATAACTCAGGCTAATTTTCTGTAATCGAGTTTTGGCAACCAACATATCTGATCTATAACTATAATCTTTCTTTTACAGATTTAAAATTAACAATAAATTAACAGTAAGTATGGTAATAATACAATATAATAACATTAGCAGCGGACTTCGGACACCGCATCTGTCGCACATCGTTAAAGACAGCTTTATTAGTTACACATTTAATTTAATTAAAAGCAGATTTTTAAACTTTCATATGAGAATTAGGATATTTTTCCACTATAGGGACCTTGGCGTTTTTTTTTTAAATCTTGGCGCAATTCGGACTTCAGAAACTGAGATATGTTGCCAAATGATATAAACAACTATGAAAACAAACCTGATGAACTTTTATGTTATTTATATATGTACTATTTATATACATATAAACATTTTATTTATACGCGTATAAAATATTGTTTTTTATATACAAATTATTTATGTTGGTATATAAAAGTAAATAAACGGGTTCCTTACATTAAATAAATTGTATACATATGAAAAAAATTGCTTGTGTATATGACACAGTAGATAGGTTGCCAGAAAATACGTTATTATCAAATTTCTTTTCTCGTCAAGGCTATTTTCTCTATTTCGCAAAGGCTACTATATCGGAAACATACCGAATTGAGGTTATGTTTTGTTATATGTTTTATTGTTTTAATACCGTGAATATATCATAACCTATACTGATTAAAATTTTTAGGTACATTCATTTTTTTCTATTTAACAAACATCTTTGGAAAAGCATGCATATAAAGTTTTATTCTGCTTGAAATTACGTGACCCCTTCAAAACTCTGTAATCGAGTATTGGCGACCAACATTGGCGCAATTGAATGTGAAGGAACTGTTTACGGCCAAATGAACACCCCCTGTTTTTAGGGTTTAGAGGCGGAAATTCTGTGTTTTCAGATTTTTCTGGTTAATTGTGCTACAAACCCGACTTATTTGTGAAATTTCATGATTCTACGACTTTTAGAAGTACCTTAGTTATTTGATGATGCGAAGTGAGTCAGTGACAAAAAAGCGCTTTTTCGGAATTTAATATTTCGAAAACTACTAAATACAGAAACATGAAATCGTGGAACCTTAGTTCAGTTTGATAATACGAACATGTGTATAAAAGAAAACATTCTATATCTCTCCCTAAAACGACGTTATGAGAGGGTGAAAAGCATGCCGAAATGGTTCAGGAAAAGGTAGCTTACGGCTTGTGCGAACTTGGCGGACGCACTGCCGTGCTCCCAGAAAATGCGATATTTTTCAAGCGTTGGGTGAAATTTTGTGATTTTGTGTGTTTCATCTGGATTGACCGAAATTGATATAACGAATCGGAAAAAGTTTACTTTTATCAACTGTGAAATAAAATTTCCTGTATTTTGTTTTTTACAAAATAAAGGAATCTGCAAATATCGGCTTAAATATTGGCGCAGCGCCACCTATTGACAAAATTTTTAACTATTTTTTTGCAATTTTCGCAGAGCGCATCTCTCCAACTACGTACTAGTGAAAATTTGTTTCGTTTGGAGCCATAGAACCGGCTCTAGAGCCTTCTGAATAGGCGAACTTTAATTATAACAACCCTGTATATTGTATAGCAGAGCATTGGTGGAGCATTGGCAGAGCATTGGTGGTTTCAGCCAAGAGATCCCCGGTTCGAATCCTGCCCGGACATTTTTCACCCACTTAGAAATTAACAGCATATATCCTATGTTCAGGTAAAAGAATTTTTATTTCATTCACATTGTCGGTTAGGTAATTATTGGGGCGGGGAGGATTTTGGCGTATAACTCATGGTTCTACGTTGCTTAGTTACCAAGCTATGAGAGAAAGTTCTATAATTATATCAACTCGGTTATGATAGAGAATTTAATTTCGAATGATTATAACACACGCTCTGCTAAACGGATTTTTATGGGATTTACATTGTCAGTTAGGTAATATTTGGGGACGGGGTTACTGCATAACACATCAGTCTACGTTGATTAGTTGTATATGTATGTGGGAAAATTCTATAATTAGGTCAACCCGATTATGAAAGATTTGCTTTCTTGAAAAGTTCTACTGAATGGATTTTTATGGGAGTTGCGCTATTAATTAGACACATTATGCAGGAAAAATGTAAAAATTATACGTAAAATTAGCATTCCGAACTGCGAAACGTACGTTCTACGTGAGCGGAGCCGTGTATAAAAGCTAGTGTACTTATAAGATACAAATTGGAATATCGTTCCGGCTGCTTGTAAGTTGAGTTCTACTGAATGGATTTTTATAGGACATGCACTGTTAGTTAGATAATTTTTCAGGAAAGGATTTAGTAAATAACATATCGTTCTACCTTAATTAGTTGTAGAAATATAAGGGAAATTTCTATAACCTGATGAACCGGTTGTAAAAGGTTAGTATTTTTAAAATATTCTGCTGAATGGATTTCGAGGGAAATGCACTATTTGTTAGATAATTTTTCTAGGCAGGTTTTAGTTTACAACACATTGTTCTACTTTTCTTGGATATAGAACTTTGGGAAAAAGTTCTATAATTAGTTGAACCCGACTGTGAAAGATTAGCCTTTATTTAAAGTTTTAACAGGACGCATTTTGATGGGAGTTGAACTATTAGATAGTTATGCAAAAATAAATTCTAAAAATTATATGTAATATTTGCATTCCGAATTGGAAAACTTGAATTCTAAATGAGCGAAGCCGCGGCCAAAAACTAGTTTAAGTTAAATGACGGATGCATTTCTTGGAAAATTGTCAGCTAAAACAACTGTTGCGATGCATTCTTCTTTGTACAAATATTAGTTTCGCCCTGGTTTTCTCTAGAAGAGTATTCATCCAGATCTAAAACAAGAGACTTTTTAGGTCGATGGTCACATGTCATTTGATGAAAAACTTGGACATCATCTAATAGGTATTCTTCCGTATCAGTAGTTGAAATATATTGAGCATATTGTTACTACATCGGAATTATTTTAATTATTATTTTATTAAATTATTTAATATTTTATTAATTTAATTATTAAGATAAATATGCATATATTTTTTACACAACCTTTGGTTTAAATATTTTTCAAAATCCTTCCTTATTGGGTTACCTACACTATAACCCCTTGAAGGGCGCGCCTAATTTAAACAAGATTCTCACCAGAAATTTTTAACTAAATTTTATATTTTTAACATTGGAGAAAAATCGTTGAAAAATTGCTTTTCCTTATTTAAAAATAAAACTTTTCGATTATTCCTGTGATATTTAGAGACATTTTTGCTTGCCCCTCAAGGGGTTAACTGGTTCAAAAAATAATAATAATCTATATATTTATAAAAGACAAGGCTGTTTGTTTTAGTCAACTGGCGTGAGCTTTCGACAGAACCGATTTTGATAAATATTTTCCTAAATGAGACCATTTTATTTGTAGATGTGCCCGCACTCGCTATTTTTTTTTTAATTATCCCATTTTTAGGTGCGTTCGTAAATATATAAATACGTAGCACCTATAGTCGTCGTTCAGTCCGTCTGTCTGTCTGTCCGTCTGTCCGTCTGTCTGTCCGTCCGCATATAACAGAGCAGAAACTACCCAACCGAATGGTCTGAAATTTTAAATGTATGATTGTTGCAAAATTTTGTCGAGCCATTTCAAATTTTATGAAAATCGGATGTACAGTTTAATTACAGGAACAGTCAAAAGTTTTTCTTTACATTACGGCCAATGGGAAAAATTATTGCAAGCACATTTTAATGATGTTACAGCCTTTCGAATGGTCTGAAATTTTAAATGTATGATTGTTGCAAAATTTTGTCGAGCCATTTCAAATTTTATGAAAATCGGATGTATAGTTTAATTACAGGGACAGTCAAAAGTTTTTCTTTACATTACGGGGAATGGGGAAGTGCATTTTAATGATGTTACAGACTATACACATTATGAAGTGCAAAAAATTGTACATTCAGTACAATATGGGGTGCAAAAAATAATTATAAAACTAGCTATAGTACGAACGCACCTCATTTGCCACGTTTGACGAGCAATTTCCAACTTGTTATATTTTCGTTTCAAAAGTTCTTTATGAAATTTCTTCACATGGCTGGCAATCGGGTTGCTTTCATTGTTGAAGAAAGAAGGGAACAATGGGATCAGATTATTACGGATGCCATTTTCGTCTTACAATTAAAAAATAACTTTTTTCAAACTTTTACATAGAAAATGACATCACGATTAAACAATGTATGTTTCCTCATAAATCTGTTGCATTTCAATACTTTTTTTCATTCAACTGATACTGAGAATGAGACGCTAATCTTGGAGGGCTTCCGTGGATGAAAATGATGTCATAGTAAAAAGGAAATGAGTATTTTCTTTGATAAAACTAAATATCTTACTATGAATGCGTCTAAAAGTACATTTCTGGCATTCACAAGGAAGGTCTCCATACGGGCATATTCAGAAAAATCTGAAAAAATTACAGAGTGTTCGTCTCATGTTGATATATATGTTTATAAAAAAAATTTTGGCGGAACCCCGATGGAGCGTTCGTAAAAAAATAATGAAACTTTCGTTTATTTGGCGATTTATCATCGGTTGGCGATAAAATGAAATTTCGAAAAATATGTTTCATGTCGAATACTCTTTAAGATAAAAATATTTCATATTGAACTTGTTTAAATAAATTTAGCTTAAATAACTGTAGTTTTGTCAGTTTTAGTTTGATTTAGCTATAGTTTTGTCATATATGTATTTATAATGAAAGTTAAATATCAAATTTTATGAATTAAAACAAAATTAAAATTGTTTCATTATCTCACATCTAAGTCCAATCGAGCACTGTCGGTTCAATTTTGTTGCTATAGAAACGTCGAATTCCTTGGTTTGAAATGAATAACTGCTAAATGAATCTTGCCTTTATTTTGAATACGATTAAATATATGAAAGTATTTTTTATAGATGAAATTGTTTTTAAAGTAATAACATTAAGTAACAAGCAACATAAATATGCAATACGAAAAAATGTATTTATTAAACTCTCTCATTATTTATGTTTAAATTCATTAAATACTTTTTACACGCATTCTAAAGATCAATTAACAAACAATTTTCAGATGCATTAAAATCGTTTGCTTTTGGCGAGGAAAAGTACTGCTCGCCAAATCGCGTGACGCTTTCGTCTTTTCGCGCCAAATACTCGAAAGTATTTTTTTTTTTTTTTACAGTCTTTTTACTGTAATTCCGCCGCTAAATTTGACTGATCCTTTATTACATACATAAGCAGTTTAATTGGCATTTTTTTCAAAATATTCTGAGTATGCCCAGTATGGAGAACTTCCTTGTCAGATTAGAACCTCAAGTAAGGAGTGCGAATGTTTATATGCAAAATTGCAACTGGCAAACGTGACATCAAATTTGGGAATATATTTATTAATAATCTGTTGCACGTTAAAATAGTTTTAAAATAGTGAATATGAAATTGAAAAGTATGCAATTAAATTTTGCGACGGTGAAAAATATGTTATTAGCCGCCCGGTACGGTATGCTATTTCTTTCTCCTAGCTTATTTTGTGCCGTCTCCAAAAAATAACGTTACCTTGCAGAAGCCAGCCGTAATACAAAGCAGTACGATTAAATACTCTATAGCAATTTTTTAAACTTCTAAGCATCGCACGTTTTCAATTTTTATACCGTCTTATTGGGTAAAAAAGTACTTTTAAATGCAATTTGTTTGAAAACTGCATCTCCATTTATTTTTGAAATATATATATATTTTTTTTGTAGTTTTTAGCGACATTTGCTTAATACTGGGAACGGAAGTACTGCATTTCTGTAGAAAGTAAAGGAAAAATAGTTGTAAAATATTAATTATATCTTTTTGTTGCCATTTTTTCATAACAACCGAAAGAAAATGTAATTAAAATACGTGCTATTTTGAAAAAATATAAACGAAGGATTTCTGTTAAAACATGGAGCTATTATAAACTATATTTAATTTTAAGTGTCTATATTAATGTTACAAACAAATGAAGGCCTATGAATCATTAGACAGCCGTTTTTTTTAGGTCGAGTTTCTTTAATGACGGCATCTTTTTGCTGCATTTGTGTATTATTTCCCGATAGTGACGTCCTATGCATACTTTACTGTAGATGGTTAAGAGTAGATCGTAAATATGGAATAAGATACTTTATAACACATAAGAAAAAGTGTAAAAAAGAATGGAGTGTGATATTTCGAGGAGTGGAGGGGGGGGGGGGGGGACTAGATTTATTTATTAAATCTTAGCGTTTGTTACCGCAGAAAATGTTTTAAATTCTTGGTTAAGACCGCACCGCCACCCTCCCGACGATGTATCTACGGAGAGGTTGCGCAAAGGAGTTTCGTTCAGATATGCTTTTGTTAAGAATAGAGTGCGCTCCCTGGTGGTGGAATGCGAAACTAACGTAACGCGATTTTGTTAAAATTAGGAAATATAACAAGGCGATCTGTTTGCAACTTTAAGATACTTCATGACACATAATAAAAAGCTTATAAAATAATGGTGCATGCAATTTCCTGTGAGGGGAGGGCGGGGGAGGGGCGCTGGATTTCTTTTTAAAAAATTAGCGGTTATGACCTTTTTAGATGTCGTTGTTTGAGGACTATGATATACTCAGACATGTGCTACTTATGAAATATAAAAATATCAAAATTTTAGTTACCACTATTTCCGAATAGTACTTTCAGCAAATTTCTTAATTTCTCGCTTAAGACCGCCACCAACTCGAGTAACACATCCACTGATAGGTTGTTTAACAGAGTTTCGATCTGATACACTTTTGTTATGAATAGTGTGCGCTCCCTGGTGGTGGAACGTGGAACTAACATAACGCAATTTTGTTAAAATTAGGAAATCTAACAATTCGATCTGCTTGAAACTTTGACATAGTTCATAACACATAATAAAGAGCTTATAAAAGAATGTTCCGTGCAATTTCCTGGGGCGCCTGCCTATCTCGGGTGCTATAGACCCGATACCCTCGACTAATATACCTACGGATAGGTTGTAAAACGGAGTTTCCATCGGATAGAGGTTTGTGTAGAATAGAGTGCGCCCCCATACATTACGTACGCCATGGATTACATTTTTCGGTATTGTAAATTTTTAAACTTCTACGGAGTTGGTCATACATTACGTATGCCATGGATTAAACATTAATATTCCTGGACCAATTTTAAATTAAATTTCATTCTTAAACTTCTAAACATACCACAGTATTACTTTTTACACCGTCGTATAGAGAAAAAAATGTACTTTTAAATGCAATTTGTTTGAAAGCTGTATCTCAATTTGTTTCTGAGTTATTATTATTAATTTTTTTTTGTAGTTTTTATTACTTTTTTGTCATAGTGGTAACAGAAGTATCCATCTCTGTTGAAAGTAAAGGGAAAATACAGATTATTGTATAGACCAATCAGAAAACGAATAAAATGCGGGATTCAACTAATAAAACGCTTCAGATATGTTTTTGATTTCCTACCCTGACCGAGGACAATAACCATTTTTTCAAATGGTTAATAATACCCTTTTCTAAAAATTGTAAAAAATGTGTCTCAAAATGCTGAAAATTTGAATTTAAAATGGAAATAAGTCTTAAAAAAAATGACGTAAAAAAAAAAAATGCTGTCTGCATTCCGGAAACTTCTAATGTATAAAATGATCTAAAAATGATTAAATTTCCGTGTATAGTTTTTGCTCCTATAAAACTTTTTTAATGGAACGATTTTGACCAACTTTAACATCTCTTAAAATAATTCTTCGATTTGAAAACTGTCTGCATCAGCGTATTTATCAAAGATTTTTCTATAATACCACCGATTTTCATATTTTTGTATGGAATAGCTTTTTTTAATATTAACGAAGAAACACCCCCGGTCACAAAAAATTTAACACCGGATGCGGTGACAGCATTAGTTGCCTTTTTTTTAGAATAGAGAGAAACTACTTTTGACATACTCTATTATATTGCAAATAATTTGTTGGATAAATCGAAAACTTAAAGATTGATGCATCAGAAATTTACTATGCCTACTACTGGAGCATAGAGAAAAGTAACATTTTTTATTTTCATTTTTTTTTTTTTTTCGAAGAATATATTTTGAAAGTTTGAATGCTTATTCTGATACATGAAAATTAGGACTAGGATAAAACTATATATATCTTTTGGAATTCACTAGCACTTTAATAATAAATCACCTGAAAAAAACGGATTTATATTTCCACACAAGTTTTGTATTTACTTTAATAATAGCTAGATAAATGCCCTTAAGTGGTCCACTACTGGTGCATTTGAGTTTACCTCATGTCTTTTTATAATTTATGTTAAAAAATATTCTCTATTTAAAATTCTACTAACTTTAAAAATTTTTATACTAACATTTAATTTTGGCATCATATTTGGATTTCTCCGTAAATTTTACATTTGAATATTAAATGAGACGTCATTTGGTGAAGAAGTTTAGAAATTATGCAGACAGTATAGCGCCAACTTTTCAAAAATATTGGGTGAACTCGAAATTTTTTGAGTAAAATAACACATGTATTTTTTCCCCTTTAGTGTTTATGTGTGTGGAGAGAGACGGGAGAGAAGCGAATAGTGACTTAAGATGATAATTCGAAACTAAATTATGTTTTTTCTAAGATAATTTTTTTAATTATTATAATTATAATTTTAGAAATAATTTTATTAAATGATGTTCTCATAAATTCCTCCTTATAAATACATTAATATTTATTTTAAATAACACTGGAATTCCTAACTATTGAAAGTGAAAAATAAACTAAATATCAAGAAAAGCATATATTTTAGTCACTTAAGTGCTTTATCAACTCAAGACATCAATACCGATGGCAAAATATGCAGGAAATTTGTTTCATGCGAAGTTTAACTGTACATCTGCTGAAGGGGATTTCAGTGCAGGGCTGCCAGAGACGACTATTATGTTCGCACCACTATTTTTAAAAGATAAATTTTGTAGTATATTTCTCTTGCAAATATTTTCTAAGAGTATGTAAAAGATTTCTGTTTTGACAAAGTGGTGCGAAATAGAATTGAAAAATAGTCGCCTGTGGCAACCCTGTCAGTGCTCCTTTAAGTCCACATGTCCTATGTCCTTACTATTTTTCAAACAAAACTATTTTGAGAATGTTAATAGAACCAAATTTCATTTCAACGATTAAATAATTTAAAAAATAAATTACGAATTAAATAATTTGAAATTGGGTGGGCGGAAAGATAAAATTGTTGGGTGGGCTAGCGCCTCATGGGCCCACATAAGTTGGGGCCATTGCATGCAGTTGAAGATGTAAAGATTTGAACTCCTAATATTAAATTCGTTTTTGATAGTTGTAAAACAAACTGCAATGCAGATAGTTTTCTAAGCATAGCATAACTCAAAAACTCCTTGACGTAATGAGCTGAAATTTCGAATTCACGTAGTTTTTCGCAACTGTTAAAAACGAATTCAACATTAGAAGTTCAAAATTTTACACCTCCATAATTCGTAACATTTTTTATCGAATAAATTTCCGTTTGGTATCGAAATGTAAAATTTACAAAGAAATCCAAATATTATGTTAGAATTAGGTGTTAGTATTGAAACTTTTAAAGATTATATATTTTATATTTATAAAAATTACATTTATTTCAATAGGTACACGACATCCTAAACTTATTTTTAAGGCTGTTCTCAACTGCTCTGCTCAACAAGCGCAAAGCGTTTTAACACATTTGCAAATTCATTTTTTAACGGCAAAATATAAAATTGGAAGCCCTGACTATGGAAGCGATTTCGAATCGAACTGCGTTTTCCATTTTTTGTTAAATGAATTACCTATTGAGTTATAAGCGATTTTGATCACGTGACAAAGACGTTTTCTAACCTTCCTTGAGTGGTTATTCTTCTTTCGCGCGGAAATTCTGTTCCAAACGCCCACTTTGACACTATTTTCTGAAAGATCTTTTGAGTTTGAAAAAAAAACCGGGAAACATAGTTTCTGAACAACAAAACCTGCTAGTTTCATGCATTTCCGAACAAAAATAAATTAAAACTTATGTCATGAAGTTTTACTTTTGGATTTGAGAACAGCCTTAAACATAAATTTAAAGAAGACATAATTTCTAATCCAATGGCTATTTTCGATTTTCTTTGCGTCTATTTGCCGATCAAATTGTGTTTTTCTTTACTTTTTTTAGTTCTTTATTTTTATTTATTCATTTTACGGACTAGTGCTTCTTTTCCAAATTGCATTATATTAGGAGCAATTAATTTTTTTTTCGCAAGTAATAATTTAATTATTTTAAAGTTTTCTTTTTATGTCCGCTTTCTTAACCCTTTATCCGGCAAGTCAATTCCGTGGCTGAAATATTGAAAAGATTCACTGCCACCAGAATGTACAAACAAATTTCTTTGAAAATATAAAGAGGCTTTTCATCACATGCATTATAAAAATAAAATATTTTACTAAAAATTCCGGTGCAAAATGATCAGTTTCAATAACAATTAAGTGTTAAGTATATTACCACTGCCCAATAAAGAGTTAAATATTGCAAAAATAGGTTTTAATAAAATTACTCTTTCAAAATATGAAATAAATCTCTATTGCGATAATGTAATTTTGAGTAAAAAATTAAAAAAAAAAAAAAAAAATAGAAATTAAAAAAAGGATTGGACACTGCACACCGTGCCCTAGTCCAGTACGTGCCTGCCAAAGATGGTTAAATTGTTATGCATAGTTTTTGATCATATAAAACTTCTTTAACTGAGTTATTTTGACTGATTTCAACATTAAGTAGCGCTTAAAATAATTCTTTGGTTTTCAGCGTGTTTATGATGCATTTCACTATAAAAAATACCAGTTTTCACATTTTTATATGCAATAATTTTCTTAATATAAACCGAGAAAGAGCTCCGGCCACGAGGAATTTAAGTATAGCAGTGGCAGGGATAATTATTTTTATTTATAATAGAGAGAAACAAAAAGTCAGCAGATTACAGAAGATTAACCCGTATGCCCTAAAAATAATATAATTTAATCAGCGTTTGTTTCTGCCTAATATCCCATAACGAAATTGCCACGTCACCAATAAATAATATAAAATAATATAATATATTATAATGTAAATAAAACACAAATTTAACAGATATGTAATGGAATTGCGTACTTAAACACTCACATAATTAGAATAAAAATGGCTGCTCTAAATAGCAAAACCTTTGGCTATTTCTTCGGCTGTGTGTAAAATTTGCGACCATTTAATGATATAATTTTACCTAATATGTAACAGCAGTATTATTTTAGAGATTCATATAACGTACAATTTCATTTTCACGATGGAAAATATATACATATATATATATATATATGTGTGTGTGTGGTGACAGAGTTTGAACTCTGCACTGCAAAGCCTAGCACATTCTTAGATGAGGCTCGGGATGATCCACCCCAACCTGTGAGTCAACGAAAAAAACTGCTGAACTTACACAAACTATCGTGAAAAGATAGAGTTGACTGTTGGTTGCTCGTGAGAGCAGACGTGTTGAAACGTCGCTGTTCGACCTAATACTGGGTCAAGGCGGAATGTCGCCGGCCAGTTATAGTTATCATGTTTAATCTAAATGTAAATAGCCCCTCTGTAAATACTTCACCCACATAATCAAGAGCATTAAAGTTTAAGATTCCATCAAGAATCGCCTTGACTTTACTTCTAGACACCGACCACAGTGTACACTTATTCGTTAAAATAAATGTGCATAAAATTTCTACAGATTGGGGGCTGTCGACCGAGATATTTACATGCAAAGTGAAATTTAACTTGTGTGAAAAATTATCTGGTGTCCTAAAGAAATTCTCTGAAAAAGAAAAGAAGAAAAGTTGATTTCATCGAATGTTCCGTGAATTGCTTATTGCTGGAAAGAGAAAAAAAAAAAAGGGAAAATTCTCATGCAGAAGGAAAGATAAAAAGTCGTTTCTGTCTTGTGCGTCGATAAAGTCCGTTAATGAAGGAAGAAAGTCGGATTTTCAACTTGGTATTTATTTCATCGAAGGATAGAAGTGAGCGTGTTCTGCGATGAATCATTCGGAATACATCGTGAATTCTGAGTGCTGATAAAAAAAGGTGACAAAATTTTCGAGTCTCTGCGAGAAGAAATATACGTTGACCCAATTTCAGCTTCTTTTTTTTTTTTGTCATAAAATGGGGAAGTGTTTTTTTTTATTTTTCCCCATAAGTGCTTGAATTGTGTTAATAAAAGGTGTACAGTGAGTTTTCTGTTGTGTACGCCAGAAGAAAAAGCATATTTAGTAATTTATGCAGAAGTGGATTTTTTTTTGTTCTGCACTTTTTTTTAATAAAAGAAATAAGGCACTTGCTTAGACGTGTCTGCGAAGAGAAAATATAGGAAGGTGTTTTTTTTTTTTGCTTCCTAAGAAATACATGTTTTTTTTGCTTCTTTGAAAGAAAAAAGTATTAACGATATAATTTTTTTTATCTTGTTATTTTTTTATGTGAAAAGAAAGGAATATATATTCTGTGAGAATATTTAGAGGGAAGCAAGTTTTTATAAAACAGGTGTTAAATAATTATTTTTTGTATTGTTTTATTGTGAAGAATATATATATATATATATATATATATATATATATATATTGTGGAAAAATCTGGTACAAAGTAAGTCTGTTTTAGAAAACTGTTAATATTATTATATATATAGATATATTTGATTTATCGGGTGCTTATATATTATTGATTTATATTAAGATATTTTATTTATGTGTTAATTGGTTAGATATAATTATGGCACACCTAATAAGGTCTAAAAAGATCGATCTGGTTACTGCGGTAATCGAGTTAGGTTTAAGTCCTCCAGATGGTGCTAATAAAAGTCAACTGACTGAATTAATTGTAAAATCCTAAGGGTATAATGAGGATTTAGTAAAAAATTTGCTAGCGGGGATTATAAGCGAGAGGGAAGAGAAAGAGAAATTGTTGCAACAAAAAGAAATCGAGAATCGTGAATGTGAATTGAAAAAAATGAAAGTTCAGAATATTTTATAAGAAACGACATCGTATACAAATATGAAAATGATAGAAAACTTCTGATGATTCCTACAAATATGCAAAAGGAAATAATACGCGATGTCCATAACAAAGGTCATTACGCAGTGGCTAAAACTGAAATTATTTTAAAAGAAAATTATTTTATACCCCAATTAAGAAAGCAAATTGAAAGTGTCATTGCCAACTGCATAGAGTGTATACTTTGCAATAAACAGTAAGGAAAAGGAGAAGGTCTGTTAAACCCGATCCCCAAACAAAATATGCCTCTCGAGACCTATCATATCGATCGTACTGGTCCCATGCCTTCTACAAATAAAAATTACAATCACATTTTTACTGTTGTGGACGCATTTACTAAATTTGTTTGGCTATACCCCGTTAAAACTACAGCCGCTAAAGAAGTCATCGATAAATTGACCAGACAACATGATATTTTCGGAAATCCATCGCGAATCATTACCGATAAAGGACCAGCATTTACCTCTGCTGATTTTGAGAAATATTGTAAGGAAGAGAACATAGAGCATATTCCCATAACAACAGGGATACCTAGAGGAAACGGTCAAATAGAGAGAATGCACAGAATTCTTATCCCAATTTTAGCAAAACTTAGCGTAGAAGACCCCACTAAATGGTACAAATTTGTCGCGCCTGTGCAACGTATCATGAATAGTACCGTATCGAGGAGTACAAAATTTACACCTTTTGAATTACTGACAGGAACGAAACTACGGCAGAAAACTGATCTACAAATCAAAACACTGTTAGATGATGAGGAATTAAATTCGTTCATATCGGAAAGAAATTCGAATAGAGAAATAGCTAAGCAAAACATACTAAAAACACAACAGGAAAACGTGAAAACGTATAACAAAAGGCGAAAAAAGGCCAACACCTATAAACTCGGTGATTTTCTGGTCATTCAAAAAACACAGTTTGGGACAGGTACCAAACTAAAGCCTAAGTTTCTTGGTCCCTATGAGATTACTGCAGTAAAAAGAAACGATCGCTACAATGTGAGTAAAGTTGGACATTATGAGGGTCCAAATACGACCTCGACGGCTGCAAATCACATGAATCCTTGGACTTCTACTGTCTAAGACGAAATATTTGAGCTTTAAGTGATTTTTGTGTTTTTTTATATTTTTTTTTAAACTGTGTATTATCTTTTTTTTATTACTATTATGAACAAACTGTGAAAAGAACTGCTTCTGAGTGACAAGCAGAACAACTTTATTATTTTTCTAATTCTAAAAATATTGGTCAAGGACTGAAAACTTTTAAAAAGCAGTATTTAGTGGTTGATTTTACTATTATTTTGTTTTATATATTGTTTGTGAATTTTTTTTGTGTGTATAATATACGTTCTGGACAAAGTAGTCCAGTACCAGTCAGGCATGTAGAGTAGATGGGTGACTGGGAGGACCCAGCCGTGTCAGGTAGGCCGAATTGTGGTGACAAAGTTTGAACTCTTCACTGCAAAGCCTAGCACATTCTTAGATGAGGCTCGGGATGATCCACCCCAACTTCTGATTCAACGAAAAAACTGCTAAACTTACACAAACTATCGTGAAAAGAGAGAGTTGACTGTTGGTTGCTCGTGAGAGCAGACGTGTTGAAACGTCGCTGTTCGACCAAATACCGGGTCAAGGCGGAATGTCGCCGGCCAGTTATAGTTATCATGTTTAATCTAAATGTAAATACCCCATCTGTAAATACTTCACCCACATAATCAAGAGCATTAAAGTTTAAGATTCCATCAAGAATCGGCCTGGACTTTACTTCTAGACACCGACCACAGTGTACACTTATTCGTTAAAATAAATGTGCATAAAATTTCTACAGATAGATTTGGAGCAAGGGTGTTTTTTAAAACCTTTAATGTTATTTACCTTAACTTTAAAAGATATTGTAGCTATGAAGGCAACGCTTGGAAGTGACTCATTTATAGGAAATTAATGGAAATATTAGAGAAAAAAAACACTTTAAAAAAAAATTCTGGTCAATCAATTGTTTATTTTTTAAACTATTTCTACTTATTTCTTTTATATTAGGATAACTCCGGGAGAGTCGCCGCATACGGAATACATGCCGCACCCCTTGTATTTCTTGTAATTACCGACAGATGGTCGTCAAACGCCCAGTATAGGTGCGCAATGAGATTATTTCAACCAGTGTACAGCGTGAATCCCATTTCGATGTTTACTTGTAGAAGTACAATCCTTAATTTGACATAAGTACATAATTTCACTGTCCAAACTTTTAAGCACGTTATGTTTAAATACTTTTCATGCACTAAATACTAAATGCATGCATGATTTCGAAGTCAAAACTAATTGTAGCGTTTGTATAGAGTACTGTGTGTATGGTTACGCCATTCTCCTTAGCGATGGCAGGTAACTTGTGATGGCCGACGTCTGCACTATGCAAAATGGGATACATGCTGCACTGGTATTCCGGTATACATGCCGCAGTTTCTTTTGTACGGGATGATTAAGTGCTATTAACTTTTCCTTTTCTTTTTGCACAGACTAACCATGTTAGGCATGTTATCAAGTTTACGAAAACCAAAGGAGAAAAAGGGGAAAATAAAAATTAAGAAGTGCAAGAAAGATGCAAGCCAAGATGATAATAATGAAAAATTGGATTACGCGTAACGCAGACGTTCTTTTCAAACTAGTCCAAAAAAGAGGAAGCGTAAATGGCTTCGTTGCATCATGTGTTTAAATGTAGTTATATAAAGACTGTACTTTTTCGATACTTTTTCTGTAGATTGTAGTCGAAAAAACAGGTCTCTTAACCCATTTGGGACGAGAGATGCATATAAGCACCTTCATAAAGAACTTACAAAATTTGTTTCTGGCACCAGTAAAAAAGAAAAGTATTATTTGCTTTGTTTAATTAGATCATTTTCATGATTATTTAAGTAAAGGTAACTTCTTTTTAAAAAGTGGTACCAACCGAATAAAATTTGTGTAAAAGTCACCGGTCCTGAAAGGGTTAACAAATAAATTATGTAAACACAATTTTACTTTTTTTCTTTTCCCTTTCTAATACATTGATGTTACGTTGTTGCTGAAATAACAATTAAAATTTAATGTAAAAAAAATAAGTCGATAATTTTAATAGTGAAAGTAGGCAACAATTATTAATTTAAATCTACTAATACGTTTCATTGTACTCATTTAGTTTCATTTTGTCATTACATCGTTAATTATGGTCCAGATATAAATATTTTTTTTTAAATACTAGGGGGCTCGGGCCCCTACGAGCTACGCTCGCCAACCCCCGTCCAGACACCGCAGACTCTAAATGCACGCTAATTTGATCGGCTTTAAAAAGATTTCGAAAGATTGAATTATAATTTTAAAAACAGTGGCGATCTCCCTATAAACGAATTTCTATTCATTTCTCTTTGATTGGGGAATTTTAACGCCAAATCCGCTGCGGTACTACTTGATTATCCTGTCGACCAATTTCGCCAAATTATATAAATCGCCAAACCACTCGCCAAATTATACAAATTGATATAATTTTTATTTTAAATAACGAAGGAACAAATAAATTCGTACAACATTAATAAAAACACAAATAAAACGTCGAAATAAAAATAACTTGATAACGTATACACGTGTAACAACATTTCAAAATAAGCTAATATAAAAGGAATTAAGTAAAGAGAGTCTTTGTCTCCTGGTATTTTTTAAGAAAGCGAAAAGAAAGTTCTTTTAAATGAGACATTTTAAATTAATTCTCAAAATATCAAATAAATGTCTAGCGCAATTTCTAAATTTAAACTTTTTTGCAATATTATTTTGTGTTCATTTATGTAATAACTATAATGTGACGTAAATATGACGTAATTTCTCCTAAGACTTCTAACGCATGTTAATGAATTTATTATTTTACAATATCCTTTCTCTTTTAAAATTCACGTGTATACTTTTTATGACGTAATTTTTAATAAGTTCCTGCTTTTTATACGTAATTATTTAATTATAATTTGAAAGTTTTTTTTCCTGTTTATAATAGTCACGTGTAAATAAATTTTTAATTTGAAGCAAACATTATTGCTTGCGCTTTTTATACAGTTGGCAACAGTTTAAATTAGTACAATTTTCTGAAATCTGTAAAAAATATCTCCAGAAATGCTGAAAATTTGAATTTAAAATAGAAATAAAACTAGAAAAAATGAGTCAAAATAAAAAAATTAATGCAATCTGCACTCCGGCAAATTCTAACGCATAAAATGATCTAAAAATGATTACACTGCCATGTATAGTTTTTGCTGCTATAAAACTTTTTTAGTGGAACGATTTTGTCCAACTTTAGCATTAAATAACTCTTAAAATAATTCTTCGATTTGAAAACTGTCTGCATCAGCGTGTTTATCAAACATTTCTGTATAAAACCACCGATTTTCATATTTTTGTATGCATTATTTTTGTTAATATTAACGAAGAAAGGCCTCCGGTCACAAAAAAATCAAAACCGGCGGCGGCGGCGGCGGCGGCGGTGACAGCGGTAGTTACTTTTTTTTAGAATAGAGAGATTTTTATTTATAATTTCATTCTGTTCTTATTGCAAGCGCGGCATAACTACCGCACAAGTTCGGCGTCTGAGCCTAAATGTACGGGTGACGCGCCGCAGTGTAATGTTTTAGAAAAAAATTGTTACAAAATATTAATAATTTGTTTTGAATTTTTTTGTCGCAGTATACGCGTTGTATATTTAACAGTAAATAGCACAGCAAGATTTTTTTAATTTTATATCCACCATGGGACTTTATACACAAATTCAAAAAAATGTGCGGCATAAATCCCGAAATTACCCTATTATAGCAAAGAAATTTTTCATACTTGAAATTAAAGCCACTACATTGATCTACATTTTTCGAAAAAAAAAATCATTCTAAAGTAAATTTTTTCTCCTATTAGATGACGTTATTGAAATTTTGCTATATTTAGAAGCGATGTATGTGTGATAAAAGGAAAGCAATACCGCAGGTCATTGCCAACATCCTTAATACATTTCTAATAACTCACAAAACGTGAAACGAAAACATTAAACAGCAACCCGTTTTTAACTGGCGTCCAAATGTGATCTAGACAATTACGAAATCCTTAGTGAAAAAAATAGAACTTAGCTGCTTAGAAAAAAAAAATCTACTACCACCATAGATAAAACTCTCCCAAAAAAGTGGGAGCGGAAGAAGAAGTTTGCATATCTCAAGATAAATCTGGTTCTGGCCCTGCTAAGTTATCATCCGTTTATTTCCATCAAACCTCTCCCGGAGAAGTAGATATTTTCAAATCACAGTCCTCGCTTTCTGCTATTTTTGTTTCTCCTCAAAAATAACCAAATGTCATTTCCGCCTATCGAACACCGCGACAGATATAAACATTACTTGTTTTTGTTCTCCGAAAAAGGTTATGGGAAAACAGCTTTGTTTTGGTGGTGGGTTCTCAAATAGTCAATAACGTCATTTTTGTACGAAAAATAAAGTAGTAAGGAAGTGAATTATCATTATTTACGGTGGAAAGGATACAGCTTATGATCACGATATCGTTGTTTTACATGTCGAATCATTTGATTTATGAACAAAATCATTAGAAAATGAAAAAACTTGAATCATTTCAATTATGCTTTCAATTTATTATTTTTTTAGATGACACAAATCCCAATTTCAATTTAAAAAAATATATTTCTACCGTTCTTATTAGCGGCAATGTCCAATTTCTTTAATTGTGGTCTTCTCCGCTATCGTCAGAAATTTGTTGTCAACTTAATATTAGAAAGGCATCCTAAGAAGTAATATGGTACGCGGATGTCATGATGATGATGGCAACGATCTGAGCTTTCGCTTTTATCTCTCATATATTCATTTCTAAACATCACATAATTTAAATCTTTCCATGATCGAATAGAAGAAATGTATTTTTAAGCTAAATTTCTTGAAAACTGAAATTCAATTTGCTGGTTTTTTACGACTTTTTAAATATTTTTTGATCAGGATTTTTTTTTTAATATGTCCCATTTGTTTGCTATATAAAGTAGCTAGTAAAAGAATTGCCACAATTGGTAACTGACCACCCAAGCTTGAAAGGAGCAAATTAAAAAGGAAAAAAAAAAGCATTTTCCTTCGAACTTATATATTTGTTTATTTTTATTATTTATTTATTTATTTATTTATTTATTTATTTATTTATCTTTTGTACATTTGATTAATCCTTCGTAACTGGGTTTATTTCTAACAGTTGCCATGATGATTATAAAGTTTTTTGAAGTGACTAGAAATATCATTAAAGATTTTAACAAACACTCTTGCACCATATCACATATGCTCAAATACGTCATTTGGCTATGCAACTGAATGCAGGAGATTAATCATAAGATACCGCACTTTGAAGCAAAACTGAAATATGCCAATGAAAAAAACAGATTTTAATTTTATGTTAAACATAGAATGAACGTTAAGTCTAATTGGTTAAAAGATGTATTGCACCCGAATATCCTTAGAGTTATCTTTTTAACACTTTCCAACAAAGTTTAAAAGTGTTTATGACTTCGGTTTGTTTGGCCGTCTGTCCGCGCTCTAACTCTCGTAAGTATACTCGGATTGCCCTGAAATTTTCGGATGTTATTGACGTTTACCATAGCACGTTCCCTATTTCAAATGAAGTTTGTAGCATGTTTAGTTCATTTACAGGAACAGTCAAAAGTTTTCCGTTACATTACGGCCTATGAGAAAAAATCGTTTAAAATTATTTTTAATGGTGTTACACGATTTCAAGCATCAAACAAGTATAAAAAAATCATGTAATGAAGCACTTTCCAACACATTCAGAATACTGTAACAAAACTGCACCGTTAAAAAAATTAAAATATTACGTCTAATTCAACCATATGGAAAAGCATAATACATTTCAAAACCCATTTAAGCTGGTCCCATCCACAATCGGAGAATTATGCGAATTTTTTCAGCAGCCTTGTATATGATATATAGATTTGAATCTGTTAACTACATGCATGCCAAAATTTAGTTCAATTAAGAGGTACATATACTTCAGTCGAAAATCTACCTTCAGCAAATTCCTGTAATAAGGAGAACGGTACGTGAATACTTTTGTGCAGCCCTGTATTTGAGGTACAGAATTTATAAATAACGAATAAGATACAAAAAATCAATTAAATTTAAAAGCGCATACCGGATTTTAAACCATACACTCCAGCAATTATTACTCAAAGACAGTGCTGTACTGTAATTGATTTCTTTTGTGTGTCCCTGTAAATGAATAAGAAATGCTATGAATGCCCTGTTCTAACGTGATCGTAGTGAAAATCGGTGATTTGTATCAGTTTCCATACGTTTGAAATAGCGTAATGTCATTAAAATAGTCTGCAAACGATTTTCCCCATATACCATAATGTAATGGAATACTTTTGAGTGCCCCTGTAAATGAACGATTAATCCTACATACTTTATATACAATACCAAACATGCTTTGGTGACCCTAAATAACTTTTATCAATTTCATGAAAATCCGAGTATATTTACGGGAGTTTAGAGCGTGAACAGACGGACAGACAAACCGAATGCATAAACACTTTTCAACTTTGTTGGAAAGTGTTAAAAATTGATATGCATTAAGAAAATGCACTAAAATATGTATTCTGCAGAATATGCGGTGTAAAGAATAGTTATTATTCACTTACAAAGTCATACAAAAAAATTCCGTTACATAATGATATAGGGGTGGAGGGAATTGTTTGCGGCGTATTTTAGTTATGTTAAATTATTTCAGGTATAATGAAATTGATATACGTCGCTGAGGTTTACTATAACCATGCAGGGGCGTAGCCACAGATATTTTTTTTTTTTTGGGGGGGGGGAGAGAATTCGAAAATTTCCCAACTTGACACAATATGCAGAACGTGTGTAATAATTATAATGATACTTTTGCATAAAAAATAATTATAATGATACTTTTGCATAAAAAATTCCTTTCCAAAGAAAAATTCTGAAACTGAAAACATAAAAATTCTAATTATGGGTTTGTTTACTAAAAAAATAAATACGCTTTTTACTTTCTTCTATCTTTACAAGAAGAAAGTATTGTATTCGTGAAAAAATTGGATTTCCGGTTTTAAACTGATTTATACGTTTTAGTAAGTCCTGAACACGATTCGACTGTTTTTAGAAAATATCTGTCTGTCTATATGTGATACAAATTTTGTGGGCGCTCTAACACAAGAACTAATGCACGAAATTTAATAAAACTTTAGAGATTCACTTATACAGTCGAACCTCGTTAACGCGAACACTCAAGGGGAAACACTTTTTGTTCGTATTAAAAGTAGTTCGTGTTATCGGAACTTAACTACATTACATACAACTGGACGGGGCAATCGGAAACAGTTCGTGTCAATGAAGTTTTACTGTACCTTGATAAAAATTGGTGCTGATTTGTTTTTAGTGTAAATCGTCCAACAGGTGGCACTGCTATGCGGCATTTTTCCCGATTTACACGATTTTAGCGATAATTATATCTCAAAAACTATTGCACGGAATTTGATCAAACGTCATATTCTGTTAAACCTTGACATAATTTCATGCAGATTAGCTTTTATGTATATCATATAGCAGGTGGCGCTGCTATGCAGCATTTTTCGCGATTTTGCGATAGCTGTATCTCAAAAACTAATGCACGGAAGTAGAAGGAAAATGGGGGTTCTATTTCAGCAGGAGCCAAGAGCCGGGTGGAGGGCGTGGCCAAAGATGATTGACAGGTGGGCGGAGTCGAGTGATTGACAGGTAGGGGAGATAAGAAAGGGGAGATAAGAAAGTGATAGACAGGTGGGCGGAGTCGAGACAGACAGGCGCCAGCGCGTCATGCTATAGTAGAGGGGTTAAAACAAAGAAGAGAGAATGAAAAGTGTACTGTAAGAGAGGGGTTAGAACAAAGGATAATGTTAATGAATCAATTAAAGTATAATAAATTAATAAAAGTCTACTGTAAGAGAGGGATTAGAACAAAGGAAAATGTTAATGAGGATGATTAATGAAGGAAAGTCTACTGTTAGAGGAAGGTAGAACAAAGATAATGATGAGGTGATTAGAAAAGATCACATGCAATTAAAAAATACTTACCACGGAGCAGCGCAGAGACACGTCCTACCTGTATGACATCCACCGGGCTAATGAACGAAGAAGCGTGCAACAACCGGCTTCATCAAGATAAGGAGCTTGCTTCTGATTGGACGAGAGACGAACCTAGGGGGCAGCACAATCGCTTTCACCCGAGGGCATGAACACGAGCGCCCTCTCTTGAGAGGATTTTTAACTCACCTGTGATGACATCATCATCCTATTTGAACTGACTTAAAGAGGTAATACTTTTTTTTTTTCTGAGTTTTAACGAAATAAGTTATAATTATTTTTTAGACATTTGTTAATTTTCAAATTTTTTTTATATAGTTATTACAAATAAAGTTTTAAATAAATTAGTTAATATTTTTTATAATCATTTGTTCATTTCGATACAAGTTTTTTTTTTTTTTCAGATAAAGCTTTTTTTAATAAACAAGTTTGATTTTTTTCATTAAGTAATTGTTTTAAGAATACATTTTTTTTTAATCTAAAGAGCGTGAATAAGTTTTTGATAATAATGTATCATGTTTTTTTTATTTAGTTATTACAAATAAAGTTTTAAATAAATTAGTTAATATTTTTTATAATCATTTGTTCATTTCGATACAAGTTTTTTTTTTTCAGATAAAGCTTTTTTTAATAAACAAGTTTAATTTTTTTCATTAAGTAATTTTTTAAGAATACATTTTTTTTTAATCTAAAGAGCGTGAATAAGTTTTTGATAATAATGTTTTCTGTTTAATTAACCAAGGGTGGATGTTTATCGAAACACAAACTGAAAATTAGTTTACCCTTAAACTAAACTCTTTAATTTAGTTATTTCAGTGACTGATGAAGTAAAGTATAATTTTCCAGAAAAAGTGGTGTGAATTGAATATTTTTTTTAACATGTTTGTTGTTTTAGATTTTTTTTTTTTAATTATAAAAAACAATTATTTACTTACTTTTATCAATTAGTATAGTTAAAGATTCGATTTTTTTTCTTAAGATCAACAGAATTCATTGATTTCAAGACAAGATCTGCTGAATAAATATAGTTAATATTGTCGTTGACATACCGCATAGACTATAGAGAGGTTAAGTGAAAACGTTGACATATTCAAGTTTTTATAGAAATGTCTTTAGAATTACTCATAGGTTTCAAACAGATTAACATATAACTATTTTTAGCTTTCACATAATTTAACGATTAACAAAAATAACATGCATAAACATTGGATAATAAAAATTTTCCTAACTAGTTTAACGTTTTAGAAAAAAAGACTTTCACACATTGAAAACACTTATAAAAATTATTTTAGCAATCTCTCAAAAATATATATAAATAACGTTTAAAAACTTACCTTTTTAAAATCCTGTATATTAGTTCAAGTCACACGATATATCACAACAAATATTACATTTCAAAGTTCGATATCATAAACAAAATAAATATATAACTTAGGGCGAACAACACTTTATAAAAAATAATCAGAAAATGACATGACTATTTTCTAGAACCTTTAATATTTCTTTTAAGAAAGCAATATTCTAGTTTACCCTGCAACACACTCCCCTTGAAATAAATAGATTATATCAGTATATCTTCGGATTTTTTTTTTTTCCTGCCCAAGTGAAAACTTGATCATTATCAGATCTCTCTCTCGGAGAGGATACATTTTACACAGATTTGCTGAAATAGGTTATTATTGCAAAAGCATAAAGAAATGTGCTTATTTCAATTGCGTTTGAAAACAAAGAATAATATTTTGAACAACTGTTTATATTAAAAGAAAATAATTTGAAATGTGCGAGCTACTGAACTCTTTTCAAATGGAATGAACAAGTTCTTTCAGTAGTTTGAATCTTATACCAAAAAAGGTTAATGATAATATATTTTATCATATAGCAATGTAGACAATTAGATAATTGTTTTTTAACTAGTAAAATAAATATTTTAAAAACAGAAATTTTAATCTTTAATTCTTAGTAATATATGTTTTAAAACAAAATTTCTCAACATCTGTAAACAAAATCTTACTTCTTCAAATTGAAAATCCTCATTTAATATCTTGATCTTGAAAACACACTAGCAAACAATTTAGAAGATAGCAGTCCGCAAATGATTTCCAAATGAATGTTTTCAGTGTTGTCATATTATTTTGTTTTCAATGACATCATTTTTAGACCCTCTGATTTGCTGAAACTAACATTGCTTTGAACGAATGAGAGTCTTGGAAAATGACGTATAGTTTTTACCTTATATATAAGTTTTAAATAAGTAACTTTCTAAGAATTTCGATTGCACGCGCATTATCGAGTCACGAGATCTCCCTTGCGTTTCTTTTGCAAGGCAATCTTTTCATATAGGGACCTTTATCTCACGGTTTCAGACACCCCTCTGATATGCATCTACCCTTAGCTTAATTGGTTGGGGAGAGATGTCATACAATAAGCAAGCATTTCCTTATCGAAGGAAATATCTGTTATCTACCTCTCTTTCATACAATCTATATTGCAACTCAAGAAATGGGCAGCTGAAAATATTCATAACTTCTGTTTGCTTAAGGTTAAAAATATAATTTCATGTTCTTTACCTAATTAGAGATTATTAATTTACTTTTTAATTAGGAAAAGGAATTTTCACAATTTATTTTATTTTATAACTTAAAAACAGCTCATTTAATTTATTTTTAAACTAGCAATTTTTTATTTAAAGAAATATGTTTGGATAAACATTTATAAAAAATAGTTTCAATTTTTAAGCAAAACTAGATATTGTTTACAAGACACTTTGTTACCCGTTTTTAGTTTTACTAAGTTTTTAAATAGAACAACCCTTCGTTTTCTAAAAAACAAAATAGATTTTTTTAGTTATTCTTAATTGCATAGAAATAACTTTTCAAAAAAAGTTTTTTTGAATTAGTATTTAAGGGTTTTTTGCTGAATCTGAAATCGACTTTTAACTAAAGCATTTTAATGATTGACGAAGTAAAGTTTTATTTTCTAGAAAAGTGGTATAAACTTAATTAGTATTTGTAATGCGCGAGCTACTGTATTCTTTTCAAATAGAATGAACAAGATCTTACGATAGTTTGAATATTAAACCAAAAAAGATTAATAGTAATTTAGTTTAACAAATACCAATGAGGACAACTATATGAAACATAAACTCAGTTTACAAATAAGTTTTAATGTCAGAGCTAATTGGACACTTTGTTTTCCTAATCATAGATGTTAAAAAACTTTCTTAGGAAAGTTTTTTACTTTGATTCGAACTGAAGATAAAATACTTTGCTAATTTAGGATATTTTTTCCATATCTCGTTTAAAATTATATTTAACTAAAAAAATAATTTATGTTGCATTGTTTTAACAATTTTTCTAATCAAAGAACGTGTATTAGTTTCAACTGATAATAAAGGGTTTATTACGTATTAGCAAAAGAAAAATTAGTAGTCACACTTACATTTAAGTTATTGAAAACATATGATGAACATCTCTGCTGTTGAAAGGATGAAAACTAACATACATACATAGGAATCGACTGATTTATGTTGCACTGGTTGTGATGTATATAATAGATGTGATTATATATTGAAAATGATATATACGATGGTTATGATGTATCCAAAATAGATGTCTTTAAACTAAATTATCAAACATATGAGTGAGGATTGCTACGTGACAAAAATCGCCTTTAACAGTGAATTTTGAGTCAGTTTTAATTTAGAAAAAAGTAAATGGTTAACTTTAATGACATATTTTTAGTTTTGTTGTTAGAAATAATATGTTAAACAAATCACACTGTTTGAAAATATATTTTTTCGAGTTTATTTTCAACAATTGTTTTTTAAATGAAATCACATATAAAACTAAGGAAAGCTAAACTTGTGAAACACAAGTTGAATATCGAGAATGACAGAACATGTTTTGAATTAAGTAATGTAGAATGTGCAAACTTTTGAATTCATTCATTCACAGTAACAGAAAGTGTGAAATTTTAAGTTTAGTTTAATAAAGCAAATAATTAAATTGAAAGATACATTTAAAAAGGATTGTTAAAAGTTTGTTAAAACTTTTTTGTTTTAAGAAATACTAGACAAACATTACACTTAAAAGACAAAATAATTATACATACCTTTTGTTGATTGAAGCAAGCAGACTCATTGAAAATAGCAAGAAGCTGAAAAGTCGACGGTGATTTTACTCAGCAGGATGCCGAAAATAGTAGGGATAGATGCCGCAGAGCTTAAAGCCAAATGTCCGGTAAACGGGAGCTACGAAACAGACGACCTTCATCCACCAGATCCAAGACACAACTGATGTGCGCGGGGTCTAACACCTGCAGATGAAGGTCACTGATTAGAGATCAAGGTCACTGATAACAGATCACGTGACCGCTAACAACCAATCAGAAGCGAGCTTTCAGGTATGACGACATCTTGTGGCAATACCTGTAGACAATCTGGCGCCAGTTGATTGACAGGGGGCGTCGTGGAATGTTAGGAATGCAGACAGAGTGGCGCCTACCTTCTGCTTCATAGTATTTTAGGGAAAAATATATATTACGTTGATGTAAAAGACATTATTTTTTAAACTAACTGTTAATAATTTTGAAATAACATACTTTTCTCATACAAGCGAAAAAAGAATGTTTCAGAACATGTCTCTAATCATAATTAAACATAACTTTTAAGCATAGTTAACCATCTCAGAGTATGATTAAACAAATTCGAATATAACTTTGGGCATGTTTAAACAATCCGAACTATATTTGAACATATCCGAACATGTTCATTCATAACTTTGACAGTTTTTAATCTTTCAGAATTTAAAAAACATATTTAAAACTATTTTATTTTAAAAAATTTTGTAAAAATTTTAATTTATAATTTTCTTTTTAAGGTTTTAACTTTTTTTTGTTAAAACTTTTTTTAACGTTTTAACTTTTTTTTGTTAAAAATTTTTTAAACTTTTTTAACTTTTTTGTTAAAACTTTTTTTAACTTTTTTTGTCAAAACTTTTTTTAACTTTTTGTTGTTAAACATTTTTTAAAATTTTGTTAAATTTTTTTTACTTTTGTTAAAAAAAATTTTTTTACAAACTTTTTTTTAAATTTTGTTAAAACTTTTTTTTATAAAACTTTTTAAAATCTGTTTAATAAAAATCTGTTTAAGTAAAATATTTATCGGAGAAAAATTTTTACTTAGATTTTTAAATCTAATTTTTTTTAAACAGAAAAAGATTATTTAAGCATGGCTAATCATGCTTAGATCATGCTAAAACATGACTAAATTCGTCGGAACAATAAACTTGTTCAACAACTTGTTAAGTGGATATTTCTAATTGTGATAATTTAAGTAGTGTGTTATTCGATAAAGTTAAACTTGATATTCGAAAAAGTGATGAAAGACGCTTGTTATTTTAAACAAAATGTCTTTTTTTGTTATTTTTTATACATAAAAATATTACTAACAAAAAAACTTAAAATTTAAATGGTGTTACTTACTGCGAAGCACCTGCTCAGGACATCGACTGAAGGGGAAATGGTTGATGACAAAGCACAAAACAAGTGATGACTTCGTACTTGAAGACAACACGAGCACCCTCTACCATCTAATACTTGTATGTGATTGGATGCGAAGATCACCTGACATGTGAAAGGAGTAGGCGGTGGAGGAGGGCGCCATTGTGTCTGCATTCCTTGCATTCCCCCGCCCACCTGTCAATCATCTGGCGCCAGTCAGTCGCTGCATGCTTCGACATGATCGTTTCTTGCAGATGGTGGCGCCACTCTGTCTGCATTCCTGACATTCCACCACGCCTCCTGTCAATCAAATGGCGCCAGGTTGTCTACAGGTATTGCCGTATGATGTCATCATCCTCGTTTGCGATGGGGGAAGACAGCACAGTCGATGACGTCATGCCTACAAGCTCGCTTCTGATTGGTTGATAGCGGTCACGTGATCTCTTATCAGTAACCTTCATCTACGGGTGTAGACCCCGCACACATCATTCGTGTCTTGGATTTCGTAGGTGAAGGTCGTCTGTTTCGTAGCTCCCGTTTACCGGACATTTGGCTTTAAGTTCTGCGGCATCTATCCCTACTATTTTCGGCATCCTGCTGAGTAAAATCACCGCCGAATTTAAGCTTCTTGCTACTTTTCAATGAGTCTGCTTGTTCGAATCATCAAAAGCTTAGGGAAACTTCTTTCCAAAAGGTATGTAAATTTTTTTGTCTAATATAGTGTTTAATACAACAACAGTTTTAACAAACTTACAACGATCCTTTCAAAATGTGTCTTTCAATTTAGTAATTTGCTTTATTTTTCTTCATTTAACCTAACTATAAATTTCAAAGTTCGCGTTTTCAGCATACTATGAATTCACGATTTCATTCAAAACATGTTCTGACATCAAATGTATTATTATACTCTAAGTAGTATATGTACTCTAAGAGTATTATCATACTCTATTATTTCCAAAAATTTGTTAAACTCATTCGTCAGTTTCTAACAAAGTGTTTAAAAAAAACTTATAACAGTTCTTCCAAATTAAGTTAATCAGTTGCTTTTTAAAAGTTGGAACTGGCTTGTGATTACTAAATTCATGAGTTTGTCTTTCTTACTAAATTTTGTTCGGTAGCTCGCACTTTCTTCAGGATATGTTTAACCATGACCAAACTTATGTTCGAACATGTTTAACCATGTTCGGATATGCTCAAAGATAGATCGTGTATATTTAATCATGCTCAAAGTTAGTTGGGATATATTTAACAATGTTCGGATATGCTCAAAGTTTGTTCAAACATGTTTAACCATGTTTGGATGGGTTCAAATATTGTCAGGATATATGTTTAATCGTGTCTAAAGTTATGTTCGAACATGTTTAATCATATTCTGAGATGGTTAACTATGCTTAAATTTATGATTAACCATGGCCAGAGACATGCTCTGAAACATTCTTTTTCACTTGCATGAGAAAAGTATGTTATTTCAAAAATATTAACAGTTTAAGAAAAATAATGTTTTTTTGCATGAACGTAAATTTAAGGGTAGTATTTATCTATATAAATGTTTAAGTAAAAGCATACATCCACGACTACGTGTCTCTAAATATATGAAAGTTAAATGTTTATGTATGGGTTCTTGTGTAATATATATATATATATATATATATATATGATGTATGTATATATATATATATATATAAAACATACGTATGTATGTATATGTATATGCATATATGTATATGTATATATATGTATATTTATATATACATATATATATACATACACATATGTATGTATAAAATTTATTAGTTTTAAAAATTATAGAAAGTTTACAAAGATGATAAAAAGTTTTACAAAGTTTTAACAAATATAAAAAAGTTTAACAAAATTTAAAATTTAACAAAAAAGTTTTACAAAAAATATATAAAAAAAGTTTTAACAGAAATTTTTTTTAACAAAAGTAAAACAAAATGTTTTAACAAAGTAAAAAAGTTTTAACAAAAGTAAAAAAAAAGTTTAAAAAAAAAGTTTTAACAAAAAAAAAAGTTTTAACAAAAAAAAAGTTTTAACAAAAAAAAAGTTTTAAGAAAAAAAAAGTTTTAAGAAAAAAAAATGTTTTATAAAAAAAGTTTTATAAAAAAAAGTTTTAACAAAATTTAAAAAAAAGTTTGTAAAAAATTTTTTTTTAACAAAAGTAAAAAAAAATTAACAAAATTTTAAAAAATGTTTAACAACAAAAAGTTAAAAAAAGTTTTGACAAAAAAAGTTAAAAAAAGTTTTAACAAAAAAGTTAAAAAAGTTTAAAAAATTTTTAACAAAAAAAAGTTAAAACGTTAAAAAAAGTTTTAACAAAAAAAAAGTTAAAACCTTAAAAAGAAAATTATAAATTAAAATTTTTACAAAATTTTTTAAAATAAAATAGTTTTAAATATGTTTTTTAAATTCTGAAAGATTAAAAACTGTCAAAGTTATGAATGAACATGTTCGGATATGTTCAAATATAGTTCGGATTGTTTAAACATGCCCAAAGTTATATTCGAATTTGTTTAATCATACTCTGAGATGGTTAACTATGCTTAAAAGTTATGTTTAATTATGATTAGAGACATGTTCTGAAACATTCTTTTTTCGCTTGTATGAGAAAAGTATGTTATTTCAAAATTATTAACAGTTAGTTTAAAAAATAATGTCTTTTACATCAACGTAATATATATTTTTCCCTAAAATACTATGAAGCAGAAGGTAGGCGCCACTCTGTCTGCATTCCTAACATTCCACGACGCCCCCTGTCAATCAACTGGCGCCAGATTGTCTACAGGTATTGCCACAAGATGTCGTCATACCTGAAAGCTCGCTTCTGATTGGTTGTTAGCGGTCACGTGATCTGTTATCAGTGACCTTGATCTCTAATCAGTGACCTTCATCTGCAGGTGTTAGACCCCGCGCACATCAGTTGTGTCTTGGATCTGGTGGATGAAGGTCGTCTGTTTCGTAGCTCCCGTTTACCGGACATTTGGCTTTAAGCTCTGCGGCATCTATCCCTACTATTTTCGGCATCCTGCTGAGTAAAATCACCGTCGACTTTTCAGCTTCTTGCTATTTTCAATGAGTCTGCTTGCTTCAATCAACAAAAGGTATGTATAATTATTTTGTCTTTTAAGTGTAATGTTTGTCTAGTATTTCTTAAAACAAAAAAGTTTTAACAAACTTTTAACAATCCTTTTTAAATGTATCTTTCAATTTAATTATTTGCTTTATTAAACTAAACTTAAAATTTCACACTTTCTGTTACTGTGAATGAATGAATTCAAAAGTTTGCACATTCTACATTACTTAATTCAAAACATGTTCTGTCATTCTCGATATTCAACTTGTGTTTCACAAGTTTAGCTTTCCTTAGTTTTATATGTGATTTCATTTAAAAAACAATTGTTGAAAATAAACTCGAAAAAATATATTTTCAAACAATGTGATTTGTTTAACATATTATTTCTAACAACAAAACTAAAAATATGTCATTAAAGTTAACCATTTACTTTTTTCTAAATTAAAACTGACTCAAAATTCACTGTTAAAGGCGATTTTTGTCACGTAGCAATCCTCACTCATATGTTTGATAATTTAGTTTAAAGACATCTATTTTGGATACATCACAACCATCGTATATATCATTTTCAATATATAATCACATCTATTATATACATCACAACCAGTGCAACATAAATCAGTCGATTCCTATGTATGTATGTTAGTTTTCATCCTTTCAACAGCAGAGATGTTCATCATATGTTTTCAATAACTTAAATGTAAGTGTGACTACTAATTTTTCTTTTGCTAATACGTAATAAACCCTTTATTATCAGTTGAAACTAATACACGTTCTTTGATTAGAAAAATTGTTAAAACAATGCAACATAAATTATTTTTTTAGTTAAATATAATTTTAAACGAGATATGGAAAAAATATCCTAAATTAGCAAAGTATTTTATCTTCAGTTCGAATCAAAGTAAAAAACTTTCCTAAGAAAGTTTTTTAACATCTATGATTAGGAAAACAAAGTGTCCAATTAGCTCTGACATTAAAACTTATTTGTAAACTGAGTTTATGTTTCATATAGTTGTCCTCATTGGTATTTGTTAAACTAAATTACTATTAATCTTTTTTGGTTTAATATTCAAACTATCGTAAGATCTTGTTCATTCTATTTGAAAAGAATACAGTAGCTCGCGCATTACAAATACTAAATATTAAGTTTATACCACTTTTCTAGAAAATAAAACTTTACTTCGTCAATCATTAAAATGCTTTAGTTAAAAGTCGATTTCAGATTCAGCAAAAAACCCTTAAATACTAATTCAAAAAAACTTTTTTTGAAAAGTTATTTCTATGCAATTAAGAATAACTAAAAAAATCTATTTTGTTTTTTAGAAAACGAAGGGTTGTTCTATTTAAAAACTTAGTAAAACTAAAAACGGGTAACAAAGTGTCTTGTAAACAATATCTAGTTTTGCTTAAAAATTGAAACTATTTTTTATAAATGTTTATCCAAACATATTTCTTTAAATAAAAAATTGCTAGTTTAAAAATAAATTAAATGAGCTGTTTTTAAGTTATAAAATAAAATAAATTGTGAAAATTCCTTTTCCTAATTAAAAAGTAAATTAATAATCTCTAATTAGGTAAAGAACATGAAATTATATTTTTAACCTTAAGCAAACAGAAGTTATAAATTTTTTCAGCTGCCCATTTCTTGAGTCGCAATATAGATTGTATGAAAGAGAGGTAGATAACAGATATTTCCTTCGATAAGGAAATGCTTGCTTATTGTATGACATCTCTCCCCAACCAATTAAGCTACGTTCTGACTTGTATTTTGCCTCCATCTCTAGTATTCTTGGAAAATCTTTTATTCCGAAATCATCTGCGGTTTATTCACAAAAGAATGAGGGGAATCAACAATGGGTCAGGAGATAAGGAGCTCGACTCTACTTGAAGGAAAGGTTCCTCTTTTGCCGGACATCAGTCCCTTTCCTGCTAAAGTCGTTAAAAATCAAAGACACCGAAAAGCCACAAAAAACGAAGCCGACACTGAAATCAGTTAGAAGGATAGTGGGTACGCAGCCTTAAGCTAAGGGTAGATGCATATCAGAGGGGTGTCTGAAACCGTGAGATAAAGGTCCCTATATGAAAAGATTGCCTTGCAAAAGAAACGCAAGGGAGATCTCGTGACTCGATAATGCGCGTGCAATCGAAATTCTTAGAAAGTTACTTATTTAAAACTTATATATAAGGTAAAAACTATACGTCATTTTCCAAGACTCTCATTCGTTCAAAGCAATGTTAGTTTCAGCAAATCAGAGGGTCTAAAAATGATGTCATTGAAAACAAAATAATATGACAACACTGAAAACATTCATTTGGAAATCATTTGCGGACTGCTATCTTCTAAATTGTTTGCTAGTGTGTTTTCAAGATCAAGATATTAAATGAGGATTTTCAATTTGAAGAAGTAAGATTTTGTTTACAGATGTTGAGAAATTTTGTTTTAAAACATATATTACTAAGAATTAAAGATTAAAATTTCTGTTTTTAAAATATTTATTTTACTAGTTAAAAAACAATTATCTAATTGTCTACATTGCTATATGATAAAATATATTATCATTAACCTTTTTTGGTATAAGATTCAAACTACTGAAAGAACTTGTTCATTCCATTTGAAAAGAGTTCAGTAGCTCGCACATTTCAAATTATTTTCTTTTAATATAAACAGTTGTTCAAAATATTATTCTTTGTTTTCAAACGCAATTGAAATAAGCACATTTCTTTATGCTTTTGCAATAATAACCTATTTCAGCAAATCTGTGTAAAATGTATCCTCTCCGAGAGAGAGATCTGATAATGATCAAGTTTTCACTTGGGCAGGAAAAAAAAAAAATCCGAAGATATACTGATATAATCTATTTATTTCAAGGGGAGTGTGTTGCAGGGTAAACTAGAATATTGCTTTCTTAAAAGAAATATTAAAGGTTCTAGAAAATAGTCATGTCATTTTCTGATTATTTTTTATAAAGTGTTGTTCGCCCTAAGTTATATATTTATTTTGTTTATGATATCGAACTTTGAAATGTAATATTTGTTGTGATATATCGTGTGACTTGAACTAATATACAGGATTTTAAAAAGGTAAGTTTTTAAACGTTATTTATATATATTTTTGAGAGATTGCTAAAATAATTTTTATAAGTGTTTTCAATGTGTGAAAGTCTTTTTTTCTAAAACGTTAAACTAGTTAGGAAAATTTTTATTATCCAATGTTTATGCATGTTATTTTTGTTAATCGTTAAATTATGTGAAAGCTAAAAATAGTTATATGTTAATCTGTTTGAAACCTATGAGTAATTCTAAAGACATTTCTATAAAAACTTGAATATGTCAACGTTTTCACTTAACCTCTCTATAGTCTATGCGGTATGCCAACGACAATATTAACTATATTTATTCAGCAGATCTTGTCTTGAAATCAATGAATTCTGTTGATCTTAAGAAAAAAAATCGAATCTTTAACTATACTAACTGATAAAAGTAAGTAAATAATTGTTTTTTATAATTAAAAAAAAAATCTAAAACAACAAACATGTTAAAAAAAAATATTCAATTCACACCACTTTTTCTGGAAAATTATACTTTACTTCATCAGTCACTGAAATAACTAAAAAAAAAATAACTGAAAAAAAAAAAAACTTGTATCGAAATGAACAAATGATTATAAAAAATATTAACTAATTTATTTAAAACTTTATTTGTAATAACTATATAAAAAAAATTTGAAAATTAACAAATGTCTAAAAAATAATTATAACTTATTTCGTTAAAACTCAGAAGAAAAAAAAAATGTATTACCTCTTTATGTCAGTTCAAATAGGATGATGATGTCATCACAGGTGAGTTAAAAATCCTCTCAAGAGAGGGCGCTCGTGTTCATGCCCTCGGGTGAAAGCGATTGTGCTGCCCCCTAGGTTCGTCTCTCGTCCAATCAGAAGCAAGCTCCTTATCTTGATGAAGCCGGTTGTTGCACGCTTCTTCGTTCATTAGCCCGGTGGATGTCATACAGGTAGGACGTGTCTCTGCGCTGCTCCGTGGTAAGTATTTTTTAATTGCATGCGATCTTTTCTAATCACCTCATCATTATCTTTGTTCTACCTTCCTCTAACAGTAGACTTTCCTTCATTAATCATCCTCATTAACATTTTCCTTTGTTCTAATCCCTCTCTTACAGTAGACTTTTATTAATTTATTATACTTTAATTGATTCATTAACATTATCCTTTGTTCTAACCCCTCTCTTACAGTACACTTTTCATTCTCTCTTCTTTGTTTTAACCCCTCTACTATAGCATGACGCGCTGGCGCCTGTCTGTCTCGACTCCGCCCACCTGTCTATCACTTTCTTATCTCCCCTACCTGTCAATCACTCGACTCCGCCCACCTGTCAATCATCTTTGGCCACGCCCTCCACCCTCCACCCGACTCTTGGCTCCTGCTGAAATAGAACCCCCATTTTCCTTCTACTCACGGAATTTAGTCAAAATTCATATTCCACATAAGTACTACTTCTGCATAAATAGATCCTTATTAGGCTTGGATCTATACTGTCCAAAGCTATCGCTTTTGTGCACTTTGAGTAAGGAATTTTGGTTGCAGACATCTAAGAGGCTGGGTGCCAAAATCAGTAATCTGTTTGAAAAATGCTATGCTTATATCTCCTTTTTAATGCGCACAATTCAACAAATCTATACCTTTAGAGTTTGTTATTATAGGCAAAGAATTGTCATTTAATTTTGGCACTGTGATTGCAAATTTTGAGGCATTAACATGTATGGAGTAGAAGAAAATTTTGGGATTGGCACATCCGACTAGTTTTCACTTAATATTAATTCTTGTGGTCTTCAAAGAAGCCCACCTGTTAATAATATCGCTTAGTTTAATAAAATTCCCTATTTCACTTTCATATTTTAAAAGCATTAGGCTGTCAAGTCTGTCATCCCTCATTGTAGCTTGCAATATATATTTTTTAAATTTTTATTTGACTAAAGATTCTTTCATTAGATGCAACGCCATAAAGATAAGCTGCTGTGAATGTTAAGGTACGAGTATATAGTTTGACGGCGTGACCCAAATAGTCTTTGAAATTCATGGCATGAGTAAAAGGTTTGTTAAGTGAGTTGGGATTTGGTTTATTTCTATTTAACTCTGTAAGTCATGTACATCCGGTTTCTCATATCCAGGTGGAAACATTATTAACTTTTCCCTTGCACAATTGTAATTTAAATATGGAATGCATTGCTGCAAATATTATCTTGATATAGGGAAAATTGTCATTTAAGCCCATTACTAAATTCCCGAAATTTTCTTGTATTTCTTATAATTCTTTACTGTAAAACTTATGTGTATCAATGTCCATTGCTGTGCTATTATTTTTATCTATTGCCTTTGGTGAAACCGTTTTCCTACGGTGCTTTCGGAACTCAGCTTCTCCAGTCACATCCTAATATTCATAATTGTTTGTGAGCTTGTCTGTAAGGAAATCTTTATTTCTTCAAAATTTTATTCAAGTGCAACGTGTCAGTGTGACATGTCAGTGTACATGTCGATTTTTACTTCAGTTGATCGACTGCTTGCATGGTTATATTTCTGTTCCAAATTAAAATCGTCCATTTTTTACCTTTTTCATCCTCGAATGGATTTTTAGATGCTCAAAAATCTTGCACGAAAACTCTTTTCCTATTATGAAGGGTTTCTTCATGCTGATATTTATAGTAACTTTTTAGAACAGCTTTAAACACAGAACACTGGACTTTTGGTTTAAAATTTTATAAACACATATGAATATAAACGAACAGAACTGATATATATTTCCGCACACAAATAAAAGTAAAATGTGACAAATTTATCTAAACTAACGACTTCTTATATCCACATTTGCTCATATAACGCTTTTTACTTGACAGCGAAGGGTTAACTAATTTTTGCGGCAAAAAAATCACGAGAATGAGTAAAATATTGTCCAAAAATCGCAAAATTAGTCAAAAAAGTTGTGAAAACTCATCAAATCTTCTTGCCCATAGCTGTGTTTCAAGTAGGTGACTACATTCCTTTCTGTTGTGCTACAAGTGATCTCCAATTTTCAAAAGAAGCTGCAATCCCTTTGGATTAAAATAGCTGGATTCTCTTTTGGGAGGAGAAGGGGAGGTAGGGAGAAATTTTTGAGAAAGGAACAAAGTTTTGGAGGAAATAAAGAAACTGGTTAGTCAGTTATTGATGGACAGGAGTAGAGAAATTTAGGTCTGGTAGATGTACAATATTTTTGTAGAACTGAAAAATACAATGATAGATTGAGTGTGGCTGATTTCTTTTTGTATTTCTTTTGATAATTTAACTTTTTGCAACTGTTGCAGTACTCAAAATAATCACCAAAACAATAAAAATTTCGTAATTTTACTATTACTTCTAAAAAAGAAAATGTCTCAAAAATCTAGAATTTCCCAACTCTAAGCTCAAATTTCCCAACTTCACATATATTGGGGGGGGGGGGGAGGAGGCTCCTTGGGGAGGCCTGCACTATTTACACTCCAGAGGTTTTGAAATTCTTCACAGATGAAAATGCTTTCCCTTTGAAAATAATGCAATTGAGATCACACGCTGATAAAACGCAAAGTTTTACAAAAATTTAGAGTGTTTGTATAGAAGAGCAGTGAGCTTTAGGTTTAAATAATATTTGTTTGAGAGTTAGACTAGCCAATGTAAGATGCATTTTTTATTGTAATTAATTTTGTAGGTATATTATAAATTAATGAAACAGTTCCTTCTTAAACATTTTATTTCGTCGAAATGCGGCGGGTTCCACCTCGTAATAATAATAATAATAATACATATAGATATTTTTTTTTCTTATCGGGGGGGGGGGGGGGCACTAAATTCTTGAAAAACAGAATTCCTGCTTCCTGCTTGTATTACTATTGAACAAGTTAGTTTATGGCATGGTTCCTAAACCTTGTTTGGAGATATTTTATCAATATTAATAAAAATTATGTTAAAGAGCATTTTAAATCAGAATATACCAATATTGCGTTATTTCAAGAACTTATTCAACCCTCAACACAAAACAGATAAGACAATAAAATGTGTTTGATACCTTGATGTAGCTGTGTTGCACCTCTGCTACAAATATAGATTCTGAGATACCTTTTTTATTTGTGCATTTACCAATAGCTGATGTTAGAAATCGCAAAGTAATCCTTTGCAAATCAGGAAAGATCCTCGGGTTTTTTACTCTTTTTTTTTTCTTTTTTTTTTCGCTTTGGGTTTTTTAACAACAACAATAACAACAAAGTTCTTTTCGTCCGAACTCTCTGAAATTTTAATAGGTTATAAATATAACTGTATCAAAGCGCTCTTTAAAATTTCGTGTAAAATATGCGTATTTAGTAGTAAAAATATGACCCAAAGTCGAGCGAAGCTGCGCCGAAATGAACCGCGTTTTACCGTTTTCATCAAAAATTTCTCAGATTTTATTTTTATTTAAATACCTCTACTCGTCCGAACGTTTCGAAACGGTTAAAATTCGTATTTTTCAAAACCGATTGCACCGTCAAAGAGAAGAAGATCTCATCTTTAAATAGGTATTTTTTTATAAATTGGTACCTCTGAAATCAAGCCCTATGAAAAAATTGCAGAACGGCAGAAAAAGACAACCGCGAAAACAACCGTTTTTGAAATTTTTTTTTTTCGAAGGAAAGGTTAACAATAATATTTTTTCGAACTGATTCCGAGTTTAAGACGTAAATGTACGAAATCTAATAATACGTCTTCCTTTATTCCGTATTCCGAGCAGTTCGGCTGATAAACGTTAAGGCATGGAGAAAAAATATCAGCATTTAGTTCTTCCTTCTATGCGCTCTGAAAAGTAGGGACTGAGCATGCGCGCGCGTCTGCTGATTTTTTTTTTTATTATTATTAAAGTGCTTTTTGATGAGTTTTTAATTGATATTTCGGGGCCAGTTATCAAAATGTTTAAAATCTGAGCCTCAGATGCATCAAGACTTGTCTTGGACTGTCCTCACCCAAATTTTCAGACTTCTTGCACCTGCGCTAGATTTCGCTAGCCATCGCCAGCACGCACACACACAGAGAGAGAGAGAGGGAGACAGCTGTTATTTCTTTTATTAGTACTAGGGGATTGTACCCGGGCTTCCCGGGTTACAGAATATAGGTGAAAACCAATTTTTTTAATTGAAAAGTAATATTTTTTCCATGCAATAATTTTTTTTAGATTGCCCACTAAAAATAAAGCAGCATTTTTCATATGAAAAATATGAATTATACAATCAAATAAACTTTTGAAATTTATCAAAAGTGATTTTTTTGTATTAGCCGCATGCTAAGAAATATTAGCCCAAGATTTTGCTGTTTACGGCATCCTTTTATTTTCTGATAATTTCAGAGCTTTATGCGCGTAGTTCAATTACATATCTGTTAAATTTGTGTTTTATTTATATTATTTCATTTATTTAATCACAGAGGAAGTTTTATTTTTGTTTACGGAATATTAGTCACAAGAAAATGATGAACTCTTTATGTTGTTTTAAGGGCAAACGGATTAGTCTTTCTTAATCGAGCCCCACGCGATAGAGATAAAGTTAAAAATTAACCTCTCATAACCGCAATCACCCTTTTTTAAAAATTGGTATTTTTATTTGATCATTTTAAATGCATTTTAACTCAAAACGTGAAGTCACGATTGTCAGCAAAATCTTTGCATGTGAACAGTCGCACTCTTAACTCGAGATTCTAATCCCAGTACCAAAGAGTAAAAATTGCCGAAATTTATGTTTTTTTGTTGTTGTTGTTGTTGTTTTGGACGCATTTGTGTTAAAAAGTTTTGTTTTATCTAAAAAAATCATTTTCTTATAAATATGATGTCGTTTTCACTTACTTAAGCATTTCACCTAGTGTCTGAAACTTAGTACGCATACAGAAGGGAAAGAAAATATGGAAACTTTATGAGGAAAATGCATGTTTTTAAAAGCAGTGCGTAATGTTCTGTTCAAAATATTATGTCCCTAATAGGATTTGGCGCCATTAAACCCTATACAACAATTTTTATCAACAATTTTGAATTTTTATCAGATAATCACACGAATAATGACAAATAAACCTCATTATTTCTCGCTTCTCTGCAATAATGAAAGCTATCTTATTACCTGCGATAATGAAAGCTATTTCATTTTTTTAATTAAAATATAATAATGGTATATTTAAAAAAAATTCAGCTAACGCGAGCACATCTACAAATGAACAGTTTTCAGTTAAAAAAATTAATAGTAAATTTGGTTCAGGAGAAAGCTCGGGGCAGAAGACTAAAGAACATTCTTGTGTTTTAAATATAAAGATTATGTAAAATTATGAAAAATTAAGCAAATTATGTTATTTTCACAAAATTACAGTAACATGTCTTAGAATAGCAATAAAATTTTATTAGTAGAGAGAATTTTGAACAAAAATTTGGGGAACCTGCTATTATTTTAAACCTCGAATTATTGCCAGGATTTTCTTCGATTGCTTGTCTAACTCGGCAAACCCAATTCATCCAAGAGAGAATCATCAAAGTTCTGTAATATAAATCGCTATTTTTCGGACAAAGAGCATGCACACTGGTATGTTACTGCTCTTCCATAAAGTCAATCTAAATGTTTATAAAGCATTGCGTTTTATCAGTGTATGATTTCGATTAAGTTGTTTTCAAAGATAAAGCATTTTCACCTGTGAAGAATTTCAAAGCAACTGGGGTGAAAATGACGCACTTCTACAAAACATATTTCAGTTTTAAGAATTAAAATACACGCCTTTTTTTAAATGACGTCAATTGCATCCGCTAAAGCAACCCACTTTTACGTTCCCGTCTTAAACAACATCTATAGAACGGTATGCAAATGACATATTATTACCGCTGAATAATGCACAAACCCAACAGAAAGCAATGACGTCATTTAAAACAATCCCGGGTATCTGATGATTTATATGACTTCATTTTTTTGTTTATAATAGCTCCATGTTTTATCAGAAGTCATTCATTTATATTTTTTCAATAATAAAATTGCATTCTTTCATATTTTTGATACGAATTAAGTAAATGCGGAGAAAATAAGTCACACAAATATTCTTTAAAATACATTTTTGTAAAGAGAAAGTGTTGTATCGTTTGTAAAGTTAAGCTGCAATAAACTAAAAATCATTTATGATAAATAAAAACGAAATAAAGCCAAAACTCACCGGGTTTTATGCGAGATGGACGATATTCTTCACATAGCACGCATTTTAATTTAATTTTTTTTTTCAGTTTTTATGAGAAAATGGCAACAAACACATACAGCAATCTACTATTTTACTTTTTCCTCCATTACTTTCAACCTATGGAGGAAAGAGATAGATGGAGATGCAGTACTCTGTTAAAAATCTGCAGCATTTGCTGCATAGTCCCTCCACCGCTTTTATAGAATGTTTCTATTCTGACTAATAATAATGCTCCATAATATAGTCAAGTAACAGTTTCCTCTAAAAGCGATGGAGTGACTATGCAGCAAATGCTGCAGATTTTAAACAGTGAAAGTGGCTGAGGGTGACGCCAAAAAAGTAATCCTAAAATCCGCTACAGTAGGCCCAAACACAAGCACGCTCTTTCACGAAAAAAAGAAGAAAACTTTTAATAATACAGTTTTTAATTCATAATACAATGGAATGCTGCTTTAGAGTGCTTAAAAATAAGCAGATCACTTTCATTTAGAGAAAAAAATACACGGGTGATGTCAAAGAATTCGGTCCCAGTTCCAGGTGCTTGTTTTGCTTGGGCCTTCTGTGGACGTTTAAATTTGAGTGATAAATGGTTTCATATTTCAAACCTTTTTTACGGCAATACTGCATCACCATCTATCTCTTTCCGCCATGCTTTCAGCCACTTTCAACAGAAATGGAATACTTCAGTTGCCATGATTACAAAAAAAGTAATAAAAACTACAAAAAAATTAATATCTTAAAATTAAATTGAGATACAGCTTTCAAACAAATTGCATTTAAAAGAGCATTTTTTTTTCCTTATACGACGGTGTAAAAATTTAAAACGTGCGATGTTTATAAGTTTAAAAATTTGGCAGTAGAGATAATTGCAAAGACAAAAATTTATTTCAAATTTCAAAGTCTTGCCATTCGCAAAATGACGTATGCGTTACGCACAGATATGTTTGTCCTTTATAATATAGGAGATAGATAGATAGATAGACGATTGATACATATCGTAGAAATTCCCTTAATTAAATACTTAAAATAGACTGAATTAATATGTTGATATCAAAAGTGTCTAAATAATTTTAAATTATATATATCGTCGAAAAGAATTTCTATCATCTTATTTTTTTGTTATTTTAGTATCACTATAATTTTCGTAATTATTACCATTTGTATATCTTGTAAAAAAGAAAATGCAAGTTTCCCTCTTTGTATCTTGGAAGCGCATATGCATCAATTTAAAATAGACACTTTCAAACCAATAACTAGCAAAAGCCATGCTTTGTTTGGATTAGTGAAGCATCATTTAATGAAATAATAGCCTAAGTCATGAGACTGTCATCAATAGTTCTGGGTTGACCGCTTCACTTTTTATATGCCAAACAGCCAATTTGGTAATTTATTGTTAGCCGGGCGCAGGTGATAAATCGCCAAATTTTGTTCCATCGCCATCATATCATCAGTATTATAATAGTCCATCGCATGCGACTGTCATAAACAATTTTTCGCGAGGCAAATTAAAACAAAGCTTTGATTTTGAAATTAAATGTCATAGTTCAGGGACGGCGAACCAATGGCACGCGTGCCACTTTTGGCACGCGAAAGAATAATTTTGGCACGGCATTGCTTGTGGCTCTAAATCAAAATAAAGTGAGATTACACAAAATTGCGACTGATCTTTTCTAAATTCGATTAAATGGAAATTGAAAATTTTTAATTGCGGCATATTATATTCCAATCTAATTAATTACTGTCCCAAAATTTTTTTTCAGAGAAAGACGATATTTGAAAACTATCGACAAAAATCGGTCATTAGACATTACTAAATTCTAATGAAAAGTTATAGCAACTTAGAGAATATTTCAGAGATATTCAGAGAAACTGGTGTTTGCCATTTTAACAGTTTTCCTGCCTATCTTTGATTTCAAGCCACTGCTTTCTCAATTGAATAATATCAAAACTCAGACTGAAAGCATTTGTCAGATAAATCCGGCGTTTAGTTTGCATTAAAATTAACCTGATATTAAGATGCAACAACAGAAATGAAATTACATAGCATTAATTTTTCTTAAATTAATTTCTAAAATATATTTGTTGCCATAATTATTAAAATGTAATACCTACATGTATGTTCCTCATATTTTTTAAATCTTAATAGAAAAGTTTTAGCAATTTTAATCCATTATTTTTCCATTTTCATTCCTACTAAATTAATTTTTTTAATTGGCACGTCATGGGCACGTAAAATATTTTTTTAACAAATTTGGCACGCGGCAACAAAAAGGTTCGCCGACCCTGTATAGTTTATAGTATTATTTATTTCTTTTCTTTTCTTTTCTTTTCTTTTCTTTTCTTTTCTTTTCATTCTTTTTTTTCTTTTTTTAAGAAATAAATGAAAATTGAGAGTCATAAATTTTAATCATTTCAGTTTCAAATTAAAGTTATGTATTTTAAATAAAATGAGTGAAAGTAATGAAATTAATGAAATAAGAAAAAGTACGACGGGTACAATGTTTGGCGATATATCACCTGCACTCGGCTAACATAAAAATACCGAGTTCATGATTTCTGTATCAGAATCTTCCGATTTGGCGAAGGATTGAGAAAGTAAATTAAATTATGAATAAAAGTAACATGATACAATGCTTAGCATAGATTTAAAGGAGACCAAACTGGTCGCCAAGGGCGGCTAGTTTATTGAAATAAGTATTTGAAAGTAACAATATTTTTTTATATTATTTTTGCATCTTTATTAAGCAAATTCGTTATTTTATATTTTAGCGCATTTTAATTTTAGAAATGTAAATTCAACCAAATAACTAAGAATTTCCTCGGAATTTTTTATTTATGATATAACGAATTTAACAATTAATTTTATTTGTTTACAGTTCTTTTGTTGACACTTTACAAGAAAAAAAAATAACATAATTCTTTTAAAATGCGTAAGTATCGTCTGCGTAAATGATTTCACATAATAAGAATAAATTGTGTATTTGAATTCTTAACAGTGAAAAATATTTTCATAATTTAATGTAAATAATTGAATTTTCACAAATTTTAATTCATTAAGAATATGCTATAATTTTCATAAAAAAGTGTATTTTAAAAATTTCATAAAAGAAACGTGAAACTATTTAATTAATCATGATTCTGTCTATAATTACTAACTCCATGATTTATTTTTTCTTCTGAAAATACACTGCTCAAAACAATTAAAGGATATTGCAGTTTTAGGTGGATTTTGTATCTGCTAAACTGTTTAGCTGATTGATACATGGTCGACAGACATAGTAGGTTATATGAGAATAAATTACACATGTTTGGCAGAAAAAAATGCATTTTATTGCGCATTTGTGTACTAAAGGAAAAAAACACAATTTGTGCATATGAGAAAAAAAGAATAAGAAAAGGTGTTTTCTTCAAAGAAAATCATTTTCAGTAGCGGGTATGGTTTCCACGGGTGGCCAGCAACGTTAAATACCTTTGAGGCATGGACTCAATGAGGCTATTAATGACGGTTGGGGTATTCTGCCCCACTCTTCCAGAAGAGCTCTTTCCAGTTCTTGGAGAGTTTGTGGGGGTTGTTGGCGGCCAGAAACTCGTCTTCCTAGAGCGTCCCAAACGTGCTCGATTGGATTCATGTCTGGAGAACACGCTGGCCATTCCATTCGAACGATTCCTTCCTCGAAAAGGAAATCCTCCACCAGGTTTGCACGATGTGGCCTGCAGTTATCGTCCATTAAAATGAAGTTATCTCCGATTGCTGCAGCGTAAGAGACTACAATAGGTCTGAGGATCTCATCCCTATATCGGCGACCAGTCAGAGCTCCATCTCGAATGATGTAGAGGTCAGTGCGCCCGTCAATGGAGATGCCACCATACACCAACACTCCTCCACCGCCAAATCTGACACTTTCGTGCACTGCCACGGTCCCTCCAGATGAAAATACGCCTATTATCCGGATGCACAGAAAAACGGGACTCGTCAGAAAACAGAATATTGCTCCATTCATTTCTCCTCCAGTTGACATGCTCGGTTGCCCACTCCCTGCGGTCGCGACGATTCCTTGATGTTAATCTAACACATACCATTGGTCGGCGAGTATACAGACCTACAGCATGGAGCCGGTTTCGGACAGTCTGAGTTGAAATCGTGGTGCCTGTAGCCGAGCGAAGGTGTTGTTGGAGAAGAGTAGCGTTCATGGTTCGGTGTCTCCGAGCTGTTAACGCTAAATACCGATCTTCATTGGGCGTTGTTGCCCGTCTACGACCTTGCCCTGGTCTTCGGCCTGCACATCCACTCTCCAAAAAACGGTTCCAGATCCTGGAAATGACACTTTGTGACACTCCAATGGCTTGCGCTACTTCGGCTTGAGTTTGGCCCCCTTCTAACCTACCAACAATTCTCAAAGCCTCTGAATCTGTCAAATGACTTCGCTGAAACATCGTACTCATCGAAACAAAGCAATCACTGAATGCCGATCATCCTTGTCTTCATTCTCTTTTATCCAGTTGAAAGTTAAATTTCATTCGCTGCCGCTGAAGCGACGTTTTTCACGTCGAACTCAAAATTTGCATACTTCACAGTTTGAAAACCAGAAAAATTTGCATTTGTGATTCTCTTCTTCTATTTTCGGCAAAAAAATTTCGTTTATATCTTTATTTTATATAAAACTTCAAATATCCTTTAATTGTTTTGAGCAGTGTATACGTGTTTCATTTTTTAGTTGCAAAAATGCGTCCGTAATGGAAAAACATGTAAAATAAATTAATTAAAATAATAATTTTTTTAAGGTTATTCTGTAAAAAAAAAAATAATATTGTGCAAATCTTCAGATCATAATTTATTTTTGTGTTTATTTTCAAGTCAAAATACTAAATAGTTTTTTTGTAAAGTGTACGACAAAATGTAATTTGTGTAGCCAAGTAGAGGATTCGCTTCGTTCATCCTAATAAACTGGATAGATTCTATTCTTATCAGAAAATTTATCGCGAATAGATCTAGATTAATTTTGTTACGTCCTACTGAATAAAAAATTACTATGTATTTACGTAAACAGATGGAAGATGGATTGCTGAATTATAATTTCTAACTCAATGCATACTTCATATTCGAGAGAGAGGAAAAATAAAACTCTGATGCTTCCTGCTATGGAGGTTAAGTGAACAACTAATCATTTCTGTCCCTACACTGACAAGAATCGTGATGAATCTCTGAAAACATTTCATTTTATAGATGGCAATAGTTTATTTTTCCTCACGGATCCGTATGCCTCTGGCAAATCACGAAGAATCCCAAACACGATAGGCGCCTTAAAGGTGTCATTCTAGTCTGGAAAATTGAAATTCATTTCTATTATATTATGAAACATAAATAATATTTCTCTCTATTAAAACTAATCGAACTACTTCAAGGACTGGTATTATTGTATTTTTAAAAGTAAATAATTTGTTCTTCTGTATCAGAGTTATTCAATCTTTTATATAATACACACTAGAACCTTTGATTAAACTTCAGCGGCATGCTTGAATTATGTTAATAAAAAATGAGGAAATAAAATTATATTACTATTTTTAGTTCATACGCAGTTTACACAAAATATAATGGACTACCACAACCAAATAGTAAAGTTTAAAAAAAATTATATAATTTGTAAAAAAAAAAAAAAAACATAAGAATTCAATGTCTTTTAAAACTTATTTATTTTTATGTTTGCTATATTTTATCACTCTATGAAATAGCTGAATTTTTAGATTATCTTCTTCGCTCAGCTGCTCTTATTCCTCTCTTAATTTTCGTTAAATTTCCTTTCAGGAACAGATCTCGTTTTTCATTCTTAATGGTCTTCATCACAGATAACCTCATTTAAATATTGTGTGTGTGGGGGGTGGGGGGAGAATCTATTCTTTATTACGTTATTTGAAAATTCTTCAAAATAACCAAAATATGATAATCAATTACATGTGTTTAATAACATGTGTACAGGTATTTTCGCGGCACACTTAAGGTTTTCTTGTAACACAGCAGTGTGCCACGTACGGCTGTTGAAAACCCCTGTTTTAGGGAAATGAATACAGCGATCCAGAGAATAAAATCTCAATCTGTTCAAAGTTCTCATTGTAAAAGTTCTTCGTAAACAAGTGTACTTATCTTTTTTATCTAAGATTTTCCTATTACATTCATTTGAGACCTGACCTCTGACCTTACCTAGTTAACCACGGGTTTATTTTTGGAGAGTGAGATTAACTTTTAATTAACTGCTGACTTAGAATGATGAGTCTAAGTAAAATTTGACCTTTAAGATTATTTACGGAATAATTATATGTCTTTTGATATAAATAAGAGATGTTTCGTGAAAAGAATCAAAAGATTTGAATGCTGAGGAAGAAGAGTCGAAGGAAATACCATAAAACAGGAGTTTTTTTTTCTTTTTAACACTTTCCAGCATAGTTGAAAAGCATTTATGACTTCGGTTTGTCTGGCCGTCTTTCCGAGCTCAAACTCTCGTAAATATACACGGTCTGCCCTGAATTTTTTTGTATGCTATTGATGCTTACTATAGCACGATCGGTATTGAAAATGAAGTATGTAGCAATTATTTCATTGACAAGGACGGTCAAAAGTTTTCCTTTACATTAAGGTCAATGTGAAAAAATTGTTTCAAGGTCATTTTAATAATGATAGACAATTTCAAACATAATGAAATTGATATGCTTTTATATAGTGCACTGAATCATGCATTCTGGAATACGGGTGCAAAGCATTCACTATTCATTTACAGGGCCACACAAAAGAATTCCGTTACATAATTGCCTACAGGAAATAAACTATTTGCAGCGTATTTTAGTTCTGCTACTCAATTTCAAATACAATGAAATTAAAATACATTACTACAAGATACTTGTTGTACAAGGTGGGGCAAATAAAAGTGGCCCGGACGAGTGGATACGCTTGAATGTGAATGATTGACATGCACATCACGTGATCGAAACCAGTTCAAATCTTAGTGCGGGCTGTGTCAGTGTAAGTGTGATCAGTGCAAAGGTGAAGATCAGAGTGGCTAGTGGTAAGGGGAAAATATAGTAAAAAAAAGTGATAAACACTGGTATGTTCTTATGGAAAAATTGATGTTGAATATTTGATCGATTAAAAGGTAGAACTTTTTTAAAAAGTCAAATTTGTTTTTCCCTGACCACTCGCCACCTTGAAGTTGGTACTCACTGTGCAACAGAGGGTGTTCGTTGTGGAAAGTTACGTTAAAACAAATTCGTGGAAACAGTGTAGTCGGTTGTTTGCCGTAAATTTAATGGTTCCAAAGTGCCAGGAAAGAGTGCCGTGCAACGATTAGTCACAAAATGGCGTCAGACAGGATCTGTTTTGAACTAGGCAAAAAACACTCCGAAGAGTGTTCGAACACCAGAAAATGCTTTTCAGTCCTAACAAATCAACCTGACCCTGTCGCAAGAGACCGGCATATCAAGTCGATCATGCGGATGAATACTCCACTTGGACCAGAAAATGTATCCCTACAGAGTGTCTGTTGTTCATGTATTAAAACCAGCAGATGCTCCTCAGCGCGTCGAGTTTTGTGATTGGCTGTTCTCCGAGATAACAACGAATGGCTTGGACATGGATCTTTTCGTTATTTCTGATGAAGCATGATTTCACTTGTGTGGTTATGTCAACTCACAGAATAACAGGTTCTGGGCAACGGAGAATCCCCATCACTTCCACCAAGAACAATTGCATGATCAGAAGTCTGGGATTTGGTGTGCAGTGTCTGCTCGGCGCATTATTGGTCCCATCTTCTTTCATCACACGCTGAATTCGGAGCGTTACATTTCCAACATGTTGAATTCATTTGTGGCAGCATTAACTTTGTAACCTGGAAGTCTGTTCTCCGGGCCATTTTTATTTATTCCACACTGTATAACATGATCTGCATAGCAATTATTGTTCTTTTACGGAGATACGCAAAAGATTTGGATACAGTACTGTATCTGAAGTACTGTCTATTAGCTATAATAGCTGAAAATACGATTTCATTTATGGTATGCGTGTTTAAGTTTAGCTAAATTTTTGCTAACAATGTGTTGTGTATATATGCTACAGATACAGAGCTACACAAAAGAATTCGTAAGCACTGCGGATTATCAGCGTTAATGGATTAGCGGCTCTTTATTAGATATGCTCTTTCAAGTTGAACTATATTTAGTATATTAAAAGTTGTTTGTATAATATAAATAAAATCATATACAGGGCCACGCAAGGAACTGGATGCATGACCTCCTAAGAATGATAATGTCTGGATGTGTGATTTGAGTAGTTTTAACCATGTTTTAGCCTAAATTATATTTTAGCTTAATATGTGCCGATATAAAAATCTGTTGGTAATATACAGGGCTGTACAAAAGAATTTATATATGTTTTCGTACACTGATAGAAATTACTGAAGATCAATTTTCAACCTTTTATGCTTAAGTTTTAGCATATTATGTATAATACGTATGTACAAATTGTAGATTAATTACAAGGTTGCAAAAAATAATTGCACTACTTTTCCGGCTATGGACGGTAATTGCTAAGATCTGGTTTTCAAATGTGTTATGAGTTTTATAAAATACTTACTTAGAATTTTTTTGCCTTATTAAAGAGAAGGTTTGGTAAGCAATTCTGGAAGTGCTGGAAAATGTTTCATAATCTATGCTTGACCCATGATTTTTACTTTCTTCTATCTTTACAAAAAGAAAGTATTGGATTCGTAAAAATTTTCGAATTCCGGTTTTGGTCGGATTTACACGTTTTAGGAGTCTGAGATCCCGAAAAAACATGTTTTTTACAAAATGTCCGTCTGAGTGTCTGTCTGTCTGTTTGTGACACAAATTTTGTGGGCGCTCTATCTCAAGAAATAATGAACGGAATTTAATAAAACTTTGGAGTCAGTTAGTCCCTGATATAAATTGGTGCTGATTACTTTTTGGTGTAAATCTCCCGGCAGGTGACGCTGCTATGCTGCATTATTCATGATTTCCATAATAGCTATATCTCAAGAACTAAAGCACGGATTTTCATAAAACTTCAGATTCAGTTAGTCCTTGATATAATTTGGTACTGATAACTTTTTGGTGTAAATCTCCCAAAAGGTGGCTCTGCTATGCTGAATTATTCACGATTTTCGCAATAGCTCTATCTCAAAAACTAATGCACGGGTTTTCATCAAACTTCAAATTCAATAAGAAGTTGACATAATTTGTTGCTGATTAGATTTTGGTGTAAATCACCTAATCGGTGGCGCTGCTATTAATGCATTTTTCAGGAGGTATTAACATGTATGGGATAAAAGAAAGTTTTGGGATTGCCACATCCGACTAGTTCTTTCTTATTAGACGTAAATTTCCAACTGGGCGAAAAATGTCCGGACCAGGGTTCGAACCAGGGATCTCCCTGGCTGAAGCCGACAGTGCTCTGCCATATGAGCTATCCCGGACGAATCCGGTTGAACTTTTTCACCCAGCTAACCTTAATGATTATAGCATCTGGTCTGAAACCTGGTTCAGCTCAACAGAATAAATATCAGGTCATGGAACTCCAGACATCGCTGGATACGAAATTACACTAGATTAATTTTAATACAATTATTCTAATTGGTAAATAAATCATATTAGACGTAAATTTCCAACTGGGCGAAAAATGTCCGGACTAGGATTCGAACCAGGGATCTCCTGGCTGAAGCCGCCAGTGCTCTGCCATCTGAGCTATCCCGGACAAATCTGGTGAAACTTTTTTACATCTAATATGCATTATTACATCTAAATTTACATCTAATATGATTTATTTACCAATTAGAATAATTGGGTTAAAATTAATCTAGTGTAATTTCGTATCCAGCGATTTCTGGAGTTCCATTACCTAAGATTTATTCTGTTGAGCTGAACCAGGTTTCAGACCAGATGCTATAATCATTAAGGTTAGCTGGGTGAAAAAGTTCCACCAGTTTCGTCCGAGATATCTCAGATGGCAGAGCACTGGCGGCTTCAGCCAGGAGATCCCTGGTTCGAATCCTGGTCCGGACATTTTTCGCCCAGTTGGAAATTTACATCTAATATGATTTATTTAACAATTAGAATAATTGTGTTAAAATTAACCTAGTTCTTCCTTGTTTTAAATTTAATATCGATATTTCACTTATGCAAAAAACGAAAACAAAAACGTAATTTTTCATACAAAGTTTTATTAATGTCCGACTGAAACAAGCTTTTGCGGCCGAAACCAAACTTCGGTCCTATTTCGAGGCCGAAAACGACAGCAAATCACTCGCAATTTTAAATTTTAAGCTATATATAAATACATATGTATGTAGAAATTTAATGCACATTGATTTTGACGAATAAATGTACCTTAGCTGTGGTCGGTGTCTAGAAGTAATTAGTCCAGGCAGATTCTTGAGGGAATCTTAAACTTTAATGTTCTTGAATATATGGATGAGGTATTTACAGATGGGGTATTTGCATTTAGATTAAACATGATAATTATAACTGGCCGGCGGCATTCTTCCTTAATCAGGTCCGTGACCCGGTATTCGGTCGAACAGCGACGTTTCAACACGTCTGCTCTCACGAGCAACCAACAGTCATCTCTATCTTTCTCACAAATAGTTTTTGTAAGTTCGGCAGTTCTTTCGTTGATTCAGAGGTTGGGGTGGATCGTCCTGAGCCTCATTTAAAGAATGTGCTGGTCTTTGGCGTCTTCTTGTGCTTCTTCAGAGTTCAAACTCTGTCACCCCAATTCGGCCTACCTGACAGGGCTGGGTCCTCCCAGTCACCCATCTACTCTACATGCCAGACTGGTACTGGACTACTTTTTCCAGAACGTATATTATACACACAAAAAAATTACAAACAATATTTAAAACAAAATAATAGTCAAATCAACCACTAAATACTGCTTTTTAAAAGTTTTCAGTCCTTGACCAATATTTTTAGAGTTAGAAAAATAATAAAGTTTTACTGCTTGTCACTTGGAAGCAGTTCTTTTCACAGTTTATTCATATCAGTAATAAAAAAAAGATATCAATAATACACAGTTTAAAATAATATATATATAAAAAACACAAAAATCACTTAAAGCTCAAATATGTCGTCTTAGACAGTAGAAGTCCAAGGCTTCATGTGATCTGCAGCCGTCGAGGTCGTATTTGGACCCTCATGGTGTCCAACTTTACTCACGTTATAGCGATCGTTTCTTTTTACTGCAGTAATCTCATAGGGACCAAGAAACTTAGGCTTTAGTTTGGTACCTGTCCCAAACTGTGTTTTTTGAATGGCCACCAAATCACCGAGTTTATATGTGTTGGCCTTTTTTCGCCTTTTGTTATATGTTTTCACGTTTTCCTGTTGTATTTTTAGTATGTTTTGCTTCGCTATTTCTCTATTCGAATTTCTTTCCGATATGAACGAATTTAATTCCTCATCCTCTGACAGCGTTTTTATTTGCAGGTCAGTTTTCTGCCGCAGTTTCGTTCCTGTCAGTAATTCAAAAGGCGTAAATTTTGTACTTCTCGATACGGTACTATTCATGATAGGTTGCACGGACGCGACAAATTTGTACCATTTAGTGGGGTCTTCTACACTAAGTTTTGCTAAAATTGGGATAAGAATTCTGTGCATTCGCTCTATTTGACCGTTTCCTCTAGGTATCCCTGTTGTTATGGGAATATGCTCTATGTTCTCTTCCTTACAATATTTCTCAAAATCAGCAGAGGTAAATGCTGGTCCTTTATCGGTTATAATTCGAGATGGATTTCCGAAAATATCAGGTTGTCTGGTCAATTTATCGATGACTTCTTTAGCGGCTGTAGTTTTAACGGGGTATAGCCAAACAAATTTAGTAAATGCGTCCACAACAGTAAAAATATGATTCTAATTTTTATTTGTAGGAGGCATGGGACCAATGTGATCTATATGATAGGTCTCGAGGGGCATATTTTGTTTAAGGATCGGGTTTAACAGACCTTCTCCTTTTCCTTGCTTTTTATTGCAAAGTATACACTCTATGCAGTTGGCAATGACACTTTCAATTTGCTTTCTTAATTGGGGTATAAAATAATTTTCTTTTAAAATAATTTCAGTTTTAGCCACTGCGTAATGACCTTTGTTATGAACATCGCGTATTATTTCCTTTTGCATATTGGTAGGAATCATCAGAAGTTCTCTATCATTTTCATATTTGTATACGATGTCGTTTCTTATAAAATATTCTGAACTTTCATTTTTTTCAATTAATTTTTTTATCGCTTGTATGTGTTCGTCTTCTTGTTGTGCATTCTTTATTTTTAATGTTAATTCATCCTGTGATCGGGTAACTATTAGTACTGTATTTCTACTTAATGCGTCTACATGTTTCATTTGGGATCCTGATCGGTGGGCAATTTCATAATGAAATTCCTGTAAGAATAGAGCCCATCTGGCTACTTTTGGCGTAATGTCTTTTTTGTCCACTGTCTTTTGAAATGCGAAACAATCTGTCGCAATTTTAAATTTCGTGCCTAATAAGTAGTTTGGGAATTTTTTAACCGATTCTATTACCGCGAGTGTTTCCAATTCGTAACTCGAGTATTTTGCTTGAGTAGGTGTGGTTTTACGACTCATATAATGAATAAGATGTAAGTTTTTGTTTTCATCTTCTTGTAGTAGGACACTACCAAAACCTATGGCGCTTGCATCGGTGTGCAATTCTAGTTTAGCGCCTCTTCGGAATGTATGCAATACTGGTGGGGGGGGGGGGGGTCACTAGTTTTTCTTTAAGAGTCTCAAAAGCTTGTTTTTCGAGGATTCCAAATTTAAATGTATTTCCCGCTTTTAATAAATCACTTAAAGGTCTGGCTGTAGTTGCATAATGTGGGATGTATTTTCTGAAATAAGAAGTTAAACCCAGAAAACTGTGTAATTGTTTAAGGGTGCGGGGATCAGGAAAATTCTTTACTGCCAAAGTTTTGGCTTCCGAGGGCCTAGTAGTTCCGTTTTCGATAATATAGCCTAAAAATTCAATTTTCCGTTTAAAGAATTGGCATTTTGCAAAATTAAATTCAAGTCCGTAATCCGATGCAACATTTAGGACGCGTTTCAGTTTTAAAAGCGCTTCTTCCTCAGTCTTCGCAAGTACTATGACATCGTCTAAGTAAATTAATATTACTTTTTCTTTAATTAACTGTTTAAAAACAGCTTGAATATATCTCTGAAAATTCTGGGGGCCAATCGATAATCCGAATGGGAGCTTCAAATATTCGTACTGGGAGTTATGCGTGACAAATGCTGTATATTTCCTACTCTCCTCTGCTACGTCTATATGAAAAAAACCATTTTTTAAATCCAATGTAGTGAAAACCTTCGCTTCCTCAATATTATCTAAAACGTCTTCTATTCTTGGCAAGGGAAAATTATCTCTAATTATTTTTTTATTGAGGGGTCTATAGTCAACACTCAATCTCCAGGAATTATCTTTCTTTTTCGCTAACACAATAGGCGATGCATAATTAGAATTACTCTCCGTTATAATTCCCATTTGCAACCATTCTTGTATTTGTTTGTCTACAAGTTCCTGTTCTGGATATGCTAACCTACGCGGTCGTTGTGCAATCGGAATATCATCATTTAATGTTATATTTACTTTTAACTCTGCGTCCTTAACCTTGTTTGGCTTATAATTAGTGATCAATTCCGTTAACTCTTTGAACGTTAATATGTGTAATCCCAATAACCATTCATTCAGAAAATTTGCGATTTCAAATGAGAAATCTTTCCATGACGCTGAATTTTGTTTTCTATGTAAAAAGAATTTTTGCCTGAATTGCTCTGGTGTAAGTTTGAAACGTCTTAAAAGTATTTTCTTTACACAGTCGTAATCACTGGATAGTTCTTCACTTTCACGATTTACTAAACTAACAATATCGAGCGGTAACAGTGCCAACAGATATGTAACCCATTCATCTTTTCCTATCCCAAGACGCTTAGCTTGCCGTTCGAAAAGGGTTAAGTAAATGCTAATTTCTTCCTCATTATTATATCTATTTAGTAATTTTAGAACATCGGAACCCTTTCGGCGATTGTAGATATTGAATTATGCAATTGGGTATTTTGTGTCTTTTCCAATTGTAATTTTCTTAACTCAAAATCACGATTTTCGATTTCTTTTTGTTGCAACAATTTTTCTTTCTCTTCCCTTTCGCTTATAATCCCCGCTAGCAATTTTTTTACTAAATCCTCATTATACCCTTCGGATTTTAAAATTAATTCAGTCAGTTGACTTTTATTAGCACCATCTGGAGGACTTAAACCTAACTCGATTACCGCAGTAACCAGATCGATCTTTTTAGACCTTATTAAGTGTGCCATAATTATATCTAACCAATTAACACATAAATAAAATATCTTAATATAAATCAATAATATATAAGCACCCGATAAATCAAATATATCTATATATTATAATAATAATAACAGTTTTCTAAAATAGACTTACTTTGTACCAGATTTTTCCACAAAAAAAAATATATATATATATATTTTCTTCACAATATAACAATACAAAAAAAAATAATTGAATACCAATTTTATAAAAACTTGCTTCCCTTTAAATATTCTCACAGAATATATATTCCTTTCTTTTCACAAAAAAAATAACAAGATAAAAAAAAAATGATATCGTTAAAACACTTTTCTCTGAAAGAAGCAAAAAATAATCATGTATTAGGAATCTAAGATCATGTATATCATTAGGAAGCAAAAAAAACCCACCTTCCTATATTTCCTCTTCGCAGACACGTCTAAGCAAGTGCCTTATTTCTTTTATTAAAAAAAAGTGCAGAACAAAAAAAAATCCACTTCTGCATAAATTACTAAATATGCTTTTTCTTCTGGCGTACACAACAGAAAACTCACTGTACACCTTTTATTAACACAATTCAAGCACTTATGGGGAAAAATAAAAAACGCAATTCCATATTTTATCACAAGAAAAGAAGAAGCTGAAATTGGGTCAACGTATATTTCTTCTCGCAGAGACTCGAAAATATTGTCACACTTTTTTATCAGCACTCAGAATTCACGATGTATTCCGAATGATTCATCGCAGAACACGCTCACTTCTATCCTTCGATGAAATAAATACCCAGTTGAAATTCCGACTTTCTTCCTTCATTAACGGACTTTATCGACGCACAAGACAGAAACGACTTGACTCTTTTTATCTTTCCTTCTGCATGAGAATTTTTCCTTTTTTTTCTCTTTCCATCTATTCACGGAACATTCGATGAAAGCAACTTTTTTTCTTTTCTTTTTCAGAACATCAGAATTTTTTTAGGACATCAGAAATTTTTTCACACAAGTTAAATCCACACTTTGCATGTAAATATCCCGGTCGACAGCCGCCAATCTATAGAAATTTAATGCACATTGATTTTGACGAATAAATGTACCTTAGCTGTGGTCGGTGTCTAGAAGTAATTAGTCCAGGCAGATTCTTGAGGGAATCTTAAACTTTAATGTTCTTGGATATATGGATGAGGTATTTACATTTAAATTAAACATGATAATTATAACTGGCCGGCGGCATTCCGCCTTAATCAGGTCCGTGACCCGGTATTCGGTCGAACAACGACGTTTCAACACGTCTGCTCTCACGAGCAACCAACAGTCATCTCTATCTTTCTCACAAATAATTTTTGTAAGTTCAGCAGTTCTTTCGTTGACTCAGAGGTTGGGGTGGATCGTCCCGAGCCTCATTTAAAGAATGTGCTGGTCTTTGCAGTGCAGAGTTCAAACTCTGTCACCACATGTATTAATAATTCATAAACACACATCTTTCTACATAGACACTTTTAATTATGTATATTCGTGGATTAGGGTGGTTCACAAACCTATGGAAAAAAATAAACTTTCTCGTATAGACCAGGACAACAGCCTGATTTTTTTACATCTGCCCATACTATTATTCTGGCAAAGTTTCAATGTCCTACTCCAAATAAAAGACCATGCTCAATGACTGTCAACTTTTGACTTTTGGACATATTTAGCATTTGTAATTGAATTTTCTAAAATTTCAGGTAAAAATTAAATTATTTAAATATATCTTTTATTTATATATTTATAATATTATTAAAGGCTAGCAAAATAGTTAACATTAACAGATTTTTATATTTACTTTTTTGAAACAATATTAACAACTGATATTTTTGTTGTCCTTGATAGGGAAGGTGCTATTTGCTTTAACGTCTTGCAAAAGAAACTGCTTATCATCCTCATAATTTGTTAAAAGTTTTTTGAATTCTTGAATCATCTGAGCACCTCTCTCAGCAGTATTGCTGACCACTTTTAGTCGTTTTACATAGTTTCTGCCATTTTAATAATTGATATTATTCTTCCATTCTTCAGGCGAAAGTTGTAGAAAAGTCATCAATGTTCAAACGAGAAAAGAGTTCAACAGTTCTTTTTGTTGCAAAATCTCCAAGGCAATAATCTGCATAATCTTTCAATAAATTTGATTGCCCTCTTACATTTTGGATTGTTCATTCATGCAATAATTTTTGCTTTCTCTTTTGTGGGTACTGTGTCTGAAAATAGGCAAGACCAACCAACTCATCTGAAAGGTACCACGTGTGATTTTCTAGGACTTCCCTTGCTCCTAGTCCAATGCCAATAGTCTAATATTTTCTCAGGTCTTTCCATAATTGCATGTCAACTACAAGAGCTTCAGCTGCAAATGGATATTCTATCCATGCTTTGCTGCAGAGAAGAGCACTGAGCTGCACAAAATATTGGATCTGCAATTCTTCCCTCGTAGTTAGATGGAAAACTTCTGGATGATCTCGGAAGAGAAAGATTTTGAAAGGGTACAGGAGTTTAGTCATCCACCGAGCATGATGAATAGCACCTGGTGCTCTCTCCAATGGATTTTATATGGTGGATTTCCCAAAATAGCAAGTGTGTGTCAACTGTATCATTTCTAATGACCACAGATTTATCTACAGACAAAAGACAGGCTGTGCTTGAATCTGTAAAATCTTTAGTACATTTTTTTTCAATACTGTACCCGGAATTTTTTTTGGTCAATTCCTTGCCAAACATTTTTAAATCAGTTGAAGGGTGGAATTTCTGGGAAACTGTGTGGTCCAAGGCGCAAGCTAAAAGCCTTTGCCAAGATTAATTCCATGACATGCTGTCGGCAGGCTAACCACAATAGTTCAAGGAAATTTTTTTTTCAAACAAATTCATACTCCTTTTACATAACCAGTGTTTGCACTCGTAGTGTCAAAACATAAACCTTGAATGTTTTCCTCTATACGCAACTCATTTAATAGTTTAAGAATTAGAATTCACTATATTTTCTGCTGTTTCACTGCCACTCGACTACCAAGGAGCTTTTCTGTACCAGCTCCCGAAACAAGCACTGGCAACCGACCAACCTTTCCTAATACAAAACATTTAAGTAAAATTTTGCAGTCCTAATGGAGGACTGAAGGACAATCTGGTTTGAAATCACGAATTGCTGACTCAACATATTATTTCCTAGCTTTTTTCTTAATCGTTGTATGGTGCTTTTTGGAAAAGGAAGTGCACAAAGATCATGCCTGAGAGCTGATACAATTGGAACAATCAAATGCAGATCTTCAGAATCAGATGTCTTGTTATGATCTAAAGCACCATTAACATGAGATGTGAACAGATCTTGTTTCTTTTCAGGATTTTAAATAAATTTTTTCTTAATATTCGGAAAAAAATCATCATCAGCATCTCATTGGGAAGTGGAATCTTAGTTTTCTGAATCAGCCATTGAATAAACATAAACAACTGTTGATGAAGTGTCCACATCTATGACTTTTTATTTTCGTCGTTATTCCTGTTTTTTTTTTTTTTTTTTTAAGAATTCTCTCTTGCCTTTTTTAATAAATTTGTTATCTTTATTACCCAAATATATTTTGAGTATCTCGTTTATCTATAAAGAAATCACAATCGCCTATTGTTTTTATTAGAATCAAAGCATCAGCATGGCCAATATCAAAAAATATTGAAAAACTGTTGCCAAATACTTCAACTAAACTTTATATTATGTACTAGGAATTATGAAAGGTTAAAAAAGATGAGCTTTTGTTTAAAAATTATGTATTTTAAATACATAATATCATCAATCTAAAACTATAAAATTATGCAAAATTACTAAAAAGTGTCAAAATGAAGGGTCATTGAGTACCACCTTCTTGTAGGTGTAAACAACTACAATTTTAGGAGAGTGATACTATGCATAGGATAGCTGAGGTCTATCTCTAACCGGGCTAGTTTTTACTTTTTCGATTTTTTTTTTTTTTTTAAGACAGTTTCAATTGCAGAACTGGTTCCAACCGGTTCCAAAAATAAAAGTAATAATAATAATTTTAATAAAAAAAATATGAAATCTGAATCTAAAACGTAAGAAAATAGCCCTGTTATAGATCGTCCTCAGCTATCCTATGCAAAAAAAAAAAAAAATCATTCAAAAATGTAAAACCCAAGTAAGAAATTTGAAAATGACGCCCCATAGGATTGACTTTTAATGTTTTGTGATAGAAATACTGTTCAATTATACTTGTTAAATTGGAATTTTCCTTCAGTCCGTAGCTATTTCCCTTTCACCGGTTTTACTGGTTCACTGGCACAATAACCGGTGAACCGGTTATTGTGTTTATTTAGTATATTAAAAACTGCTAAGACAAATAAAAAAACAAAACAAAAAAAAAAAAAAAAAAAAAAAAAACAGAGTGTGAGAATACTTCTCACAGTATTTAAATTTGGTTTAATTTTATTCCCTTTCAGCCTTTTTTTTGCATCGATGTCTATTTGAACTCAATCTTTACGCCGCGATTTTGACGTTTTTACCTCTCTCCGTAATGCAAGTTCATTTTTCGCCGCCGATCTGTTTCTCTCGGCCTTCAGGCGAATCGGTAGCTTGCGCATGCGCACTCCGCTATTTTAGGAGCACATCTTGGAGCTCTCGTTTCGTCGGAGTTGATTTGCCTTTTGATGACGTCATTGAAATTATGCGCCGCCCTCTTTTGACGCCGATCACTGACAGGAGAATCGTTTGGTTTAGTTTTCCAATCAGTGAAAACTTTTTAAATTCTGCAGCTTGTAATTCGATTTTCATTAATTTCCCGTAAATGTTAATTTAGCTAATCAATTTAAAGTCTGCCTTTTAATTACTTTGTCAACCCCGTATTCATCATTTAAATACTATAACTCGTTAATTTTTAATTCAGAATTTGGTTTGATGTTGTCTGAAAAAGATGTAGTCTTTTAACGTAGTTTTAGCGGAGCGCCAGCCCGCTGGCCGGCCGTTCGAATGACGTGCCGTTTTTTTTTTTTTTTTGGCCGAATAAGTTTGCCGTACTATGGGTCATATTTTGGTTATGTGGATATGTTCTTTCTCAAGATTTAACTTTTAACGATGTGCTGCACTCATCTAAAGGAATACCACGGAAGAATTCTAATTAAGAGATTCCGTTCTTTCAGTTCTTTTATTTTAAAAAATGGTGACCAGAAGCAAGTATTTTCATAACCTTCTACTGCTACTAACGACCGAAATAAAGTATATTGTTTGTTTCATCAGTTTGTCTCTTCACTGTCTCCTGTAAAGTAAGAAGTCTCCAGTTTTTATTATTTCTTTAACGATCAATAGTAATTTATTAAAAGAACTTCACAACGTGTACTTTAACCCTTTTACGATCACAACACATTTCTTATCGCCACACAGAGATACATTCTGTTTGAAACAGGTTTCCGTTTTAGAATGTTCAATTGTATGGTACTTACTCTTGGGATTTTGAAATTTTTACGTTTAAGACAGGATTCTGTTATAGACAATTTATGGATTTACTGTATTTTTACGTCCCGATTTAGAAATATGTTTTTCCGCCTCACTGTTCCGCTGTATCTGACACTGTACTTGGCATCACTAGGTGTGATAGTGCAAGGTTTTAAGGGTTTTTCTTGTACGAGATGTATAATTCGGGTCACTTTGCCTTCAAAAGTTCTCCCTGAAGGCATCCCTCCTATACTAATATGGCCAATTTCTGGCAGATGCTTAGCAAAATTTCCTCCTTATTTCCATTATGATCTTGTCACAAAATGTAGCTTTTTCTCGCAGGCAAATTATCAAATAAGGAACCTGAACCAAATAAGGTCACGTTAAGGTTTGAGATCACACTGAACTCTGTTAAATCAGAATTAACATTTAAATGGTGTTGGATGTAATATTTATACATATTTTTACAATAATTAATCACGGATACTCTTGTTGCTGTTTAATTGTGGACAGGAGAGTGAAAAACAAAAATAAATTGAGATGCAGTTTTCAAATAAATTGCATTTAAAAGTACTTTTTTTCCCAATATGTCGGTATAAAAATTGAAAATGTGCGATGCTTAAAAGTTAAAAATATTGCAGTAAAGTATTTAACAATACAATGATGCATCTGCTTTGTTTTACGGATGGCTTATACAACGGAACGCTATTTTTTGGAGACGACATTTAAATTGCTGGGCGAAAGAAATAGCGGGGCTAAAAGACACTTTAAAATGGCTTTATTAGAAGCAGGTTTTCCAAATAAGGCCATATTTTTCTAAATGCATGATTTAACTTTAATTAACAGATATTTTCCAGGTACTACACCAGAATAGAAGAAAATAAAGAATTCTGCTTGTAATACAATATTCTGTGTCTGCTCTATTTAGAGGAATGCCGTTTCGAACAGCCAAAACTGCTGATTCTATTTATCCTTTAAATTCTGTTGAGTTTTCTTTACCACCGCTTTTATAGATTCCATAGTTTTCTAGAAAATTTGAGGCGGAAAGAGTTTAATTAGCTTTGATTATGATAATATACGATGAAAATGAAGCGTCTCTTAAAAACGCGAAGCCTTATACTGTCTGGTCTTATTGGGGAAATTCTGTTTTTCAATATTTTACTTTCAAACATAAACAGATTTAACGATATAGAATATTTCAATGTATATTTTCTAAAAATCGTTAAATTTTCTCTCATGCATGAACCAAATTATGCAAAGATTATAAAATCACATCAATAATGTATGATGATTTCATGTGAAAGTTTACTTGCTGTTTTTAATGCACCTTTTTAAAAGATTCAGTGCCCCGAAAATGACGACGAAGCCAGTATTAGTTGCGGTCGAAACTATCCACACATGTCAAGGACACTTAAACTGTCAGATATATGCTGCCCTTTGTCATCCCGAAACCGTGCCGTGCACGATAGGGTGATGCCCTTATTTGGTTGAAGTACCATAAAGAAATACCTTAAGCTAGCCAAAAATTATTATTAAAACGGACATTTTTATTCAAATATTTAAAAGAGTATGTTTTATGTTTTATTTAAAACTATTAAATTTTCATTTTCACCAGCCCTCTTCTTATTATAATTGTACGAGAAAGTTGCTTAAAAACTAGAGCGTTTTGAATTCGTACATGAAGTTTGGTAGATTTATTTTTTGCTTTGTTTTATCTTAAATGAAAAGAAAGTATTGGATTCGCGAAAATTTTCGAATTTCGATTTCGACGGATTTACACGTTTTGGATATCAGAGATCCCCAAAAAACATGTTTTTACGAAATGTCTGTCTGTGAGTCTATCTATCACTCTGTGAGTCTGTCTGTCTGTATGTGACACAAATTTTGTGGGCTTTCTGTTTCAAGAACTAATCAACAGAATTTAATAAAACTTTAGATTCAGTTAGACCCTGATATAAGTTGGTGCTGATTACTTTTTGGTGTAAATCTCCGAACAGATGGCTCTGCTGTGCTGCATCTTTTACGATTATCGCTATCTCAAGATCTAATGCATGAATTTTCATCAAACTTCAGATTCAGTTAGCCCCTGATATAAATTGTTGCTGTTTTGTTTTTGGTGTGCTCCTATGCAGAATTTTTCACGATTTCCTCAATAGCTCTATTGCGGAAAAAAAAAAATTTAAATATCTATGTATATCTATCTCAAAAACTAATGCAGGGATTTTCATCAAACTTCAGATTCAATTAGATGTTGACATAAGTTATTGCTGATTAGTTTTTGGTATAAATCACCTAACAGGTAGCGTTGCTATGCTGCATTTATCAGGATTTACACGATTGTAGCAATTGTATCTCAAGAACTAATGCACGGAATTTCATATCGAAATTGCATGATGAGCATAGATAGTTATTTAATTTTGGCGCAGCGAATTTTGCTGGGATATCAGGGCTGCCACAGACGACTATTTTTTAATTCTATCTCGCACCATTTTTTTCAAAAGGAATTTTTTTTCGGATACTAGGGGGCTCTGCCCCCTACGAGCTACGCTCGCCAACCCCTGTTCAGGCACACCAAAATCCAAAAAGCATGCTAATTTGATCGGCTTTAAAAATATTGAATTAAAATTAAAAAAAAAAAAGTAGCGATCTCTCTGTAAACGGGTTTCCATTCGTCTTCCTTGGATTGGGGATTTTTAAGGCCAAATCTGCTGCTGTTAAGAGATACAATGGCTGTTTTCGTATTTAATTAAAAAATTAGTTAAACATTTGAAAATAAGCTAATGTAAAATGAATCAAGTAAACAGTGTCATTGCCTCCCGGTATGTTTTAACAGCGCTATAAGATAGTTCTTTTAAATAATTCATTTTAAATGTATCGTTTCAAATCTGACGTAATTTACACCAAAGTTTTATTTCTCTTATTAATATTCACGTGAAAATACTTTTGTTGTTAGAAGAAAATATTATTTGCGCTGTGTTCGAATTCACGATAATAGTTGAAAAGATTATCTCAAAATATCTCGTGCAAATATATTTTTCAATTTAAATTGTTTTGCTATATTTTTTGCCATTTTAAATATGACGTAATTTCCTCAAATTACAAGTTTTAACGCATAATAATGATGATTTTTTTTTAATTTTAAGATTCAAGTGTAAAGATGGTTCGGCACAGATGTCATATACGCCCCATATTGGCGCAATTTTTTTCTGACGCCAATTTCATATACGCAACAGGTACTTAACTGGTGCTAAAGTGTCGTTATTTTATAATAAAACACTTATACTACAATATATATTAAAACACACATACACACATAAATAACGCCTGCATTCAACAGTTAAAGGTATATATAAATATTATACAGACATACAAACAATAATACAATAAAACCAACTGGAGTGAAAAATTAGCCAGAGCCAGGAATCGAACCCGGGACCACAGTATACAAGACTGCTGCTCTAACACTGAGCTACTCCTGCCGATGCCTGAGTCTGCAATTTCTCACTAATAAACCATGTTGGGGAAGTCATCAGCCATCTATACGATAGCCTTGGATGACCGGACATCTATTCATCGTTGTCCGGTCATTCAAGGCTATCGTATAGATGGCTGATGACTTCCCCAACATGGTTTATTAGTGAGAAATTGCAGACTCAGGCATCGGCCGGAGTAGCTCAGTGGTTAGAGCAGCAGTCTTGTATACTTTGGTCCCGGGTTCGATTCCTGGCTCTGGCTAATTTTTCACTCCAGTTGGTTTTATTGTATTATTGTTTGTATATCTGTATAATGTCGTTATTTTGCTTGATATGGTAACCCGGATGTTGTGGTTTATGCTATTGATGTTTTCACCAAACTGGCGTCGGAAAAAAATTGCGCCAATATTATGACATCTGTGCCTATGGTTCTTATGACGTAATTTTCCTGCTTTTAACATGTAATCATTTAATTCTAATTTTAAAGTTTTTTTTCCGTTTGTAATAGTCACGTATAAATACATTTTTAATTTGAAGTAAAAATTATTGTTTGCGCTGTTTATGCATTTGGCAACAGTTTAAATTAATAGCATTTTCTAAAATTTGTAAAAAATATCTCTCGAAATGCTGAAAATTTGAATTTAAAAATAAAATAAAACCACAAAAAATGAGTCAAATAAGTAAAATAAATGAAATCTGCACATCGGGAACTTATAACGTATAAAATGATCTAAAAATGATTAAATCCTCATGTATAGTTTTTGCTCCAATAAAACTTTTTTAATGGAACGATTTTGTCCAACTTTAGCATTAAATATCTCTTAAAATAATTCTTTGATTTGAAAACTGTCTGCATCAGCGTATTTATCAAGCATTTCTCTATAATACCACCGATGTTCATATTTTTGTATGCAACAGTTTTTTTAATATTAACGATGAAAGGCCATGCTTAAGCATTCAAATTGGATGCCGATCTACCCGGAATATCTACGCAGATTTTCATTGGTCCATTTCCAAATCAAAACTTTTTTTATATATAGAAGGACACTTTGAAAGCATGTGCTAGAGAAAGATACTACATTTTTTTTTTTTTTATTTTTTTTTTTTTCAAATAGTGGTGCAAATAGAATATATAAATAGTCGCCTGTGGCAGTCCTGTAACATGTATGATATAGAAGAAAGTTTTGGGACTGCCACATCCGACTAGTTTAACTTCGCTCATTTAAAAAGCCTGTTAATTCTAGAATTCATCATAATAGAATCTCGGAATTTTCGTGTCAAGAAAATCGAATGGTAACCAAGATTCGGGATCTCGAAAAATACAATCGTAGAGTTATCATAAAAGAATGTCAGAATTTTTGGGAAAAGAAACCGGCTCGGCCTGCAGGGGGAGGTAGATTTCGAAGTTAAGTACTAAATTCACCAACAAAACTTAAATCAAGATTAGAGATAAACCCAGTTTCTTCACTAAGAGTGAGCTAGCTAGACTTTTTGTGAAAATTATAATGTACACGAATACACACACACATGTATATGGAATAGGTTTAAAAAATGGCTATAAAAAATTCAGAGAACCTTAAAGTGTTAAAATATGTTAATATTTCCATAGTCGGCTTTTTATCATGTTTTAATACGTTTCTTCAAACTCACATGACGTTACATATTCACCTGCTGAGGTCACTTATATTTCCAATATGACGCAATATACATATTTTTTTAAATTCGTCAAACTATTTATTTTATTTTGTGTTTTCATGCTGAAATCTTGCTCTAGAAAACTTATGACGTAATATTCAATTTGTTTTCAATTTGTCAAACTATTTAATTTTACACGTGAAAATTTTTCAATAGAAAAGTAATTGTTGTGGTGAGAATTTTATTGTTTTTTTTTTAATTGTTGGCAACTGCTATAACGAAAAACTTTTATTTTTCCCTGCCATTGTTGTGTAAGAGCTGGTTTTATCAGAATCCTGTTAAGACGGTATTCAAAATTTTGAACCTTCCCCACTTCCACCCTCTTGGGCCGATTTCGTCCATTTCCAATCCCCGCCGAGATATTAGCCATCTCAAAGTTGTTGCGAGTTTGAGGACAATCCGTGCATAATTGCGACTTTTATCGTGCAGACAAAATTTAGTACATACATATATATATATATATATATATATATAAACTTTTTAGGTGGGTGTGGTTTTGGGTTCCTGGGGTCCTATAATGAAAAGTTATGAAGGAATTTTTCAAAAGTCGCACCATGGTAACGACTGCAATAGGTAGTATTTCTTACGAAATCTACCTAAAATCCGCAAAATTACAACCCTGCTTCTCTCCCTTTGATCTCGCATCCTAATGTTATTTACATTTCATCTCATGTTCTTTCTTTGCGCAGTGTATGCTCTCAATTAATTTTTTCCCTGTATTACAGTTTAGGAAATAAAGATTTCCTAGTACTGTGTGCTTTTTCAACGCAATTGAAACCTCGTTACCCCTACACTGTAAAAATATCTGTATTCCTACCGATGTAATGTTACATACTTACTGAACTTTCATCTGGAACTGTACAAAAAAAAAGCTGTAAATCTACAAAACTTGTTTTTGTTAAGCTACAGAAATATGTAGCTTTACAAATGAATCTGGTCAAATTACAGTGATCTTACTAAACTTTCATCTGTAACCCTGGTTGCAGTTACACGAAATGTTCTAGGCATCTCAGTTTCCTAAAAAATTCTTAGTAACCTTACAGAATTTTTGATTTTCGGTGCAAAAGTGTATCTGTTACATGGATTTTTGTTGTTGCCGTTACATAAAAAGTTCTAGGAATCCCAGTTTCCTAGAAAAACTTTTGTAACTTTACAGATTTTTTTATACAGTGTAGAAGTTCCTTCGTTTTCGATTCTGTTTTTTCGTTAACTTTTGTTGATACCAATTTGCTCCTGTTATATTCCTGGATGGTGAGTTAATAGCACCACGAGTTTCGTGGAATAAAATCGTTTCTGGATTCTGTTGTCATATCTACCCTATATATATAAAATCCTAATGAAACGAATTTATGAAATTGAAGTATGAAACGGAAGTATGAATCGACTGATTAAACAACTGATTATGTTTCACGGAGATTTCTCCTAAAATATGGAATACTTTGCGATGAAATTAACACCAAAAATCAATATTGATCCGCAGATTTCAAAACTGGTATTAGAATTTTTAAATTCGAATTAGTTTTCGAAATATAAATTTTTTTCTAATTTTATATACATTTTTCTAATGATGGCAACTCAAATTTTAATCAAACAGATAATTTTTATTCAGATTTTAGAAAAGGTTACTATTTTAAACTAATTTGGCGAGAAGTTTGGGCTCCCTTAAATGTATGCTAAGAAATGTATCATGTTACTTTTATTCATAATTCTATTTGTATTTCATTATCATTTTATTTAATACAAACTGAAACATTTAAAATAAATGGCTTTCACTTCTTTATTTTTTTAATCGAAATGAAAAGAAAAATATTAGGCACAGATATTATATACGCACCGGGGCACCTAATTGGCGCCAAAATGGCATTATTTTGGTTGACATGGTAACCCGACTATTGTTGTTTATTTAATAATAAATGTTTATTTACTTTATTTTCTTTTTTTTAATTACATAAATTGTTTTGTTCTATAGCTAATTATTTTTTTGGTTATTTTCCTTTAAAAATAAAAAATAATAGAAAATAATTAAAAAATACGGTACTACTTAGTTATTCCATCGACCCATTTCGTCAAATTATATAAATCGCCAAACCACTCGCCAAATTATACAAATTGGCATAATTTTTATTTTAAACTAGCTAAAGCACCCGGCGTTGCCTGGAATTGAAAAACCAATTTCAAAATTTAACATGCAACATAAAAAAAACAGTCGAAGTGTTGTAGACATGAATCAAATGAAAACCCAATAAAAAATATATAATTTACATAACAGACACAAAATAATACAGCTTTAAATTAACTTATTTCCATTCATTATTGGAGCAATAATGTTAAAATACGCCAATATTTCCATAATCGAGTTTTTATCATGCTTCAACACATTTTTTCACTCTGACGCTATATATTCACCACGTCCTTTATATATCCAATATGATGTAATATTCCATTTTTTTAATTCGTCAAATTAATTAAATAATTATAACTTTTCACATGGAAATCATAAAACAGAAAAATTATGACGTAACACTTTTGATTTTAATTCGTCAAGCTATTTATTTTATTTTCATTTTCACGTGGAAACCTTACAGTAGAAAAGTTATGATGTAATATTCCCTTTTTTTAAATACGTCAAACCATTTATTTCATTTTTTCACGTGGAAATCTTGCAATAGAAAATTAATTGTAGTGGTAAGAATTTTATTGTGGATTTTTAATTGTTGGCAACAGCTATAACGAAAAATGTTTAAAATTGATGTTAAATTTGTGGTTTTTAATTAATTAAAAATTAACTATAAGTTATTTCTATTCCGGATTACTTTAGTTGCCTCGGCCGTGTTTTAATACACATGTACGCAACATTTCACAATTCTCGCTTCCAAACTGTGGATTTGTATAGCATTACAGACAGACAAATTTTAATTTTTATATATTAGATAACGAAAGAACAAAGAAAGTAGTATAACATTAATAAATACACTAATAAAACGTCGAAATAAAAATCACTTGATGACGTAAACACGTGTAACTTGCTTAAAGTCAAGTGAATGTGACATTTACGATCAACCATTATTGGCATTTAATCTTATAGTTTGGTGATAGACTTTTGGTCGACGGGATAACTAAGTAGTACCAAAAATATATATGTAACTGGTATTCGAAAATGAGGATTTCGCCAAATTTTCGTAAAAAAAATCACGCCAAACCCGGTGCGTATATGGCATCTGGCCAAATATTAAATGATGTAACAAACGATGACATTTAATTTCAACTTCAAAGCAATGTTTTAATTTACCACTCGAAAAATAAAAAAAAATTCTAACTGGCGACTTGAGAAATAGCTATATGCGAGATTTGCACCCGGCTAGCGTAAAAGTGTTGGGGCGCCAACCATGTACCAAGAATTCATTGCGACCATGGAAACTTTTATGTAGTTTTATTCGAAAAAGAAATTTGATTTTTTAATCAAAAGGGAAAACTTTCGGCACTGATATCATATACGGGCGAATACTGATGCGATTTTTTCTTACGCCAATGTCATATACGCAACGGGTACTTAACTGGCGCCATAGTATCGTTATTTTGCTTGATTTAATAAGCCGGATGTTGTTGTTTATGCTGTTGATGTTTTCCCCAAATTAGCGTCGGAAAAAAATCGCACCAATATGGGGGCCGTATATGTTATCTGGGCCAAACTTTCATATGAAAAGCGAAGGGATCAGAGCGTATTTATTTATGGCAGTTACATGACTTGGACTATTATAGTATAGATGAAATGATGGCGATAGAATAATATTTGGCGACTTATCACCTGTACCTGGCTAACATTAGAGTACCAAAATAGCACCAGGAATATAAAAAGCGAAGTGGTTCGCCCGGACCTGTTGATGATAGTCACATGACTTAGGCTATTGTTATAGAAATTGTTTTAAAATACCGGGAGACAAAGACTCTGTGCACTTAATTCATTTTATTTTAGCTTCTTTTCAAACGTTTAACTGATCCTCTTTAATCAAACACGAAAACAACCATTGGATGTCTTAACAGCAACTGATTCGGCCTTAAATTTTTTAAATCAAAGGAAATTGAATGAAACCCGTTTATAGGGAGATCTGCACAGCTTTTTTCAGTATAATTCAATCTTCTATAATATTTTTAAAACCGATCAGATTAGCCTGTTTTTAGATTCTGCGGTGTCTGAACGGGGGTTGGCGAGCGTAGCTTGCAGGGGGCAGAGCCCCCTAGTTTTAATATATTTTTTCTCAATATGAAGGCTTTTTTTTATCATATAAATTTAGGCATTATTCAAAAGTAAAGATTCTGAAGGCCATGGTAAATAAAACAACACTCACAAAATCAATAAGCATCTCGGAATTATTCATCAGTCATTATATAAATTAATGTATATAGACTTCGGTCATTATTCGCAATGAAGGGGAAAATTTAGCAATGAAATTTAAATGTAGTATTATTTTCGGTATTCTTTTAAGAGGTACTTTAAACTGTGGTACTATAGAGATGGTGAAATGAACTAATTAAAAATTTTTCATCGAAAGCGAGATCTGTTCTTTGCATTTGACCATTTTTAATTGAATTTAGAAAATACAATTCTCTACAGAAATTTGAAGCTACTATGCTTAAAAGAAATTAGCTTGTATTTTTTTAACATATATTTGGACAATGTCTTGAAATGTTGATTCCATTTCTGTACCACTGAATCTTTTAATTTTTTCTTAATTACACTAAGAAATGCTTTCAATAAATTAAATTAAAGTACTCGTTACAAATGATTATTTTGAATAGTACATTGTTTAAAATCCAAAGTAGAGTTGGTTAAAAAATTAAATTATAACACGTTAAAAAAAAAAAAATCTCACAAAAGTACCTATTTAATATTAACGCAACCTTTTCGTTAATTTTATTTTACTCTTTTGTTATTTTTTTATTTTTTTACTATGATATTTCAGATTAAAATAATTTTCTAAATTATAAATAAACTGCACGTTCGAATGAAAAATTAACATTCATGCCGATGGGTTTCCTGTTTTATTATTATTATGATACCCTCTTTATCTCATATCAGTGTTTTACCACTTCTGAGTGAATATTTATATTAAATGCACGTAAGGATATTTCCTTTAACTCATTATCATTCTCAGTAAGTAACATTCTAATGTTCCTAACCTCCTCCTAATAGGAATTTCTTTCTGTAGGCAATTTATTTGATTTATATTTCGGCTGTTAATGAATTCCACCTTCAACATCACATACGTACTCTTTTTTAGTTCAGTGATAAGAAAATATAACAGAGGAAGAATACTTGAGACATGGACAGTGGTGCTGTCGTAAAAAAAATCCGAGGCTATACGCTATAAGCAGAAGGTATACACGAGACAGTATACGAGTATACGCTATAGCTACGGAGGGTATACTGTGTACGTATACCAATACGTACGTATATCCAATACGTATACGGCGTATGGGCTTCCCGTATTATTCCCTTACCGATTCACATTGACAAGAACTGCAATAAAAATATTTTTTAGTGCCTTTATAGTTCATGAAATCAATGGGGAAATGCTTGTAATAAATTAATTACACATGGTCAGAAAAGTAAGTTATGCGAAAACATATGATGTAATATTTCTTCAAGCAAAAAAAAAAAACTACAGTTTTATTGCTTCAAAATAATAATTTTATTTTAATAACCGCAAATCTTCTTTAAACACATATATGTTATATAAAAAATCCCTGCCGGCTAGGGCCTACAGACGGAGGTAGATTTCGAAGTTAAGTACTAAATTCACCAACAAAACTTAAATCAAGATTAGAGATAAACCCAGTTCCTTCACTAAGAATGAGCTCTAGGGAGCTAAACATTTTGTGAAAATTCTAATATACACGAATACACACACGCATGTATATGGAATAGTTTTAAAAATGGCTAAAGCAAATTCAGAGAACCTCAAAGTGTTAAAATATGTTAATATTTCCATAGTCGGGTTTTTATCATGTTTTAATACGTTTCTTCAAACTCACATTACGTTACATATTCACCTGCTGAGGTCCATTATATTTCTAATATGACGCAATATTTTGATTTTTTTTTTTAAATTCGTCAAATTATTTATTTCATTTTGAGTTTTCATGCAAAAATCTTGCTCTAGAAAACTTATGACGTAATATTCAATTTGTTTTCAATTCGTAAAATTGTTTACTTAATTTATTTTCATGTGAATATCTTGCAATAGAAAAGCAATTGTTGTGGTGAGAATTTTATTGCTTTTTTTAATTGTTGGCAACTGCTATAACGAAAAATATTTATTTTTTCCTGCCATTGTTGTGAAAGGGCTGGTTTTATCAGAATCATGTTAAGACGGTATTCAAAATTTTTAACCCTCCCCATTTCCATTCCCTTGGGCCGATTTTGCCCATTTTCAATCCCCGCCGAAATATTAGCAATCTCAAAGTTGTTGGCGAGTTTGAAGACGATCTGTGCATAATTGCGACTTTTATCGTGCGGACAAAATTTAGTACATACATACATACATATATATATATATATATAAACTTTTTAGGTGGGGGTGGTTTTGGGTTCCTGGGGTCATATAATGAAAAGTTATGAAGGAATTTTTCAAAAGTCGCACCATGGTAACGACTGCAATAGGTAGTATTTCTTACGAAATCTACCTAAAATTTTAGTTTGCATTATTCATTTAAAGTTTCCAGCACATTCATTAATTCCCTATTTCTTAATAATATCTATTATTTATTGCTATCTAATTTCCTTTAAATTTAAAACGCGTATATTAGTAATTATCTTATTCGAAATCTTAATCTAAAACTTTTAATCCCTTCATAAATTTTTGTCAGCTACTCAAGCTATAATATTCTGAGAAAAGTTAGTTTTTATTTTCGAATGTTTTTAAAAGGCATTTTGCTATTTTTATTTCGAATCTTAATTCCACGTATCTAGTTTTCCCGCGCCCTTTAGACTCTAAACTTTTCCCCACAAAATCACTATGTTACCAGGTATGGGATTCATTCTCCTAAGCCACTCCCTCTCTCGTGCCATTAGTTTAGCTGTCCGTTGCTCGAAGTGCGCCTTTCACCGATTGGTTAGTTTCTGGACTATGTCGATATCTGTCACTCTCCGCAAGTTCTAACAAAAACGAGATGCAGTGAATTCGGAGCCCAGATTTCTGTGTTGTCAAGTGATTCAAGCTATGTTACCCGGTGTCTAACAGTATTGTAGAATTTTTAATTTGCACTTTTTCACTTTTTAAGATCTTATAGTATGATGTAGCGATTCATGCCCCAGCCTGGGGGCTTTACGAATTTTCTCATAATGTGGGACTTGTTTCTACGTTTTCATGTTTTGATGAATAAACGCCTTAGAACGACAATTGGCTCTGTTTTTTTCTGGAGAAACCACCTAGTTTCTAAATCCATTGCTTTGCTACACTTACGCCCGATCTCAGCTATTACCAACCATTTCATGTAAGTTGACTGGATTTGTCGACTCAAAAATAACACAACCTTTCACCAGCCGCCAGTATTCCATGAAGTTAATGCATCCAACTACAACCATTCATTAATGCGACAAGAATTTTATACAACGTTTCATATATATGTAGGATTTAAATTTAAGCACGTGCATGATCAGTAAATTAATTGGCGCTCTGATATTTTTATTATCCATGGTTTCAAAGCACGAGTTATGAAAATACACGATCACGAGATCAATGTTTGGATATACTCAAAGATTGGGAAAGAGTCAGTCTATAAAATTATGTTGTTCATGAAGCATCGACTTTTGCAGTGCCAAGGGAGGCATTATTAGGCCTAAGTGGCTTATTCGAAGGAAAATAATTCATAGGTTTTGTGTCAGAAATGTAAGGTATTTAAATAAGCTATCGACTAAGTGAAGTAAATTTATCTGTATAGAATTGTATTAAAGTTTATGTGTTATTATTCCAACATCTAGTTAGTCAAGTCGTTAATAAATTAGCATTTTACAAACAAAAACTTCTACAAATTTGGGGCCTCGGTGCAGGGATTTTAAGCAACTAATAGTGAAATAAATAATCGGGATTTTATGCAAAGCAACAAAATAAGTAGTCAAATATGAATCAGAACGAAATTGATGTAAATTACTAATGCCAAAAGTTGGACTGTGAATTAGCAATACAAGCGTAAAAACTGTGATCGTACTTCTCAAGTACAATATTGAAAAACAGATATGGGAACCCTAAACAAGGCTAAAAGAATTGATATAATAAATCTTTGCGAGGAATGCGGAATCGAAATACCAGAAAAACCGACGATCGCTATACTAATAAAACTAATTAAAAGCTGGGAGGACTTCGACGAAGATTTTATAAAGGACCGCTTAGAAGTAATTATGACAGCTAGAAAAGAAAAAGCTGAGATTGGAGAGAAAGTTAGAAAAGAAAAAGCTGAGATTGAAGAGAAGGTTAGAAAAGAAAAAGCTGAGCTTGAAGAAAAGAAACTACAGGCACAAGCAGAGATTGAAGAAAAGAAACTGAAGATGGAAATGGAGGAGAGAAGATGGAGAATAGAATTGGAAGAAAAAGATCGCGAAAGAGAGCTTGAAATTAAGAAAATTCAACTACAGGAAAATTCAAGACAACACGTCGATATGAGCCCAAGAAGAAATACGGGTAAGCAATATGAATTGCTCAGATTATTAACAAAATATGATAGTACGAATGATATTAGTTTATATTTGGCTATGTACGAAAGACAAATGTCGCAGACGGGCATTGATAAAAAAGAGTGGTTCAACTATTTAATTAACCTAATGCCATTAGATGTGATTAACATAATAACCAGGGAGAGTGTACCCGAAATGCATGATTATGATTACATAAAAAGTATTCTTTTAAAACGATACAAACTATCTCCAGAAGAGTTTAGGCTAAATTTTTTCCCACTTAAAAAGGAGCAATCGGCAAATTGGCGCGATTTCGCTTATGAGATTAAAGTGTATTTCAAACAGTGGATTGGCGGTCTTGAAATAGATAGTTTCGAGGAATTATCGGAATTAATTGTAGTTAATCAAATTAGGCATAATTTATCTGCAGAAACAAAGACACATTTTGCAGAGGAGTTGTTAGTAATAAAAAAGATTGACGAAAATAATTAGAACAAATTAGACATTTATGAAACGGCGCAAAGGGTTTGCAATAAACAATTTATAAGGAATACAAGTGGGAGTTTTGAGGATAAGCGATCGAGAGTGGCTGACTACGCCAATTCGAAAAGGCGCCAAGTTGATAATAAGCACAATGTGAACCATGGAAGAAACGAGGCGCATATAATATGTTATAGTTGCGGAAAATCTGGTCACGTGAGTGATAAATGTACCATGAGGAGTAAAATACAACAAGAATATTCAAGAAGCTGACTGTGATTTAATAATTGGTAGAAAAGCAATCGAAGGCCTGGCGTTAAAAGTAGAGGAAGATATTGTTAGAATAATAAACAACAATACAGTACGAGTAGGTTACATTAAAATTAATAAAGTCCCTTTCAAAACAGATGAAGTAGCCACATTAAGTATAAGCAACAATAATCGAAGTTGGAAAGATATGGATAATATCGACTGCCAAAATGGCGGAATGGATTTGACTCATACTACAAATTTAGCTAACAGAGAAAAAGTAGGAGAATTAATAAAATCCTGCAAACCGAACAAAACAAAAGATACTGGATTAAACACGAAAATACTACTGGCAGATAAAAAATCTATCTGCGAACGTCCAAAGAGATTCTCTCTAGTTGAGCAGAAAATCATCAATAAACAAGTACGACAGTATCTATATTATAAAGGACAAACATACCTGTGCGTAACGCATACGTCATTTTGCGAATGGCAACACTTTGAAATTTGAAATAAAATTTTGGCTTTACAATTTTCTCTACTGAAAATTTTTAAACTTCTAAACATCGCACATTTTAAATTTTTACACCGTCGTATAAGGAAAAAAATGCTCTTTTAAATGCAATTTGTTTGAAAGCTGTATCTAAATTTATTTTTGAGATATTAATTTTTTTGTATTTTTAATACCATTTTTTTATCGTGGCAAAAAAAGTAGCCCATTTCTATTGAAAGTTATTGAAAGTAAACGGAAAGTAGTCGAAAGTAGGAGAAACTGTATCTTTTCGTTGCCATTGTCTCATAAAACTTGAAAAAAAAAGTTGAAATTAAAATATGGGCTGTGTCAAGAATATTGTCTGTTATTCCGTGATAATGACGTCATATGCATACTTTTCTATAGACGAGGTTTAAGACTGTATTATAAAGTAGATTGCTTTTGCTGATGCAATTGACGTCATTTTATAAAAAAGCGTGCAATTTAATTCTTAAACCTGAACTATGTTTTGTAGAAGTGCGTCATTTTCACAGCCCAGCTGCTTTGAAATTCTTCACAGATGAAAATCCTTCACTTTTGAAAATAATGTAATCGAAATCGCACACTGATAAACCGCAATTTTTACAAAAATTTAGAGTGTCTTTATAAATGAGAGGTGACATGCAAATTATAGCGATTTATATTACAAAAATTGATGATTCTTGCCTGGATGGATTTGCTTCGCCGAGTTAAACACGAAAACAAATCATTCGTGGTTTAAAATAATATCATGTTCCTGTAGTTTTTGTCCAAAATTCTCTCGAATAATAAAATTCCAATGCTATTCTTTAGGACATTCTACTATAATTTTATTAAAATAACATAATTTGCTTAATTTAATTTTTCCTAATTTTATATAATCTATATATTTAAAACACAGGTGTGTTTTTTAGTCATCTGCCCTGATCTTTCTGCTGAACCAATTTTACTAATACAATTTTTTTAAAAACTGAAAGCTCTTTAATTGTGGATGTGATCGCACTATCTGTTTTTTTTTAAATATCCCCACTTTTATATTTTAATTTTAAAAGCATTTTATGAAATTTCTTCAAAATGGTGAAAATTAGATAGATTTCATTATTGCAGACAAGAGAGAAATAATGAAGTATTTTTATCTTTATTCATGCTATTTTCTGATAAAATTCAAAATTGTTGATAAAAATTGTTGTATAGGGTTTAGTGTCGCAAAATCCCATTAGGAGCAGAATATTATATTAGGGGCATAATAACGGAAAATGACATACTGCTTTTGAAAACACGCATTTTTGCCTCATAAATTTTCTATATTGTTTTTCCTTCTGCATGTGTACTAATAATAAGTTTCAGACACTAGTTGAAATGCTTATTGAAGTGAAAATGAAGTCATATTTAAAAGAAAACGATCATTTTCTTAGATAAAACTAAACAGTTTAACACAAATGCGTCTAAAAAACATAAATTACGGAAATTTTTACTCTCCGGAATTGAGATTAGAATCTCAAGTAAAGAGTGCGTCTATTCACATAAAAGATGTTGCTGACAATCGTGACTTCAAGTTTTGATTTAAAATGATTTTTAAATGATCAAACAAAATACAAATTTTTTAAAAATGATGAATATGGATATGAGAAGTGCGTATGAAAACTTTGAGAACGTGAAAATTGCAGTTTTTCATTCCGCAATACCAAGCATAAGAGCCTCAATTTATAACCGCATCTAAATAACTAATCTTTATTATATTTTACTGATTAAGTATCTATATTATAAAGAAATAACGTATCTGTGCGAAACGCTGACATCATTCTGTGAATGGCAACACTTCACGATCAAATTTCGGTCTTGAAATTTTCGCTACTGCAATTTTTTAATCTTCTGACAATCGTACATTTTCAATTTTCGTCGCATAGGGAAAAAAATTTACGTTCAAATGCAATTTGTTTAAAAACTGTATCTTAATTGACTGATGTATTATATTTTCTAAAATAATTTTTAAGCATGATTTTTTTAAGTTTATCTTATCACGTGCCGGTTTCAATACATAATAATAATAAACATTTTGCACATAAAGCAGCAAACATTTTTCAGCATTTGTTTCTGACAATTTTTGCATAACGAAATTAATACTTCCTTTATAAACAAATAAAGGAATAATATTAACAAAACTACCAATCTAAATTATTTGTGAAAGACAAATTAACGAAATTAATACTTCTTTTATAAACAAATAAAAGAATAATAATGAAAAAACACAAATCTAACATATTTGTAATCGTACAATTTAAATTTTTAAATCACCAAATAGGATTTTTTTTAATGGAATTTGTTTGGAAAGCTCATCTCAGTTTACTTATTGTCTATTGTTTTAAAAACAATTTTAAAGCATAAAATATTTTTAAATTTATCTATATCGCGCGGAGCTCGATTACGAAAGATTAATCCGTTTGCCCTTAAAACAAAATAAAGACTTAATCATTTTCTTACGGCTAATATCCATTAAAAAGAAACTTCCCTATGAATAAATAAATAAAATAATATAAATAAAACACAAATTTAACAGACATATATAAGCTTTGAAATTATTAGAATATAAAAGGATGCCATAAGTAGCAAAATCTTGGTCAAATAACTCTTAGCATGCGGCTAATAAGAAAATATCGCTTTTGATAAATTTCAAAAATTTATTTGATTGTATAATTTGTATTTTCCATATGAAAAATGCTTTTTAAATGTAAGTGGGTAGTTTAAAAATTTTATTGCATATAAAAAAAATATTAGTTTTCAATTAAAAAAAAGGTTTTCACCTATATTCTTTAACCCGGGAAGCCCGGGTACGATCCCCTAGTTTAGATAATGACATTATCAGATGGAGTGCCTCATATTTTTCGGCACCTGTGATTCCGAGTAAGGAAAAAGAAACCGATAAGAAATTCGTCATTACTGGACAGAAGAGATCCGAAAGTAAAGACACTGAGAAGAAAATAGAAAATAATGCCTCTTCAATGACTATTTGTGCAGATACTAATAATTTTAAACACAAAAGGAATAGAAAAAGACCTAAAAGAAAAACGGTTAGAAAGAAAAAGTCCAAAAACAATGCTGATCAGAAAATAAAAGATAATCCTATTGAAAATAATACAAAAAATGTTAAAGAAAGGAAAAATAATAACGCAAAAAGATCTACAGGCGAAATTTTAGTTCAACCTGAAGAATATGTGACGAATTCAAGTGGTATAAGTATGTACCAAAATTACAAAGAATTATCAATAGCACAGTAACACGAGGCACCAAGTATAGTCCATTCGAATTAATGACAGGAGTTAAGATGAAAGATAGTGACATGCAAAACATTAAGAAGATTTTGGAAGAAGAATTTACCGAATGTATTATGGAAGAACGCGAAGCCATGAGAGAAGAAGCAAAGAAAAATATACTCAAAATACAAGAAGAAAACAAGGTGCAGTTTGATAAGAAAAGAAAACAGCCACGAAAATATAAAATAGGAGATATCGTCGCCATAAAGAGAACGCAATTTGGCAATGCTATCAAACTTAAAGAAAAATACTTAGGGCCATATGAAATAACGGCCGCCAATAATCATGATCGGTATCAAGTAGAGAAGGTAGGAGATCATGAAGGTCCAGGAAAGACATCAACCGGAGCCGAATACATGAAACCATGATCTACGGGTTAAACACCTGGATAAGTCAAATATATTAAGTATATGTGTATGCGTATTGAACAAGTAGTCAAAATTTTATGCGACAGAAAAATATATAAAAGTTTCCAAAGTTTAGCTGTTTAAGAATGAAAAAATAATAAGCCAAGATGCTGATGTCGAGGCGCCATCATGTCAGGATGACCGATTTGTAGGATTTAAATTTAAGCATCGTTTATTTTCTTTATGACGTGCATGATCAGTAAATTAACTAACGCTCTGATATTTTTATTATCCACAGTTTCAAAGAATGAGTTATGAAAATTCACGATCACGAGATCATGTTTGGATATATTCAAAGATTGGAAAAGAGTCGGTCTATAAAATTATGTTGTTCATCAAGCATCGACTTTTGCAGTGCCAAGGGAAGCATTATTAGGACTAAGTGGCTTATTCGAAGAAAAATAATTCATAAGTTTTGTACCAGAAATGTAACGTATTTAAATAAGTTATCGACTAAGCGAAGTAAATTTATCTGCATAGAATTGTATTAAAGTTTATGTGTTATTATTCCAACATCTATTTAGTCAAGTCGTTAATAAATTAGCATTTTACAAACAAAAACTTCTACATGTATATATATATATATATATATATATATATATATAATAAAGATGAAATCACAAATACATGAACAAGATATGAACATAGGAAACCAGTATGTAAAATAAGAAACTATGAATAACCCACAGAATCATCAGAGGAGCTTGTAAGAAAGATACACCTCACACAAGATATTAAAAATTATATATATATATATATATATATATATATATATATATATATATATATCACAAAATTACAAATATTTGAAGTGAGGGGCGAGAATAATTTTGAATGACATTGAAATCATGTCACAAAAGTAAACATGCGGACAGATACGACGAAGGGGAAGATGGTAATTTTTACTTTCTTCTATGTTTACAAGAAGAAAGTATTGGATTCGTGAAAATTTTCGACCTTCGGTTTTCGACGGATTTACACGTTTTATGGGTCATAGAATCCGAAAAACATGTTTTTGAAAAATGTCTGTCTGTGAGTCTGTGACTCTGTCTGTCTGTCTGTCTGTCCGTCTGTCTGTCTGTATGTATGTGACACAAATTTTGAGGGCGCTCTATCTCAAGAACTAATGCACGGAATTTAACAAAAATTTATATATACTTAGTCCCTGATATAAATTTATGCTGATTAGTTTTTGGTGTAAATCGCTCAACAGGTGGCGCCGCTATGCAGTATTTTTCACGATTTTCACAATAGCTCAATCTCCAGAACTAATGCACGGATTTTCATCAAACTTCAGATTCAGTTAGTCCTTGACATGAGCTGACGTTTTGTATATTTTGGTGTAAATCGCTCAACAGCTGGTGCTGCTATGCTGCCTTTTTTGGCGATTTCCTCAATAGCTCTTTCTCAAGAACTAACTGCTTGTATTTTCAACTAACTTCAGATTCAGGCATACCTGGATGTGAATTAGCGCTGTTTATTTTTGGTGTAAATCGCTCAACAGATGGCGCTGCAATGCAGAATTTTTCATGATTTCCACAATAGCTCAATCTCCAGAACTAATGCACGGATTTTCATCAAACTTCAGATTCAGTGAGTCCTTGACATGAATTGGCGGTTTATACATTTTGGTGTAAATCGCTCAACAGGTGGCGCTGTTATGCTGCTTTTTTGCGATTTCCGCAATAGCTCTATCTCAAAACCTAATGCTTGGATTTTCAACAAACTTCAGATTCAGGTATACCTTGATATGAATTAGTGCTCTTTATGTTTCAGTGCAAATCGCTCAACAGGTGGCACTACAATGCTGCATTTTTCAGAATTTACACTATAGCTCCATCTCAGTAACTAATCCATGAATTTTCATCAAACTTCAGATTCAGGTATACCTTGATATCAATTAGTGTTGTTTATATTTTTGTGTAAATCGCTCAACAGGTGGCGCTGCCATGCTAAATTTTTCAGAATTTCCGCAATAGCTCTATCTTGAAAATTAATGCACGAATATTCATCAAACTTCAAATTCAGATATACTTTGATATGAATTGGTGTTAAACTGATATAATTTCTTGTACTATTTAAATGACGTGATTTATATAGAAGAAAGTTTTGTGATGGCCACAACACACTAGTTTTAATTTGTTTTTCTAAAATTAAAAATTAATAATTTCTATGATAGCCACAGGGTTTTATCATTACATTTTTAGCACTTTCCACCATAGTTGAAAAGTGTTCATAAATTCGGTTTGTCTGTTTGCCTGCCTGCTGTGTGCTCTAACTAGCGTAAATATAGTCAGATTGCTATGATTGATATATGTGACTGGGGTTTACTATGGCATTATCGGTATTGATAATGAAGTAACTAGCATTTACGGCTCATTTACAGGTACACTCAAAAGAATTCTGTTACATTACGGCCTATAGGTAAAAATCATTAGCGGTGTATTTTAATGATATTACACTGTTTTTTAAACATATTGAAATTTATATATATATCGTCGCCTCAAAGCAACAGTAAGGACATCTAGTAATAATCGGAAATGAGATGTCTGACTTACTGCTATAAAAAACTGTGTCTGAATCTAGTGGAATAGTAGGGAAATTTTATAAAATACATCTGAGGAATAGTATTAAACATAACTTTGTGTTTCAGAAGTTGTCCCACTGGATGTAAGCACAGTTTTTCACAGCAGTAAGTCAGACATCTCATTTTTTTATTATTACTAGATGTCCTTCTGTTTGCTCTGAGGCGACGAATCATTGAGGTGTACTACAAGGCATTTACTGTAGGATCTGGTGTGAATATTATTCATCGTTCTTTTACAGGGACACACAAAAGTATTTGGCTACAGTACTGCCTATCAAGAATTATTGTTGGAAGTGCATTTTCAGTTGCCAATAGTGGTAGATATTTCACTTTAAAAAATCCGCTATATTGCAACACTGCGTTCTCAATTAATTTGTTCACTGCATTACAGTTTAGAAAATAAAGCTTCCCTAGTACTGTGTGCTTTTTCAACGTAATTGAAACTTCATTTCAAACGTAACCCCTAGCAGTTCTCCCGTTTTAGATTCTGTTTTTTCGTTGATTTTTGTTGGTACCAATTTGCTCCTGTTATAGTGCTCCTGCCCACGAGTTTCGTGGAATAAAATCGTTTTTGGTTGTGTTGTCATATTTTGGTATATTTTTCCTCAATATGAAAGACTATTTTTATCATATAAATTAGGCATTATACAAAAGTAAAGATTCTGAAGGCCATGGTAAAAAAAAAAACAGCACTCATAAAATCAATAAACATCTCGGAATTATTCATCAACCATTGTATAAATTAATGTATGTATACAAACTTCGGTTTTCGGTCATTATTCGCAATGAAGGAAATGATTTAGCAATAAAATTTAAATGTAGTATTATTATCGGTATTCTTTTAAGAGCTACTTTAAACTGTGGTACGATAAGTTCTCGAACACAGTAATTTCACAGGCACAAGTTAATCTGCTGCGTTTCGTTTACAAATTCTTAATTAAGCCTAATAGTATTTGCTTTTTGTTTGAGATGAGTAGGATACAGACAGGAATATGTAATAGTTCTTCTACAATACAACAAAAGTACAACAATGATTCATTTGCTTGATTGTTTTTCTTTCCCTAGGTCTTGTAAATTATTCAACTAGGAACACACACTGTAAAAAAAAATGGTAACTTTCCATGTAAAATCCAGGAACGTTTCGCCTTTTATCAGGTTTTCAGAATAATTTAGCTCTTTCCTGTGAAATTCTGGTTTTCTTATCTGAAACGTTCCTGAACAAAAGTTGGAAACAGCAAAACGCTGCGGCCGCCATTTATTATTTTTTTTCCCTATAATCCGTTGCTCGCGCGCGAGTGTCGAAAACGAATTCCTTAAATGAATGTAAAAAAATCAATATGGAATGCAAATAAATGAATAGACGACATAGTCCTTTACGTCTCTATTGGCAAGATAATTCAGATGAAAATACAATACCTCTGTGACATCACTAAGAGATTATCTCTCGTACTTGTCTGTAAAATCTTTAACGAGCAGACTGTGTAAAAAAAAATACACCTATTATTTGGATCTGCATTAACCAGGGGACAATCAAATATGATTCTCACCTATTTTGATTAATTTAAAGTATGCTTTAGAGTTCTTATCTCTAATTATTCTTGTGAAAGGATTTCTTCAAATGGGCCTTAGATTTTCAGAAATTAGATGCCGAGTTTTAGCATACGTTTCAAATACCCATTAGTTTGCAGCTCTCAACGTGTCTTTCGTGGTGTGGACGCAGAAAGCTTGCACGCCACCCGTACGGCCCGGGTTCGATGCTACCTCTTGACTTTTTTTTTTCTTTTTTAATTAATTTTATATTTTAACACTTTATTACAATTTGATTTAAATTTGACATATATTTGACACTTTGAATTGCTGCAAATTTGAATTTTTTTTTTTTTTTTTTTTCGGAAAAAATATACAATTACGTTTAGGTTTTTTTTTTCATGAAAATTTTTATGTATTTTATCTAACTTGTAAACTAACATAATCACTGACGAAAATCCAAAATATTTTATGTCTAGATTTTTTTTCTAATTATTATTTACATTTATATATTTTTATATTTTAAGCAAAGTTCAGAAACAATATATCACATATATATTTACTTTATTGAATTTTAACTGAAAATTTATTTTTTCGTGTAAATTATAAATAATAATTTTGATGTCAATTTCAAAATATTTTTTGATTCTAACAAATAATGATAATAAAGCGAAAATTGTCAACTGGAAATGTAAAAATCGTCTGCGGATCCCGCATGCTGTGAAATGTCAGTAATGTCATAATGAAGGGAACGAACATCCAGAGTGAATTATGTCAGCCAGGTATCGGTCCGGATAGCCTAACAGGTAAGGCATTGGCACGGCACGCCAACTATCCAGGTTCGATCCCTGGTCTGGACATTTTTCGCTCTTGTGCTACTCCAGCCTTGAATATGTCAGTAATGTTTTGCTGTCAACAGAAATATTCCTGGTATTTCGCAGGAAACTTACTGGCATTTCTGTAGAAAGTTTTTAACATATACAGTAAAGTACCAGTCATTTTCAAGAAATGTTTCTTGGAAATAATGGGCAACTCAGCTGCCCATTTTTTCCCAGGAACGTTGCGGAATTTTTTTTACAGTGCACGCTCAGAAACGTTGTTTACTGTTTACGTCTTTAAACAATCATTCAAAATTACCAACAATGCCAAAATTATTTTCTTAATTTTGGTATTGTTGCATAAATCCAATATATTAATTGTTACAGTCGAAGATGAAAATTTCCGCATTTTTAAACAATGTAAATTGTCAATTATCTTAAACAATGAAACAAAATAGAGACTATTACTTAATTTCAAAGAACGTTTCATACTTCACTGTATTTAAAAAGATTTTGTAAACATATTTCATGCGAAAAAAAAAACGATCTCTTGATTTAAATACGCACAAATATACAATTTTATTATTTTGTCAATAGCTTTCAGTTCTTATATAAAAAAATGAAGAAAAGTTTGATATCTGTATTAGAACTAAAAAAACTCCGTAAAGATGAAGCGATATCTAAAGGTGACTTCCACAATGAAATCGTTGCGATTTTTACAAAAAGTTTGAATTTTCAGTTTAATGAAGTGATAGGCCAAGGATCATTATCGACAGTCCTAAGAGTATGGAATGAAAATGCCGAAAACGGATTTGCAATGAAAATTGTGTTAAAAGAAGATATTGGTGCAGAAGAAAGAATGTGGGGGCAGTTACACCACAAAAATATACTACCTCTGTTGGATATGGAAGACTTTCCCATATTTGATTTGACATGGTTTTTATCTCCTGTGGTCGAACTGACATTAGAGGATGTAATAAAGCAAAAAATGTTCCACAAAGATTGTATGGCTTTTGAACATGCAGTTTCGTGGCTAAAAGAAATAACGTCATTCTTTAACTACATGCATAATAAAGATCTGAGTTATGTGAATCTCAAATTGAGCAACGTGATGATCTGTAAAGATGACAGTGTAAAGCTGTTTGGATTTCATCGTTTGAGCAAAATCGGCGAATTCACAACTGGGTAAGCATATTTATATCTTCTTTTCCAATTCCAAGCTGATTGTTTGTACTTAATGATCGTAAAATCCTTAATTTTAAATCTGGGTGTACTTAACTTACGAGGCTTCTTGAATTATTCAATAAATCATTTGCTTTACAGATATGCACTCTCAAACTCGGCAAAATTATGTTATCCAATCGCCAGTCGCCTCATGGCGACTAAACAAAACATCGTGACGACTCAATAAAATGAACAGTTACTTTTTTTTTCAAAAAAAAAAAAAACTTAAAATGTTTCAACTTTTAAACAGTTTGACCCAAATAAATGCGCAGGACCCCGCATTTTAAGAAGCGTTTTAACAGAAGCTCTATTAACTGTTGCGATTTATATAAGAAATTTTAATGTATTAAAATTAATTTAATTCAACAAAAATATGATTGGGATAAAGTGGCTACTAAACTAACGAGTTGGAACCCGCCGAAATTCGACGAATTAAAATGTTGGAATGGAACTGTTAGATCGAATTTATAATAAACCTACAAAAATAATTACAATGAAAAATTCCTCTTGCATTTGTTGTCTAACTCTTAAAACAAATAATGTTTTTAACATAAAATTACCAAGACATTATTTTCACAAATTTCAACTGCTTAAATTATTGAAAAATTAAGCTGTATTAGAATACGTAATCAAGATGAGTAATTATGCTGAAGTTATCGATTGAGGCTCTTACGTTTGTTTTTACGGAATAAAAAATCAGTAAAAAGAATTTCGATTTGTCACATCATAAAATTTGCCCCCATAAAATCTAAACTGTGCGTTATTTTCAAATTCTCAAAATTTGCATACGCACCTATCAAATTCACAATTTAAAAGTATTTTAACGCGCAATACATTATTGATGAATGTATTTCCAAACTTAAAGTCACATTTGTCCATTACAACTTTTCATCTGAACATTCGCACAAAATTTAAGTTCTAATCTCAGTACCCGCGAAAATTTACCATTCAGAAATTTGCCTTTAGTTGCCATAGTATTGGTCATTTAGTATTGGTCAAATATTTAGTTTTATCAAAGAAAATGATCATTTTGTTTTAAATATGACATCATTTTTACTCACTCAATTATTTTGCCTAGCGTCTCAAACTCAGTATCAGCGTAATTTACAAATATTGAAATATCTTCTTCAATCTTTTGAGTAATGAAAAAGGAATGCGTGTTTTTTTTTTTTTTTTTTTTTTGTTTTTTTTTTTTTTTTTGTTTTTTTTTTTTTTTTTAATGGCTGACGTCATTTTCTGTTCAAAAATTAGAAAAACGTTACTTTTACTTGTAATGTGAAAATGGCATCAATAAGGATACAGTCAATAAAAATAAATAAACCATGACTATTTTCCCTTTACTTTTAATAGAAATGGAGTACTTCAGTTGCCACAATTACAAAATTGATACTAAAAACTATGAAAAAAAATTAATATCTCAAAAATAAATTGAGATAGAGCTTTCAAACAAATTGCATTTAAAAGTACATTTTTTCTCTATACGACGGTGTAAAAATTGAAATTATGCGATGTTTAGAAGTTTAAAAATTTGCAGTAGCGAAAATTGCAAAACTGTAATTTCATTTCAAATTTCGAAGTGTTGCCATTCGCAGAATGACGTATGCGTTACGCACAGATATGTTTGTTCTTTATAATATAGATAGATAGTGTCTACCAGCCACTGACTACTAACTAAAAACTTCAATCTTCAGGTCTATCTTTGGACAATTGTGTTTAAAATTCTTTAAATTGATCGAAGACTGAAAACATTAAAATATTTATATAAATGGAATGCATAATCGTCGATGTTTAGCTTCGTCGCTTTGGATAAGGATAGTCCAAGGCCTGTCCTGGTGCACCTGAGACTCAGAATTTTAAATTTATGATAATTAGCTTAGTTATTAATTAAAAACTCATCGAAAACGGATTCTTTTCTCTGGAAATCAGAAGCACGCCCTCGCATGCTCAGTTCGATGGAATCTTTTTTCTTTTTTCTTTTTTTTTTTTTTTTTTTTTTCTGAAAATAAAACACCTGCTTTCATTTGAAGTGGCAGACGATGGAATTTTGTAATTTTCACTAATTTGAGAAAATTAAGAAAACTATTTGAGGTATCAATTTGAATCTATGCATACATACGTAGAAACTTTTTCTGCATCCGAATGCCTAATTCAAGTAAAAAGTGATCAGTAATTTTTCTTATTTTTGCAAGAAAACTAACGAGACAATTGAAAAATGATCTAGACAGGGATCGGCAATCATTAAAAACTGAACTAAAAACAGATTTTCTTTCGGTCGATCCCTCCATTTACTTTCCGAAAAGGAAAAGAAATAATTGCGAGCCAATAAGGGAAAATTAAAATAATTAGGACATAGGTTTGAAAATCGTTAAACATATGTAGGTAAAACTTAAAGGTGAGAACCGGAGAGGAAGGGTGAATCATAATGCTGGATGTTCAGATACAGAGTAATTTAAAATTTGAAAGATTGATCAAACGCTTGACTATTTTGGCCCCTCATTATCTAAGTCCTTTATAGCGCCTCTTCTTGGAAATTTGACCAAAGAGTTGAATTTAGGAGGGGGAGGGGGACGCGAACAATTTTTTTAATTTGTAGAGTTTATATAATAAATATCATTATGTTAGATCTGATTTTTTCCGCGGAACCCTCTGATACATATTTTTTGTAACATAAAAATTTCAAAAGGGGGGGGGAGGGGAGGGTGATGAATCCCGGGGCTGTTAATTGGCGTCAGGGGAGGGCACTTTTCAAACTTTTTCATGTACCCCCTCATGTGACATGTGATAGGACAGCCCTTTGACTACTCTTTCATATTATGCACCTCCCGTCCACCCTTACCCCAATTTTTCCTATGGGCACTTTTCTTTACCGGCCCGCCTCATGTGGCATGTTATAGGACAGCCCTTTGACCATTCTTTCATGTTATGCACCTCCCCCTCAATTTTTCCCCTTTTCTAACTGTTACCGACCCCCTCATGTGATATATCATCGGACAGCCTTTTGACCGCGCTTTCATATTAGGCACCTTCTGCCTCCTACCCCCAATTCGCCCCCCCCCAGGTGTTTTTGCTCTTATTTGAGTCTCCACCCCCTCGACTAATATATCTACGGATAGGTTGAAATACGGGGTTTCGTTCGGATACAGGTTTGCTTAGAAAATAGTGTACCCCTGGTGGTGGAAAGTGGAACTAACAGATTTTGCCGATCGCGTGCAGCACGCTCGCTATAAGGTGCCGCAGGCAGCAGGGACCTCTGTCGGATGTTCGTATAGAACATATTGCGCCGGTTACATTTAGATTATAGTTAAGTTACGGTTAAGTTACAATAAGATTACTGTTAGGTTGCAGTAAAGTTACAGTTAGGTTGCGGTTAGGTTACAGTAAAGTTGCTGTTAGGTTAGGTTACGCTTGGGTTACACTTAGGTTATGGTTAGGATACAGCTAGGTAACGGCTAGGGTTAAGTTACAGTAAGGTTAGAGTTAGGTTATGTTTAGGTTAAAGTTAAGTTACGGTGACGTTACAGTTAGGTTACGGTTAGGTTGTACCCCTGGTGGTGAAAGGTGGAACTAAAGGCTTTTGCAGCATATGCGCAGCACGCCTACTATAACTACGACTCTGCCGGAAGCAGAGGGGCACGTGTAGGAGTTTCGTTCGGAAGGTGGTTTGTTTAGATTAGAGTACGCCCTCTAGCGGTGGAAGATGGAACTAAAAAAATTAGCAGCAAGTGCGCAGTATGCCAGCTATACGATGCCACAGACAGCGGGGACATGTGCTAGAACAAATTGCGCCCCCTGGCGTTGGAAGGTAAAACTAAAGTATTTTGCAGGACAGTATGCCTGCATTGCAGTGCCGGAGGCAGCGGGAAACCAAGCGGGAGGTACGTACGGTTCGAAGTTCGTTTTTTCAAAAATTTACATATGAATTTGAGGCCCCGATCAAACAAATTTATGGTTCCAATTAAGGTATCACGGGAGCATATTCCAATATTACAAACACTGTATCTTCATTAGAAGTACCGAAAATCTACTTCAATTATATAACAGTTTATTTTCCAGATATTTTTCTTTTTAATTTGACTTTATTTATGTTGCATTACTATCCAAGAATTTTATTATTCTGATATGCAATGTTTTTAATAGGAGAAAATTTAAGATGTGTAACCTAACTAATATATTCTTAATATTAGCAGGTATATCATAATCTTTGTGTGACACAAGGTTCTTATATTTTAATTTCTGTATTCTAAAAAAAGTAACTAATTCGGCTGCCGCTGTTACCGTAATTTAATTTATTGCGACTTTTAGGTTTCTCGGTTCATTAAAAAAAAAAAAAAAAAAAAAAAAAAAAGAAAGAAAAAAAAAAAAGAACTATTGCATATACAAACATGAAAACGGTTAGCTTTAAAGAGAAATGCGTGTTAAACACATTGACGAAGATAGTTTTTAAGCCTAAGAATTATTTTAAGCGCTGTTTAATATTGAAATCGGTTAAAATAGTTCCGTTAAAAAGGGTTTATGGAATCAAAAATATGCTTGGCAGTTTAACCATCTTTTGTAGACACATTCTTGGATAGATTGTGGTGTGCAATGTGCAAACATTTTTTTGATTTGTCTACTTCTGTAAGATTTTTTCCAATTTTTTATTCAAAATTTCATTATCTGAATAGAGTTTAAATTCATGGTTGGAAATAGCCTTTTAAACCTAATGTTTCCAGATTTTAAAAAGCCTAAATAATAATATTTACAAACATTTTTCAAATGAAAAACATATTTAAACGTGAATTCAAAAAAAAAAAAAAAAAAAAGAGAGAGAGAGAGAGAGAGAGAAACTTTAAAATAATCAAGCTATTCCGTGCGGAAAGCATTTAATGGTGAAAAATATGTCCAATTTAAAACGATATATTTGAAATGTCATATTTAAAACGATTTTCTTATAGCGTATAAAGCAAATTTTTGTTCTAAACGTCATAAAAGTCCTGAAAGTAGCGACATTTTTTACTTAGCCATTTTATACAAGCTGGTTTTTAAATGTGCAAGTGATCTTTCTTAATCTATCGCGAAAACAGTCGTCAGCTGTCGTGATAGCGGTGATCTTAGGAGCTGATAAATCTCCCAGCCAAAGGGAAATTAATGGCAAGCCGATTACAGAAGATCGTTACTGGCCGTGATAGTATCATTTAATCTTCCGTAATCGGGTAGCCTTTTTTTAAACAGAGCAAAACAGTGTGTTTTTCGAGCATGCGGTATCTGGACGGAGTTTGGCGAACGTTCCTCCTAAAGTCAGAGAGAGCGCCCTAGTATTTCCAAAATAGTTTCTAGGTAGATAAAACTTAGGTCATAATGCTGATTTATAAATGTCAAGCCATAAATGAGTTTCTTTTCTTCTCTAGATATGATATCCCCGATGCATTTAGGCCTCCTGAATCATATTCTGCTACTGGTGGTAAATTTCCGGTGGAAGGGACGGCATTTGATATATGGTGTTTGGGCGTACTTTCGATTGAAATTTTCACTGGTAATTACCTGGCAAGAAATATCCCAGATGAAGTATGTTGTTGGAGTGAAATCATCTACCCACAGATCTTTAAGGTTTTGAAAGTATGTACGATAAAATAGTAATTATTTCATTAGATTATCATGTATTTTTATATAGTATAATTTGTACCTACTTTTGCAAATAATTGAGAAAGTCAAGCACGTCTTTCGAGAATTTAATTTCACATTTAAAAAATAATTATTTTTATAAATGCTTAACAATCGTGCGTTGAATAGAAAACAGTTAAAATAAATATTTGAAATGAAAGAACATTATGATACAGTAATCAGTAATTAAGTTTTGACTGTTAGAAATATATAATTGTTATCAAACATAAATAGCTCCAATTAAGAGGGCAGATTATCTTTTCAACAATTTTGTTTATTTTTAAAAATATGGTTCAAATGGTGAACTCACTGCATTTCAATGTTCAACTAAAAGTACATTTTGAAAAAGAAAATTTTTTTAAACTGCATATTTAATTAAAAATTTTTAAAATTTTTAAAAATTTTGAATTTTTTAAAATTCTAACTACTTTTTTAAATATTGATATTTTTGCCCAATTTTTTTTCTAGATTTTTAAATGTGTATTACACAAGACTGCGCATGGAATTTTTGATGCATCTAATATTATATTTAATTTATTTTTTTAATGATAGTGCAAAACGATGAATTCTAACACATCTTCATATACATTTATTTTTTTAAAAAGTAACAAAAAAACCTGAAGTCTAATTCTGTGAGCAGATTTATCACATATCTAATGAAGAGCATTTATAAAAAAGTTTAAATGTCTATCTCAAATACAGAAAAAAAAACCTTAGCATTTTTAAAACATGAAAGCGAAGAAAATATGAACATGAATAAAAAGCCATTTAAAGTTTTAATCTGTGTGAATAATTGCGTTGGGAGTATTAACGAAATGTACAATATCTCGCGATATAATTGCTATATGGGTAAAAATGAGGTGTCAAAATATTCACAATTAAACAAGCTTTCTTTTATTTTATTTTTTTTTATTTCCTTTTTAATCAATTTTTAAGTAAACTGTCCCCTTAATATATTTGTTTTTAAAAAATAATCCTTGAATATGTTTAAATATTCTTATATCTGAAAAAAACCTTTAGATTTTATAAAAATCTTAAAAAAAAAAAAAAAAAAAAAAAAAAAAAAAAAAAAAAAAAAAAATGAATTTATTTATTGATAAAAATAATCTTATATTGAAATATTTATTTTAGGTAGAACGCCTCAATAAAGTAAATAGAAAAGAAGAGAAAAAAATTGTGCTGGTGTCGTAGCGTATATCAAATTGTACCTTAAAAAAAAAAAAAAAAAAATCAAAAGCTGAACGTATTATATCAAAGTAAGCCCCCCGGTACGGCATACTATTTCTTTCTCCCAGCTTATTTTGCGTAGTCTCCAAAAAATAACGTTACCTTACAGAAGCCAGACGTAAAACAAAGCAGTACGATTAAATACTCTATAGCAATTTTTTAAACTTCTATGCATCGCACATTTTCAACTTTTATACCGTCGAGTTGGGAAAAAGGAGTACTTTATAATGCAATTTGTTTGAAAACTGCATCCTTATTTATTTTTGAGATATTTTTTTTTTTTTTTTTTTTTGTAGTTTTTAGAGCCATTTGCTTAATATTGGTAACAGAAGAACTCCATTTCTATAGAAAGTGAAAGAAAAATAGCAATTATATCTTTTTGTTGCCATTTTCCCATAAAAACTGAAAAAAAAATTAATTAAAATACGTGCTATTTAAAAAATATATAAATGAAGGATTTCTGATAAAACATGGAGCTATTAGAAACAAAATTTAAAATTTAATTTTAAATATCTATATTAATAATAGAAACAAAATGAAGTACTGTGAATCTTTAGATAGCCGATTTTTTGTGGAGTTTTTTGAATGACTAAATCTCTTTTTTTTTTTTTTTTTTTTTTTTTTTTTGCATTTGTGTATTATTCAGCGATAGTGAAGTCCTAAGCGTACTTTACTGTAGATGTTGCTTAACAATGAATCGCAAATGATGAATTCTTCAGCGCATGTGGATGACGTCCCTTTATGCAAAATAAAATCGCGTGTTAAAACTGAACTACAGTAGAGTCCCGACTATCGGAGTTTCCGCTTTCACCGAGTTATTTTCTTCTAATGGAGTGATGGCTCCATTATTATGAAACAGTCATTGTAAATGAAGTGTTAAGTGAAGATGAAAGAGCAGTCGTAAAAAGTTAGAACTCTGATTTTCGGGTCAGAATAGGGAAAAAATGGCCATAATTTTTTTTTTCAAAAAAAACTTTTTTTTTCAACATTTTTTTTTCAAAAAAAATTATGGCAATTTCCCCCCCCCCCCCCATTCTGATCCGAAAATCAGAGTTCTAACTTTTTACGACTGCTCTTTCATCTTCACCTAACACTTCATTTATATGACTGTTTCATAATAATGGAAGCCATCAGTCTTCTGATAAGAAAATGATCCATTCCAAAGGTATAAGTTCGATTAACTCGGATAATCGAAACTCTACTGTATCTATATTTATCAATAGAGTCAAAACACTGTTTTAAACACTAGTGTCGTGAAGGAAATTTTCACCTTGTTATTAATAAACTTTATAATATATTTATAACTACTTAAAAGGTGACAAAAACATATTAAAACATATAAAAATATTATTTAATGTAACCCGAGATCTTTCGAACACACACGCGTTCATTTTCAAAGGGATAAAAGATGATTGACTGAATAGAAATACATTTTAAAAACAAAAACAAAAATAGTATGCATGCGCAAACGGAGTTCAATCCATTTCTCTGCAGAGGGGTGAAAAGATCAGTTCATACTATCAGGAGGTCGTGATATATTTAGGATATTGTACCAAATTGCGGGAATATTATAGGAAAGGACATCATTACAAACATTATCACTTCTAAGTAAAATTTCAATGGATTCACGGATTATTGATGAGTAGTGATTAGACGTTGAAATGATAATTTTAGCTTTTTCGAAGTTTATATTAATATTTTCTGTTTGATGTAATCTGGATAAAGCTGTGTTTGTTTTGTTAAACTTAATATCAGAAATGTGCTCTTTTAATCTTTCCTTAAAATTTCAACATGTCATACCAATATAAAATAAACTCTTATGCTGTTCTGTGCTGAATGGGATGATGTAGACTCCAGCTTTTTCATAATCGGGAATAGGATCAATTTTGCTGTGAATCAATTCTTTCAATTTTGTTGGAGGTTTAGCTATTAAATCAATATTATATTTTAGTAATGCATATGTTAATCTTTCATAAAGCTGTGGGATATATTCAAATGTGCAATAAATAGACTTGCTCAAACTTAATTCCTTCTCCTGTCTTGTAGAGGTCTGCACGGGCCCGGGCTTGGTCCGAGGTCCGTACCCGGCCCGGCCCGCGGACCGGTCCGGGCCGGCGGAATGAAGGCGAATTTTCAAACGGGCCGGTCCGGGTCGGCAGAATTAGGACAATTTTTTCAACGGGCCGGGCCGGGCCGGGCCGACAGACAAAATAAACGGGCCGGGCCGGCAAAAAAATTAATCGGGCCTATCGGCCCGATATAAGAATTTAAGCGAAGCAGATAAAATACAAGCCATTTTCAATGAATATTATTTTCTCGATTCTCGAGAAGTATAAATGTGGGTCACAAGCCGATGCGAGTTTAACAACATCAATACAGAAATGTAACATGTCCATCGTAGAGATCGGCATCGTACAGTTGCAAAATGTCTGATTCCGAGTTTAATTTTTTTTCAGCAGAATCGTGCCGGGACGGAACTTGTCTTAATCGATCTCAGGATGTGTAGAACAGTCATTGTGTTTTGTAGTATTAATAATGATAATGAACTTCTCTTAACAGTATCTTTGGAAATATACCTTAAAGTGGTTCTCATATTCACTGCTCAACAATGCGAAGATTTCAGACACATTTTCTGACAAAATTTTTAACTATAAAGGCATAAAATTGAAAGGCCTGCCTATTGAAGGCATTTGGAAACGAATGGCTTTTTCCATATTTGATAAATTACTTACAGAGATAACAGAGATCCTGTCACGTGACTATACGTTTTTCTCCTTTCCTGTGCCATCGCTTCCGGAAATTCGATTCAAAACGCTAACTTTGACAGTATTTTCAGAAAGCTATATTGCTTTTATCTATGAAAAAAAACGACATTTACATAGCTTAAGAATAAGAATGCCTGCCAATCTTACGCGTTTCCGAAAAGAAAATAATTCATAAATGTGTCGAAATGCAATGCTTTTCTCCTTTGGATTTGAGAAAAGCCTTAAAAATGAGAGAAATATTTTCACAAATCTACTTTTTATTATACAGCTGCAAAAGTTATCATGTTTTTAATCCTTTATTCTGATGAACTATATTAATCTTTTAATGAATCCTTATTTCCATTTTGAAATGTCTGTAGACACGATGACTAAAACACTGTAAGTAATCGTTAATGTTTACTACTGTGTATTTTCTGTTTTGCGAACATCATAGTAATGTAAAATATACTGCAAAATGTTCCCATAAATATGTATGTAGTATTCATTAAAAGAATCGTAATTGTATGTTGAGAAAAAACGGATTTTTTTTTTTTTTTTTTTTTTTTTTTTTTTTGTAGAAATTCTGTCGGGCCTTTCCTGTTTTCACTGATTTTTGTACGTGCCGGCCGGGAACTGTAAAAATGCAAACGGGCCGGGCCGGGCTCGGGCCGAACTTCCCATTTTTACACCGGGCCGGGCCAAAATAGCTTTCGTTCGGGCCGGGTCGGGCCCGGGCCTGGAAATTCCGGCCCGTGCAGACCTCTTCTGTCTTGGTTGTTTTGCTTGATTAACTAATTTATTAACTTGTTGAGGAGGGAAACCATTCTCAATAGCAATTTGTTTTATTATACTAATCTCGTTTTCTAGGTATTTATCTGTACAAACTTCGAAGGCACGTTTAACGTAAAACCTGTAGGCAGCAATTTATATGAAAATGGTAAGTTACAATCAAAAGGAATAGTGTTGTTAGATCTGCATGGTTTTCTGTAAATAGTACGCTCCAATTTATTTCCATAACTATTCTTTATTAATTTAATATCAAGGAAGGGTAAAATACCCTCTTTCTCAATTTCTAATGTAAACTTTATCTTTGTATCCAACTCATTAAGTTTTAACAGGAAATTATTTAAAGACCGCAAATCGTGATCCCAAATTATGAAAATGTCATCTACATTATCTTATCCAAATTGATGGCTTGATTTCAAAATCTTCCATAATCTTTCTTTCTAAGGGCCCATCCCCCATTTCAGGATATTTAGCAGAATTAAAACTAGGCCCTTAGAAACAAAGATTATGGAAGATTTTGAAATCAAGCCATCAATTTGGATAAGATATGTAGATGACATTTTCATAATTTGGGATCACGATTTGCGGTCTTTAAATAATTTCCTGTTAAAACTTAATGAGTTGGATACAAAGATAAAGTTTACATTAGAAATTGAGAAAGAGGGTATTTTAACCTTCCTTGATATTAAATTAATAAAGAATAGTTATGTAAATAAATTGGAGCGTACTATTTACAGAAAACCATGCAGATCTAACAACACTATTCCTTTTGATTGTAACTCACCATTTTCATATAAAATTGCTGCCTACAGGTTTTACGTTAAACGTGCCTTCGAAGTTTGTACAGATAAATACCTAGGAAACGAGATTAGTATAATAAAACAAATTGCTAATGAGAATGGTTTCCCTCCTCAACAAGTTAATAAATTAGTTAATCAAGCAAAACAACCAAGACAGGAGAAGGAATTAAGTTTGAGCAAGTCTATTTATTGCACATTTAAATATATCCCACAGCTTTATGAAAGATTAAGATATGCATTACTAAAATATAATATTAATTTAATAGCTAAACCTCCAACAAAATTGAAAGAATTGATTCACAGCAAAATTGATCCTATTCCCGATTATGAAAAAGCTGGAGTCTACATCATCCCATTCAGCACAGAACAGCATAAGAGTTTATTTTATATTGGTATGACATGTCGAAAATTTAAGGAAAGATTAAAAGAGCACATTTCTGATATCAAGTTTAACAAACCAAATACAGCTTTATCCAGATTACATCAAACAGAAAATATTAATATAAACTTCGAAAAAGCTAAAATTATCATTTCAACGTCTAACCATTACTCATCAATAATCCGTGAATCCATTGAAATTTTACTTAGAAGTGATAATGTTTGTAATGATGTCCTTTCCTATAATATTCCCGCAATTTGGTACAATATCCTAAATATATCACGACCTCCTGATAGTATGAACTGATCTTTTCACCACTCTGCAGAGAAATGGACTTAACTCCGTTTGCGCATGCGTACTATTTTTGTTTTTGTTTTTAAAATGTATTTCTATTCAGTCAATCATCTTTTATACCTTTGAAAATGAACGCGTGTGTGTTCGAAAGATCTCGGGTTACATTAAATAATATTTTTATTTGTTTTAATATGTTTTTGTCACTTTTAAGTAGTTATAAATATATTGTAAAGTTTATCTATATTTATATACATATATTTTTTTGTCATCGGGGGCGACACTAAATTCTGAAAAAGCAGAATTCTTGTTTTCTTGTTTATTTATTTATTTATTTATTTACTGAAATGCACACTACAGACGAATCCATTTACAGTGTTGCATAAACATCATAACAAAATAATGAAAAACATACATATATATAAACACATAGATATAAATCACATAGAACACGAATACAAACACAAATTAAGAGATTAAAAGTTCAGAACATTTATCTTTAAAAGCAGTAAAGGACATGTTAAAAATATCAAGATTCACAAAAAATTCATTAAATATTTTGTAAAATTTATATAAAGAAAAATTATTACATAATTATATTTAAGAAATAGTAATATAAAAATTGAGTACACCTGAGGGATCTGTTCGGGACATTAAAATTAATAGAATTAAGTAGTATATCACTACAATCAATCATATTATCTTGTAAAAAAATAACACACACAAAAAAATTCCATCTAGTAGATTTCAAACTTTGAATGTCAAAAATACTACGTAGATTGGAAGAAGAAATATCATTAGAATATATATGATTGCTCTTTAACAATAAATAATGTGTGAATTTAGACTGTACTTGCCCGAGAATTTAAATTTTATTATTATAGCAAGGATCCCAAATGAGACTGCAATATTCAAGATTAGGACGTACCAAAGCAAAATATGAAACTTTTAAAGAAATTTGGAGAAATGTTTAGTGTTACGCTTAAGGAACCCATGGAGCTATTAATAAAGAAAAAAAGACATATCCTTAAATTAATGAAGCCTCAAATTTAACCGCTTTCGCAGAATTGACTAATATCAGGTCAAACTTCCACCAGTAAATTTAAGTAGAATTTTTCTCCTTATTTAAACGCCTTTTAACGCAAAATTACAGTCATAAATAATGGCGAAATCAGATATTCATTTTTACTGGTGGAAGTTTACTTTGGCGGTAGACAGGCCCTGCGTTTCCACAATATTGTGATAACCTGGACAACCTTCTGTCAGTGTCAGTGTATATGATTATTATACATAGGCAAACTCCCACCAGTAAAAACAAATAGAAATTTTATCCATATTTGTGAGACAAATTTTTCACCAAAAAATCGCTAAAATAAGGCAAAATTTCCTATTCAAAATTTACTGGCGGAAATTTGATTCGTTGTTTATCAGAAACTGTTAACCCGATGTATAAAATCAGCCGCCATATTATGACAACCTCCTCAGTTACTTCATTCGCAACTGGTAGACAATACCTTATATGTCGCCTCCTCTTTATATTCATTAAGGAACCCTAGTTTTTTATACGCGTTAGAAACAATATTATCAATATGGAGTGAAAAATCAAGTTTAGCATCAAAAACAATACCCAAGTCCTTTACTGTGCTAAGACGACACATGGGGCCAGATTATTAATTTGATAAGAAGTAAGTAAACGTGCTAGTAAACGTAATATTACAGGAAGAAAAATACACTGTTAAAAAAAACGAATTAAAAAACGGAGAATCTACTGGTAATCGAGACGCCAGTACTATTTCCGTATTTTAACGGAAATTTTCCCCATAAATTCCAGAAATCCATATTTTTACGGAAAATTTTCCCCATAAATTACAGAAATTTTTCCGTTTTTCTGGAATTTATGAGGAAAATTTTCCTTAAAAATATGGATTTCTGGAATTTATGGGGGAAATTTCCGTTAAAATACGGAAATAGTACTGGCGTCTCGATTGGCAGTAGAATCTCCGTTTTTTATAGTTCTTTTTTTTTTTTTTTTTTTTTTTTTTTTTTTTTTTTACAGTGTACTTGTGAGCTTCTTTTTTTTTGGGGGGGGGGGGCGGGGAGGGGGGGTTCGTTCATCTGACGAAATCTATTCGTCTCACTCCTCTCTATGTCTGTTAGTCACAGAGTTCACACTCATAAGTCAGAGATTTGAAATTTTGCATACGTATAGTTGAATACCTCCGATCACACGACAAATCATAAAATTTTGAAAAAGCTTTATTTTATTTTCATTAAAGGAATTAATTTAATGACATCTGACCATTTTTGCGTATTAGATTTTAAATCAGAACTTTAATGTCTTTTTCGCGCAGACTAAATGGCTCCGTGGTAGCGCACTTGCCTACAAATTAAAAGGTTCCAGGTTCGGACATCGGTGGCGACGTTTGAATTTTTTTTTCCTGGAATAGATTCCATTATCTAATAGATTCAATTTTGCAAAATCTTTGAATGTAATTTTTTTGCCATTTAAAAGCCAAAAGTTGTTGTAAAATATTTTATCATTTTTTTTAATACATTTTTTTTTTTCCTTGAGAAATTGCGAAATTTTAAATTTACTACATTTCATCGTCCAATGGATTTTATTAAAAGATTTTTTTCTATTTTTTCCCATTTTAAGGGTTTCTTTTTTTTTTTAAGCTGAAATTAAATCTATATATATAAAAGCAGTTCTCTGTGTGTATGTCCTTTATACAAATCTTTAATTTTTGACCGATTTGCACAAAACTCGATGTACATACGTTTTAGAACGTGGAAAAGATCACTGTCTACTTTAAAAAATTATCAGACCACTATTTATCCCTTTTTTCTACCACTTCCATAATTTAACATTATAGAAATATCTCTTTTTAAATCTTTTTTAATTCAAACGTATCTTTCCTGTTGCCAAACCCTAAAAAATGACACAATAATGTGAAAAAAATAAGGATAACGCGTGTATTTTGTTTCTATTTGCCAATAAAAATTCAGATTTTTTTGCTATATTTTTGCGTGTTTGATATTGACGTCATTCTAAACAGAAAATTTACATTTTTTTTTTGTATATAAAATAAAAACTTTAACTATAAGAACGGGAAAATAACGTAGCACCTCAATTTGAATGGTTTTTTTTTTAATTAAAACATCTATTTTAATATAAACAGTCAAATTTCATGAAAACAATTTAAGAAAAAGAAAAAAAAAAAGACTAGATATGACGTCACATTCTATCAAATCTTTTCAACGCGTAATACTCATTGTAAACATATGGCTCCTATATTTTGCTTACTACTTCGATTGTATGCTACAGCCATATCTTATAGCTTAAGTGTTGTATTGGTTTAGGTTCAGTGCTATCATTTTCTGTGATTTATAGCAAAAGGAGAGCGGTTATTTACATTTTTAAAAAAATTCTTGACAGATGTCTTGATCTAAAATTTATGGAAAATGACATCATTTCATCTAATCATTGTAGATTTAATTTCAATAAAATTTCAAATTTTCCAAATAAAATTTTAGTAACTACTACCTCATTTGGATGTATTTTTTTGCATTTTCCCCCGTATTGTGGGAGATATTGTATACTTCTGTTACGCGCGCCAAAGAAAACATGTATTTTAATTTTAAAAGTTAAAAAAATTACCACAATGTGTCAAAAGAACATCTTTTTTCTGAATTTAAATTTCGCGAGTTCCAAAATTAAAACTAAAAATGTGAGTTTTTTCATAAACGTCAAGTTAAGACTGTTCATAAAGTTAAGGCTGTTCTCAAATCCAAAGGAGCTATTTTCTGACAGATTTTTTAATTAATTTTTGTTCGAAAACGCATGGAATTGACTGGAGTTCTTATTTAGAAACTATGAAATCGAAAGATAGTTTCCATATTTTGGTAAAGGTATAAGATCTTTCAGTTGGTGTTTTGAACTGAATTTCGGACGCAACAGTGCAATAAAGGAGAAAACCCGGCCGTCACGCAACCACAATTGCTCATAACTCGATAAGTAATTTATTTATGAAAAAAGGGAAAACTCATTGCAATTCCAAATCGCTTTAATCGTAGTCAGGCCTACAAATTTTAAGCCTTTACGTTTAATGAGTCAGAAAATGTGTCAGAAAGTTTCGCGTTGTTGAGCAGGGAACTGGAGAAGCACCTTAAGAATTATTGCAGGTTAGTATTTTGTAATCAAGTTGCATGCCAGATAGTCGCTTAAAACATAAGTCCTTCTATATTGTTTTAAACAACGGTGCATGCCATAATAGGTGTCAGGCACACTCATTAAAATAAGAGTACCCTAGCGCACAGCCCCATTACTGAAGATAAACCCGTCAATATACTTAGAGATAAAAACAGTTGTGCATTTTTCATTCGGCTAAAAGACTAATCCTTCATAATTGGGTTCACATGATTATATAACTTTCCCCTATAATTTTATGACTAAGCAACGGAAAACAATATGTTACGCATTAAAATCTTCCCTAAAAAACTAATGGTGCAAGTCGCATGGAAATCCGTTCTGAAGAAATCAAGTTATATGCACCCGGAACGAAATTCCCATTTGAATTTTATATACTTATCACGTTATTTTGAGTAGTTTGATTTGATATCTGTTGAATTCGTGTTTTATTTTCTTTTATTTTTGGCGTTTTAATTTCGTCTGCCAATTTAGTTATTTAATATTACGCGAAAACAAACAAATTCTGAATTATTTACAATGTTTTTGAACAATTGAGTTAATCTTTTGTATTTGGGTTGCAAGCATATTTAAAAAATATGCATGCTTAAAAATTATTTTAAAACTCATAAAAAATTTGTAAATTGAGATAAACATTACAAACAAATATTACTGAAAGTACTTTTGTTTTCTATAATACGTTGGAACAATCGAATGTACAATGTTTAGACGTTAAACTGCAGAAAAAGGGAAATTTATTGTTGTGTTAGGTTGTTGCCACCGAAAATACGATACCAGCGTTACTCATAGACATGTCTTTTCTTTATACTATTGCATTAAATGTAAACAGGTTCATCTTTCGTAATCGGGTTGCACTCAACTTTAAAAATATCCATGCTTAAAAATTACTTTAAAATCCATTAAAATCAGAAAACTGAGGTACAACTGTCAAACAAATTTCATTTGAAAGAACTTTTTTCAATTCGACATTGTCAAGAATGAAATTGTGTGATGTTTAAAAGTTATAAAAATTGCAGTAAAGGCACATTTTATGGGTTACAATTTATGGGGCACAATTTATGGGCACTGACATAGTGTTTTTACTTTATAATGTAGATAATACCATACAAACGAGAATTTCACTAAGTGCTGCGCGATTTGGAGGAATTTTTTTTTTTTCGTATTGTCAGGAAAATCACACATTTTTCTCTTACTCCCGCCAAAGAAAACGTGCATTCTGTTATTAAAGCTCAGGGATTTTACTATGGTTGCGAGACAATAACGCCATTTTTTTTTATTGTCTTTATAACGATTTGTGGATGGGAATGCACAAATTTCAGTTATTGTGATTGCCGTATTATTTCGTTTTAATTTATTTTATCTGGAAGGCTCCTTATAATTGACACGAGCGAAGCCGGGTAGTTCTGCTAGTTATATAATAAATATGCTTTTCTAATAATGAAATATATGCAGTTACAATTGTCTGAAAAGCCATTATTGAATATTTTTATTTTGATTAAAATATCTTCTAAGTGCAATAATTTAAAAATTAAATTTCATACTGTCATTTATGTTCCTATTGAAAAGGGTTAAGGATTTAATATTTATAAATTAACGATTTAAATTTAATAATTAAAGGATAAAGTGTTTTGAAAGGAATATTAAACAAAATCCCGCTTGTTTAAAGTCTTTTCTTTCTATAATTTATTTTCTATAATGCAATTGTATAAAATTATACTTTTCTTTTCAGAAAAACAAATTCAATAAAGAATGTCGATCTGCTTTTCCCAGCTGTAACATAAAAAAGAATACGTTGAAATTGATAAGAAATTTCTCGAGAGCTTGTCTTCGAATTCCACCCGAGTCGAGGCCATCTGCTGGAGCTCTGTTGCATCATAAACTTTGTGAGGAGGCAGGGCTACTGTTTAAAAAGGAAAAAATGTGGAAGAAAGAACTAAAACAGGAGAACATGAGACAAAAAGTCAAAGATACGTATTTTCCTTCTGACGTAATTAAACCAGTCTCTTTTAATGTAGACATTCAGGCGGATATCCAACTGATTGGCAGCGACAATAATGAAGATGCCACTGAACCAAATATTAAAACAATTTCAAATAACGAAAGCATTCAAACGGCTGTCCAACAGATAAGCAGCGGTAGTATAGGCAATGAAGACTCTACCGAACTAAATGTTGGCCCAATGTCACATAATGAAGGTATTCAAAAGAATATCCAACAGATTAACAGTGGTAATATAAATAATGAAGATTCCATCGAAAGTCATTTAAAAAACGTTGTCTTCGAAAATGATGCTAGAGAAGATTTAGTAGGAAAAACATTATCAAACATCTCAGATATTTCTAAAGAGGATAAGGAAATTTTTCCACATGAAATTCCATCTTCAGTAAAAACAGAATCTTCAGATCAAATGGATGAAAAAAAATCTTCAGATCAAATAATCCCTAATAACTTGAATGTATCCTCACTGCAAGAAACATTTGGCCCAATAATGGTACGTCATTACCAAAAGAATGTGTCGTGCAGACGCTCCCATACAGAAACTGTTGTGGAAACTAAGAGAAATTTAGTTGAATGTAAAAGAGAAGTTAAAACTGAAGCAGTTTATCCAGAAAATATTGGAGGTATGAAGTCTGTGAAGTCCTCGTCGAGAATGAACAGCATCGGATACAAGATCGCATCAAAAATGTTTCACTTTTTTCTATGAATGGCGAATAGTACAGTTTAAGTTATGATTGCATCCAATATTTGTAAATAGATTTATGCAAAATTATATATTTTTTTAAGTATGATGTAAAAATAACTTTCAAAAAAGTATAACAGTTTTTCGAATATTTTCAATTTTAAAAAATTATACAATTTACATTGAATAAAATACAATTACGAATGCTTTCGTGGTTTTTATGTTTTGAATTTACATTAAGATTTTTTTTTCTAATGAATAAATTAATGTTATTTTTTTTACTTTAGTATAAAACAAGTAATATAAAAAAAAGATCAAGTCAGTTCCTACTTAGGTCATCAAAGAGAAATTTAATATAGTCTATTAAGTTAATATCAGTTTTTGTTGCATTAAAATACCTCAATTTGTTGATTTTCTATAAAGAAGTAAACCCTATTGGTTTACAATGGAAGTCTATGGGAATTTGGCGAAATATTAGAGATATCGCCAAGTTGGTGTCAATTTTGGCGATAAACATGGTGGTATTTGGCGACAGAACAGGATCCCCCCCTATGGTAACCCCCCATATAGGTATGGTGATGCATTAAATGCTGTTCAATAACCAATGGCCGCCATTTTTGCTCCCATATAAAATTTAATTAATGAATTAATATTTGAAAAAACTGTATTAACATCAAGTGCCATCCACTACAAGTTTAAAAAAAGTATTTGACCTTGAGTGGGCGAATAATAAGTATTTTATTAACGATTGAAAATTTGAACAAGATATATATAGGGAGAGTGAGAACTAATAGTAGGAATTGAATTAATAATACGTTCATAAAAGATTTTTTTATTATTTTATAAGTCGTGTAGTACGTTGAAAAATATGAAAAAAATCCTCATACATTTTAATTGCCAAATTCTCACATATAAAAAAGAAAATGGCTATACGATTGGCAATTTTGTATTTTTAACAAATTAACTCCCATCCATATATTTATTCCTTGCAAATATGGAGTCCATGTTATGATCTGAATGGGTACTTTTTTAATTCAAAATATTTACCACAATTTTCGAACAGTAATTTTCGCTTTATTTAATCACAGAATGCCTAACATTAAATAAGTAAAAAATAGCTATTCAAAATTATCGTAGATACAATTTTGAATTAAAAGAAAATGTTCTGAATCAGCCAGAAATAGCAAAAAATCGATTACAGTTTACAAAAAAAAAAAAAAAAGAAAAAAAAAAAGAAAGAAAGAAAGAAAGAAAGAAAAATCATGCCTACGGCATAGATTATGCAGCACTTTCCAACACATTCAGAATACTAGTATAACAAATCTTCACAGTTCACTAAGGTGAAAGATGGAGTCTAAATGAACAATTTGGAAAACGCCTAATTATTTGAAAACCCGATTTTTGCTATTACCATGAATAGTCGTTAAAATGTACGCGTTTTTTTTCTTTTCAGCCCTGTATATGATCTGCATGTATTAATCTGCATTATTAATCTGTATTATTGATCTGCATACTGCATATTCTGTTAAAAGTTAGTTCAGTTAAACGCACAGTTAGCACAGTTGAAAGTTTCTAAGCATAAACGGATGTTGTTGAGAACTTTTGTGCGAACTGTACATGATCTATAGAATTTATACACACCAAGTAATATTTAAAAAATAGTTAAATTTAAATACGCATACCACTACTGAAAACACTCTTCCAGCAATTATTGTTCGTTGGTTTCAATAGTTTAATTGTTGCTTATTTTTTTTCTATAGCCAAATTCTTTTGTGTGTTCCTGTAAATAAACGATAAGGTCTATGCACCCCATATTCTATAGTAAGAACCTTATAGTACATTTTAGTGATGTACATCAATTTCAATTTGTTTAAAATATTGTAATTGTATCATTAAAATACACGCAAATGATTTTTCCCCCTAGACCGTAATGTAACGGAATTCTTTTGAATGGCCCTGTAAATGAACCGAAAATGCCACACACTCCATTTTCAATATCGAACATGCCATAGTACACCCCATCTACATACATCCATTTCATGGCAATCGGGCTATATTTACGTAAGGTAGAGCACAGACAGACAAACCGAATTCAACACTTTTCAACTGTGTTGGAAAGTGTTAAAAAAGTTGTTTTCAGCGAAAAGTTGTTTACACACGGGCAGTATGTTCTGTAATCCGGAAAGCCCGTGTTGGATTCTCTGGTTTTATTAATCGTCCAATGGAAATCCAAATAACATTTGATCAGTGTTTGTTAAACATTGAATAGATGCAGTATAAAACACACAGATATAATTAATGTTGGGGCATGTCGAAATTTATACACGACAGAAAAAAATCATGCTTCAAGCATAGATTATGAAATAATTCCCAACACATTTAGAATAATGTAACAAAATTGCACCTTTTAGTAAGTTAAAATATTATTTCTAATTCTACCATATGGAAACGCATAATACACTTGAAAAACCAATTTCAGCTGTTCCCATCTACAATCGGAAAATTATCCTAATTCTTTGAGTAGCCCTGTATAGGATATATAGATTTGTATCTATTAACTACATTGCATGCCAAAATTTAGTCCAGATAAGAAATACATATATACTTTAGTTTAAATTTCCATTTCAGCAATTTCCGCTAATAAGGAGAAACACGGAAAAGAGGCACGTGAATTCTTTTGTGCAGCCCTGTATATGAGGTATGAATTTATATACAACTAGTAAAATGCAAAGAAATAGCTCAATTTAAAAGCGCCTGCCGAAATTGAAAAAGGCACTTCAAGCAATTATTACTCAAAGACAGTACTGTATTCGATCTCTTTTGTGTGCTCCTGTAAATAATCGATAAATGCTATGAATGCCCTATTCTATCGTAATCAACTTGTAGTGAAATATTCAGTGATTCATATCAGTTTCAATACATTTGAAATAGCGTAATGTCATTAATAAAGTCCTTCCGGCCAGTGCCGGGAGGAAGAGGTAGCTTTCATATTCCTTATTTTAAAAAAGCCAACTTATATTATTCAAACACATGGAGCTCAATTTAGTGGAAACCGAATATAGGAGATTCAATACTAATTTTTATCAATATAATGAATGAGAATTTCGCGAAATTAGTCAGCTTTATTCAAGCTGCTTTTATTCAAAGTAACTTATATTTGGCTGCCAAATTCGGCGATTTCTTAAAGTGCCTGCCATTTTAAGACAACATGGTGGATGAGGCTAACCAGTGAACTTGGTCGAGACCTTAGTAATTGCTGTGCACATGCTCACTCACATCGGAATCGGTTGATATATACGAGTGCTGTCGCAGGCAAAAAATCAGATTTTTCAAAATGTCACCCACATTAGAAATTGAAACTGCTATATCTGAGCCATTTTTTAAGATAAATACAAACAAAAAAGGCTCCTGAATCCTTATATCAAGGTCAAATACTTAAGAAAGAAACCTTTTTCAATTTCTAATTTTTTTTTTGCACCTCACTTTAAATATATATATTTTTTTTAATTTAATGGCCGCCATTTTGAAACAAGATGGCTGATGAATCTGGCCAGCGTACTTGATCGAGATATTGATGTATACTATCCACATGTCTTCTTGCATCGAAATAGGCGAATACGCGTGTTATCGCGTGACAAATACAAGATCGTTTCAAAATGTTAGCCATGCTAGAAATCAAAGTGCTATAATTCAACCATTTTTTAAGATATAAACAAAAGAACAAATTTTCAGAAATAAAAACTGCTCCGGAATCTTTGTATCAAGGCCAAACACATAAAAAAAATCTTTTTCATTTTCAAATTTTTTAATACCTCATTTTAAATTTTTAATTTAATTATTTTAATGGCAACCCTTTTGAAACAAGATGGCGAATGAAGCTGGCCAACGAACTCGGTCGAGACATTGGTATGGACTATGTACAGACCAAGTTACATCCAAATCGGTTCATAAATACGCCTGTTATCACGTGACAAAAATCAGGACGTTTCAAAATGTCAGCCACGCTAGAAATTCAAAATGCTAAAACTCAGCCATTTTTTAGATATAGACGAAACAAAAACTGTTCCGGAGTCTTTGTATTAAGGTCAAACACATACGAAAAAAATCTTTTTCATTTTCCAATTTTTTTAGTATCTCATTTTAAATTTAAAAATTTTTAAATGGCCGCCATTTTGAAACAAGATGACGGATGAAGCTGGCCAACGAACTCGGACGAGATATTTGTATGTACTATGTACACACCAAGGTACATCCAAATCGGTTCATAAATACGCCTGTTATCACGTGACAAAAATCAGGACGTTTCAAAATGTCAGCCACGCTAGAAATTCAAAATGCTAAAACTCAGCCATTTTTTAAGATATAGGCGAAACAAAAACTGCTCTCGAATCTTTTTATCAAGGTCAAACACATAAGAAAAAAATATTTTTTTCAATTTTCAATTTTTTGGTACCACATTTCAAGTTTAAATTTTTCTTAAAAATTTAAATGGCCGCCATTTTTAAAAAAACGGCGGATGAAGCTGGCCAACGAACTCAGTCGAGACATTGGTATGTACTATGTACACACCGAATTACATCGAAATCGGTTAGTAAATACGAGAGTTACAGTGTGACAAATGTCAGATATATATATATATATATATATATATATATATATATATATATATATATATATATATCAATTTTGAACGGAGGTTGGTTTCGGGGTCTGGGGGTCATGATCAATGAAAATATACCAAAATTTTTTGAAATCGCTTTCCTCCGAACGGCTGCAATAGGTAGCTTTTTGTAATGAAAGCTACCTAATACTCTGCAAACGATTTTCCCCCATATACCATAATGTAATGGAATTCTTTTGGGTGCCTCTGTAAATGAGATAATAATCCCACATACTTCATATACAATACTAAACATGCCTAGGGACCCTAAATAACGTTTATCAATTGTATGGAAATCCGAGTATATTTACGGGAGTTAGAGCGTGAACAGACGGACAGACAAACCGAATGCATAAACACTTTTCAACTTTGTTGAACAGTGTTAAAATGATATAAATCCATTTTACGCTGTGGGGATGTGCTTCTGCACTTTAAAATAAGTAATTATTTTTTTTAAGAACGAAAATTATATTTATTACACACATCTAGCATACATTATTTACTTCATGCATAACAAATTATGCTGGTATCATTAATTATATTACACTGAAAAAGAAAGCCGATTGTTCTTAAAAATATTAATGAGAATAATTAAAGATAAACGGTGCTATGTAACATCGCGAAGCAGAGAAGACAAAAGTAATTTTTAGAAGAGACAAATTTGTTAAATGACACTTAGAGACCGTGAATAATTTATTGTTTTAGAGCGGCAACTTCCATTTTTCTATTTTCAGAAGACAGAACGGTTCATCTGTTTCCCGTATTTCTTTTACAAAGAAAGTTTTCTCTTTTTCTCATTGTTTATAATGTGGAATTATGACCGCTGGCAGGGGAGGGCCATTGCCCCTCCCTGGATTCTGGAAGTTTAATGAAATATTTTTTTTTTTTTAATCTCTGATGATTTTGAAGAAAAAAAGTAATATTCACTCTTCTTATGTGACTACATGCGTGTAACATGTTTCAATTCTTTTTTATGTTCATGTTTTAAAAATTTATCTTAAACGGTGTGTCCGGTTCGGGGAGTTGGGGGGGGGGGCAGAGCTTCTAGTAGGGAAAAAAGTATAATAAGATTAATATTTCTTAATTGTTAAATTTGTATGTTGCTTTTTACTTTCTTCTACCTTTACAAGAAGAAAGTATTGGATTCGTGAAAATTTTCGACTTCCGGTTTTCGACGGATTTACACGTTTTAGAGGTCAGAGATTCCAAAAAACATGTTTTTACAAAATGTCTGTCTGTGAGTCTGTCTGTCTGTCTGTGTATATGTGACACAAATTTTGTGGGCGCTCTATCTCAAGAACTAATGCACGGAATTTAATAAAAATTTATATTCAAGTAGTCCCTAATATAAATTGGTGCTGATTAGTTTTTGGTGTAAATCGCCCAACAGGTGGCGCTGCTATGCTGCATTTTTCGCGATTTCTGCACTAGCTCTATCTCAAGAACTAATGCACGGATTTTCATCAAACTTCAGATTCAGTTAATCCTTGATATGCATTGGTGCTGGTAACGTTTTGGTGCAAATCGCCCAACAGATGGCGCTGCTATGCTGCATTTTACAGCATTTACACGATTCTCCTAATAGCTCTATCTCAAGAAATAATGCACGGATTTTCATCAAACTTCAGATTCTGTTAGTGCTTGACATGAGTTGACGTTTTGCACCTTGTGGTGTAAATCGCTCAACAGGTGGCGCTGCTATGCTGCATTTTTTGTGATTTCCGCAATAGCTCTATCTCAAGAGCTAATGCTTGGGTTTTCAACAAACTTCAGATTCAGCTATACCTGGATATGAATTAGTGCTGTTTATGTTTTGCTGTAAATCGCTCAACAGGTGGCGCTGCTATGCAGCATTTTTGTCGATTTCCACAATAGCTCAATGTCCAGAACTAATGCACGGATTTTTATCAAACTTCAGATTCAGTTAGTCCTTGACATGAATTGGTGTTTTGTACCTTTTGGTGTAAATCGCTCAACAGGTGGCGCTGCTGTGCTGCCTTTTTCGTGATTTCCACAGTAGCTCTAGCTCCAGAACTAATACACGGATTTTCATCAAACTTCAGATTCCGGTATACCTTAATATGAATTAGTGCTGTTTGTGTTTTGGTGCAAATCGCACAACAGGTGGCGCTGCTATGCTGCATTTTTCAGAATTTCCCCTACAGCTCTATCTTAATAACTAATGCACGAATTTTCATCAAACTTCAAATTCAGGTATACTTTTATATGAATAAATTGATGTAATTTCTTTTACTATTTAAATGATTTATTTGACGTGATTTATATAGAAGAAAGTTTTGTGATGGCCACAACATACTAGTTATGATTATGTGTTCAAAAATTGCCTTGCACGTGGAATTTTGATAAAAAATTTGTCTATTTCATATTTATATTCCCCATTTTAAAAAAGCAGAGTTATATATATATATATATATTTTTTTTTAATGGTCTCCATATTGACAGTCCCGGTTTCTCCAGACTTCCGGCTTGGTGATCAATTTTAGAAACAGGCTTTTGACAATGTTTCGAAAAAATATTACAAGTTTTAGGAAGCCGAGAACAGTTATATCTGTTCCGAAATCTTGCCCTTCCCTTCATTTCCTTCTGACACCGCTCATGTATGGAGATGTTCATGTAAGGGAAAGAACATGCTGTGTAATTTAAAAATTTGCCGATAATAAAATATACATTGTTTTCAATGTTATTGAAGATTTATAATCAAATAATTAAATATTTAATGTAGAGAATACAATAAAACGAGCAGGTTAAAGGGTTTTTTTTTTTTTTTTTTTTTTCGAAGAGTTACAAAGATTTTTATTTTCATATTTTTAATTTTATTTCATAAACATTTCTACATCGGCAAAATAATAATTATTCACTGTCAAAAAATGTTGTGATTTTTCCTGCACTTGCTGCTGTAATTTTTCAAGCACCGATGCAGTGAAATCGAATTCAAGCAACAAGTGAAGTTAAAGTCGAATTTATTCTGTCACATACACCACACAGCCAATAGCAACGTGACTTTACCCAAATTTGAGAAGCTTTACAGCACTCTTAAAGATAGCAGCTCTTAAATTTTACCGCAACTGTGTTCTCCGCCAGCACCTTTTGTTGTAAAATACAGATTTTTTTCTCTTTTTTTATTGCAGTGTTGTTATATTTGAAGTTGCTGCTAGAAGTGTTTTTCTTTTTCTTTTTGAATTAACATGTAAAAAATATAGTGTAAATAACATAATGAAATCTAATAAAGGGAAAGAGAAATTTAAATAAAATATTAAAGGATTAAAGAAATTATTGTTGTTATTTTGTTTTTAGTGTTATTTACTTTCATTCTGAAGTGACAAGTTATCTTAAAACTGCTTGCTATGGCACAAAATATCTTGAAAACGACGTAAAAGTAATAAAAAGGTTACCAATTTTCTAAATCATCTTTTTTCCTACTTTAAAAAAATATTACTTTTCTGTTGCGATACATTAAAATTTTCTTTTAACACTTTCTAACGAAGAAGAAAAGTGTGCACGAATTCGGTTTGCCTGTCTGTCTGTATGTCCCTGCTGTAACTCTCTTAAATATACTAGGATTGCCATGCAGTTGATATATGTTATTGAGATTTGTATGTTTGGTATTGAAAATGATGTGTATAGCGTTAATAATTCGTTTTACATCACGGTCTAACTTTTGCAGTGTATTTTATAATGATATCACACTCTTTCAAACATATTAAAATTGATACAGGTCATTGAAGTGCACTGCAAGATGCTTACTACAGAATAGGGTGTGCATAGCCTTCATCGTTCATTTACAGGGACACACAAAATAATTTGTTTACAGTACTGACTACGAACAATAATTGCTAGAAATAAGCTTTAAGTTGTGGTACGCGTTTTTAAATTAAACTAATTTTCTTTCTATTACTTGGTGTAATAAATTCTACAGATGATATAGAGGACAGAACAAATGATCTCGAGTACATTTCCGTTTATTGACAAAAATTGCTGAAGAGGATTTTACAACTGTGTTATTCGTTTCCCAACTGAACTAAATTTTAGCATACTATGTAGTATCTATACTAATCTATAGATCATGTACAGGGATGCAAAAAAGAATTCGGATATTTTTTTGACTACTGTTGGTAATTCCTTAAATTGGGTTTTCAAATATGTCATGCGTTAAATTGTTTACTTAGACATAATCTTTCACGTTATAAAATATTGAAAATTTGTTAAAGTATTCTGGGAGTGTTGGAAAGTGTTTCACAATCTCTGTTTGACATATGATTTTTCGTTCTTGCTTAGACGTGAAGTTGATTTTTCAGAAAATTGATTGCGCTATATTATGATAGATAAACATTGAGTAAACATAAAAATATTTAATTTACAAGTTTGGGTTTTAAATAATTTATGTACAAAACTAATTTACGTGTAAAAGTGTCAAACACGCCCCCATGGATTTGGCATTTGCTAATTGCCTACACAGGATTTCTAATTAGGATCTCATAAAAAAAAAAAAAAAAAAAAAAAAAAAAAAAAAAAAATGTGAGCATATGAAAATTATCTTTTTAGCACTTTCCAACATGATTGAAAGGTGTTCGTGAATTGGGGTTGTCTGTTCGTCTGTGTGTCGGTCCGTATGTCCGTGCTCTAAGGCGCATCCCACACTGAGACGACAAGCGACATGTAGCAGCAACATGTAGCGCAAAAACCGGTCGAAACAAAGGACGAAGTTGTTTCAAACCTGTTTTAAACCAGTTTTTCCAGCGAATTCTAGCGACATGTCTTATGTGTCGCCTTAGTGTGGGATGCGCTTTACTCGTGTAAATATTCTCCGATTGCCATGAAATTTATATATGTTATTTGGGGTTTACTATGGCATGTTCGGTATTGAAAATGAAGTGTGTAGCATTTACGGCTCATTTACAGGGACACTCAAAAGAATTCCGTTACATTACGGTCTATGGGGGAAAATCTTTTGCGGTGTATTTTAATGGTTTTACATAATTTTAAACATATTAAAATTGATATATATATCACAGAAGTGTACTATACCGTTCCCACTATTGACCATGGTGAGTATAGAATTTGTCATTCATTTACAAGGACACACAAAAGAATTCGGTTACAAAAGAAAATGAACACTAATTGAATTATTGAAACTCACGAACAATCTGTAAATAAATAAATAGAAATGCTTAATTCATCTTTAAAAGTTAAAGTTAAACTTACACTAAGTGCAAAATTACTTAAAAGATGACTCAGTATTTAAAAATGTTAAATTATTTTAATACCTTAGTATACTTTCAACTATAAAACATAGTCTTCTTCGGAGGAATATAAGAAATACAACAGTTATTGATTGAACGCCTAATTTTCAAAATCCACATAGATGGTGACGAAAGGACTTCCACTTTCACTCCTTTAGTCACCATCTACGTGGATTTTGAAAATTAGGCGTTCAATCAATAACTGTTGTATTTCTTATATTCCTCCGAAGAAGACTATGTTTTATAGTTGAAAGTATACTAAGGTATTAAAATAATTTAACATTTTTAAATACTGAGTCATCTTTTAAGTAATTTTGCACTTAGTGTAAGTTTAACTCACGAACAATAATTGGTAAAATTGCGTTTTCAGTTGCGTGCGTTTCAGTTGTGATATGCGCTTTTAAATTTAATTATTTTTTAAATATTACTTCGTGCATATAAGGCCTATAGATCATATACAGGGCTGCACAAATGTTTTCAACAACATCCGTTTATTGGCGGAAATTGCTGAATAGAAAATTTCAACTGTGCTATGCGTTTAACAGAACTAACTTTTACCATACTATGGAATATAGTATACATAACAAAAAACTCATATATTTTCCCAACTATTCATGGTAATAGTAGAAATTTGGTTTTCAAATGCATTATGCGTTTCCCAAATTGTTCATTTAGATATCATCTTTTACCTTAGTAAACTGTGAAATTTTGTTATAGTATTCGGAATGTGTTGGAAAGGGTTTCATACTCTATGCTGTACGCATTATTTTCCGTTCTTGTTTAGTCATGAAGCTGATGTTTCAGAAAATCGATGCTGTTATATTACAATCGATAAATGTTGAGTAAACATAAAAAATACTTGAATTAAAAGCTTGGACTTTAAACAATTTACGTACAAAGCTAATTTATGCGTAAAAGTGTCATACACCGCTCCATGATTTGATATTCAGTAATTGCCTACACATGATTTCTACTTAGAATCGTATATAAAAAAAATTGTGAGCATGTATGAGCTTTTTGTGATGCAGATCAAAAATATTCCATGCATATATACGCATTAATGATGTAAATAGGTTATTTATTGATTTTATTCATCGAGTAAAATACTTATCTAATTTTAATTAATTTTCAGCAGTGTAATTAAGCCCGAAATTATTGAATATTTAATACGTGATTTATCACTAAGCGTAGAACAAACGGACAGAAAACTGTCCAAGCCGGAAATCGAGCCTGGAAACCTTGAAATAGCGCTTCAAGTGCTCTACCATTTAAGCTATGAGGACGATACCCAGCTTAGCATCTCTCACTCACATATGTTGGTAAGGCTGCAACTTCAGCACAATATGAGATAGTCTTCATGAGCACACAATCCTGCGGCGAAACATGAGACACAAATAAACCCAACATCGGTAATGATGTGTGCTCATGAAGACCATACCATTTTGTGCTGTCGTTGCAGCGTACCAACATATGTGAGTGAGGTATGCTTAAGCTGGGTATCGTCCTTGTAGCTTAAATGGTAGAGCACTTGGAGTGCTGTTCCAAGGATTCCGGGTTCTATTTCCGGCTTTGATATTTTTCACTCTGTTGGTTCTACCAATGTGATGAATCACGTATTAAATATTCAAGTAAAATACTATATTTTTTAGGTAATTTTTTGTTCTTTCCATATCTTCACTATAAAATATCACTGAACAATACTTGCATCTCTAAAAACGATGACAGAATACAATTCTTATGTAAAATGAAGAACTTTTTTTCTTTTTCAAACGAGCTGCAATTTTTTCCATTGTTTCTAATATTTATAAACATGTAATCTCAAATGTTTTTATTGATTTACATTTACTTGATGATGTGCAATAACAGTAAATCATGCTTTCTCTCGGGAACACGCTTCTTATCGAAACTCAACAATATACTTCGCATGCTCAAACAATGGATTACATGAGAAACAGAGATTCTGACATTTCAATAAAGAACAATTTTCTCAACTTTGTAAAACAAAGCATCTCAAATAAGAAATTTGCTCGTTACAAGCAAATCGTTGCTTAAAAATTAAGTTCACAGTATGATCCAGCACGCTTTAATCTGGAACTTGAGGGGTCTCGGGGCCCTTAAAGCTTAATTTTCGAAATTTATTTTTTTTTTTTTTTTTATTTATTTTTTTTTTTTTTTTATGTATGTTAAACTCCTATCTTTTCTGAACATTTTTGTACACTTCCTTCCTTAAAATTTCCATTCAAACAGAAGTTATGGCTTTTAGAATTATACCCTCTCAATAATTGAAGCGGCGTTTCCGAAACTTTGAAGTCATTTTTCTCCAAATGACGTTTTTGGGCATAACGCGCCCGATATCTCAAAAACTTCTAAATGTTTTTTTCATGAAATTTTCAAAACATATGTTTCATGTTAGTCTGTATAAACTGAACCTAAGATTTCCTTTTTATTGTTCAAAAAATACTTTTTAGGTGATTGTACTGTTTAAATTTTCAAAATGTTGCATTAGCTAAATACAACTTTGTATTAAAAATATAAAAATGCTTTAAATAGTAATTTGTTTAGCTTCAGGGTAATTATTACAATCTGAAGTATAAGTAGGTACCAAAATTTTCTTTCTAGTTGCAAAATTTATTTTGTAATCCTGCGCGTAAGCTGTTATAGCAATTTTGTGCTCCTGAAATGTCTTACAGTTTGGAGCCCACTATAAATGCTAATTCTGCATCTTGCAATTTTTTAAATACATGTAATATGGAAGAATATATATATTTCATCCTAATAAAATTGTGTTTTGAAATTATATATATTTTAAGATTTTTAAATGTTAAAAAGGGCCCTTTTTACCCGACTGAAAAGAAGGGTTATGTGTTTCACGCGTATCTGTGTATGTGGATTTCTTTATACCCTCGAAACATCCCAACGGCTGGATGGATTTTAATGAATGAGGCCTCTATCGGTTCGTCTTAACGGCCCGATGGTTATAGGCTAGGTTTTGTTTTTATAAATTCAAAATGGCGGCCCGTAAAATACAAAATGGTGGTAGAAACGAAAAAAAACAAGTTACGCATCCTATTGAGTGGCATATCATTGGATAGGTCTTTCAAAATGGTAGAGCACTTGGAGTGCTGTTCCAAGGATTCCGGGTTCTATTTCCGGCTTTGATATTTTTCACTCTGTTGGTTCTACCAATGTGATGAATCACGTATTAAATATTCAAGTAAAATACTATATTTTTTAGGTAATTTTTTGTTCTTTCCATATCTTCACTATAAAATATCACTGAACAATACTTGCATCTCTAAAAACGATGACAGAATACAATTCTTATGTAAAATGAAGAACTTTTTTTCTTTTTCAAACGAGCTGCAATTTTTTCCATTGTTTCTAATATTTATAAACATGTAATCTCAAATGTTTTTATTGATTTACATTTACTTGATGATGTGCAATAACAGTAAATCATGCTTTCTCTCGGGAACACGCTTCTTATCGAAACTCAACAATATACTTCGCATGCTCAAACAATGGATTACATGAGAAACAGAGATTCTGACATTTCAATAAAGAACAATTTTCTCAACTTTGTAAAACAAAGCATCTCAAATAAGAAATTTGCTCGTTACAAGCAAATCGTTGCTTAAAAATTAAGTTCACAGTATGATCCAGCACGCTTTAATCTGGAACTTGAGGGGTCTCGGGGCCCTTAAAGCTTAATTTTCGAAATTTATTTTTTTTTTTTTATTTATTTATTTATTTTTTTTTTTATGTATGTTAAACTCCTATCTTTTCTGAACATTTTTGTACACTTCCTTCCTTAAAATTTCCATTCAAACAGAAGTTATGGCTTTTAGAATTATACCCTCTCAATAATTGAAGCGGCGTTTCCGAAACTTTGAAGTCATTTTTCTCCAAATGATGTTTCATTGACTATTTTACAGTCAGAAGCTCCGTTAAAATATTATACAACCTGGAAGTTGTGCATCTATTGTGGATCTCTAGCTTTACTTCAACTCTAACTATTATAGACATCTATAGACCTCATCAAAACAGTGTTTACAGATAGGAACTAACAATTAAACGCAACTTAGAAGTCATCAATACAAGTAAATAAAAAAAATGAAGTAATATAAACAAGTAATATAAAAAAAAAATATTTTAAGTCAATTCCTACTTAGGTCAATAAGAGAACTTTTTTCTCCCATTCTTCTTTCCTGTTGAGTGGTGCTTAAAATGCCTTTATCAAGAAGAGGGCTCTCTCGGTCTTAAAAAACTTTGATCAAGAAGAGGGCTCTCTCGATTATTGAAAATTAATTAATTTAATTGACGAATTAATATTTGAAAAAACTGGATTAACATCAAATGTCATTTACTACAAGTTTAAAAAAATTTATTTGAGCTTGATTGGATGAAAAATAAGTATTTTATTAACGATTGAAAATTTGAACAAGATATATATATAGCGAGAGTGTGAGCTAATAGTAGGAATTGAAAAAAAAAAAAAAGTAGTTTCACATTGATGAGAAATAATTAATTAGTTCGCTTTTTACTCAGTCGGGTTTTTTGATTTTTTAAATTTAATAGTTTATTTTTATTTTTTCCAATTTTAAGAATCTAGAGATTCCTTGAAGAGTGAAGAAACTAAGGCTGAAGATTTTTCAGAAAATGCTGCCAAAGTTTGCGTTTTGAATCGAATTTTCGGACGCGACAACGCAGGAAAGGATATAAATTATCTCCCTGAGATAGCAATCGTTTATAACTCAAGATGCAATTCATTTACCAGAAAAGGAAAAAAAACTATTCTATTATAAATCACTTTAACAATCATGCCTACAAGTAGCATGCTTTCTGTTTAAAAATGAATCAGAAAATATGTCAGAAAGTTTCATGTTGATGAGTGGTGAAAAATATTTTTTTAGAACCGCCTTAATACATGCCTTTTCTACAATGAATGTTCTGAGAAACTACGTATAATGTTCACAGAGTATAAATATAAGTTTTCCTGTGTAAGAATGAGTTATTCCAAAAAGAATTTCAAAATCATAACTAAATTTTTAGAAGTTTAAAATAGTTAGGTATATTGCATAGCTTCAAAAAAGTAACATTTAAGTAAATATTTACATTCTGGTAAAAAGCTAAACTAGATTTTTTTAAGTTTGGAAATGTCCAAAATACTTGAGTTCCGTAGGTCCATATGGAGCTTTGGATATTCTTAAATCATATTTTGCCCCTGCTCAATGCGAAACTTTCTGACATACACACAGAGTGACTTTTATATGGGAAGTCAAGGAATTTACAGGAATGATTATTGAAGCCCTTGGAATCAAATAACGTTTAGAGTTTGTCATTTTCTGATAAAAGCTTTACATATTTAGTTATAATCGATAACTTTCAGATAAAGATCTTTGAACAGTGGGGTCTCTAAAATTAGTGCAAAATGCCAAATTTGACGACAGATTCGGAAAGTTCATTTGACTTTATAGGAAAAGAAAAAAAAGCTGTTTGATTTCTCAACATCTGGATAAAAACACTTATAAAGTTTTAATTAAGTTTAAAAAAATTTTAAGTCAGGAATATATCAGAAAGAAGATAGTTTGACTTTTAGAACAGCCTTAAAGGATTTTGCCTTAAAACGGTTCTCGAATTCTTTGCTCAACAAACGCGAAACTTTCTGACTCATTTTTAAACATAAAGACACAAAATTGGCAGGTCTAACTATTGAAACGATTTGGAATCGAAAATTACTTGTATAAGTTATAAGGGATTTTTGTCAGATGACGATAGGTTTTTCTGCTTTCCTTCGCAGTCACGTCTGGAAAGTCGGTTCGAAACGCCCACTTCGAGAGTATTTTCTGAAAGATCTTTTGGGTTTACAAAAAAAAATGGAAAAGGTCTTTCGATTACATAGTTTCTGAATAAAAACACGTGTTAATTTCATTCATTTCCGGGCAAAAAAGAATTTTAAAAATATTTCAGAAAGTAGCCCTTTTGGATTTGACAACAGCCTTGCTTCATGCATCCCACAATTTTTGCTTCTCTTAATTCCAATACGCAAACTTTTTTTTTTCAACCTGTAGTTGGTTTACTCAAAATGGAAGTGTCAATAAAGTATAGCCGATTCTATTGTGGCAGCAATTAAGATCACTGAATCATTTTATTTTACTGTAAACGCCTTGACCATGACACAGAGTATCCACCCATTGGATGGTGGGAGTGGAGATGATTCATGCACCATCTAAGAACCATTACCATGAATCTTTGGAGATTTTTTTTCGCACATCACGCAAGGTAAATCTTCGTGACCTTGTCGTTTTAAAAAACGGAAGTGCTGAAATATTGCGTGTACATGGAGAGATGAGATTTTGGTCGTGGGATGAGACAAACAAACGACCACATAAAACAAACAGAAGTCTAAACGTCTGGAATCTACCGTATTTGACTTGGAAAGTGGATGTCCACCAACAGTACAAAATTAAGATTCTACTTATGAATTATTTTTGAAACATTTTAAACGACAGGATTGCTTATTGATTTCAATCAACGGTAAAATATTTAACGTTAAAAGCAATCCGCTCGTGGAAAAAAATCATTGTTGCAGCAATTGCTGTGTTGCGGATTAGAATTATGTAATATTCCTCATTAGTCATTATTACTTTGGATTGTTCACTATTAGTTAGGTAATTTTACCAATAAAGTTTTAGTATGTTGAACAGTTGAACATATTTTCGCTGAGTGGTGAAAATATTTGCGGCTCAAGTCATAAAAAAAATCATAGATTGACATAACAATAGGTGATATGAACAGACATATTAACATCCAGCCTCAATCACTACCATGAGCGCTCGTCAGAGACAGGGAATTGATGCAGGAGGAGGCAATTGCCTACACTTGGAGTTTTTAATTTAATTAACTAAATTTCATTTCACTCTCGTGATTAAAAAATATGTAAAATTTATTTTTCTCAGATTATTTAAAATAATTAAACACTAAAAGTAAAAAGAACTATGAATTTTCGTCATCCGGACCTCCCCATGGAATACAATTTGTAGTTCTACGTTTCTTTTCGTATGTTAATAAAATTTCGTAAACAGAAATGCTCAGTGGGCTCTGTTCACCTCCTCGCCCCCTCCCCCAACTTTAAGAAATAGTTTCACCCAAATTTAAGAAATGTTTATCTATGTAATAAAGGTTTGACAAGCCGAAAATATGTTTAATTAAACTAATTATTAATAAAAAATTATAATGTTTTAACGTCATTGCGGATATTAACCGCTCTTAGAGCATTTTATAGAACATTTTGTTCTCTTTCAGTAAAAATTGGTATAACAAACTTTATTTTGCCGGAAAAGTCTGTCATACCTATTTTAAGGGCTCGGACGGTGATAAAATCACATTTATTTTGCTTTGAATTTTTACCGCTAGCTACTTTATTTCTCGTCTGCACGTTCGCGAAGTGTCGGCTTTCCGCGAAAACGGCAATTCTTTACAGCTTTTAAGTAATAACTAGCTGTTTAACCCGTTCTAGGCACGGGAGTTCATGAATTTAATTCTGAAACCACAATAAAAATAACTATTCGATTTAGAAAAATAGTTTTCTTTTACTGTGCATTTTGTTTAATGAAATTTAATTTATCATGTTGCTACGGCAGCAGACGATAAAACGATATCTTTGGAATAAGTGAATAAATAGAATAAAAAGTTTTGTTGATGTTTCTGATAAAATGTTTTTCTTTATTTTCAGAAAATGGTTATAATTAAGCGCAATTAAATAATCTGTAATTATGTGCATGTGAGGTAAAAGAATTATCGTAATACCCACGACAGCCTCTTAGTATTGCAGCGCAGCGTACGTAATATGTATAGCTCACACTGTAGTTAGAACTGGTTAGAATTCGCACGATTACGGGTTGAACATAAAAAAGGCAAATTCGCCAGAAACATAAAATAAAAAAAGAATCTACTTAAAATTTTCGAAATTTTTGCCCCAATCGTTCATGGGCCCCCCTACCAGCATCCCGTGTGCCAAATTTCCTAGCCCTGCGCCCTGTGGTTTCCGAGTTTTTGAGATTACATAGATACGTGCACGGATTTTAATAAGGTAGATTAATTTAATTAAACTTATTTCCGGCTTGTCAAACCTAGTCATATCTAGCTCATTTTGTTCGTATGACTTTTCACTGTCGATTTACATAAAAAATTTTCAATTACGCGATGACGGGACTTCCGATGTCACCGGCTCCCGGAGTATAAATGAAGGTTCAACAGAGGACCGACCCCTGACGAAAAAAAAAAAAAAAGAAAATTGTTCCGAATCTCCATTTTGAAAAAAAGACAGTAGAAGCTTACTTTTGTATTTTTAATTAATTAATTAATTTTTTTTTTTTTTTACATTTTTGCATTATATATTTTACATGGAAATATGTTTAAAAATTGCCTTGCATGGTAGACTGGATTACAATTTTTTATTTTAGCTTAATTCAGGTTCATATGCTTCATTTTAACCCTTTAATTACTGACGGTACCTATAAGTACCATTAAAATAACGTGTTATAAAATTAATTTAATACATCGATTAGTTGTAATAAAGTTTAGAATGAGTTATATATGCATTACTTTATCTTGTTCCAAAAGCATTATTAGTTACACAAAGCTAAAATATTTTTAAAAGGATGATTTTTTTTTTTTTTTTTTTTTTTTTTTTAGTTTTTTTGGCATTGGGGGAGGGGGAGATTTTTCAATTCGGAAATATTTCTATATTTCTATCCTAAAAACATTATATTTTTACATTTCCTAATTCTACAAAATACTGAGAAAAATACTTAAAATAAGAGATTTGAGTGGTATTATAAATACTGCACAAAATTCCTATAAATTCAAATTTAAGTAATCCTTCTAAAATTTATTAAATCATTATGTAAATCTTCTAATGTAGTTTAAAAAATTCACGAAAAAGGCTTTAGAAGATAAAATTTTCATGAATTCATAATTCAGTATATAAAGGGTTAAAAAACTAGTGGACCTCAGGCAAAATCAGGCCTCTGTCGGTACTTATTTCTTCTTATATTATGCATCATGCATTTTCCCTATTTCGAGATCATTTAACACAATAAAGAAATCTATTTCACTACTGATTTGTGACAGAGATATGTTTTTCTCCACAGAATGTCGGATCTGAAGTGAAAGTAAATAATAATAATTAGAAAAAATCCTGTATTGAAATCGCTAAACGTGTTCGTTCCCTTTCATCATTCTGGTCACAGAGTATTTCACGGTCTGTTGTCGCTGGCATTGAAACTCTCTTCACACATTGCCGTTGATATTTTTTACGGTGGTGGGTTTGAAATAAATTATTATTATTCTCTTTTTGTTCCATGATGTCTTGTATGTCACTGTGTTTACTCCCCTTTACTGGCTTATAAACTTGACCATGAACATTAATAAAATACCAAACTTTTATTCATTTTTCTTTTTTAATAGGCTTTGAGATCATTGCGATATTTTTTGACTGACCTTGATCTCTTTATGTTATTAGATGTCTTTTTATGGCATTTAAACACTTTTTAAGCATCACCGGAAGAACGTCACCTTTATGGTGAGGCTGACAAGAAAAAAGAAGAAAAAAAAAGCAGGCTAGTGTGCTGCGTTACATGTATCTCATTTTTCAGACCTCTTGCGTCACGTGATGCACGAATGCGGGTGCACGAAAAGAGCAACGCCGCCTGGTAGAGAAAAGATATAACTTCTCGCTTCAGGAAAATCCCGTGCAAATTCATTGCATTACATGTATTGTTATTGTTCATAATTATTATTATTATTTTATTTATTTATTTATTTGCACTAGGGGGATCGGACCCCTACGAGCTACGCTCGTCAACCCCCGTTCAGACACCACAGTCTCTAAAAGCACGCTAATTTGATCGGCTTTATAAAGATTTTGAAAGATTGAATTATAATTTAAAAAACAGTGGCGATCTGCTTATAAATGGGTTTCTATTCATTTCTCTTCGATTGCGGAATTTTAAGGAAAAATCAGCTGCTGTTAAAAGGTACAATGGCTGTTGTCGTCTTTGATTAAATAAAATCAATTTAAACATTTCAAAATAAGCTAATATAATAATTAAATCTGCATCAAAATGCAAATATATTTTACAAATACCAATGCCTTCTTTTGACGGAAACGACACAGAATGTTAACGAATCTTAACTAAACCATTTAAGAAATTTCTTTATTTTCTGCTTCACAGATTTTTCTCTTTCAAATCATATTTTTTGTTGATGACACTTCATTTTCAGCTTGTAATCTTTTTTATTTTTATTAAGTTACTAAATAGTCGCTTGAAAGCAGTCTAAACGCGTTCAATAAAATTAATATTAATCTTAGTAATATAATCTCAAAATATCAAATTAATGTCCCGCGCAATTTTTAAATTTAAACTGTTTTGCAATATTACTTTTTGTTCATTTTACGTAATAAATGTAAAGTGACGTAAATGTGACGTAATTTCTCCTATTTAAGACTTCTAACGCATGTTAATCATTTTAGTATTTTACAATACCTTTTCTCTTTTAAAATTCACGTGTAAATATAGTTTTTATGAAGTAATTTTCAATAAGTTTCTGCTTTTCATACGTAATTATTTAATTCTAATTTGAAAGGGGTTTTTTTTTGTTAATAATAGTGACGTGTAAATAAATTTTTAATTTGAAGCAAACATTATTATTTGCGCTGTTTATACGGTTGGCAACAGTTTAAATTAATACCATTTTCTAAAATAAGTAAAAAATCCCTCTCGAAATGCTGAAAATTTGAATTTAAAATAGAAATAAATCCTCAAAAAATGAGTCAAATTAAAAAAGTGAATGCAGTCTGCACACCGAGAAATTCTAACGTGTAAAATGATCTAAAAATAAATTAATTCCCATGTATAGCTTTTGCTCCTATAAAACTTATTTAATTGAACGATTTTGTCCAACTTTAGCATTAAATATCTCGTAAAATAATTATTCGATTTGAAAACTGCTTGCATCAGCGTGTTTATCAAACATTTCTCTATAATATCGCCGATTTTCATATTTTTGTATGCAGTATTTTTCTTAATATTAACGAAGAAAGACCTCCAGTCACAAAAAATTCAAAACCGGCGGCGGCAGTGACTTTTTTAGAATAAAGATATAGTTTTAAATTTTATGTGACATTAGTGTTCTGTGTTATATGACAAAGTAAAAAATAACCGAATTTGAATATCTAAAACTTTTAAACGCGTTTACAATGAATAACGATTTCAATGGCACTTTAGCATTAGTTAAAGGGACAATTTTCCTGTACCGACAGCTGCCATTAGCGCCCTCTATAGGCCTTTATAAGTCTCATACGGCAGTCTGTCTTCGTCGTTAGCCTCGATTTATGGTACGGGCATCTTGACCATGAAAATCAATCGTTGTGGCGCGGCATCTCAAATAAAATTTAAACAATACCAACTTTTCCAAGGGGCACAACGGACACATTTTTAAATTCATTTTTGTTCGCAAACGTATTAAATTGGCCGGTGATGATTAATATTAAGAAACTATGTAAACTTTTTTTTCCGTTTTTTGGTAAAAGCAGAAAACATTGTTCAAGAAATGTCAAAGTTGGTGTTTTGAATCGAATTTCCTGATGTGGCAGTACAGAACAGGAAATAAACTGTCGTCTTGAGACAAATATCGCTTTTAACTCAATATGTAACATATTTATCAGAAAATGGAAAAAAAACTGTTCGATTACAAATTACTTCAATAGTCATGCGTGCAATTATCATGGTTTAATGTTTAAAAATAAGTCAGAAAGTTTTGCTTTATTGAGCGAGGGAAAATATTTATTGTAAGAACCGCCTTAACCCTTACACAGGAAGTGGGAATATACTTCCCACTTAATTGTAATTCCAGATTGACGGAATAGTACCAGAATTTTTTTTAATATGTTGCTTTTATCATGCACGTCAAGATGTTCTTTATTTTGCTCTTCGGCTAATATTTATTTTTGTGTTTTCTCTTTTTATATAAATTATATATATATATATATATATATATATATATATATTGTATTATATATACTTATTACCTCTATTTGCTTATTTACTTTACTTCTGTAACGTAACAAACTTCGTGTTTTACTTAAATTTACTTAAATTACTTTTTTTTATTTAAATTTACTCTAATATATTAAAATGTATGGCAATGAAAATTGCTCTTTTTTTTTGGGGGGGGGGGGGGGGATAGATAGCTTTTTAACATCTTTCTTTTTGCTTCGTTCGATTATGGCGGGTATTTGTACTGCTTGAACAGTGTAAACCTTTAATTTTTCTCTTAAATTCACTTTTCGTTTACTTTTTAATACTTTTTGTTTTTCTATCATAAGTACACACTATGTTTAGTTATATTCTCTCAAATCCTTCTATTAATCGTAATTATTGAATTCCCGAGAAGCTCCGCCTCCTTCTCTCGGATTATCCAATCCGAATTTATCACTCTTTCTCATATCTTTAATCGCTTCATTTTATTTAAAGTTGCATTTTTCCTTCAATTTTCTTTATAATTTCTTAAATTTATTATAGTACATTTACTGTACTATGGCTAGACTATTTTTCTATGGCTCATCTATGATGTGATATACAAATATTCATCCACTAGGAGTGGAGTTCCATTGTAACTGGGTATCCCATCAAAACATTCACCTGTTCACCTGTCCTTGTTCCTTTATTTTACCTTCAAAGTTAATTTGTTCGTAGATTCCGGTGGAAGTCAGTCATTTCAGCATTTTAGCAACATAATTGGTTTGCCCGTGTAAGGGTTAAGCAAGTATTTTATTAAGATTTAGTTGTATCAGGATTATGTAAGGTTTCTCATTAGTCACTATTATCTTCATTTTTTTTAATGAGTTGTTATCACTATTAAATGCAGTGACAGATGTGCGTAAGTAAGCATGTATGTTATAAGCATATCTACCCTATATATATAAAATCCTAATGAAACGACTTTATGAAACGATTTTTTCAAACGACTGATTAAACAACTGATTATGTTTCACGGCGATTTCTCCTAAAATATGGAATACTTTGCGATGAAATTAACACCAAAAATCAATATTGATCCGCAGATTTCAAAACTGGTATTAGAATTTTTAAATTCGAATTAGTTTTCGAAATATTAATTTTTTTCTAATTTTATATACATTTTTCCAATGATGGCAACTCAAATTCTAATCAAACAGATATTTTTTTTTTTTATATTTCAGAAAAGTTTGATATGGTAACCCGGCTATATTTGTTTATTTGATATTTGTTTATTTCTTTATTGTTGATTTGTTTATTTCTTTTTACAAATTATATAAATTACTAGCAGAATTACCCGGCTTCGCCCGTGTCAATTATAAGGAGCCTTCCAGGTAAAATAAATTAAAACGAAATAATACCGCTATCACAATAACTGAAATTTGTGCATTCCAATCCCCAAATCGTTAAAAAGACAATCAGAAAACATGACGTTATTATCGCGCAACCACAGTAAAATCTTTGAGCTTTAATAACAGAATGCGCGTTTCCTTTGGCGGATGTAAGAGAAAAATATATGATTTTCCTGACAATACGGGAAAAAAAAAAAAAAAAAAAAAAAAAAAATCCACCAAATTGCGCAGCATTTTGTGAAATTCTCGTTTGTATGGCACATTTATACATTATAATGTAAACACACTATGTCAGTGCCCATACATTGGCCCTTTACTGCAATTTTTCTGACTTCTAGACATCACATAATTTCATTTTTTAGAATGCCGAATAGAAAAAAGTTCTTTGAAATGAAATTTGGTGGAAAATTGTATCTCAATTTTCTGATTTTAATGGATTTTAAAGTAATTTTTAAGCATGGAAATTTTTAAAGGTGCGTGCAACCCGAATACGAAAGATGAACCCGTTTACTCTTAATGCAATAGTGTAAAGAAAAGATATGTCTATGAGTAACGCTGGTATCATATTTTCGGTGGTAATAACGTAACACAACAATAAATTTCCCTTTTACTGCAATTTAACCTCTAAACAACGCACATTCGATTGTTCCAACGTTTTATAAAAAACAAAATTACTTTCAGTAATATTTGTTTGTAATGCTTATCACAATTTACAGATTTTTCATAGATTTTAAAGTAATTTTCAAGCATGAATATTTTTTAAATATGCTTGCAACCCAATTACAAAATATTAACTCAATTGTTCAAAAACATTGTAAATAGTTCAGAATTAGTTTGTTTTCGAGTAATATTCAATAACTAAATCGGCAAACGAAATTAAAACGCCAAAAATAAAATAAAATAAAACACGAATTTAATAGGTACCAAATTAAACTACTCAAAATAATCTAATAAGTATATAAAATGCAAATGGGAATTTTGTTCCGGGTGCATATAACTTGAATTCTTCAGAACGGATTTCCATACGACTTTCACTATTAGTTTTCCTGGGAAGATTTTAGTGCTTAACATATTGTTTTCCGTTGCTTAGTCATAGAATTATAGGAGAAAGTTATATAATCATGTGAACCCAATCATGAAAGATTAGTCTTATTACCTGAATGAAAAATGCAGAACTATTTTTATCTCTATGTACTAACGGGTTAGTCTTCAGTAATCGGGCAATGCGCTAGTTGGCGTATTCGTATTTTATTGAGTGTGCCTCACACCTATTATGACATGCACATTTCTTTATAACAATAAAGAAAGACATGTTTTAAGCGAATATCTGTCATGCAACTCGATTACAAAATACTAACCTGCAATAATGCTTAAGATAGTTCTCCAGTTCCCTGCTCAACAACTTTTTGACACATTTTCTGACTCATTAAACGTAAAGGCTTGAAATTTGTAGGCTTGACTATTAAAGCGATTTGGACTTGAAATGAGTTTTCCATTTTTTGATAGATAAATTAGTTATCGAGTTATGAGCAATTGTGGTCACGTGATGACCGGTTTTGCTCCTTTATCATGGTGTTGCGAACGAAATTCATTTTAAAACACCAACTGAAATATTTTATACCTTTACCAAAAAAGGGAAACTATCTTTCGTTTGCACAGTTTTTAAATAAGAGCTGCAAATTTCATGTGTTTCCGAACAAAAATTAATTGTCTGAGCGAAGCGAAGGCTAATACTCAGCGAAATATTACTGTCCGGACACATTACTACTACGATGGATATTAACGCCATGTCCTACTAAAAAAAAAAGCCTAGTAAAAACCTTTCGTCAAGCATAACTCAAAAAATTTTTGTCGGATTTCGTTTCTGATTGCACCAGAAGGTACCTATGAGGGTTGTTAATTAAAGCGTTCAAAAAGGATGTTATTTTAACAACCCAGCTTTCAGAATATAATGCGGACGCCAATTATGTATTTATGAACTTAAAATGTACATAAAGAAGTCAATTAACTTCTCAAAAACAAAAATAATTTATTTACCGGTAAAGCTTTTTACATTCTTCCATGAAAATATTCAAACAATAATAAAACAATACAATTTCTGATTCACGTTACATCATATATAAAAGGTATCACGAGAATAAAGATGAGAGGATAATAGCAAATAAATAAACATGGACAATAGATTTAACATCCTCCCACCTTTTGATTATATATTATAATCAAAACTTCACATTAAATAAATACAACATTTACATAAACATCATAAATCGAGTCTTTCTGGAACCTTTATCATTCTACCAGATCTCGTCTTTTTAATTTTCGATTCGTCTTTTGCAGGCTCAACCTGATTTTCCTTCAAAGTTGGTTTAGGAAAACTGTTTTCAGTAAAAACCACTGATGACACTTCCAGGGGGTAAATTCTTTGAATAGGCCGAATCATCTGCGAATGAGACGTTTGTAACTTCAAAAGACGAACTTTTCCGTCTTTGCCCCGAATGAGCTCTGTAACCCGTCCTAAGGGCCAATTGATTCTTTTCTTGTTATCTGCTCCCACCAAGACTATATCTCCTACAGCAATTGAACGTTGCAATCTTCTCCCATTTGGTCGTTGGATAAGGAGACCCAAATATTCTAATCTAAATCGATTTCTGAGCTCTTTTTGCAGTTCTTGCCTATATTTAAGTCTTCTAGTGAGAGAACCTTCCTCAACCGCATCAACGTCTGGTAAACCACATTCATGAATATCTTTCAGAAACATGTCCGGTGATATGGCTTTGATGGACTCTTTCTCAGACATGTAAGTTAGTGGTCGCGAATTTATAATACTTTCGCAGTCAGCTAATACAGTTATCATCTCTTCATAGTTCAAACAGGCTTTTCCTAAGACTCTTTTTAATAGATCTTTCATCAATCTGATGAGCCTCTCCCACCATCCGCCCCACCAAGCAGCAGTCGGAGGGTTGAATTTCCATTTGAAAGAATTTATTGCTCCATACTTCTGTATGCGATTCCAGTTCAATCTTTTTAAGAAATTGGATGCACCAACAAAATTGGAACCGTTGTCGCAATATATAACAGAACATCTTCCTCTACGAGATACAAATCTTCGCAAAGCCATTAAAAATGACTCTGTAGAAGCTGAAGTCACAAGCTCCAAATGCACAGCTCTGTAGATGGCACATGTAAATAAGATAACCCAACTCTTCTGTTTATTTTTAAGAAACAAAGGGCCAGCCAGATCAATGCCGATAATTTGAAATACAGCTGCATCTTTCACTCGATTTTCTGGCAGAGAAACTGGAGAAGATTCTAAATTCTTCGAATTAAATCTTTTACAAATGGTACATTTTGATAGAACAGAGCTCACAGTTCTTCTTCCATTCAAAATCCAGTATTTTTCTCTAAGCAAATTCAGAAGAATCTGAGGACCTGCATGACAATTTTTGAGGTGGTAATGTAAAATTAATCGTTTGACAACTTCATGATTTGAAGGAACAACCATAGGTATGAGGAAATCCATATTGTCTTGTCTATACGTAATCTTAGTCTTTACACGTATTATGTCTTGTTCATCCTTAAACGTCTCCAGAGTTTTCAATCTCCCCTCACTTTCATGGGAAAAACATTCCTTTTGTATCATCCAAATTATCTTCGTTTCTGCTCTCTTAAATTCAAGATTCGTCAATTCTCCTTTGATCTGTTCCTTTGGATTAGAAGAATTATATCTGAAACGAAGTATCCAACCAACAAGACGTACGATTTTCTCATAACTGGAAAAATACTGGTAGTACCAGCTTTTCTCTGGACTTTCATCAACATTTACCAGTAATTTTGTAGACTTCAATTTTTCTTTTTCAATTTCTTCTTCGTTTATGTCTTGGCACTTGAAATCCATATATTTATAATATTCTTTAGAATCTTTAAGCCAAGATGGACCCTCCCACCATTTGAGAGATACCAGATGTCTTGCTTTACATCCTCTAGATGGCAAATCTGCTGGATTCATTTCACCAGGTATATGTTTCCATAAAACAGGATCAGTCAATTTTTTTATTTCTTGAACTCTGTTTCTAACAAAAACAGACCAGTTTTCTTTCCTGGATATCCATGCAAGCACTGTTGTGGAATCGCTCCAAAAATATCTTTCTATATCTTCCCAGCTCATAGCGTCAGTTACTGATTTAGCCAATCTAGCACCAATCAAAGCAGCTAAAAGTTCCATTCTAGGTATAGTTCCACATTTTAAAGGACCTATGCGGGATTTCGCTGCAAGAAGGAATAACTCTACACGATCTTTAGTTGCTATCCTCAAAAATATAACAGCAGCATACGCATACTGACTTGCATCACAAAATGTGTGAAGAGTACAACCTTTTAAATTAACTGGGGTGAACTGAATATATCTAGGAATCTGAATTTCTTGTAAACAATTTAATTCATGAAACCATTCAATAAATTCATTTTTTATATCACTAGTAACTTCTTCATCCCACGAGATTCCTTCTTTCCATGTTTTCTGTAACATCATCTTGGGACATATCATAACTGGAGCAGTAAAACCAATTGGATCAAAAACTTTATGTGCAACTGATAGCATGATTCTTTTTGTTATTTTTTCTATATTTATATCTTTCGTCCAGCTTACGTTAACTTTTAAAACGTCTAGAAGTCTGTTCCATTGTAATCCCAGTACAGCAGTTTCTTCGCTATTTTCGATATTGTTTCTTTCTTCTGTCTGTTCCCATCCTCTCAACTCAAATCCACCTTTAGCCATAAGAGATTTAGAATCAGTTATAAACCTTTCCAATTCTTCCTGTGTGTGGACACTAGCAACGACATTGTCAACATAAAAGCTTCTCAGCAATTGCTGTTTAAGATTGGGGTCGTATTCTTCATCGTTTTTAATGTGATATTCTATGACGGAACCGAGAAGAAAAGGAGAGCTTTTGACTCCAAACACCACTCTAGTATGTCGAAACATTCTAATATTTCTTTCTTCTGGATTACTCCACCACAAGAAACGCAAATAGTCCCGATCTTCTTTACGAATAGCTATTTGTAAAAATGCTTTCTTGATATCAGCTACAACACCAAATTTATTTTTTCTAAATCGTAAGAGAATGTCAGGAATTAATTCAATAAGGTTTGGCCCACAATGCAAACATTGATTCAAAGATGGATGGTTCTGCATTCTAGCTGATGCGTCAAACACTGGACGAATGGGAGTTGTACTGCTCTCTTTTATTACTGGTCGATGAGGTAAATAATTTCCATAAAGGTTCATTTCAGCCTGTGGAATTTCCTCTATAATTTGATCATCAAGCCACCCTAAAAGTACTTTTTCATACCTTTGATAAATGTTATTGGAAAGCAACTTGTTTGTAATGTTACTCAATCTTTTCTTGGCTAAACTCAAATTATCAGGTAAAGGTGGTGTATCTTCTGACCATGGCAAAGAAACTTCATAACGATTATCTTCATTCATTTTTACTGTCTGTAAAAAATGCTCTTTAACCTGACGATCAATCTCCATTTTAGATTGTTTTTCAATCGGATCATTTATTCCAAGCAAATCCAATTTCCATAAATCAGCAATCTCTGCTTCCTTTACAAACATAGACATAACTGACAAAGCTAAATTTTCTTTAGACGCATTATCTTGAGGCACTTTTCCCATTAAGGTCCAACCTAAAAATGTTTCCAGTGCTACTAATCCCGACGAGAGTATTTCTCTACGACCTGTCAGTAATTTTCCCATTACATCGGCTCCAATCAATATTTGAATAGATTCTGGAGTTTCACCAACATCCGTCAAAGTGATGCCTTTTTCCGATAATTCTTTAAACCAGGATCCTTTTCCTACTGGCATAACATTTTCACATATAATGTTTTGATCCAAAACCTCAAAATTACATTTAAAATTTTCTTTCAAATCGCTTAATCTTACCTTGTAGTAATGATGATTATAATCCTTTGTTATGACTCCGCCAAAAAGGGAATGAGAAACTTTTTCTTCTCGAAGAGGTAAATACTTCATTTCTTCGGCTAAATGTTTTAAAATATACGATCTCTGAGAACCTGAGTCCAAAATTAGTCTAACATCTTTCTTTTTGTTTTCTGAAAATATTTTTGCCTTTATCGTCTGAAGGAACACTTTAGGATTTCTATTGAAATTGGCCATATTTACTTCTTTTCCAGGCGACTTTTCTGTGTCTTCCTCTTTCTTTTCATTCAGCTTATTCTTATCGAGCGTTTGACACATCACAGACGCATGTCTTTTATCACAAAAGAAACACTTCAAGATAGCTCTACATTGCTTGGTTGTGTGACCTGTTGCCAAACATAAAAAACAACATCTTTTGTCCTTCAATATATTCTGCTTTTCATTAAAACTCATCTTCCGTGCCGAAAAGCATTCTGAACTCAGATGTCTTCCTTTGCAAAAAACGCAATTTTTCCTTAAATCTGGTCTTGAAGAAGTTGTTAATAAAGTAGCAGCAGTTGGTAAATATTTAGTACCATCGTTGTGACTTTTGTTTTTTCTAAAGATCGCGTCATCTTTTCTCGCTAAACCAAAACCTGTCACTGCCAAATTAATTCTTTCATCTCCTTCAACTTCAGATTTGAGAAACGCCATTAAATTATCTAGGCGCTCTTTTGCATCAGAACTAACCGAATTCGTATGTGTTCGATTCCACGCTTTCAAAAATTCAGCAGTAAAACAAGATTCTACCATTGGATATAATATTGAAGCACATTTATCCGTTGTGACACCTAACGTCTCAAGAGCTCGTAAATACAACTCAAGTTTATCATACAATGATGTAATAGAAAATTTTCCTTTTGATTGCACAGATATAATTAATTTTAATAATTCTCGCACATACACTTCAACCAAAAGATCTTCCCTACCGAAACGAGCCTTAAGACTCTCTATAGCTTTGGCATAGTTAGCGCCAGTTGGCGGAAAACTATCAACAACTTCTCGCGCTCTAGATCCAGTGATAGTTGCTTGGATCAAATACTGGAATTTATTTTCTGGCGCAATATCTTGATCATTGTGAATCTGTTCAAACTGGCTCCAAAATGGCAACCATTCCTTTAAATCACCATCAAATTGGCGAAATTCCAACTTGGGCAACGTAAATTTCTTTTTAGAATGATTAGTTTCGTAATCATTTGAAATGTACTCACATTGCATTTGTCCCTGTGACTGAATCTTTGCTAATTCTAATTGATGATTTAATTCCAACTTTTTTAACTCTACTTCCGACTTCTCCTTTAATTCTAGCCTTTTTAATTCTTGATCCGACTTCTCCTTTAATTCTAGCTTTTTTAATTCTTGATCCGACTTCTCCTTTTCTAACTTCTTAGCCTCGTTTTCCTTTCTCTCAGCAACAGCATTGGATAAAATTTCTTGTACAAAAGCGGGATCCTGTTTATATTCATTACTATTCAAAATAATTTCCTTTAGTGTCCCAATCGTATAATCTTGCGGGATTGTTTCCCCAAGCTCTTCTACCACGAACTTTAAGTCGACCTTTTTAAAATTTTTAACGGCTTGAAACATTTTGCATCAAATAAATATTGTAAAATGTCCTGTCGCGGACGCCACAATGTTAATTAAAGCGTTCAAAAAGGATGTTATTTTAACAACCCAGCTTTCAGAATATAATGCGGACGCCAATTATGTATTTATGAACTTAAAATGTACATAAAGAAGTCAATTAACTTCTCAAAAACAAAAATAATTTATTTACCGGTAAAGCTTTTTACCTTCTTCCATGAAAATATTCAAACAATAATAAAACAATACAATTTCTGATTCACGTTACATCATATATAAAAGGTATCACGAGAATAAAGATGAGAGGATAATAGCAATAAATAAACATGGACAATAGATTTAACATCGGTCGCCTACTGAATGCACCTACTATGAAAAATAAGTTCCAAACCGTTTAAAAATTATATAGAAAAAACTGATAAAAAAGCACAATTTATCTGCATACGTCACAGAAATTTGGTGTGCGTCACTTTCACCGGTTGATGTTTTCGTAGACAACTGGTTTGAACACATGGAGCAAATAAAAAAAAATACGCCCGCAGTAATATCGAATAGATCAGTTTCAACCACGTGATCACAAACCTTGCAACAACCCGTGGCAACCAGTTTTGGTGGGCAAACAAATAATAATACAGTACTCCGTACCACGGTGACCGTTTTTAGCCTGTTGTATGAAATCTGGCCTGTTGTATGACATACAATTGTGGATGATTAAAACAAAAGACATGAGTGTTTATTGCTCCGGGAGGTTATTTTTCTCTGGATGTCTGTCTGTCTATCATACGGCATGCAATTTTCTTGTAAAGGATGATATTATTATGCAGTAAAACCTCCATAACGGCACACCCGATTAGTGGACACCTCTATTTAGTGGGCATTTTTTCGATTACCGACCTTAAATAACTGTACATTTTTTACTCTCAGTAGCGGACACCTCCAAATAGAGGACAAATTCTGCCCTCCCGAGGTGTTAGCTATTCAGAGGTTTTACTGGTAAAACCTCCATAGCAGACACACCCGATTAGCGGATACCTCTATTTAGCGGACATTTTTTTCGATTACCAACTCTTAAATAACTGTACATGTTTTACTCTCAGTAGCAGTCACCTCTAAATAGAGGACAAATTCTGCATTCTCGGGGTGTCTGCTATTCAGAGGTTTTACTGTATATAATTTTGATAGTTATTTTACAGGGCCACACAGAAGAATAAGAATATATGAAACGAATATAAACTAAATTCGGGAATGGTAATGTAATTTTCGGATGTTGTTACAGTTATCCGCAGCATGTTTTTAGAGTTTCGTTCATCTAACAAAACACTACCTGTCACACTCCTTTGTCTGTCTGTCTGTCCGTCTGTCACAGAGCCCGTTCTCAGAAACTATATATGTCAGAGACTTGAAAATTTGCATACTTATAGCTGAACACCACACATCAAACGGCAAATAATAAAATTTTGAAAAAGGTCTAATATTTAACCCTCTGGGCTCTAACTTGTGTATTTTAAGCAATTTTTCTAACTCAGCCCCTAATTTAATTAAGTTGGAGACATGAAATTTTGTATACTTATAGCTGAACATCTCACATCAAATGACAAATAATAAAAATTTAAAAAATGTTTAATATTTAACCCTCTGGGCTCTAACTTGTGTATTTAAAGCAATTTTTCTAACTCAGCCCCTAATTAAGTTGGAGACTTGAAAGTTTGCATACTTATAGCTGAACACTTGCGATAACACGATAAATCAGAAAATTTTGAAAAAGTCATATTTAACCCTCCAGTCTCTAACTTCTGTACTTTAAGCAATTTTTCTAACTCAGACCCTAATTAAGTTGGAGACATGACATTTTGCATACTTATATCTGAACACCTCACATCAAACGACAAATAATAAAATTTTGAAAAAGTCTAATATTTAATCCTCTGGGCTCTAACTTGTGTATTTTAAACAATTTTTCTAACTCAGCCCTAATTAAGTTGGAGACATGAAATTTTGCATACTTATAGCTGAAATCCTCACATCAAACGACAAATAATAAAATTTTGAAAAAGGTCTGATATTTAACCCTCTGGGCTCTAACTTATGTATTTTAGGCAATTTTTCTAACTCATCCCCTAACTAAGTTGGAGACTTGAACGTTTGCATACTTATAGCTGAACACTTGCGATAACACGATAAATCATAAAACTTCGAAAAAGTCATATTTAACCCTCCGGTCTCTAACTTCTGTATTTTAAACAATTTTTCTATCTCAGCCCCTAATTAAGTTGGAGACATGACATTTTGCATACTTATAGCTGAACACCTCACATCAAACGACAAATAATAAAATTTTGAAAAAATCTAATATTTAACCTCTAATATTTTGTCTCGCGCAATTTTTAAATTTAAACTGTTTTGCAATACTATTTTTTGTTCATTTTGCATAATAAGTGTAATGTGACGTAATTTCTTCTATTTCAGACTTCTAACGCGTATTAATGAATTTATTTTACAATATCCTTTCTCTTTTAAAATTCACATGTAAATATAGTTTTTATGGCGTAATTTCCAATAAGTGCCTGCTTTTTATACCTAATTATTTAATTCTAATTTGAAGGGTTTTTTCTGTTTATAATAGTAACGTGTAAATAATTTTTTTTTATCTGAAGCAAACATTATTGTTTGCGCTGTTTATACAGTTGGCAACAGTTGAAATTAATACAATTTTCTAAAATATGTTAAAAATATCTGTCAAGATGCTGAATATTTGAATTTAAAATAGAAATAAAACCTCAAAAAATGAGTCAAATAAAAAAAAAAATTAATGAAATCTGCACACCGGGATCTTCTATTGAATAAATTGATCTAAAAATGATTAAATTCCCATGTATAGCTTTTGCTCCTATAAATTTTTTTTTAATGGAACGATTTTATCCAACTTTAGCATTAAATATCTCTTAAAATAATTCTTCGATTTAAAAACTGTATGCATGAGCGTGTTGATCAAACATTTCGCTATAATACCACCGATTTTCATATTTTTGTATGCAATAGTTTTCTTAATATTAACGAAGAAAGACCTCCGGTCACAAAAAATTCAAAACAGGCGGCGGCGGCGGCGGCGGCGGCGGCGGCGGCGGCGGCGGCGGTGACAGCGTTAGTTACTTTTTTTAGAATAGAGAGATATATAAAAATGAAAACTTGTCTATCTGTCTGTTTGTAATTTTATAAAAATCCACAATGTGGAAGCCAAAATTGTGAAAAGATACGGACATGTGTATTAAAACATGGCCGAGGCAACTAAAGTAATCCGGAATCGAAATAATTCATAGTGAATTTTTAATTAAAAAAACACCCATTTAACAGCAATTTCTTATCAAATTTAAACATTTTTCGTTATAGCAGTTGCCAACAATTAAAAAACACAATAAAATTATTACTACAACAATTAATTTTCTACTGCAAGATTTCCACGTGAAAAATGAAAATGAAATAAATAGTTTGATGAATTTAAAAAAAAAGGTGAATATTACGTCATAACTTTTCTATTGCAAGATATTCACGTGAAATATGAAAATGAAATAAATGGTTTGACGAATTTAAATGAAAGTGAATATAACTTCATAACTTTTCTATTTCAAGATTTCCACGTGAAAGAGGAAAATATTACGTCATATTGGAAATATAAAGGACGTGGTGGATATAGTATAACGTCATATGAGTGTGAAAAATGTATTGAAGCATGATAAAAACCCGATTAGGGAAATTATTGGCCTATTTTAACATTATTGTTCCAATTATAAATTGAAATAAGTTCATTTATAGCTGTATTCTTTTGCGTCTGTTATATACATTTATACATTTTTATGTAGCGTTTTCATATGATTCATTCATACAACATTTCGACTGCTTTTCTTAATGTTTGTTTTGTGTTGTATGTTAAATTTTGAAATTGATTTTTCAGAACAAACATCCTTCAAATTCTGGGCAACACCGGCACTTTAGTTTCTAACGGATAAATGGCTTTTGTATCTGTACATCTAATACTAATATTATAAAGCGTTACCTATACTTCCTATTATAAAGAGGAAAAAATTGTTTATTTCTCGGAGGTAAGCTCAGGAACTACCGAACCGATTCCAAAAGTAATGGTATCAAAATGATGGTGTTAGTCCAACTTAGAACATAGGATATATCTTATGTCGGTGCCACTACACCAAAGGGGGTGCAGGAGCAAAAAACGTTCTAAAAATGCGATTTTTGCGTTACTGAAGGGCCTAGAAATATGAAATTTGGAAAATTAGTTACTTATAAGATATAAATGATGTCTAAGAACAGATCTTAAATAATTCGAAATTTAAAAGGGTGAAAATGCACAAAAAGCGTTCTAAAAAACTTTCTAAATGTTAGTTTCTACATAATCTCAGGAAATACCAAACCGATTTAAAAAATATTGGTGTCAAAATGATAGTGACAACGTTTGCTCCAAGATAGGCTATGTTTTATGTCGGTGCCACTACCCCAAATGGGGGTATAGGAGCAAAAAACGTTCTAAAAATGCGATTTATGTGTTACTGAAGGGCCTAGAAATATAAAATTTGAAGTATCAGCTACTTATTAGATATAAAGGATTTCTAAGAACAGTTCTTAAACAATTCGAAATTTAAAAAAGGGTGAAAATGCGCGAAAAGCGTTCTAAAAAACGTTCTAAATGGTGATTTCTACACAATCTCAGGAAATACCAAACCGATTAAAAAAATAATGGCGTCAAAATGATGGTGAAAACATTTGCTCCAACATGGGCTATGTTTTATGTCGGTGCCACTACCGCAAAGGGGGTGCAGGAGAAAAACGTTCTAAATTGCGGTTTTTGCGTTACGGAAGGGCCTTGAATCATGAAATTTAGAATGGTAGTTAGTTATAAGATATCAGTTATCTCTAAGAACATGTCCTAAAAAAGTCGAAATTTAAAGGGGGGTGTCAAAATGCGCAAAAAGCGTTGTAAAAAACGTTCTAAATTGCGATTTCTAACAATCTCAGGAAATACTGAACCGATTTCAAATATAATGGTGTAAAAATGATGGGGACAGATCTTGCTCCACGATAGGCTATATTTTATATCTGTTTCCAATACCCCAGAGGAGATGCAGGAGCAAAATGAGCGAAAAGCGTTCTAAAAACGTTCTAAATGCCGATTTGTCACCAATATCTCAGGAAGAATCAAACTAATTTCAAAAGTATTGGTAAGAAATTGATGCTGATAGCCTCTGCTCTAACATAGACGCTATTTTAAGTCGGTATCACTATCACCTAGACGTTGCAGGAGCAAAAAAGCGTTCCAAATTTCGATTTTTGTGATTGGTAGGGGCTAGCAACTTAAAATTAGGCAAGGTACATATTTATTACGTATAAATGATCTTTAAAAACAGTTTCGAAAAAATTGGAAATTTAAAAAGGGGTGAAAATGCGCGAAAAGCGTTCTAAAAACGTTCTAAATTGCGATTTCTACTCAATCTCAGGAAATTCCAAAGCTATTTCAAAAGTAATAGTTACAAATCAATGGTGACAGTCCCTGCTATAACATAGGTTATATTTTATGTTGCTGTCACTACCATCTGAGGGTTGCAAATGCAAAACATGTGCTAATTTGCGTTTTTTGCATAACTGAAGTGTCAAACACTTGGAAGTATGGCATGGTATTTACTTACAAGATGCAGCTGATTTCTAAGAACTGTCGAAAGAAAATTTCAAATTTAAAAAGATGAAGTGAGCGAAAAGCGTTATAAATTACAATTTTTATGTAATCTTATCAGATACCAAACCGATTTAAAAAAAAGTCCTTCCGGCCAGTGCCGGGAGGAAGAGGTAGCTTTCATAATCCTTATTTTAAAAAAGCCAAATTATATCATTCAAACACACGAAGCTCAATTTAGTGGAAACCGAATATAGGAGATTCAATACAAATTTTTATCAATATAATGAATGAGAATTTCGCGAAATTAGTCAGCTTTATCCAAGCTGCTTTTCTTTGAAGTAACATATATTTGGCTGCCAAATTCGGCAATTTCTTAAAGTGCCTGTCATTTCAAGACAACATGGTGGATGAGGCTAAGCAGTGAACTCGGTCGAGAAATTAGTAATTGCTGTGCACATGCTCACTCACATCGGAATCTGTTAATATATAGGAGTGCTGTCGCATGCAAAAAATCAGATTTTTCAAAATGTCACCCACAATAGAAATTGAAACTGCTATATCTGAGCCATTTTTTAAGGTAAAGACAAACAAAAAATGCTCCTGAATCCTTATATCAAGGTCAAATACTTAAGAAAGAAACCTTTTTCAATTTCTAATTTTTTTGCACCTCACTTTAAATATATATATATATTTTTTAATTTAATGGTCGCCATTTTGAAACAAGATGGCTGATGAATCTGGCCAGCGAACTTGGTCGAGGTGTTGATGTATACTATCCACATGCCTTCTTACATCGAAATAGGCGAATACGTGTGTTATCGCGTGACAAATACAAGATCGTTTCAAAATGTTAGCCATACTAGAAATTCAAAGTGCTATAAATCAACCATTTTTTAATATATAAACAAAAGAACAAATTTTCAGAAACAAAAACTGCTCCGGAATCTTTGTATCAAGGTCAAACACATAAAAAAATCTTTTTCATTTTCCAATTGTTTAATACCTCATTTTGAATTTTAAATTTAATTTTTTTTAATGGCAACCCTATTGAAACAAGATGGCGAATGAAGCTGGCCAACGAACTCGGTCGAGACATTGGTATGTACTATGTACAGACCAAGTTACATCCAAATAGGTTCATAATTACGCCTGTTGTCGCGTGACAAAAATCAGGTCGTTTTAAAATGTCAGCCACAAGAGAAATTCAAAATGCTATTACTCAGCCATTTTTTTTAGCTATAGACGAAAGAAAAACTGTTCCGGAATCTTTGTATTAAGGTCAAACATATACAAAAAAAATCTTTTTCACTTTCCAATTTTTTTGGTATCTCATTTAATTTTTTTTATTTTTTAATTTTTTTTATGGCCGCCATTTTGAAACAAGATGGCGGATGAAGCCGGCCGACGAACTCGGTCGAGATATTTGTATGTACTATGTACACACCAAGGTACATCCAAGTCGGTTCATAAATACGCCTGTTATTACGTGAGAAAAATCAGGACGTTTCAAAATGTCAGCCACGCTAGAAATTCAAAATGCTATAACTCAGCCATTTCTTAAGATATAGACGAAACAAAAACTGCTCCCGAATCTTTTTATCAAGGTCAAACACATAAGAAGAAAATATGTTTTCAATTTTTAATTTTTTGGTACCACATTTCAAATTTAAATTTTTCTTAAAAATTTAAATGGCCACCATTTTTAAACAAGATGGCGGATGAAGCTGACCAACGAACCCGGTCGAGACATTGGTATGTACTATGTACACACTGAATTACATCCAAATCGGCTCATAAATACGCCTTTTAAAGCGTGACAAAATTCAGGACGTTTCAAAATGTCAGCCACGCTAGAAATTCAAAATGCTATAACTCAGCCATTTTTTAAGATATAGACGAAACAAAAACTGCTCCGAAATCTTTGTATAAAGGTCAAATACATAAGAAAAAATATTTTTCCATTTTCAATTTTTTGGTACCACATTTCAATTTTTAAATTTTTAAAAAAAATTTAAATGGCCGCCATTTTGAAACAAAATGGCGGATGAAGCTGGCCAACGAACTCGGTCGAGAGATTGGTATATACTATGTACACACTGAATTACATCCAAATCGGTTCATAAATACGCCTTTTATCGCGTGACAAAATTCAGGACGTTTCAAAATGTCAGCCATGCTAGAAATTCAAAATGCTATAACTCAGCCATTTTTTAAGATATAGACGAAACAAAAACTGTTCCGGAATCTTTGTATAAAGGTCAAATACATAAGGAAAAAATATTTTTCCATTTTTTATTTTTTGGTACCACATTTCAAGTTTAAAAATTTTTTAAAAATTTTAAATGGCCGCCATTTTGAAACACAATGGCGGATGAAGCTGGCCAACGAACTCGGTCGAGACATTGGTATGTACTATGTACACACCAAATTTCATCGAAATCGGTTCATAATTACGGGAGTTACAGTGTGACATAGGTCAGATATATATATATATATATATATATATATATATATATATATATATCAATTTTGAACGGAGGGTGGTTTCGGGGTCTGGGGGTCATGATCGATGAAAATATACCAAAATTTTTTGAAATCGCTTTCCTCCGAACGGCTGCAATAGGTAGCTTTTTTGTAAAGAAAGCTACCTAATAATGATGACAAATTGTTGGTGATAGAACCTGCTCAAACATAAGCTATATTTTATGTCTGTGCCACTACCACCAGAGGGTTGCAGTAGCTAAAAACTTTCTAAATTGCTATTTCTGTGATACTGAAAAGGCTAGAAACTTTAAATATGGCATGGTAGTTACTTATAAAATATAAATGCCCTCGAAGGACTGTCGAAAATAAATTCGAATTAAAAAGTCCTTCCGGCCAGTGCCGGGAGGAAGAGGTAGCTTTCATAATCCTTATTTTAAAAAAGCCAACTTATATCATTTAAACACACGAAGCTCAATTTAGTGGAAACCGAATATAGGAGATTCAATACTAATTTTTATCAATATAATGAATGAGAATTTCGCGAAATTAGTCAGCTTTATCCAAGCTGCTTTTCTTTAAAGTAACTTATATTTGGCTGCCAAATTCGGCAATTTCTTAAAGTGCCTGTCATTTTAAGACAACATGGTGGATGAGGCTAAGCAGTGAACTTGGTCGAGACCTTAGTAATTGCTGTGCACATGCTCACACACATCTGAATCGGTTAATATATAGGAGTGCTGCCGCATGCAAAAAATCAGATTTTTCAAAATGTCACCCACAATAGAAATTGAAACTGCTATATCTGAGCCATTTTTTAAGGTAAAGACAAACAAAAAATGTTCCTGAATCCTTATATCAAGGTCAAATACTTAAGAAAGAAACCTTTTTCAATTTCTAATTTTTTTGCCCCTCACTTTAAATATATATATTTTTTTTTTTTTAATGGCCGCCATTTTGAAACAAGATGGCTGATGAATCTGGCAAGCGAACTTGGTCGAGGTGTTGATGTATACTATCCACATGCCTTCTTACATCGAAATAGGCGAATACGTGTGTTATCGCGTGACAAATACAAGATCGTTTCAAAATGTTAGCCATGCTAGAAATTCAAAGTGCTATAAATCAACCATTTTTTAACATATAAACAAAAGAACAAATTTTCAGAAACAAAAACTGCTCCGGAATCTTTCTATCAAGGCCAAACACATAAAAAAAATCTTTTTCATTTTCCAATTTATTAATACCTCATTTTGAATTTTAAATTTAATTTTTTTAAAATGGCAACCCTTTTGAAACAAGATGGCGAATGAAGCTGGCCAACGAACTCGGTCGAGACATTGGTATGTACTATGTACAGACCAAGTTACATCCAAATAGGTTCATAAATACGCCTGTTATCGCGTGACAAAAATCAGGTCGTTTTAAAATGTCGGCCACAAGAGAAATTCAAAATGCTATTACTCAGCCATTTTTTTTAGATATAGACGAAAGAAAAACTGTTCCGGAATCTTTGTATTAAGGTCAAACACATACAAAAAAAATCTTTTTCATTTTCCAATTTTTTGGTATCTCATTTAAATTTTTTTATTTTTTTATTTTTTTAAATGGCCGCCATTTTGAAACAAGATGGCGGATGAAGCTGGCCAACGAACTCGGGCGAGATATTTGTATGTACTATATACACACCAAGGTACATCCAAATCGGTTCATAATCACGCCTGTTATCACGTGAAAAAAATCAGGACGTTTCAAAATGTCAGCCACGCTAGAAAATCAAAATGCTATAACTCAGCCATTTCTTAAGATATAGACGAAACAAAAACTGCTCCCGAATCTTTTTATCAAGGTCAAACACATAAGAAGAAAATATTTTTTCAATTTTCAATTTTTTGGTACCACATTTCGAATTTAAATTTTTCTTAAAATTTTAAATGGCCGCCATTTTGAAACAAAACGGCGGATGAAGCTGGCCAACGAACTCGGTCGAGACATTGGTATGTACTATGTGCACACCGAATTACATCGAAATCGGTTCATAATTACGTGAGTTACAGTGTGACATAGGTCAGATATATATATATATATATATCAATTTTGAACGGAGGGTGGTTTCGGGGTCTGGGGGTCATGATCGATGAAAATATACCAAAATTTTTTGAAATCGCTTTCCTCCGAACGGCTGCAATAGTTAGCTTTTTTGTAAAGAAAGCTACCTAAAAGGGGTGAAGTGAAGGGGAGGTGCGAAAAGCATTCTAAAAAAGTCCTAAATTACGATTTCAACGCAATTTCAGGGAATATAAACCAAAATATAAAAGTAATAGTTGCGAATCAATGGTAACAGTCTCTGATCCTACACAAGCCATATTTTATGCCGATGATTCTACCACCTGAGGTTCACAGGAACAACAAACGCTCTAAAAAAGGCCTTTAAAAGCTTTCTAAATTACGTTTCTGTGATAATTAGGAAATAACAAACCAATTTCAAAATTAATGTTGGCAAATTAATGGTGACAGTTCCTATTTCAACACAGCCCTTTATGTTGAGAGAGGTGGTAGGACTTGGAATTTGACATGATGATTAATTTTAAGATGTAAGAAGATGGTTTCTGAAAAATTCAAAACTTCAAATGAATACTGAAATGAGCGTATTAATTGAGCATAAAAGTTTCAAAATATTTTCTAAATTATTATTTATTTAGTTTTATTTCGTTTTATTAATTTAAGTCTCATTTCTGCCTTATGCAGTGTAACAATGATGTTTAATCAAACTGTGTTTTAAATAGTAATTTTTTTAATTATTCCTAAAAGTAATAAGTACCTTTTAATAAAATAAAATATTACCTTTTAATAAAATAAAAATTTAGTTAGTACCTTTTAATAAAAATTAGACATATAAATACCACTTGGCATATTTCAAATATTACGCGAGCAAAGCCGCGGGGTTTGCTAGTAATATTATAAAGTATATAATATTATTAATGCTTGTACGTTTGTGAGGTGTTATCTTTGAAACTACATAGCCAACTTAAAAAAATGTTGGTGGCCATCTCTGCTCCGAAAAAAAGACTATTTTATGTCAGTGCAAGAACCTACATCGCTGCAGGAGCAAAAAAGTTCTAAAATTGTGATTTCTGCGATATTGATTGGGTTAGAAACCTTAAATTTGGTGCGGTAGTTACTTTTAAGATATAAATACTCGTAATGAACGCTCTCTAAAAGGTTCAATTTGACGGATAAACGTAAAAATTTCTAGAAAGGTTCTAAACTATGATTTATTTGGAATACTGAAATTTTTGGGATACTGTTGGGGTTAGAAACTAGAACTTTGGCATGGTAGTAATTAATAAGATGTAAATGCTCGTTGTAGAACGAATTCTAAAAAATAGAAAGACTAAACAAAGCGGAAAAAGATCTAAAGATGATCTAAGTAACGAAGTACATGGAATTGTTAGGAATATAAACATGAAAATTGACATGGCTGTATTTATCATGACATAAATTCTCGCAATAGAACAATTTCTAAAAATGTCGCTATATAACACAGTGCAAAAACAAAAAACTTTCAAAAATTTTCTATTTCTGTGTTACTGCTGAGCCCAAAATCTTGAAATTTTGCTTCGGGTTAGTTTTAAAGTATACAATTGTCTCTATGAATGGTTTCTAAAAAATTTAAAAAGATGAAGTTAACGGAAAGCGATCTCAATTACCATTAATTTGGAATTATTAGGTACAGCAACTTTAAATATTTCATAATGCTGCATTTCCTCCGCAAAACATGCGATTTAAATGAAACAAAACTGATAGATACCCACCTAGCATTAAATAAATTGTGTAAATATTGAATAAAGACCTGTATGAAACAGTGAGTAGGTTGTCCGAAAGTACTTGTTAAAGTGTTCCTTCTCTAGGCTTTTCTCTCTCTCGCCAAGACCACTAACAGAGGGAAGTGCCGTTTTAAATGTGATATGAATTTTTTATCCGATTCATTTTTTTACACATTTTATCATAAGGTCATATTCTCAATTATCATTAGTAGATTTTTTATATATTAACTTATTCTGGTGAAATTTTATAATCGGGTTCATATTGGCGTATGTTAGCTTGCATGATTTGCTGAATAAATATGTATGGATTTGTAAATTACTTCAAATGACACTTTGACAGCTCAAAAGTTATGCAGACGATATATTCAGATCTTGTGTCATACTTTATGTTGTAATCATTGCCGATTTCTTTTATTTAATACATGCTAAATACAGCTCAACTTGTGCAGAATATGTTTGAAAACAAAACAATACAGCGTATGTAGTGGCCAGCATACACTCATCATTCAAATCCGATCGAGCATATCTAAAACACACTCAAACGAAGCATTGCATGCCACTGTTGATATATTCGGTGCTCTGATACTATATTAGAATTTTGAGGAGAGAATTCCTTAAATGTTATCGACAACCTCATTGTATCCGTGGAAAACAGATATTGTACAATATTAACTATTCCGGGGAGCACACACCATATAAAGTACAGTCCATTCTTTTTAAACATCATATATTTGTCATTTAAAGTTACTCAAATTGGTGCAGAGCGTCTGATTATGCTCTTGACATCATTTTATACAGTTAAAATTCCGATATAAGTAATTTAGTATTTCATTTTCTATTTTACTTTTAATATATTGCGTACTTTCAATTTTATATCCATGCATGGCTGTCTTGAATGGTTAGATTTCCCATTTTTTAAAACAGTGTATACGAATTTATATATAAGATTTTGTAATTCTACGATTCTTTTATTTTCATCATTTCAATTTATTGCAGCATATGGACAATTAAAGATAACATCTCATTTTTTTGCTTCCACATGTTATTATTAAATCTATGTTCTCAGTAATATCGCTCAGACTAATCCCTCTGAGGGAAGTCCTAGTTAAAAAATATGTCAGAAAGTTAGTCCATTGGATTTGAGAACAGCCTTAACTTGACGTTTATGAAAAAACTCACATTTTTAGCTCTAATTTTGGAACTCCCGAATTCAGAAAAAGGATATTCTTTTGACCCAATTGTGGTATTTTTTTTTAACTTTTAAAATTAAAATGCATATTTTCTTTGGTACGCGTAACAGAAGTATACGATTTCTCACAATACAGGAAAAAATACAATAAATGCATCCAAATGAGGCTGCAGTTATTGAAATTTTATTTGGAAAATTTGAGATTTTATTTGCTTAAAATTAAAATATTCACTTTACGTGTAATTATAAACTTTAATTAAAGTATTAGATCAAGAGGGTTTCCCCTCTAAATAAAACATCATTCTTAAATGTAAACTTATCGTTTTCATTAATAGAAATTAAATCTACCATGATTAGCTGAAATGATGTCATTCTCCATAAATTTTGAATCGTGACATCAATCAAGAATTTTTTTGTAAATTGAAATAACCGCCCTCTTTTTACTATAAATAACAGAAAATGTTACCACTGAGTCTAAACCAATACAACACTTAGCTATAACGTATAGCTATAAGTTATGGCTGTAGTATACAATCGAAGTAGTAAACAAAATATAAGAGGCATTTATTTACAATGAGTTTGATTACACGTTGAAAAAATTTGATAGAATGTGACGTCATATCCAGCCTTTTTTTCTTTTCCTAAATTGTTTTCATGAAATTTGACTGTCTGTATTAAAGTAGATGTTTTAATTTAAAAAAAATCATTCAAATTCAGGTGCTACGTTATTTTACCGCTCTTATAGTTAAAGTTTTTATTTTATATACAAAATATCCCGTATACAAAAAAATATATCCCGTATACAAAATATATACCGTATACAAAAAAAATGTGAATTTTCTGTTTAGAATGACGTCAACTTCAAACATGCAAAAATATAGCAAGAAAATCTGAATTTTTATTGGCAAATAGAAACAAAATACACGCGTTATCCTTATTTTTAGAGTTTCGTTCATCTGACGAAACCCTATTCGTCTCGCTCCTCTGTCTGTCTGTCCGTCACAGAGCCCGTTCTCAGAAACTACACATGTTGGAGACTTGAAATTTTGCATACTTATAGATGAACACCACACATCATACGACAAATCATAACATTTCGAAAAAGTCCTACATTTAACCCTTTGAGCTCCCACATGTGTATTTTAAACAATCCTTTCTAAGTGAGTCCCTAATTAGGTTGCAGTCGTGAAATTTTGCGTACTTATAGACGGGCACCTCAAATCAAACGACAAATCCTAAAATTTTGAAAAGGGTCTTCCATTTAACCCTTTGGGCTCCCACATTTGTATTTTAAACAATTCTTTCTGTGTGAGCCCCTAATTAGGTTGGAGGCGTGAAATTTTGCATACTTATAGCTGAACACCTCACATCAAAGTACAAACTATAAAATTTTGAAAAAGTCGTACATTTAACCCTTTCGGCTCTCACATGTGTATTTTAAACAATTCTTTCTAAGTGAGCCCCTACTTAGGTTGGAGGAGTGAGATTTTGCATACTTATAGCTGAATACCTCACATCAAACGACAAATCTTAAAAATTTGAAAAAGTCGTACATTTAACCCTTTGGGCTCCCACATGTGTATTTTAAACAATTCTTTCTAAGTGAACCCTAATTAGGTTGGAGGAGTGAAATTTTGCATACTTATAGCTGAACACCTCACATCAAACAACAAACTATAAAATTTTGAAAAAGTCGCACATTTAACCCTTTCGGCTCCCACATGTGTATTTTAAACAATTCTTTCTAAGTGAGCCCCTAATTAGGTTGGAGGAGTGAGATTTTGCATACTTATAGCTGAATACCTCACATCAAACAGCAAATCATAAAAATTTCAATAAGTCGTACATTTAACCCTTTGGGCTCCCACATGCGTATTTTAAACAATTCTTTCTAAGTGAGTCCCTAATTAGGTTAGAGGCGTGAAATTTTGCATACTTATAGCTGAACACCTCATATCAAATGACAAACCATAAAATTTTGAAAAAGTCATACATTTAACCCTTTTGGCTCCCACATGTGTATTTTAAAGAATTCTTTCTAAGTGACACCCTTTTTAGGTTGGAGGCGTGAAATTTTGCATACTTATAGTTGAACACCATCATGCGACAAATCATAAAAATTTGAAAAAGTCATACATTTAACCCTTTGGGCTCCCACATGCGTATTTTAAGCAATTCTTTCTAACTGAGCCCCTTATTAAATTGGAGATTTGAAATTTTGCATACTTATAGCAGAACACCTGAGGCCAGGCAACAAATCATAAAATCAAGAAAAAGTCTTACATTTAACCCTTTGAGCTACCACATATGTCTTTTAAGTAATTCTTTCTAAGAGAGCCCCTAATTAAGTTGAAGACATGAATTTTTGCATACCTATAGCTGAATACCTCAGACCACACGACAAATCATAAAATTTTCAAAAAGTCTTATATTATTTACTCCTCCGTGCTCTAACTTGTATATTTTAAGCAATTTTTCTAACCTCCACCCTTTTCACCCGTGGAGCACTTTTCCAACTTTTGTCGACACCCATTTGACCATTCTTTCATATTATGCACCATAGCCTTACGTATTTTAGTTCCACTTCTTACCGCCAGTGGCACCTACTTATCTCGGGTGCTATGGGTCCAATCCCCTCGTTGTTGCGAAATGTGGAACTGGAACTAACAGATTTTTCAAAAGGATAAAGTGTTTTGAAAGGAATATTAAACGAAACCCTCTGTGCGATCTGTGATCACACTTACCCACTTGTTTTCACATTATTGTGTCATTTTTTAGGGTTTGGCAACAGGAAAGAAACGTTTGAATTAAAAAAGATTTAAAAAGAGATATTTCTATAATGTTAAATTATGGAAGTGTTAGAAAAAAGGGATAAATAGTGGTCTAATATTTTTTTAAAGTAGACAGTGATCTTCTTCACGTTTTAAAACGTATATACATCGAGTTTCGTGCAAATCGGTCAAAAATTAAAGATTTGTATGAAGGACATACACACAGAGAACGGCTTTTATATATATAGATTTTGTTCTATGATTATTAATTATTTTTTTTTTATATTTTCTTTAGAAAATAATAGAAAATAATTAAGAAATACAGTACTACTTAGTTATTCCGTCGACCAATTTCGTCAAATTATATAAATCGGCAAATTATACAAATTGACATAATTTTTATTTTAAATAACGAAAGAACAAATAAATTAATATACGATCAACCATTATTGGCATTTAATCTTATAGTTTGGCGATAGATGTTTGGTCGACGAGATATCTAAGGATTACCGAAAATGCATATGTAACTGGTATTTGAAAACGAGGTTTTCGCCAAATTTCCGTAAAAAAATAAAAATCACACCAAACCTGCGTTGCGTATCTGCCCAAATATTACCACTCGAAAAAAAAAATGCTAACTGGCGAGTTGAAAAAAAAAGTAATACTTATAATAGTTTTATTTTAATGTAGTTTTATTCGAAAAAGATTTTTTAATCAAAATGGAAAGCTTACGGTGCCATATTGGCGCGATTTTTTTCTGACGTCAATGCCATATACGGAATGGACACATAACTGGCGCCAAAGTATCTTTATTTTGCTTGATATAGTAAGCCGGATGTTGCTGTTTATGCTGTTGATGCGTTTCTCAAATTGGCGTCGTTAAAAAGTCGCGCCAATATGGGACGTATATGACATCTTTGCCAAACTTTCATATGAACGGCGAAGGGATCAGACCGTATTTGTTTATGGCAGTTGGTGACTTGAACTATTATAATATAGATGGAATGATGGCGATAAAATAATATTTGGCGACTTATCACCTGTGCCTGGCTAACATTAAAGTAAGAAATGGCACCTAGAGTATAAAAAGCGAAGTGGTCCGCTTGGAATTGTTGATGATAGTCACATGACTTAGGCTATTGTTATAGAGATTGTTTTAAAATAACGGGAGACAAAGACTCTGTATACTTAATTTATTTTATTTTAGCTTATTTTCAAATGCTTAACTGATCCTCTTTAATCAAAAACGAAAACAACCATTGGATGTCTTAACAGCAACTGATTCGCCCTTAAATTTTTGCAATCAAAGGGAATTGAATGGAAACCCGTTTATAGGGAGATCTGCACAGCTTTTTTCAGTATAATTCAATCTTCTCTAATATTTTTAAAACCCATCAGATTAGCGTGTTTTTAGATTTTGCGGTGTCTGAACGGGGGTTGGCGAGCGTAGCTTGCAGGGGGCAGAGCCCCCTAGTAAGATGTATTTGTGCAAGTTATAAAAAAGGGAAAGTTATATGTAAACATGCAGATTAATGCATAGAGTATGGAGTATTCAACATGAAAGTAATTTAAGATTTTAAAAGTAATTACTAATCTTAACCACTCTGGCGTGTAAATAAACTCTGATCTGATACTGAAGCAATTTCTCTGTTGCTCTTTTTAATGTTTTACTTTTAAAGGCTATTAATTATTTAATTCATTTTCCCTATCGTGACTAAATCTCTCTGCCAAATTGATCGCTCCTTAGCAAACTTGATCCAGATTCAATGTGATTTGCCATCTGTGCATCTCGTTTCCATCTAATATAATACACTGCCAAGAATATCCGGATACCAATAACATTTCATTGAAAAATCTTAGTACTTTTAGCATATTTCTTCTAGATATGTGATTAAAATTTTGCTCTTACAAATAAACTATCGTTCTGTAGAAAACATTTTTGTCTAAATAATTCAATCTATCTGAAAATCTATAAAGAAATGGACAAAAAAAATGTATACCTTATGTTTAAATTCTGTAATATTTTTTCTGTTGATGACATAGAGGAAGGACGGGTAGAGTGGCCAGCGCGGACAAAGTGACCATTTCAGTTTTTCCGCTGTATAGTGCCCCCGCCACGCTGGAACTGGGCGAAGCAGTTGTCATAAATACCGGTAGTGTTGTCTGCGACTTTGAAGTGGAAGGCTACATTTTTAATAGTTAAGCTATTTTATTGGGATTTTTTCCTTTTTTATTTTTATTTATTTATTTATTATTATTATTTTTTTTTTTTTTTGCATTTTTGAATTTAGGTAAGTGGTACAATTCCTTGATTAATGTTAAATAATATGTAGTGGTATAATTATTTGCTCTCATGTTGTTTGATCACTGGGAAATAATGTTATTTCCCATCACATCATTTAAATGACACATTAATGACACATTAATGATCACATAAATAACACATCATCACATTTCCCACACATCACTTAAATGATGTGCGTTTGAAAACGCTAAGTCATGTACAGATCAGGCCTGTCCAACCTTTCAGTTACCAGGGGCGCACTTTAGCTGTTAGCAATTAATGAGAGGCGCCATTATTGACATGACTGGAAGCATACAACCTTATCTTTAGTCGGTAGTGTTAGCGACACATACTCGTCTTCTGCGATGCACATAACTTCACAGTAACAACTATGCCCATGTAAAAATAAACTGCAACGGAAATGTAAAACATCGTAAATGTAGAGTTATTTTTCCCTGAGAGGGCTTATCTCGAAAAGGAACCAAAACCTTAATGCTGCCTACAATAGAAAAACATGCAAGTGTTAAAGAAAAAATATTTTTTAAATGGGCTTTTAGGTTTAAAAAAACTAGTAACAGGAATTCAAAAGGCACACGTGCGCACACACACGTCTTATACAATGCATATTACCTCATAGGATGTTTTTATACCCATGTAAAAATAGAATGCTGAAAAAATATAAATCATAGTAAATTTAGAATTACATTTCCCTGAGCCTATCTCAAGAACTTTTGTAGGATAAGGACCAAAACCTTAAAGCTGCCTACAATAGAAAAACATGTAAATGTTCAAAAAAAAAAGTGATTTTTAGTTTTAAATACAGCTAGTAACATAAAACATTCGGAAGGCATACACAGATCTTATACAATGCATATACATCTCATAGGAATAGTCAAGCCCATGTAAAAATTGCAGAAAATGTATAAATATAATAGATTTAGAATTACATTTTCCTTAAAAGGGCTCATCTCAAAAACTTTGGTATGGCAAAGAGCGAAAAAACCTTGATGCTGCTTGTTCGAAATTTATTTATCGTCTACCAAGGCTCAGTGCGAGTATTTTTGTGTAAGTCTATTTCTGAAAATAGCAACGTTCTGTTTTTGTTGACATGTTATTTATTCTATTCTAAGAGAGTGTGAAACCAAGAGGGTTTATAATTAAAAACGTGTGAAACAGTTCACTTTTATATTTAATGTGTTTTTGAGTTATTGACGAGTCCGTGTTTTAATTAATTTACAACCAGCGCGCTATCATAATTTTGGTCCGTCGAGTGCTTTGATATTTTGTTTTTATAGAATTGAGTGATAGGACAAACTTTAAGATAGGTATTGTTTTCAAGCGTAATCATAGCTTTGTTCCGAACTTTGTGATGCGAGAAATAAATAGAGAAGCTGTCTCATTTAAACATCTATACTATTTGGTGAGTCTTTTTTGTTAGTAATTTACTCATTATGACAGAATTTAAAGATATTTTAGTTAGAAAAAGAGTGTTAAAAGCTACTGTTACTAAACTAGAAGACAATATTTTTAGTTCGATAGATGATACTGATTCTAGTCAGCTTGCTTTATTTGAAAATAAAATCGAAAAATTAAATGAGGAATTACCTGAAATTTTTAACGCAATTTTTTCTCGATGTAAAGAAGACGATGTAGATAATTTTGTCGATGAGCAACAAACCGTACAGGACAAACTAGATAATCTTTGGTAAAGTGTTAACCGGAAAAACTCAAAATTTACTTTAAACGAATCGAATCTAAATAATAGTCTTTCTAAATCCCAAATACTAGAAGTAAAGCTCCCAGAACTGACACTTTTACGTTTAGTGGTAATTTAGAAGAATGGATATCATTTTATGACTTATTTAAAGCTAGCGTGGATAACAATGAGGGTTTATCAGACTGTCAAAAATTGCAGTATTTTAAATCGGCATGTAAAAAATAGTGCACTTAAAATTATTCAGATTATTCCAATATCTGATTCAAACTATAAGACAGCTTTAGAATTATTTAAGGAGCGATATTCAAAACAACGTGAGTTAATTAATGCATTAATTAAGAAGATAATCAGAATGTCTTGTATTTCGGATAATGCACAGTCTATTTTAGAGCGTGTAGATATTATAAACGAATGTGTGCGTTCCTTAAGTGTACTTAAACAAGATGTTAGTGGATTTTCGGAAGTAATGATAGTTTATGTAATTACAGATAAATTAGATAAAAATACGAGATATTGGTGGGAAAGAACATTAAAAAAAGGAGGAGGTGGAAACGCTTGATAATTTATTATCTTTCTTGAAGGATCACGCTAGAACCCTTCAAAATAGCAAATCCTCAGTAAAGGAAATAAAGAAAGGTCTGCTAGTATAATTTGTTCTGTATGCAAGGAATCACATCCGTAGTATAAATGTCCTAAGTTCTTGCAGTTAACTGTACATAACAGAATAGAACTGATTAGAAGAAACAACTTGTGTTACAATTGTCTTTTAGATAAACACCATGCAAAAATCTCTAAGAGTTTAATTGTAAAGTGTGCCGTAAGCCTCACCATGCAATTTTACATCTTCCGAGAGACCCTAAATCTTATTCAGATAGTGTAACTGAAACGTCGATTGGCCCTCTGTCTCCGAATGCACCAGAATTTCAGCCGAGACCAAATGAGTCATTAAATCAAACTTCTTGTACTAGCATCTTTGAATTTCGAAACAACTTTGTGTCGGGATTACATTCATTGCAAAATAAGCAAACTCTACTTTGTACAGCAATGATTAAGGTTCGTGACTCACTGGGTAATCTTGTTAAACTGTCGCGCTTTGCTGGATAGTGGCAGTGAAGCCTCTTTCATAAGGGAAAATTGTATGCGCAAATTATGTTTGCCAATACAATCGACTAAAGTGCAGATTATATGTTTAGGTAGGTTCTTACAATACTGAATCTTATGAAGAGGTAAATTTAAATTTTTCTCCCCAGTTTAATTCTTTGTTCCGAACTTTGTGATGCGAGAAATAAATAGAGAAGCTGTCTCATTTAAACATCTATACTATTTGGTGAGTCTTTTTTGTTAGTAATTTACTCATTATGACAGAATTTAAAGATATTTTAGTTAGAAAAAGAGTGTTAAAAGCTACTGTTACTAAACTAGAAGACAATATTTTTAGTTCGATAGATGATACTGATTCTAGTCAGCTTGCTTTATTTGAAAATAAAATCGAAAAATTAAATGAGGAATTACCTGAAATTTTTAACGCAATTTTTTCTCGATGTAAAGAAGACGATGTAGATAATTTTGTCGATGAGCAACAAACCGTACAGGACAAACTAGATAATCTTTGGTAAAGTGTTAACCGGAAAAACTCAAAATTTACTTTAAACGAATCGAATCTAAATAATAGTCTTTCTAAATCCCAAATACTAGAAGTAAAGCTCCCAGAACTGACACTTTTACGTTTAGTGGTAATTTAGAAGAATGGATATCATTTTATGACTTATTTAAAGCTAGCGTGGATAACAATGAGGGTTTATCAGACTGTCAAAAATTGCAGTATTTTAAATCGGCATGTAAAAAATAGTGCACTTAAAATTATTCAGATTATTCCAATATCTGATTCAAACTATAAGACAGCTTTAGAATTATTTAAGGAGCGATATTCAAAACAACGTGAGTTAATTAATGCATTAATTAAGAAGATAATCAGAATGTCTTGTATTTCGGATAATGCACAGTCTATTTTAGAGCGTGTAGATATTATAAACGAATGTGTGCGTTCCTTAAGTGTACTTAAACAAGATGTTAGTGGATTTTCGGAAGTAATGATAGTTTATGTAATTACAGATAAATTAGATAAAAATACGAGATATTGGTGGGAAAGAACATTAAAAAAAGGAGGAGGTGGAAACGCTTGATAATTTATTATCTTTCTTGAAGGATCACGCTAGAACCCTTCAAAATAGCAAATCCTCAGTAAAGGAAATAAAGAAAGGTCTGCTAGTATAATTTGTTCTGTATGCAAGGAATCACATCCGTAGTATAAATGTCCTAAGTTCTTGCAGTTAACTGTACATAACAGAATAGAACTGATTAGAAGAAACAACTTGTGTTACAATTGTCTTTTAGATAAACACCATGCAAAAATCTCTAAGAGTTTAATTGTAAAGTGTGCCGTAAGCCTCACCATGCAATTTTACATCTTCCGAGAGACCCTAAATCTTATTCAGATAGTGTAACTGAAACGTCGATTGGCCCTCTGTCTCCGAATGCACCAGAATTTCAGCCGAGACCAAATGAGTCATTAAATCAAACTTCTTGTACTAGCATCTTTGAATTTCGAAACAACTTTGTGTCGGGATTACATTCATTGCAAAATAAGCAAACTCTACTTTGTACAGCAATGATTAAGGTTCGTGACTCACTGGGTAATCTTGTTAAACTGTCGCGCTTTGCTGGATAGTGGCAGTGAAGCCTCTTTCATAAGGGAAAATTGTATGCGCAAATTATGTTTGCCAATACAATCGACTAAAGTGCAGATTATATGTTTAGGTAGGTTCTTACAATACTGAATCTTATGAAGAGGTAAATTTAAATTTTTCTCCCCATTTTAATTCTGAAGTGAGATTTGCCACTAGAGCATTTGTGATAAAAAGAATCACATCAAATGTGCCGGATAATACTATTCCTTCAAATATTGTGAATACTTTTAATGCTTTAGTTCTAGCAGACCCATTATTCTTTGATTCAAGACCAGTAGATATCTTATTAGGAGTTAACATTTTCTTTACATTGCTTAAAGGGGAAGTTATGAAAAGAGGGAAAACTCTGCCCTTCGCTGTATGTTGTAAACTTGGTTGGATAATTACGGGGACTTCCTCTTTTGATACAAGTCAACGTACATTTTCTGTTAATAATATTCAATTACAACTAGATGATTTAGTTCAAAAGTTTTGATCTTTAGATTCCATTCCTGAGCTAGTTCGAATTTCTAAGGAAGAACAAGAATGTGAAGACCATTTTAAGAGCAATTATTTTCGAAATAGTTCTGGAAGATTTGTTGTGAAACTTCCATTTAGAGATTCTCCATAGCAATTAGGTGATACTAAGGAACTGACCAGGCAGCGATTTCGTTCTTTGGAACGCAGGATTTCAAAGCAACAGTCTATTTACGAAAACTATCGAGAGTTTATGAAAGAATATTCGGACTTGGATCATATGGAACGTATATCCAAATCGGAAAGGGTCCCTGCATTTGTTTTTTATTTACCTCATCATGCGGTAATTCGTGAATCAAGTACGACGACAAAATTAAGAGTTGTTTTTTTATGCCTCTGCTAAATCTACCTGTGGTGTATCTTTGAATGATATTCTAAAGGTCGGACCCGGTATACAACAGGAACTTTTTCCCATTCTTTTAAGATTTAGAACTTTGCCTATTGTTGTACGCGCAGATATATAGAGAAAATGTTTAGATAAATCTTGATTAATCAGAAGATAGAGATTTTTTGAGGATTCTTTGGAGAGAGAATTTCCAGGATCTTATAGAGGAATATCGCTTAACAACAGTCAGTTATGGTACGGCACCTGCGCCGTTTCTCACTACTAGAACTCTTCATCAGTTTGCCTTAGATGAGAAAAATGATTTTCCTTTGGCATCTGCAGCCGCATTGAAAGCTTTTTATGTAGATGATTTACTTTCTGGCGACCAGAATGAGGAAGAAGTTGTGGAACTAATTAATTAGTCAATTGACATTATTAATGAAAAGAGGTGGCTTTAATTTACGAAAATTGATTTCAAATGTACCTGGAGTATTGAGGAATATTTCTGAAGAATGTAAGGAAGGTACAGAGTCATTGTTCTTGACTAATGATGGTGGGATAAAAATCTTAGGAATTTAACGGGTGATTTCTTTTGTTTCACTGATTTAGACCATGAGAAAAAGGGCAGATATTCTAAAAGAGATATTTTCTCAGAAGTTGCAAAGGTGTTTGATCCGCTAATCTTGCTTTCTCCCTGTGTTCTTTTCATGAAGCTACTGCTGCAAGATTTATGGAAGTTTTCACTTACCTGGGACGAGCCAATTAGTGAAGAACATAGTAAATGGTGAACATATTTTCGGAATGATTTAAAGGTAATTTCTAAGTTAAAAATTTCTCGATTTGTATTAGCTGCAGATAAAATAAAACTTCAAATTCATGCCTTTTGTGATGCGTCTGAAAAAGCATACTGTGCAGCAATGTATATGCGTTCAGTTTCTCAGAATGAAAAAATCACCTAAATCTTTTGATATCTAAAACTAAGGTCGCACCCATTAAGACTCAGTCAATCCCAAGGCTTAAACTTCGTTCAGCTCTTCTTTTTCCAAATTTGCTAAAAGTTGTTTTGGAGTACTTAAGTCTCAAAGACAGTAAAGTATTTGCGTGGACTGATTCTAAAGTTACATTGGCATGGCTTTCTTCAGAGCCTCATAGATGGCAAACCTTTGTAGCAAACCGTGTTGCTAAAATCCAAGAAACACTTCCTACTATTACGTGGAATCATGTTCGTGGGCTTGAAAATCCAGCTGATTGCGGAACAAGAGGTATACAACCCTCGGAATTAGTGAATTATGAACTATGGTTTCATGGTCCTAAATGGTTAAGAGAGCCATGGGATAAACCGTCTAATGAATCATTTGAAGGCAAGGATGTACAAGAAATTATCCTAAAGGAAGAAAAAGGGAAACGTGTTGTAAATATTTCTAAACTTAATGATGATCATCTGATTTTCAGATATTCTTCTTGGAATAAACTAGTACGAATCATCGCTTGGCGCTTAAGATTTGTAGACATTGCAAGAAAGTCTTTATCAAATCGAGTAAATGGCTTGCTCTCAGTCTTCGAGCTTTCAAATTCCACAACGAAAATTCTGAAAATAGTCCAACACCAGTGTTTCCGTGATGAAATATTTGATTTAAGCCATCACAAATCTTTAAAATCTTCAAGTAAACTTTTGACTTTAAACCCATTCCAGGATCATAATTGTATTTTGCATGTTGGTGGAAGACTGAGACATGCTAATGTCTCAGAAGATCAGAAACACCCAATACAATTGCCTAAGACACATCATATAACTGCATTAATTATCAAACATTATCATATACTTATTTACATGCTGGTACACAGCTTCTTTTAGCTGTTCTTCGAACCAATTTCTGGATTTTAAATGGTCGAGATGCAGTAAGAAAAATAGTGAGGAGCTGCTCAAAGTGTTTTCATGCTTCATCATCTGTTGGCACCCAAATAGGCAATATAGGCGAGGCAATAACTTCAGCAGAGGAACTTTACTCTTCCTTCCCCTAAACCTACAAAATAAATAAATAAATAATAAAATAAAGACATCCTAGGATGCCTCTTTTTTACCAATATAAAGATATTGATTACCAATGCTATGCAAAGATAGGTAATCAATATCTACCTATATTGAAAAAAAAAAGCTTTGCCATTTTATAGCGCCGAATCCAGTTTTGACCAATATCAGTCATTCCTATGTTGACCAATATTGGCCATAATAGTTTCCAATATTGGCGATATTAGAAAAAAAACTAGCTCTGCAAACATCGGTCCGACCGATATTGACCTATATGCGATTTTGGCCGATATTGCAAAATCGCTGTTACCCATATTGGCCGATATTGCTGTGCTACCTGGGCTAAAAACAGTTGTAAGGAAATCAACACAAAATATCCTTTATGGATTTTAACGCTATTATAATATTGTATGCTCTGAAAATGACAATTATTACTAATTACAGTTTTATCGACAAAGTTATTAGAAAATTCCATTTAACTAATAATTAGAGCCGAATTTCTAAGTTATGCGCCCATGACTCAATGCACTTTGTCGATCCTCAACCCATTGTTGAATAATTCAAACCTTTTTCTGCAGGAGAGAATTTTTCAGCTCCAGGAAGGGGGGGGGGGGCGATGAGGTATGGAGTTCTGGGGAGGGATGTGCCCATTACCATAAGCAAAATCACAAACCTCCCCGCAGAAGCGCATAAACTACCTCCCGGACCCCTAGGCTAGACGTTTTTGCCGCCTCCTTCAAAGAAATATATTTCAATGTTTTCGTGTACTAAAAACGGAACGAAGTATTTTTAGTGCAGATAAACATTGAAATTTCATAAAAATTAAAAATGCCATAATTCGGTAAGTTTTGGTCGTACAAAGATGAGATTTTTTAAACTTCTTTCTTAGATCGTCCCCACACAGTGGCCGAGACGTTCTGCTCTCAAAGCTGGTAGACAGAAGGCGCTTGGTTCGTAACCGATCGCGCCCTTCGGCCTAATCGTTCCGAGTTTTCTGTGGTTTTCTCCGAACCTTGGATTTCCTTGCGTAAATACGGGTTAGGTTCCCTTAGAAAGACCCCCCACGGAGGGCACCCCCTCCCCCTTTGGACCCATATCCCTCGTGTTGATAATTTGTTGTCATAAACAACACCAATGCCTTCTTAGATGTAGAACAACATTTCTCTAAATATAAGTTATTAGGATCCAGAGACCATATAAAAAATAAAATTTCGTATTATAATACGAACAACATACAGCCCCTTATAAGACAAAAGCTCTACTTGATTTGTACGCTTTTTTGCTACTGGAAGAATGTTTTTATGATCAGCGGCTTTAACGGCAATTGCCATAGCCTCTGTTTGTATTCTCCCAGTATAATGACTATTCTGAGAACATTTCTGAATCTTTTGAATATATATATATATAATATTTCAAAATGGATTCACAGTGAATTTAAAAATTAATGTATTTTCACATAAACATTTATACGGAATCCCTAACCTCAAAAGAACTTTCATAGTTTATCAATGAAATTTACTAGAATAAGTGGGCAAAGTCTTCAGATCGCCCAGGGCGCTAAAAATTAAGGGACAAAAAGTAGACAAAATGTTTAATTAAAACTTAATAGCTTCTTTAAAAAATGTCATTTCTGCTAACGATTTGCTGACAAAATCTTACCGAGGATGCTGTGGCTACGAAAACCGCTTGTGTGTAAATCCATCAGAAGCTGGAAGCCGATAAAAGATTTCATGAATTCAATACTTTCTTGCGAATATCGAAAAAAATTAGCATTTGCAATACCATCTATATTTTAATTACGTGATTCAATAAATGAATGCAACAAAGAATATTGCACATCATTTCTCTTTTATATACAATATTAGTCCGATATGAAGAAAAAACTTCAAAGAAATTCTTAGCACTGGAGGGCCCTAGGCTTCAGCCTACTCAGCCTAATGGGTAGCCTCTTCCTCCCCGTGGAGATATTTTGATGTTCCATTTGTGAGGAGCCATTCCCTGAATTCATCATTGCCTCTAAGTCTCTTGTTCCCTTGATAGCCTTCAAATAGATTGTTAACATTAAGAAACACACAAGCGACGAGTTCTAATTTTTAACTGGACTTGAAAATAATCTTTTTTTCAAGGCGGAAAGAAATAGTAGATTGTTAAAAATGAGTTTTTAAATATGACTTTTCGTCTGCTCGTTGAAATTTTTTAATTACTTCACTAAAAAAAAAAAAAAAATCCTAACTTTTTTCCTTTTTATGTATAATTTGTGTAATCCTCAAAGGGGCTGTACATATATAACGTTATCAAGTTTTTGGAAATTTTGGACCCCTCCCCCCCTTACGATATCATACGTTATCATTCCTCAACCCCCCCCCCCCGGTAATGATATCGTTATCAATGTATAATTTGTTTTTATATTTTTGAATTTTTTTTCTTTTGCTTGGAGTGATATACAAATATGGTTGCATTAATTTTTCGCATACTTTATTGATTCAAATGAAGAGAAGTCAATAAAAATGTCACGTTATACATGAAATAACTTTATATCAAATAACACTTAAACGAAATAGTTACTATTTAAAAGTATTCAATAATATATTTTTGTTACACAATGCATTCAACGTAATAATGTCTTCTTGCAACTCTCCCGCAGGAGATAAGGCAGACAAAAAATTTTATCAACAAAATAGGTGGACAACATTCTTTCCATTTTATTTAGTAGTAAACACAAGTACCATTTCAAACATACCTCGCATATGGTTTGTCGAACAGCGGATTATACAGGGTGTCCGTTCTCAACGGTGTCCAATGGCTAATTCCTAAACCATTAGTCATAGACATATAGTTCCAATTACAAAAATGTTTTAAATCAGGTAAAAAAATATTTTAAAAGCGATTTGGGTCAATAAAAACATTTCTTAAAAAATTACGAAATTTAAATTTTTATACGGTCCTCCGGTCCTATAAGTTATATTTAGTGAAATTTTCCTTTTACACTGACAAGTAATACAAAAAAAGTCCCGTTATTCTACGATTAAAATTGACCGAGTAATAGCTGTTTAAAGTTGGAGCATATTTTTTGCTGCAAATTGGGGGTCATTCACAAATTTATTCGAAATATAATTTCGTCAGATATAATAAATGTTTGAGAGTAAAATGAACATTGCAATATAAATTTGAAATCTTTAATCATTCTGGCATATTAATGGAAAATATACAATTTGTAATAAACATTTAAGAAGAAAGAAAAAACAGAATTTTGTTAAATAAAATGATTCTAAATTAACAGCCTCAATTCTTTACAAAATGATACATATTTTAAAATATTATTAGATTGCACAAGCCTGCAAAAGTTGGGTTATGCCATGTTTTTTAGCTTTTGATAATTGATTCTTATATATTCTGTACCGCTGAATCCGAAATTGACCTTCATTTTTAACTATCATATCAGATTTTTCGCAAATTGCGAATTTCAAAGTTAAGAAGTTCAATGTTAAAATTGAATTTCCTCCCCCATCTCATCGGACCACTCAGCTGTTTAGCTGTAAGAATCCCAGGATAAGCAAAAATATCGAATAAATTTTTTAATAAAATAAAATAAAATAAAATAAAATAAAAAATATCTTACATATGTTTTATAGTATGAGATTTTCGCTATATTTTAACTTACTCATTTGCGATTTGCAAAAAAATTCTAACGTGATGGTTAAAAATGTAGGTCATTTTCAGATTCAGTGCTAAAAAGTGCGTAAAAATCAATTATCAGAAGTTAAAAAACACAACCATCTCCTCTACTTTATAGTATTCAATTTTTGTTATTCTTTAAATTTGAAAATTTATGATTTGTTAAATATCCTGACATGATGGTTAAAAATTAAGGTAATTTTCGGATTCAGTGCTAAAAAATACACAAAAGTTAAAAAACCCAACAATCGCAGTCTTATATATTATCTAATCTAAAACTTTTTCTTAAACTCCTTGGCAGAAATCTATCCGAATTTTTTTTGTGTTATCCTGTAAAATAAGTATAAATGGTAACCACCGGAAATCTTAATAATATTAGATTGTTATCGGATTTGCGCCAGTATGTAAAATGCAATCTCGATCGGATATTTAAAAGTGGGTTAAAGTTCGAGAACAAATTTTGAACTGGAAAAACATACATACGATTGTCGAAGTAACATAAAAACTTATAAAAAAAATAATTTTTGTTAAATCATAAGAGCAACAATCTCAAATCCTGACAAAATAAAACATATGTTATTTTAGCCAATTTGAGACTTAATCATACTTGTAGGATTTTTTTTCAAAGCGCAGATACACATGAAGTAAGATCTTCGAATACTTTAAACGCTTGATATATGATCCCTCAAATCCAAGAACTCATTTGTTTTCAGAGTAGAAAAGTGGCATAAGTCATGCATTTTTAAAGTTTCATAACTCGCTCAATTTTAGCGTTATATGAATGGGACTTTTTTTGGTCTTACTTGTCAGTGTAATAGGAAAAATTACTAAATATAACTTATAGGACCGGGGGACCGTATAAAAATTTAAATTTCGTAATTTTTTAAGAAATGTTTTTAAAGACCCAAATCGCTTTTAAAATGTTTCTTTACCTGATTTAAAACATTTTTGTAATTGGAATTATATGTCTATGACTAACGGTTTAGGAATTAGGCATTGGACACCGTTGAGACCGGACACCCTGTATATGCATACAGAAGAACAGGAATTCCAAAGGTTGGGGTTTTCTATATTTTGGAATTAAATAATTTTATAATCACTTAATGATTTTAGTTATAATTTTGTATTTTCATAAAAGTAGATAATAGACTAAAAAAATATAATTGTAACATGTGCTTATGACAATAGTAAAAGATAATCGTAATGAACATACTATTTTGATGTAAAGACAAAGTTACAAATAAAAAAAGAAAATTTTGGCTGGAGCAGAAATGATAACGATATCAAAAGTCAACCCCCCCTCCCCCTAGAGATATCTTACGATATCATGTGCAACCCCCCCCCCCTCCCCCCTAAAATGATAACGTTATATATGCATAGCCCCAAACATACTGTCAAATCAACAAAAAGAAATATGTTTTTTAGAATTTCGAATTCAGTCCGAGCTCTTTGCAAGCATCTGTTTTTAGTGCTGCCATCTTTAGTGTCATTTTTACAATATTTTATGTTATGGAAATAACGAAAGAAAATATATATGAGCATTTAATTATGTAAGAAAAACAATTACCACTTCATTATAAAGTCATATAGGACCATAAAAATCTATGAAACATATTCCCATCTTTCAAGATCGAGAATATGTAGAGAACATACACAGAAATTAAGCAGTTATTTTAAGAAAAACACTTATAAAAGTATGCATTCCCTACCAAAATTTATCAAATTATAGTTTTTTAATTTTCTATTAACATTTTTCATACTTTTTTTATAAATGAAACTTTTTAAAATAAATTTTACAGAAGTAATTGCTTATTAAATGATTTAAATGAATTCTAGATTTTCTTTTCATCCCTTGCTGAAAGAATAATATATTGTGTTACTAGTATTGTAATTGTAACTAACTAGTTCAAATTTGCAGGTGATATCAATATAAATTCATTTTAAAGCTATTAGATAACATTTTAGAATTATGCTTTAAAGTTATTAAAATTAAATTTCGTGAAAGTTATTGTTTTGTTTATTACTAGCAAAATCCATGGCTTTGCTTACATATTATACGACGTATCCATCACGCCAAAATTCAAGATTCTATCTTTAACAATTGCTTAGAAATCGCAATTTAGAAAACTTTTCGCCCATTTTCACACTTTTTAAATTTCGATTTTTTTTTTTTTTTTTCGGCTGTTTTTAGAAAGCAGAATCGCAAAAATTGTAAATTAGAACGTTTTTCGCTCCTGCAACCCTTTGGTGGGAGTAGCACTGATATAAAATGTGGCCTGTGTTAGAGTTATGATTGCCACCATCAAGTTGCAATCATTACTTTTCAAATCGGTTTTTTATTTTTCTGAGCATAAAAATCGTAATTTAGAACTTTTTAAAACGCTTTTTGCTGATTTCAAACTTTTAAGTTTGACATTTTATTATTGACTCAATTACTCCATTTTTGTGAAAAAATGGAAAAACAGGGGAAAACTATAGGGATTATTTGATATTTTCTTTTTCATTACTTTAAAATTAAAACTGAAATTATCTTTTATTTCAATCGATAATGAAACAATATTGTGATTAAATTATGTTTTAAAGGAAAATTTGAAAAAATAAAAATTAGATTTGTTTTTGTCTTCATTTTCAAATTGAAGTCGAAAAGGAAGTTATTAAAAACGGAAAGAAAATTTTAAAATAAGAATTAGATGGTCATGTGTCAAAATGCAGAAAATGGAGAAAATTGCGTCAAAATATTTACGCGTAAATGTTAAAAAAGTGCGAAGACTTTAAAAGAATAAAATTTCACACGCAAAACCCATTTAAAAGTGATAATTACGTCAAATGTAAAATGCTCCACAGAGTAATGAGAAATAATGCCCGAATATTAAATATGTCATATTTAAAGTATGTAAAATAATTAAATTATAGATCATACTTAACCCCTTAACTGTTTTTTTTTGTTTTGTTTTTTTTTTTTTGACACAATAAATTAAAAATAAGGACCCAGCACCACTGTTTTTTTACTAAGATATTTGGCTTTGTACAATCGAAAAAGGTATACCATTTATTATTTACCAAAGATTACAGTTAAAATTAAATAACATCCAAAAGCTTTTAGTATCGAAGATAGCAAACTCTTTTTGCCCGGGTGGTGCCCGGGCAAAACAGTTAAGGGGTTAAAAAGCTCAACTCTCAAACATTTTTAAATTAAATAATATATATTTAACCGTAAATCTTAAAAGCAAAAAAGAAAAAACTTTATAATAAATAAACTATTACATTAGGAATGCATTTAATAGGGAAAAGTACGTCATGTATTAAAACAATATATCTAAACAATTTTTATTCCGGAGAATTTTAATGTAAGGTCATGTGTGTAAAAATAGTGTAGCTAGCAAATTTGTTTATATATTACATTACTTGATGCAGCATAAATACAAGTAAATGTATGCGCAAAATACATTTGGTTTATTTTGTACGAACTAGCCGCTTCTGGCGACTAGTTTGGTGTCCCTTAAATTTATGCTAAGCATTGTATAATGTTACTTTTATTCAAAATTTAATTTACTTGCTTAATTCTTCGCCAAATCGAAAGATTCTGATAGAGAAATCAAGAACTCTGTATTTTTATGCTAGCCAAGCGCAGGTGATAAATCGCCAAACATTGTTCTGGTCGCATTTCTTATTATTTCATTAATTTAATTTAAAATATAATCCTTTCACTCATTTTATTAAAAATACACAAATTTAATTTTAAACTAAAATATTTAATATCCATGACTTTCACTTATTTCTTTATTTTTTTTAAAAAAGGGAAAGAAAAATAATAAATAATAACATAAACTATGACTTACTTGGCCATTAATTGCAGCATCAAGGCATTGTTTTAATTTAGCACGCGAAAAATAAAAAATGCTAACTGGCGAGTTTAAAAATGCTATTGGCGAGATTTGCGCCCAGCTAAGTACCAAAAATGCTTTGCGATCATGGCAACTTTTAAGCAGTTTTATTCGAAAAAATAATTTTCATAAAAAATGGCCACCTTGCATGTCAAAAACGAAGAGTTCAGACCGTAATTGTTTATGACACTCACATGACTTGAACTATTATAATATAGATTAAATGACGGCGATTTTCCCTGCGCCCGGCTAAAGTGCCAAAATGGCAGCCTAGCGTCTAAAAAGCGACGCGGTCAGACTGGAACTGTTGATGACAGTCACATGACTTAGGCTATTATTATAGGAATTAGTATTCGATGAATACATATTAGAAAATTCGGATTTTTTTAATTAATTAATATAAACAATATAAACTGTAAAAATAACATGAAAATATGCATAATGATGTATTAAAATAGAGAAAATATTTCATAAATAAGCTATATATTTTCCTGAAAATAATTAAAATTCGATCAAAATATCATGGAAGACGATAGTATTCCGAGTGATGCAGCCTTAAGCCAAAAATCGTATCGTATCGTAGAATTCGTAGATGGCGGAAATCATATATACAGCTAACTCGACTTCAAAGAAAACGCGAAAAGCCGCCTTTCAGTAACTCAGCAAATATAGCTCTTATTATTCTGATTTTTTAGAACAGTCTTATATCTGCAATCTAATCCTATTCTGAAATTTTTACATTTCTACGTGCAATATATTTTGAGATCTAAATACCCATTTTTAAAACAAAAGCGATGGTACAAATTTCTGATGTCGACTTCTCGAAAACGGCCCGGGCGATTTTCTTTAAATTGATATATAATATGAATCTGTTTCAGATGAAGTGAATAACACTTTCCTTTTTTCTAGAAAAACTCGTTTTATTTATTTGATAATTCTGTCATTTTCGTTTTCCTTTAATGCGTAAAACGAAACCAGTCAACCATTCAGAAGAACGTAATCTCTCTGGTACTTTTCTCGTCTGTGATTAGTGAGTAGGTTTGACGTCACATCGTAGGTGGAAGTAGTCACGATCTATCTGACCAATGACTGCGAAGTGCTATCTCGGGCTCAATCCGCAGTGATGCTTTCTTGTTTATTTCATATACTTCTTTTGGTCTTTTTTATGAGTTCCTTTGTAATTTTTTATTGCCGGTTAGATCATTAAATAAAATTTTAATACCTTTTTAATTGTTATTAAGTTAAACAAAGTTAAATTACAATTATAACTATGCTAGATGAAATAAAACTGCATTTTAAATAAATTTCAATAATAAAATTTGCCATTTCCTGCGGCTGGTAAATGGTAGCACCGTCTATATTCTGGATAGAAACCTAAACTCTAACATTTGATATCGAATACAGATATATGAATTTAACATTTTTTAAATATTTATAATTGGAAAGTGTTATTCAATATTATTTCATAATCCTTTAGATATTACATTGACTTTATTAACTCGTAAATGTAATTGAGTTAAAAAATCTTTATCTAAATTTAAGTAATGAATTTTGTTCTATGCATTTCAAATATTTTGTAACTATGTATCTTATCTCCACATAAAAATCAAAAATCTCAGATTAACTGTTTCAGAAAGTATTTTCGCATTTAATTGTGTATATATAAATAAATACAGTCTTTTCTTGTCGGATGTATGTATTTTATATCTGCTAAAAGATTTAAAATAAATAAATAAATAAAATACTTTCCAAATAATGCAATGCAACTTTCATCTTTTCCTGCTCCATGCTGAAATATTTAAAATTTGGGATGCAATTCTAATATTTTTCAAAAAGGCATTTTTCAGTTCCAATTTCTGTATTTTAAATATTATTTTAAATTGCAGTTTACATAATCTCTTTGTTGTAGACATAAAAAAATCAAATGATAATGCCTATTTTAATTAACAAAATTAAAAAATCATAAAATGATGCATTATTTTATTTTTTTTTTATTTTTTTTTACTTTTAGTGAGAGAAACTTTTTTTTTAATGCACAAATTTTATGATTAAATCTTACTCGAAATGTGGCTATTTTGATAGAAATTTATGTTTTTTTGCTATGAACTTAAATTTAAAAAGAAAAAACAAAACCTACATCTTTATCAACCGGCTCTTTTTCTTATTTTCATTCATATTTATTGCATTTATGGTACAATTTTTTGAGACTCAAAAAACAAATAATAAATTACTCAATGGCAGTTGATGCTGCCATCTATAACCGAAAATTGAAACTGCATCTAATCGATCACGTGATCCGCAGGCTGGGAGCACTAGCGACACGAACCGAGTAGGAGAGAGTGGTAATGAATGGGCCAATTGTTGATTTTTAATTTTTGTAATGTTTTGTAATTTTTTTTTTTTTTTTTGCTCCGAATTGGCTCTTTAGTTACTTTACTTATTTTTTTATATAAAAAAAGTCATAAAAATTGGTTTAGAAAATGTCTATAATGAATGATAACAGAAAATAAAAATGTAGAAATTTGGCCCATTCATTCCCACCCATGGGGCTGAATGGGCCATTGAAGGTAATGAATGGACCACTAAATGAATTCAATAAAAAAATGAAGAATTAATCTTTTATTCACCAAATATGACAAAATGAATGGTACTTGACATGATATGATCAAAGCATACTGAAATAGTAAGTAATACACAATGCTTATCAAAATTTATGAACATCAAAAGGGATATTATTAAATCACATAATTGTAGCCGAAAAATGACAAAATAATGAGATTATAAGAAAGAAAGAACATAGAATGTTTTCAAAAATAATAGATAATACACATTATGATGTAACGAAATTTATATTTTCAAAATTAATATTAAACGACGTGGTTGTAACAGGGTTGGAACTGCCTATTAATTGACTATTTAGTCATTGAATGTAAATTTCTGGTATTATTCATTCTTCCCATCAAATTCAGAATATAAACAAGTATTCTAGTTTTATATCAAATGGAAAAATACTGGTAGGTGTGGTCAACAACTGGACAGTTCACCTTAATCATTTATACAATTTAACTTATGTTTCTAATAAATAACTGATATTTCTTAGGGTGAAAATATGCAAATTATTTTTTAGACATCACTATAAACCTATTCTAACTAGACAGTAATTTAATCTAAATCCATTATACTCAGTTATGTTTCACATTACAGAGAAAATCAGCAAAAGAGAAAGAAAAACCATATTTTCATGATCAGGGCACAGGTGGCCCATTCAGCCCCACCTAGACTTCTGGAATATTTTCAGGTTTTTTTAATACGTTAAATTCAAATAACATCTAAATACATCCTAAAATTAGTTTACAGATATGCAAAGACTTGCTAATACACATATCTCCAATGAAATAATAGATACTTTTTAGCTTATTTATTTTACTGAAAAGGGAAAAAATTTACTTTTCAATCAGATTCTTGATCATCCTACTCTAGTGAAAAATGGCTTCTCCCAAACAATGGAAAATTTGATGAGTTTCGTAGAAGAAATAGCTTCATCTATTGGTGGCATCTAAAATAATTTTACGCAAATACTTTTTCATATTTTGTTAATGGCCCATTCATCCCCATGGCCCATTCATTATCACTCTCCCCTACTACTTTCGGGGTCAAATTCTGCGATGAAAAGCCTATCTTCGTTGTTCTCCTGTGCTTACAATTTTATTGTATATTAAATAAAAAGGTTTAAAGAGTAATATTTCTTGATATATTTTTTAAGAAAGTAAACTTTTTACACAGTAAATTTTAACAAAGCTTTCTATATCTGTGAAACAAACCATTAACCGCCTGCCCCCCATTTTGTATATTACTTCCATATCTTACTAAAAAGTTCTTTAAAAAATCAAATAGCACAGCACTCTTCACAATTGAAGTATAAGGTATGCTTTTTTGAGGGGGGGGGGGGGAGGGAATTAAAGGTGAATGGAATTGTATCCTAACTAAGCGAAATGTATGCAAATGGATATTATGACGCAAAGAAATTATTTACATAAATTTTACTTTTGATTTTGGATAGCATGGCACAAAAGATAAATCAATTTATTCCCATAAATACATTACAGTGCATTATATAGGGTCAGTGAGAGTGATATTTTTAACAGTGTATTGGAAAATTAAAAGTTTTGGTTAGATGTGTAAATATATTTAGCCAAATCGAAAACAATTAAAATTGAATTTTAAAACAAATTTTTTAAGGCTACATGAAGGTCTCACTTAAATTTTGATATCATATCTTTTAAAACTCATAGTTTGAATTTATGAAAGGTGTGAATGATAAAGAATCAATGAATAAATTTTTATACATCCTTTTAAATTTAACGTAATTCTTACACATGCAATTATAAATAAAACAAAAATAAAATGATGAAATAAATAATATAGCGTCACTTAAAATTTGATATCATTACTTTTAAGTTCCATATTTAATATTCTTATAGCACAAGATAAAGTGCTGCGTCACAAACTTTTAACCCGTTAAGGGTTTTTTTAATCGATTAAATATAAGCGTAAATTTTCAAAACACAATGTTTTTCAGTACCGTGGTTCAGAAAGCTATTCCCACCAGGGCTGCCACAGGCGACTATTTTTGTACTCAATTCGCACAGCTATTTTTAAAATACTAATTTTGTAGTATATTTCTCTTCCACATGTTGCAAATGTATGTGAAAGATTTTTGTTTTCAAAAATGATGCGAGGTAGAATTAAAAATAGTCGCCTGTGGTAGATCTGTCCCAAGCAGTCGGAGCTTTTAACCTCGAACCTAATAAACCGAGTGGCGACTGCACAGACTATCACCTCATCTACCAAGCATATCTTGGTGGAAACCCCCCGAAGACGCGATTTCAGCGGTTCATCGGTAGGTTTTTACTGTGTTTTCCTGCACTTAAAGGTATGAAAGCATCGATGACTGGGAGATGGAAACCCAATGGTAAACCTATCAGTTAAGTAAACCACTGAAATCGGTTTTATAGGTATTTTCCATCAAGATATGGCTTGGCAGACGAGTTGTATTTTAATAATGGAATCGAGCTTTAATTAATCCTGGAATTTTAGCCGTCAACTCGATGAAGGGATGATTTGTGCAGCCACTTCCCAGTCTGTAAAGGAAGAATATTGTCCATAGCGTCGTTATAAAAGTAAGAAAGATAGCGACATTTTTATCTAAACATTTTATACAAACTGATTTTCAAATGTGTATTTGGCCTGACTTATCAATCCCGAAAACAGCCGTCATTTTTTATGACAGAGATGAATGAGGCTATGGTAATCGAAAAAAGGTCCCATTCAACGGAAAAGCATGGCAACCCGATTACAGAAGATAACCGCCTTTCTAGTGATAATATCATTCAATCTACCATAACCTGGTAATATTTTGTGAGCTAAAGTAAGAAAAATTAAATATATTGTATTTATGTATGTATGTTCATGTAAGGGTCTGTGGGTAAAAGTAGGGGGCTGGTGGCTCCACGGCCTTGTTTTGATTGTCGAAGGAGTTCATGGAACAAAAAAGTTTAAGTACCACTACTGTAAATTGTTTTTAAACGAGACACCACAGTTCAGCCCATAATCCTAAACACAGAGA